>OU452225.1:14035485-14686291 GCA_911728455.2 Marthasterias glacialis | reverse complement strand
TGAATTGACTGTGTTATTCCTACGCTGTCTCTGCAATAGCTGAATTGAGATAAAGATAATAGATAATAACAATAATAATAATAATAATAATAATAATAATAAAAATAATAATAATAATAACAATGTGCTTTGTTTCTTTACTAATAATGGCGAGTTGAAATTTGGGTTTTAAACAGTTTCCTTCTTGCCATAGTTGGGTGTTAAATTAAATGTATGTTCTCGGGTGTAATTTTCTACTTATTTCATACCACCACTCTAATTGTACATAGCTATTGTATATAACTAAAAATTTATGCCACCTCGTGTACAATTTAATTGTATGTATCAATTATTCTTGTAAATTTTTGTGGCTTTTTAGTTGTGTTTGATGATGTGGAGTAAGAAATAAATGGAGTCGTATAACTCGACACTCAAGAAAAAAGAAGATAACAACAACGACAACGACAACGACAGCGACAGCGACAGCGACAGCGACAGCGACAGCGACAGCGACAGCGACAGCGACAGCGACAGCGACAGCAACAGCAACAGCAGCAGCGGCAGCAGCAGCAGCAACAACAACACAACACAACACAACACAACACAACAAAAACACAACAACAACAACAACTAGACATTAAGAACTAGATCGTTCGTCAGACTTTAATTATGAGTATCCTGTTTCAAACGGAAGTAAAGGTCATAGTGTGGTCATGCTTAATAGCAAAATGTCACATGTGATGTAAGCTACAAATGGTTCAAAGATAATGACTCTAGGACATTTGGCACAGGCGATATGCATTTTTTAAATTTAGAGCTTCCTGTTTGGGCCGGAAGTAAAGGTCAAAGTGGGGTCATGCTAATAACCAAATGTCACATATGATGTAAGCTACAAATGGTACAAAAATTATGACTCTACGACATTTTGCACATAAGATGTGACATTTTGAAATTTTGAACTTCCTGTTTGGACCGGAAGTAAAGGACAAAGTGGGGTCACACCTGTAAATCAAATGTGACATATGATGTAAGCTGTATAACAACATAAAGATTACGACTTTATGAATTTAGTTCAGGAGATATGACGTTTTAAACTTTTGAACATCCTGTTTGGACCGGAAGGAAAGGTCAAATTGGGTCATATGTCTAAGTAAAATGCCACCCGTGCTCTAAGATTTAAAATGGCACAAAGATTATGATTCTACGATATGTACTTCGGGAGATATGATTTTTTCACTATTAAACTTTGAATTAATGTAACTTGATACCTGGTGACGTCACGATGATGAAAACATGTTTGCCTTACTATGATTTTTCGTTATTTACAAGATGGTATAACTTTTATTTCTATGCGATGCCTTTGAACAAAAACCCTAAAATTTCAAAGATTCAGCAAGTTTCATGTAGAAAAAACATCTACCGATAGAGGGCACTATAGCATATGAGCAGTCACAATAAAAGCCAAACTAGCATCTGAGAACACCATATGAAGTTTTAAACGCTAAGAGATAGCGCTACCCCGCTGCATTCGTATTTGCAGTTTTCCCAAGAAAAACCTGTACAGGTTCGCAACACCCAAAATCCTCATTGGATTTACGTGTGAAAAACAGGCGAGTGCGCACTTGTGTACAACTTTGCTATCAACTCTGAGCGGCGAAAAGCGGCGCAATCCACACAGCGTTCCAGATCTACCAATGTTGCTCAGATTGAACAGTTAACGGTTAATTAAAATGAAATTACGTTGTGCTTTGATGAATTGTTATGGTCTGGGATAACTCTTGGTTAAAGTATTTATGTTTGCAAACTGACATTTAGTGATAACTTCATGTTCTTAGCTTGAATTTTATAGAGGATTTTAGTTTGTCATACTTACCAATTTTAAGATTAGGCATGAAAAAAAAATCGTGGACAAATACAATACGGCGTTGACAGAAAGTATAATAGTGAACTGCAAAAAAGTTGCAGCAAACGTCTGAAGTTGTACTATTTGGCATATAATAATTATTTCTGGCCAACGGCGAAATCGCATCAACAGCTGACGTCCGTTAATGTCGTAGCTCTGTACCAGATCTTCACAGAAGCTTGGCCCGTTCAGAAGCTTTAAATCTCTGGCGAGTATTTGCACGGTCGTCTGCTAACGCAGCACGGACGAGTGTTAACCGTGTGCGATCTCAATCTTCTGAACCAGAAAATCCTATACAAATACGTTGGCCCGAAAGACCGGTTGGAATTTAGAAACATTATTTTCCGTAGTCTAGAACCATCTCGAACTTGTCAACGACGAGAAATCTTCGTTACAATAACGTGGGCCCGGAAGTCCGTTAGGAATAAAATGTTAATGCTCGATCGGAATCTGGCCTGATTAGACTTTTATAAGTCTTTTACCATAAAAAGCCCCCGCCTTTACAGAAAACACAATACGTCGGTCGCAGAGAAAGTGTTAGGACTTGATAAACTTTAGAAAATTGTTTCATGTGTTTTGTACACAAATATTAAATCTCTTATAAATGACGTCATGATGACGTGACATACACAAATATGCTACAGTGCACATCTACATTATAAAGTAAGTTTAGAACTGAAAAAAAATTGACGATCGGACGTATACTTCTTTAGATATGGTGTTTAAAAGATTGCCTAATTAAATATTCACGTCATTAAAACTCGGCTAATTAATTAAGAATTGTAACAAAATTAACATCGAATGATAACTTCATGTACTAAGCTTCAATTTGATATAAGATTTGAGTCTGTCATACTTATCAATTTTAAGATTAGGCTTAAACAAAAAACGTGTACAAAAGCAATAGGGTTTGACAGAAAGTATAATAATAATAATAACTAGACATTAAGATTTTGTCTCTAGGACAAAATCAAAGCTGTTCCGATTATTGTTTCTTAAGGTACTTGATTTGTAGTTCTTGAGATATCGTCAAGCTTCCGGTTGACCCTAAATTTAAGACCAACATGCGGTCACGGTATCCCGAGGGTAATGTTGAATTTTCAAGGACTATATAATTGAAAAAGATTTTTAAAATTGGCTGTGTACTTCTTAAGTCATGGTTCAACTTCCGGTTTACCCGGATGTTAAGGTCGACCCGAGGTCACGTCAACTCGAAGCTCATCTTTAATGCCCAATGACTATATGACCGAAACAAGTTTGAAAATGGGTTGTGCCCTTCTTCAGATATAGCGATATGAAGAGTTGCTTATTAAATATTCACGCAACAGTCACGTGAGTAATTAGTTTCTTAAGCTAGTGAGGCCAAAAGATGCACCAGCAAAGCTTAAGTGATCATTGCCACCATTACGCCCATGAAGTATTATAAGCCTATGTGATTATATTCCAGTTGCGGTAAATTTCGATCTAGTGCAGTACATACGCACTAATAGCTATGGTGTTGACTGAGTTACCAATTAACAGTTAATTACTGAAGAAACATACTGCACTATAATTAATGTCAGTCTGAAATGACTTGTATTGTTTTCTCTGTTTTCAAATTGATTTGAGCTAAATAGGGAACCTAAAATTGCATTTATTTTGAAAAATGTGTTCAAAAATGTCCAAATCTGGACACTTTTAAAACCTATGCCTTTTGTACATAGATTAAAAGCCCCGTTAAAATGATGTCATAATGACGTGACGTTAAATGTTAGACCAGAAATCACATCTACAATATAGGAAAGGTCTATAACTGAAAAAGTTTGAGGATAGGACGTATACTTTTTGAGAAATGATGGACACAAACTTGACTAATTAAATATTCACGCGACGATTACGGTAATTCCTGATGACGTCACGACGAAAAAAATGTGTTTTTCATTTTAACAAATTTTATAAGCTACAAGATGGTATGAAACGTATCACCATCTAATGCCTTTTAAAGAAAACCCTATCAAAATGTACGTTGCAAGTATCGTTCGTACTCATACCGAATGGGCTATACACTAACTATAGGTCCTCACTCGATTACGATTCAAATATCAAGGAAATCTCCAATGCATTGCCGTGATTGCGCAATCACAAAAGCTAGCCATGGTGTCCGATTTGTCACTTAATCGTAAAATTATCCTGGACATTGTACTTTTATTAGTTTTTTATGACCTGGAACATCTCTTATAATAAGCGTTTAACTTTTCAAAACATTTTCAGTAAATTAGGAAACTAACAAATTAACTTATTTAGAAAATATTGTGTTAAAAATGTTCCAAATCTGGACACTCTTTGAGCCAATGCCTTTTGTACATAGATTAAAAGCTGCGTCATAAATGGTGTCATGATGACGTGTCATAAAAAAAAGAATTCAAATTGCACATCTGCAATATCAAACAAGTCAAGAACAGAAAAAAGCTTAAGGATCGGACGTATACTTCTTGAGATATGTTGGTTACAAAATTGCCTTATTAAATATTCAGGTCATTAAAACTCGGGCTAATTAATTAAGAATTTTAACCAAATTACATTTAATGATAACTTTATGTACTAAGCTTCAATATGGTATAGGTATTGAGTCTGTCATGTTTATTGATTTTGATATTAGGCTTAAACAAAAACCATGTACAAATGCAATGACAGATGACAGAAAGTATAATAATAATAAAAACAAAAAAATAATCAGAAGAGAAGCAATAGCTGTTCCGACTGTTCGGAACAGCTAATAATAAAAAAAATAATCAGAAGAGAAACAATAGCTGTTCCGACTGTTCGGAACAGCTAATAATAATAATAATTCAGACAAAATCAATAGCTGTTCCGACTCTTGTCGGAACAGCTAATAATAATAATAATAATAACTAGAAATGAGTTTTTGTGGCATCACAAAAACTAGGTGTTCGGAGTGTGATGTATAAAAAATATTTTATGTGTTAAAAGTTAAATGAAATTAAAAGTTAATCCAACTTATATTTAAGAAAATATGAAGAAAAACATACGTTAAATTGAGGTTTATAATACAATATTTAATTTGAACATCCGGTTTGGACAGGAATTTCTAACCACTTTTAAATGAGGAGGTACTTCCGGTTTGACCGGAAGTAGAGTTCAGAGAGGTCACGCAATGTGTGACAAAGAAGGACCTTCCCTAACCTTGGTATTTGGTGAAAGAATCATGTTCCTAGCTCTTACCATGCATAAATGAGGAGCTACTTCCGGTTTGATCTGAAGTAGAGGTCACAGAGGTCACCCAATGTGCAACAGAGAAGGACCCTCCCTAACCTTGGTATGTGGTGAAAGAATCATGTTCCTAGCTCTCACCATTTTTAAATAAAGAGCTACTTCCGGTTTGACCGGAAGTAGATGTCACAAAGGTCACTTAACGTTTCACAAATGAAGACCTTCCCTAACCTTGATATTTATCGAAATAATCTTGTTCCTAGCTCTAACCACTTTTACATGAGGAGCTACTTCCGGTTTGAACGGAAATAGAGGTCATAGAGGTCACCCAATGTGCAACAGAGAATGACCTTTCCTAACCTTGGTATTTGGTGAAAGAATCATGTTCCTAGCTCTTAGCAATTTTATATAAAAAGCTACTTCCGGTTTGACCGGAAGTAGATGTCACAGAGGTCACTTTTTGTGTCATAAAGAAAGACCCTCCCTTACCTTGACATTTGTCGAAAGAATTATGTTCATACCTCAAACGGTTGATTTTTTGTTGATTTTTAAATGTTTAAATAAGCCCTGTATTAAAGACTAACAAAGCGTGGAGTATGCACCTTGAGAAGAGACTAAGAACAACGTGTGGTTAATGTGCATAGCAATGGGGCATCGATGTCACACAGCCAGGCACACACACACGTGTACATGTATAATGGCATTGGATTTTGTACAGCAATATTGGACACGCTTGAACGCACACGGACAATCGATTTGCGTTAAACGTCCGGTTTGAACCGGAAGTAAAGGTCAAAATGGTGTCACTCCAATGCAAAAGTTTGAGAAGACTCAATTCTCTACAATCTGATGCAAGATTTGTGATCATGTGATAAGTACTTCTTAAAATATGATTTTTTGAAATTTTCAAAAATTTTCAACTTCCGGTTTGAACCGGAAGACAAGGTCAAATTGGGGTCATGTCTGTGGAGCGTTTACGCAGTTTTGAATGACCTTTCCGATGATGTATAGATTGTAAAAATCCATTGTGTACTTCAAGAGTTATGATTTTTTGAAATAATAAACTTTGATTTAATGTAATTCGACACCTGATGACGTCATCATGACGTCACTCAAACGGTTTCCTGTCCTAGTGAAGTTCTAACTGTGTGTGTGAAGTTTGAAGTTTGTGTGACTATAAGTAGTGTGCATTTGTTAGCGGACAACGTTCGGTTAGAAGAAGAAGAAGAAGTATTAAAAAAAAAAAAAAACAAACGAACAAAATCAATAGGTGTTCCGGGCTGAGTGCCCGAACACCTAATAATAATAAAAATAATAATCAGAAGAAAAACAACACCTGTTCCGACGCAAAGTCGGAACAGCTAACACCACCACCACCGCCACCGCCACCGCCACCGCCACCGCCACCGCCACCGCCACCGCCACCGCCACCGCCACCGCCACCGCCACACAATTATTACTAGTTCTTTTATAGCGCATTTCACAATGCCGTCTTAATGCGCTTTAATACATCAACATGATTACACTCAAATGGCTTGCTCAAAAGTAAAGTTGATGCCATCAAAGCATACGTAAATCACTAAATTGATGATTTTTAGGCGAGGGCATGTTAAGTGCATCATTGCTTATGGTTTCCCATTCTTAATTTTATTGTTTCAGATTGTAAAGATGGAACGTACGGTGCCAACTGTGCACAGACTTGTCACTGTGCTGACGGGGTGCCATGTAATGGAACAACGGGCCGTTGTAAAGGGAAATGCGCACCAGGATACACTGGGAAAAACTGTCAAAGTATGAAAAACACCGCAACAAAATTTAACTTGATGGGAAATACAAAATATGATCCTTAATTTTGATACCTTCACATCTCTTCCTTCTTTTTCAGTAAATTGTACCTCTGGAAAATTTGGTTGAAACTGTAAATAGACTTGTCATTGTGCCGACGGTGTATCATGTGATCGGAAAACAGGTCGATGCGAAGAGAGCTGTGCACCTCTCTGGAGATCGCAGTCTATCCTTTGTACTTCCACCAGAGGGAATGCTTTCGCTGCACTGAATCTTATTGACATGTTGTTATTTATTTTATTGCATTAGTCTGTGTTTCTGGAATGTTCGGACCAAACTGCTCTCAGACTTGTCACTGCGCTGACGGGGTTACGTGTGATGGAGAAACGGGTCGATGTCCTGGTGGTTGTGCACCAACATACACCGGACACAGTTGTCAAGGTGTGCAATATTGTATTCTAAATTAGACGTTGACAAAACACTCAGAACACTAATTTGTCACTGGAGCAAATTAAACATTGAACAACAAGTCATGGGGATGATATGTTCCCCAGGAAGGCCTTGTCAGTGATAAGCACATGGAGAAACAGTGAAATGAAGACATTATAATATTGTTTCTTTTATCAATACTTTTGGTCAAGCTCAATCAGCTGCTGTTGCGGCTGCCACCTGCCCACAATGATAATGCAAGGCGTTAATAGTCATCATTCTGACTGTGACCGTGTATGGCATGGTGGACTGAACTGGAAGCATAAAAATGTAGGCCCGGGGGGCACACAACACCTAAATATTGACGTGAACTTTCATGGAAAATTTGGGGAAAAGTCGTCAAACAACGAAGAAAGTTGACGTCAATATTTAGTTATTGTGTGGCCAATACAACTACTTAAGATGCAGAATACGTTTGTTTTGTACAGAGCTCTTTTGTGCCATCCCATTTGTCGAATCAAAACAATGTATTGCTGAATTAAACTTATCAGAATTTGTTTCCAACTTACAATTAGTAGGTAGCCATTCCTGTCACGCCAGACATTGCCGTCTCATGTAGTCAGTAGCTGCAAAAGAATGTAAACATGTCACATGACACTTGACCGATACAATGAAGGACACATGTTGCTGTTCTCCTTGATAGTTGAGAATTTACTTGTGTAACTATGTTTCAGAGCCATGTGCTGATGGGACGTTTGGAGATAACTGTGCTCAATGTCACTGCGCTACCGAGGCATCATGTGATAGGTTAACAGGCCACTGTGATGGGCACTGTGCGCCAGGATACATTGGGGACACTTGTCAAGGTGTGAAACAAAATACTCATAATAAGCTATAACCATAAGATTGATCTCAACTATGTAGTTTACTTTGAGTTGGAAGTTAAATTCTTGTATTGCCCTACATTTATATTTAAGTAAGATGAGTTTGTGGTTCTATGAAAACATTGTTTATTATGTGTAAACTTTAAATAGTTTTATTATCATTAATTCAATTAATAAAAACAAATTTGCTGTTTAAATTCTGGCAGTTTACTCAACCCTTTTGTCGCATCTACATTTAAGAGTTTGGAAAGCAGCTGAAACTTATGTTTTTCCTTCTTGAGAGTAAATAATAATAATATCTTGTATGTCTTCAACAGAGAAATGTCTCCACTTCAGAAATACACCATCGTGCAACACGACTTGCCTAAAATTAGGTATATCAATTTATAAATAAGTTAAATACATTTTTTTAAAAATATATTTATTTCTTTTTATTTATTTTTTTGTGTCGGGGGAAAGGATGGGTGTTGCTGTCTATTACAAAAGAGGAAACACAAATCCAGAAAGGGGATGTCAGAATATTGACTGTCCAAGCTTCGTAAACAAAATTTCAAAGTTGGTTGTGAATAAAGAGTAATTAAAGAGTAATTCCGAACACACTTTTACGTTTTTTGTATTAGGTATTATTGTTTTACTCAAAAAGAGTGGGGGGGGGGGGCGGAAGAATGGGAGGGTTTCGGGTGTAGAGGCGAATTTACTCTTCATTTATTTTAAGCAGTTGTACCATAACAATCATTTATCAGTTTTGCTATGCCAGTCTGCTACCCCCCGGCTTATGAGGCTCTTTCCTACTGGCCATATTGTTGACGGGCGGTCAACTTATGCCAACAATCTTTTGCTCAAACGTTTACTGAAATAATAGTCTCTAAAAATGATGTCAGAAAAAGATGTTATTCTATTCCCAAGTTTTACACTTTTATACTTAAAATAATTATTGTTCCAATTTATTTCAGCTCACACTGTGAAACCACAGCGCCTCACTGTCTCTCTCTCTTCTGGCGGTGGCTTGTTTACTCACACATTATCATGGGACCCGGTCAATTGCCCAACAAACGAAGTCAACATTGTGAACTACGTCTATAAGCTACTTCCAGCTTATGAGAGTGATGTGCAACCCGTGGCAGTCGAGGGTACCAGTGTCCACCTTAACTTATCATTTTGCACCAAATATCAATTCAAAGTTGCAGCACGGACGAGTAACGGCACAGGACCGTACAGTATGGCACTGAATTACACAACTAGATCAACGGGTAAAAATAATTTTTACAGCCATTATGTTTACATCAGCATAGTTATGAAGTGTGTTTTGTGTTATGAATGAGTTGAAATTGATGATGCAATGCAGGGCAAATGTTTGCGTTTTAATGGGACTTATATAGCGTATATTTTGGGGGCAGATCTGTGGTCTTGTACCATGCAAAAATGCAAAGCATTAATTTGCTGTGCACATTCTAACAAGACTAATCGGCTGTTTTGTTTATGTTTTACAAACAAAAGTAACATAAACTATATACAAACAAACAGATAGACAGACTAATGGGAAAACAACAATAATATTTTGTTTTTATTGTTTTTTTCCCTCCAAAACACATGGCAAGACAAAAAGTAAACTATTGTGTACCAGTTCCAACTTTGATGGGATCATCCATTAACTTTACGTGCAAAGCGCTCGTTTTCATTCGTGTAACTGGTTCCTAGACGAACTTGGGGTGAGACCACGTCTCGAAACGGTCCTCGTTAACTCGTCTATTTGCGTATAATTTTCACAATACGTAGCTTACGAGGACGCCAGCATGCTTCACCTTGCCCCTTCTCGCCAATTCGTGCAGCAAAATATTTACAGTGGAGCCTGTATACGAGAAAAGTAGTTACCAAAAATAAGGAGACAGATTAGATGACACAGGTAAAATATTTTCCCATCTCGTTCCCACGAGCTAATTTACCAGTACTGGCTTTGACACATTTTCGTTCAATTCTCTTATCCGTTTCTTTTTAAAGTTCCAAATCCAGTTACCATCAATGTGGTCTCCCGTATCAATCATGCTCAACTGACGCTATCTTGGGATGCGGCTGTTACCAACCCACACAATCGGTGCCCAGCCACTGACTACCTGGTGACCTTTGAACTCATACACCTCGATCAGTGTCTGAGGGTCAGTAACAATATTGAGAGATTCAACACTACCAATACGACAATCATCATTGGCAAACTGAAAGCGTACTCCACATACAGGGTGAATGTTACATCGAGAAATGACGTTGGAAGTAGTACCCCTGTCACCAAATCCACCACCACAGGACAATCAAGTAAGCACGAGTGGCGTTTAACCGCTGTTGGTTATCATTAATGTCAGTGTTACACCCGTCGTAAACAAAATGTTTACTCCTTGGTGTACATTAAAGTTCTGTATAAAAAGGATGAAAGAAAGTGTGATTCGGTGAGTGGTCTTAAGCTTTTAATAAAATACAATGTTGCTCTCACTGTCACATCATCCAGTATGGAGCTATTCTTTACAATAATATCTGTTCTTTACTTGAGATAAACAAATACTCAGAGTGTCAATAGCACATGTACTAAGTTTAAACCTATTAATCCTGACTGTGTCTGTGAAATTACTACACTTTTGAAACTAAACTCCATAAATAGAGCAATGCAGTCATTTTGCCAAGTAATCAAAACAAAGAAACACATAAGAAAAAAAGATAAAGAAACACATTAACTTAAAATCCTACAGAACATAGGTTAGAGTCTTGAGTCTGGTATAAACAAAAGCAACTTAGCTAAAAACCCTTAAGTCTCTATATAACCTGGCACTTGCCTCTTGAGAAGTAAAACAAAGAAAGTTGTTCAGGCAGAGTGGCTATCCAAAGCTATCTTGGCTAAAGAGCCACCACTGACCAAGCCCTCAGGGGTTGGAGTTAATGACCCTATCAGACTTTATGTCTCTACACCAGGTTATTGTTTCAGACCATGGTGGTCTCATGTACATGTGTACATACAGGTGCTATACATAATGTGCTGTACCATGGCTATTACTGAATTTATAAAATAGGGAATTAACCCGGACTTTTCCCCTTAAAAGTATAATTATATGGTTGAAAAAGTCATAAAACACAAATCTTAGTATCAATCATTTCTATAGAGTATGAGCTATCAGACACTCAAGTTAATTAATCAAAACATAAAAAGGAAAAGGAATTAAACTCTGAATCACCACAGCACACTTTAGAGCTTTCAACTAACTTTAGTTAAAGGACTATAGGCTTACACAGTAGTCAATACTGTTTCTTTTTTTTTATAGTGGAAGTTAAAGCAAAGTTTCAGGAGATCAATCTCTACTATACTTAAGCTGAAAACAGGCCAGATTAATACCATATCAAACTACATATAAGAACTTGTCAAATTATGCAAAAGAAAATCCACATACCTGTATAAAAAGGATGAAAGAAAGTGTGATTCGGTGAGTGGTCTTAAGCTTTTAATAAAATGCAATGTCGCTCTCACTGTCACATCATCCAGTATGGAGGGATAGCTGTGGGGTGAGACCCACACCAACTCACTGTGGTGTTGCTAGCCTGCTGATTGGTTAAAATTTGGCTGTTGAAAAAGGGGGGGGGGGGTGCCAAGCAGCTGTTGAAAAATTAGGGGGGCACAATGGGACCTCTACATCAGCACCAGCCTAATCAGGCTGATTTTAACCATAATAATAGACCGATGTGCAAATTGGTTTTAGCTGTCTGTGTACAATTGTTTTAACTATGGTTTTCGTCCATACAGAACCAGACGCACCAACTGTAGTTGTCAACTCAACATCGTCAGAGAGCATCACATTCGTCTGGGACCTTCCCTGCGGAAGTAGAGGTGGCAATATAACAAAGTATCAATACAAGTATCGAAATCAAACTGGCTCCTGGAACCCCAGCGTGAAACATTTCATAACGAACTATGTGACGTTAACATCCCTGACACCATGCACCATGTATGTATTCTACGTACGAGCTTGGACGATTGTTGAAGGACCATGGTCAAAAAGGGCCAGGCAACAAACAAAAGCACAAGGTAATTATATAAGCCTAAGAAAAGGTAAAAAATCACTACTGGTGTTTTGAAAATGTACCACTTGAGCAATGTCAGTCTTCACAAAGTGCCACGAACAAAAGTGTTCAAGTTGGTCAGATGAAACCAAAACTAAGAAGCAATAAACATTCAGCTGTATTAAAACTTTTCATTTCTCATGGGTTTATGTAATTTTTTATTAGATAATCGAAAGTTTAACCTACCTATTTGTTTATGTATAACTCGACAGCTCCGTCTGGTGTTACTCATCTGGCCATCCAACCTTACGACCATGATAAACTGAAGGTGTTTTGGAAAGCAAACGATGGCATCAAAAACAACCCGTGCCTTGCTGCTGACTATCTGGTGACCTATGAACTCACCAATCTGGACCAATGTCAGGAGGGCGACCATTCCGGTGGTTCACTGACCACATCCAATACTTCGATCTCTATAGAAGGATTGAAAGCATACTCTACGTACAGAGTCAATGTCACATCCAGAAATGAAGCTGGAAATGGAACCACCATATTTTCTTCGAACGTCACAGGGGAAAAAGGTAAGCTCATTTATTTAAATCACCATTGTTATAAACGTATAAACAACATAAGGTGACTGTGTCTTAAACAGATTTTGTTTCTTTCTTTTCACAGAACCAACATATGCACCAACTGTATACGTCAACTCATCAGCTGCACGGCACATCAAGTTAGTCTGGGACATCCCTTGCGGAGGAAGAGGTGGCAACATAACGACGTACCAATACAGGTATTGGACAGAAAATGAAAGACACTCTTCAGAAAAAGCGAGTCAAACTAAGGATAGCTGTGTGTCATTAACTTCGCTGTCACCATGCGTCTCGTATTTATTTCAAGTAAGAGCTTCAACTAAGGATGGTTTTGGACCTTGGTCTAATGAGACTATGCAACGAACCCAAACACAAGGTAAGGACAACAGCGAGACTTTAGCCAGATCCAACAGATGTAGGTTCAAGTAGACATATTCGGACATTGTGTTTAACTATTATTTTTTTTAATTGTTTAATTATTTGAAGTAGTTTTTTAAAAATTATTATCCCATTCGAAGGGCGGGAAGTCGATTCCTAATGCTGGTCCACAAAGATATCCTTGGAATCAAAGAGCGTCCAATGGGTTTCTAAAGTATCAATTTGGGTACCGTAAATGCTAAATAAACAAGTAAATCGACGGAACAAAACTAAAACACAAAGAAGCAACAAATAGAAACAAGTAAGTAAACAAAGTTAAATTGGAATTCCAAAAATTAAAGCTCAGCAATTGCAAGACACACTATTCGATTTTTTTGCATCGTCATTGTCGCTTAGCTCTCGACGGTTAACAACTTTCCTTCCTTTTGGAATTCAAACTATTCGTTAGTGCCTCAACCCACAATGACTTAAAATCTTAGAAAACGTCAACATTCAGCTCTATCTGCTGTCTTAATCAAATTGATGGTCATGGCCCATGGGTTATTTAGAAACAGCCGTCACATCTTTTGGGGTCATGGAAAGTTTAACTTTCTTTTTTTATTTTCATGGTTTTATAACTCGACAGCTCCGTCTGGTGTTAAACGTCTTACCATCCAACCTTACGGCCATGATAAACTGAATGTGTCGTGGCGGACCAAAGATGACATCCAAAAGAATCGGTGCCTTGCCACTGATTATTTGGTAACCTATGAACTCATCAATTTGGAGCGATGTCAGGAGGTTGACAAGTCAAGTCGTTCACTGATTACTACGAATACTTCATTCCTTATAGAAGGATTGGAAGCATACTCTAAATACCGGATCTATGTCACATCAAGAAATGAAGCTGGAAATGGAACTACGAAAACTAGCTCCAAGACTACTGGTGAAAAAAGTAAGCACATTTCTCTCCCATTTTTATAAAAATTAAAGAACATATGCTGATTTTGATAGTCTTGATGAAGGGGTTGCTTTATTAGTATAGACCAGAAGAGCTATGCTTGCGTGTAAAAAATTGGTGGCGTTAAATTTGTTGAGTGTCGTTCTGGTTGGCTCTGTGGTTTCTTTCCCTGCAGTTCACCTCTGCAGACCCCGGTTCGAATCCCACCTCAGACTACAGCTTTGCGTGTGGATTGGGTTTTCAGCCCCTACCTGATTGCGTGGGTTTTCCCCATTTGGGTTTTTCCTCCCACATGTACTAAAACTGAACATTTCTTCTCGTTTCATATTCATCCTGTTATTGGCGCTGATTGTGTTGTTATATGTGTAACAAACTAAATCGAAAAATAAGTTTACAAAAAATGACCAGATGGATGGTTCGATGCCGGATAACAATCATCGGACTTTAAAAACTGATAATTTTATCCTTCAAAAAATTAAGAAAAATAAATAAATAAATAAATAATAAGTACAAAATGGAGTTGACCAGACAGATGGTTTGATGCCGGATTACATTTCTGAAATCTAAAAGAAAGACAATCTTATCCTTAAAAAAACTCCATGTTTTTAATGTAAAGAGGATTGTTGTGTGAATTTAATGAAGTAGGTTTATAACAGTTTAATTTTGAAATATAAATTGTGTTTGTTTATCAAACACCTTTTATTTGTGACCCATGAACTATGTTAACACATGGAAAATTCCTGTATTTTGTCTCATCCTAATTCGTTATTACGAATTAGAATTTCTGATTTTTTCACATAATTTATTGCTCCAAAATAACGAACTAATAATCCAAAATAGCTAATCTAATTTATAATCCAAAATAACTACCGGTATTCAACATTCAAAAATAACAAACAAGTTATCCAAAAGAAACGATCTAAGTTCTCATGTGGCACGAAATAGATTTCGTACAGAATGTAAATCATTTTTAAAGAATTCGTTCTTGTACCATGTTAGCTCCTTCCGGTCCTCCAAGTGATTTGAAGTCTACCGATGTTACCAACCACACCATGACTTTCTCATGGAATCAACCAGAGTGTGGTCAGCGTAACGGCAACATAACCCAGTATCATTACACACTCGATAGCAGTGAAGAAAAGGTAGTCAGGGAAGATACGGTCTCTGACACACGTGTAGACTTTACAGGGCTTGTTCCCTTTGCGTTATACACACTGTCAGTGTCTGCGCAGAATCAGTTCGCTTCAGGACCAGTTGCTTCGAACACTACTCGGACAAAAGAAGGAAGTAAGTAATTAAAAATACATATTAATATGTTTTTACAAATGTTCTACAAGCCTTTGTGTAGTTAAAAAATATACTTATCAAGGCACTCAATTTGATAATATGATTTTATTTTTCAAGTGACCAAAATCTATAGAGTTGTAAAATGTTTTATATTTTATTTCTCCGATGAGGCTAAAGCTAATGTGCGCAGAACACGAGAGAACGAGGTTTCTTTTTCTAAATGTAATTCATTTATTTCATTTAAACAATTTAAGCTTTCTATGGAGTTATTAAATCACATCAACTAATTATCATCACCTTCAAAGTAAATTATCAATGCCCTTCTCAGGCTTTGTAATTATGTTCTCAAACTTTTTTTTTTCAGAACATGATTTAAACTCCATATTACTTTTTTGTTACTGTCCCTATGATAACAAAGGTACCGTGTAATTGCACATATAAAGTGGTTTTGTTTTAACAAAATCATCAGTCATGTGCCCATAATGATTGTTCCTGTTATTCTTTCCTTATTTGAAATTTAAAATCTCAGTTCCTCCCTCCCCGAGCGACGTCGCTTTTCCAGTCACCAGAAGCGAGCAGATCACCGTGGAGTGGCACCGCCCAAATCCTCCACATGGCATCATCATCAGCTACGAGATCCTCTATTGGAAGACAGACTCTGAGACCTCATCATCGGCTAAGACAGTGAGAATCACAGAGCAGCTGTCTGGTCGTTATCAAAAGAATACGATCACTGACTTGGAAGGGAGTTTAAGTTATTCCATCAAGGTATAGTATAAATAAAGTTTCACCCCCGAAGACACTGTATTCTCCTAGCTTCTTTGGAATCATTCTGTCGATTACAATAGACCTTATACACATGACATCATTTGAGTAGGGCGCCCTCGTCTAGAGGTCAAAATGAGGTTGTTTATTGGCCTGTGCACTGCGCGTACAAATCTCTGCGTTTCCATTGTTACATCATCGATTGACCTCTAAGATGGCGGCGTGATGACGTCAATGCATAAGGTCTATTATAGTTGCGAGTCCTTTTGTTTGCAATGTATTTTCAAATACAAGGCTTTTTTTCGTTTAATGTTATTTAATTTTTCGAGCTGAATTATCTAAATTGGTTACACCACAATGCAAAAAAAAACCCACTAAAAGTGATTTTTGTTTTATCACACAATTCATTTTTCAAATATTTAACAAAAAACAACAAATTGAAAAAGGCCCTGGAGAAGTAACTGTCTTAGGCTACAAATCGGGGCAGAGAAAAAGCTGAGAGTGGAAGATTGTAAGCAATCTAATCAGCCTCTCAGCTCATTCTTCATCGAGGCAATAGATCTAAAATACAATCAGATTCCCTATTGATATTATATTTTATTGACATTTTACATTGTGACATTCTGTTTCAGATCCGAGCTGAGACAAGCGTTGGATACGGCCAATGGAGTAATATCTCAACAGCCACTACAGCGCCTGGAGGTTACACTGTTGATATTTTGTATTCCATTTTGTCATTGGTGCTAATTGCACTCGATAGTAGCGAGTGTAATCGTAAATATAGTTTTCGCATGACTACACGTTATGGAACAATCGCATTGAACTCTATAAAAAGAATGGAAGTTTAATGTAGTTTGCATTTTAGCAAATTTTCGTCAAAGGGATTTATTTTATACATCCAAGATTGAATAATGTTTTTTTTTTACATGATCGCGTGTCTAAATTGGAATTTCATTGAGGAACAAAGTGAACATGTTGGTATTCGGTATCGAATCAAATTACCAGTTTTTCCTCGTGTTTCCTCTCAACAGAGCCAAGTCAACCACAATCTCTGATCGCTACAAAGGTAACTCTGACGAGCATCACACTAACATGGAAACAGCCACAATATCCCAACGGAGAGATCGTAAAATATGTTGTACGTATATAATATGTTATCTTGAATACATATTTCAGCCCCACGAGCCAATGTTGGGACTATGTTCTTTTATTTTATTTGTTATCTTTTAATTATTTTTGTACAGGATACTTGCCTATGTGCAGCAAATGATTGATAGGGGTGTATGTCTCGTTGAGATTTGGGTAATTTTCCACCATTGCCGCACAAAAACAATGTGAACATTGTGCTACAACTACCAGGTGAAGGAAAGAAGCATATTCAAAGCCGAACAAATACTAACACCCTTAGTTTCCAACACAAATTCACGCCACTGACGAATATCATATGTCAATAATTAGACTTGGAGGATAAGTTTTTCTTTCAAACTATGCATTTTGAAAGAATGGAGGCATTTTTAAGGACACGAATTATCGGTTAAAAGTTAAGGCATGACGTGCAATTCAATTGCAATTGTTTTAAATGGTATAAATATCACACAGTGTACACGATTCAATCGTCAAACTACAGGTCGAGCATCGTGTACTGACGCGTCCGTACGACAGCAGTTTCAACTTTGACCGTCACTCTAGTATTATAAAGAGACAAGAAGTAGCAGCAAAGTCTCCATCAACATTGATAGTTCTCGCCGACCTGGAACCTTGTACACAATATGAGGTGAAAGTTTGGGCAGTAAATGATGCTGACATCACTGGACAAAACGAGACGAAACTGGAAGTGTATACTGAATTACCAACAGGTAAAGCAAGGACTACGTATACGTGCTCTCTCGGTTTTATCTCATAGAACAACTCTAGCCAAAAACGTGCTCAATCAGGGTATTCTATTTGTCATTGATAATTTGTGCTGTTTATTAGATTGGCTCCATGATTCTGTTTTTCTTTGTTGGTTGCTCGAATCAGATCTCCCTCCTCCTGATAAGCCGGCACTCATCGGAGAGGAGTCGACCGCCACGTCTCTCACCATCAGACTGGTCAGTACAAGCACCTCCAAATATATCAGGTAATTTTGTTTTCTGGTCAATTACTGTCGTGTCAAGGAGAAGTGTGATAATCCTGGATGACTGCAGTAAAAATTCCCCACAACATACACGCTGTATTGGTTTTTGCAGCCCCTGAAATGTACTACTATTACGGCTTAGATTTTTAAATCAGAGAATGAGAGGAACGCAAAGAGGCACGGGAACACAAGACTTATACCTCAAAGTAATTTATTACAGAAACACAATCAAAATCATAACTACCAAATACAGAAGAAAGGGTGACAACACTCCCTGGACCAGCGTAACAGCAACTGCCGTTCAAAGGCCGCGTTCAATAGTCAAGCAACTCTAATTAGTATGCACAATATCACTACGCAACTATAAGAACTAGTGCCACAACACTGCCGAAGTTTTGCTGAACTTAACGAGTCGTTGCTACTTTTTTCTTCTTCTTCTAAAGTGCTGAAAAGCACTTCAACTTTGTTTTCGGTCGATTCTGCATCCTCAAAGCTTTCTTGGTTTTTGTTTTTAACTTGAAGTTCTTATCAGATTGGTGTGAGAAACATTGATGGTGATTCGACCGCTACAGGCAAAATTTCCAAACGATCTGTTCCTGGATTTCAGCATCATGCGTTGAATCCCTCTGCTTACGTTGCGGCTGAACTGTTGGGGAAACTCCCAGGAAAGTTTGTCGTTGGTGACAACAAAACGCACGGCAATTACTGGAACCCACCTCTGCAGGAGGGCGCTGTGTACGAGATCTACGTCGGTACTGTCAGCAGAATAAATGAAACGGTATGTTTAGACAGTTATGCAGTGTTCATGAAAAATAGACAGAACCAAAGAGATGATAAACAGCATCAAAACATATTTTAGTGTTCTTAGATACATCAATACAGATGTAGTAGACTCCTCTGTAAATGTCGTTTAAACTGAGCTGGGAGATTTTAGGAATACTAAATGACAGTGCTTTTCTAGTTTCAGTGTTTGTTTCTAATACCATGCTTTTTTATTGATTTGGTGCCAAAGAGAGCGAGTGTGAATTGGAATGAAGAGCCACTGATAGTTGAAGGTAAGGAGGATTATAATTATACTAGTTGGTATTGAAACACTTGGTTGATCCATCAAAAAGATTTTTTTAAAACCGCATTGGGTCATGCCATGTGAACTCAATTTCACGTCTAACAATTCCCTTTCCAGACAAAAGAGCAAGGAAAGTTTACCGTTAAGCCAAAACGCGGTACACACTGCACAGTACGAGGTTGTCATGTTCACAGTCCACAATGTTCGCAGTCGTCAAGTCTAAACTTCAAGACAATATTCAGTTCAAAAGTTGTTTTCGATTTTTGTAAACGTTTTTTTTTAATGTATGCGTGAGAAGTTTAAAATCACAAATACACTTTTTCAAATCCATTATTATTCGAACTGCTTTATTCCGTGTTAACAATTATCAGTCTGTGATAAAGTTATTGATTTACTAATTGTAGTAGATGGAGATTACTCTGAGCCGAACGCTGCTGCATCGGTCGTTGCCGTTATTCTGGTTCTTCTGGTCATAGTCGTTGCTGCTTTACTCATCATTGTTATTCTGTGAGTTTTCGTTCATTGTACGGTGTTCGTTATTGGACAAATTAACTGATTTTTTTTGTTCATCTTCTTTTTTTAATAAAGTTGCATTAAATTTTAAGGTGTCAACTGAGCCTAAAACCGAATCATCATTTTCAAAGTCCAACCCTTTTCACTAAAATAGTACAAAAGTACACTGTGCTGTCCTCAAGATTGAAAACTTTTTACAGTACTGTGCTGTGGTGCATGAAAATAAATTATTCGAGATGACATCCATTGAAAGTAAAATCTGCCATTTTGACATTATTAAGCATTCACCCTCCAAATATATACTTAAAAAAAAAGTTATGCAAATACATTTTTTCACCTCTACAAACATTCTTATTCGGAACGGTTAAACCCCAATTTGGTTTCTTTGGGTCAGTGTTTTATTTAGAGTACTTTCATTCATTCATTCACTGTGGTATTTATTTTCATACTCTGGTGTGAAAAAACAGAAATACAAAAATAAAACAGTAAACAACTACAGTACCATTTTAACAAGGTTAACCAAGAAATAATCAAAGTGACAACATAGTAGCATTAGTAAAGGACAAACCGACATGGGAGCATTTTCAGACGCCAGAAGGAGGCTTGTGTTGAAATGCCTGATGACAAAAACAAACTTAACAAAAAACAACAAAAGTAAACAACAAACAACAATTTAACTTAATGGAGAATACGTTCAATGAGAAAAAAAGGTAATAATAAAGAAGAATGTCTACTTAAAAGTCAATAAATTCTGATGTTTCTTGATTTTCGTTAACAAACTATAATGTTTCAATTCTGCAATATTCAGACAGAAGCCTTTATCGTGTATGATTGCTCATTGTTGTTACTCGTACAGGTACCGTATTGCCTTAGTGAGCAAGTTGCCTTACAACTGACTTTTCTAAAACTATAATAATGAACAAATTTGTATTCTTTGTCAATTGAAGACGAAAGTGGAAAGAAGGAAAAACATCGGATGAGCAGGATGATCTGAATGCAGCTTCTTCTAACCCCCCTGACTACGAAGGTAAGACTCAGAGCAATAGCTCTTTAGAAATTATTTCCATAAATTTGTGTTAAGTTATCACAAAAAGCGCAATACTCAAAATGTTTGTGTTCAAAAGACGTAAGGACAAACCCCGAAAGAGTACAGTAATGGTTTGACTTTCTAACTTTTAGAGAACCTAGTTAGGAAACTCACCTCACGTCATCAACAACGATAATCTTTGTTCCACTATTTTGATAGATAACCCATGTGTTACTATGGGTATGCAATTTAGGCAACCCACATGCGGTTGGATGCGCACCATATCTTGTTAAATGCAACATTCTAAAACTAAAGTTAGTCAAAACACCCTTAATTAGTCATTTTATACAATTTTTGACTAATTTTAGTCAAAATGTGGTTAAAATGATTAACACTGTTTTGACTGAGTTAGTTTTCAGAGTGAATTTAAATCCCAAACCGGCAGACCATGGACAGACAGTAGCCGTGTGACGTCAGTGCAAGGGGCTACAGAAAATGAGCAGTTACGAATTCTTAACTTAAAGAGAACATTGAATTTGTATTCTATTTTCAGACATTGAACTTCAGAAATGTTCATCTGCATCTGCCGATCAAGTTTCCCGTTCATCTGCTGACCAATCCTCCGAGTCGGGCAATACGCCTGATCCGTCTACAGGCACAAACTCAGCAGAACAATCTAATGGGGGTCCGTCAACCTCCACTAAGCCAACGATTAAGCAGAAGGTCAATCTTAGGTCGAAAAGTGCTAATAAGGGTGCATCTGCTTCATCGGCTTCATCAACGGGACCCGTCGCCATGACAGAACTAGCACGGTTCATAAAAACAAGGAAATCTGGAAAGATCAATGCATTTCAGCAAGATTTTGAGGTACACTACATTTTTTTTTCACTCTTTCTTTAAAACATCTTTCAAACATAGACCTGGCCGTGACGTTGTATTATACAATGTATTCCTGATGTGGGTGTAGCTGTAGTTTAAAGTGGGTTGTTGGAAATCATTGTTCACCAGGGGCGCGTGCCCCAGGCCCCCCATGGCTACGCCGCATGCCTAAGACCACTTAGAGGAGCTGGATATGTTTATACAATGTAATGGTTTAAACAAAAGAATGCTGTTTTATAAACGGTTGATGGCGACATACGCAAGCAGGATCAGGCTTATCCCCTTGTTCTTCTAGCCCCATTATTTTCAAACCCCCAACACCAACCAAGCTCAAGGGAAGATTAGTTACTACAGTAGCATAAACAGTGCAAACTACAGCTAGGGTTGATTACTAGAGGGCTCCATTTCCTTTTCGTAGAAAAGCCCCAATTCTAAAGCAAATCTAATACCATTGAGAAACAGAAACATTTCCAAAATGTCCTTAGTTTATCAGCATGGATGATTCAAAACTAATGCGATTCAAATTTAATCACTCTTGCGATTTATCCTGCTCATGGTTTTGAAAAAAGTTCATAATCTCGTTTCATCTGAGAATGATAGGAAGAACTATACGTCTACTCTCAGAATCGTTGAATCTCTCTCATATCATTCATTTTCTGCTTAAGACACTCCCATCTGCACCCAACCATCCTCAGACTGTTGCGTTGTGTGATGCAAACAGGAAGAAGAACAGATACAAAAACATCTCTGCATGTAAGTAGAAAAAAGCTCGATAAAACAAATCATTTTCAAGAGCTAGCTTTTTGTTTTTAAGATACTGAAGATTGCATGAATTAATTAAAAATTCAAAACAAGTATTTCATAATTTTATTAAAGGGAACTTATGTTAAATTGCCTACTTTTTAACAGAAAAGATGTATAAATATGGAGTTTTACGAGCGATAACTTTTGAGCATTATTACTAGCGGCATTTTGGAAGGCCAGAAACATAAATATCTTTTAGTGAATGCCCGTTCCACCATGTATCCATGCCACAACTTGGTAACACGGAGACCGGTAAAATGCATTCTGCTTCATCATAAGTAACTATTCTCCGTTGATTTATAATCTGTGTATTATCTTGCTTTAATCTGTAGTCTTAACCAAATTTACTTGTACAATGTAGAAACAATGTATTGTTTTCTGACCAAGGATATCACTCAATTTAAATGTTTCGTCAAATCTAATCAAGTGCACTTGCCCCTGTTATTTTAGTAAAGTTATGATGAGTCAAGCTTTGCTTACCGACTTTCTCTTTTGCAAAAGACTGCGTGCACTTGAACTGTTAATATCAGAATAGACATGGGTCCCCCCCCAAAAAAAAATAAATAAATAAATAAATAAAATAAAATAAAATGAAAAATAAAAAATGAAAATAAATAAAAAATAAAAAATAAGTAACCACCCCTAATCGTTTGAAAAATATTTGTGGTAAATATAAAAATATGTTTGATATATAAATAGAGCCTGTTATAAGTTACATGATAATAGCTACAACTTCTTCTGAAGACTAAACATAGTTTTACGCAAACACCTTATCACTGGTTCTGTTTTTACTTGTTTCAGATGATCACTCACGTGTTGTGCTTGAGAAACTGGAAGGAAAACCACACTCAGACTACATCAATGCATGCTACATCGACGTATGTAGTGTTTTACTTTCCCAAAATAATGCTGTAAAATCTCGTCCACAATCGTATTAAGTATAGTTATACTCTGACTTTACACTGTGTCAATTAGTTTGTTCTGTATTCATTTTTTTTTCTAGGGATACAAGTGCGAGGCAAAGTACATTGCATGCCAAGGTGAGTACGGTACAATCGAGTTTCCTAACAGAAATTTAAGGCCTGTATTTCGATCTGAATTGTGACACCAGGGAGTTGTGCTCCAGACATTCGTTGTGAATGATCGGAAGGACTGCACTGAAATCCATACCAGTACCAGTGACATGAACAGCAGACCATCTGTGTTTGGACCCCTGGATTGATGTCTGGTGCTGGATGGCCTGGCGAGACAGTTGAATTTTCAGGAAGGCAAAGTTTAACAAAAATAAAGTATTGATTTATGAGACTGTACCCAGTGTTAAGACTGTTCGACCTATTAACAACTCAATATGTATCTTTATAATTATCTTTCAACTTTTCTTCTGTGGCACAACATGCTTTAATAATTATCAAGTAGCTTGACTAACCGTGATCCAATTTTAGCCACTGTCAAGTGCTCTATTTAAACCACCAGCACTTATCAGGTTATTTAAACAGTGTACGTATAGAATAAAACATGTTTATTTTTACAATTCAGGTCCCAATCAGACGACTGTTTGCGACATGTGGCGCATGGTATGGCAGGAACGTGTTGGGAAGATCATTATGCTTGCAAATCTAGTTGAAAATGGAAAGGTGATATTATGATATATGCGTCAAACACCACATATTATCTTCAACGAACAAATGTTTTTCTTAAATATTTTTTGTTTTCTTAAATATTTTTAAACTTGATTAAATTTGTAAAATCAGTATAAAAGCTTGCCTGAAATCTATCTAGTTATATCGATTAAATGAATAAAAGTTTTTGTCTAATACAGTACTCCATTGTATCTCTTCCCATGAGCAAGAAATCTGGTACCATTGTATTTTTTTAAATGTTATTATGGTGCAGGATAAATGTGAGAAGTACTGGCCAGATGACGAAGCTTTCACCTACGGCGACATTTTTGTCCGACAGGTTGAAGAAAAGGCAGATGCGACATTTATTGTGAGGACTTTCTACTTGTCCAAGGTGAGTTAAAGTGGCCGTACACTGCAAAAACTGGGGTGTTAAATTGATTCTCTCGGTATCTATATGTGACAACACTGACAACACTGGTGTTGGATAATATCCCCATTGCTTTTCGTTGGTAAAATTAACACCATGTTGATGTTGTCATTATATAGGTACCAAGCGAATCAAATTAACATCCCAGTTTTTGCAGTGTACAAGGTGCTTACTTTACATCAAAACTCCTTATCAAGTTCGTGGTGTACCGCTTCAAACCTTGCCACAAGAAAACCATCCAGTAAATGGGATCGATTTATTGCATGGTTTTGTAATGGAGGAATTTATTAGCTTTCTTTTGGAGTGTTTAACTTCCCACCCCATCTAATTACCTGCGTTTTAAAATTTGGCTTATCTTTTTTAAATGTTTTAATGAGAAGGTGCTCATACCTTGGCCTAGTCGGCTCCACCATTTAAGTTTGAAATTTTAACATGAGACGGATGTTTTAACGACAGGTTTACTTCCTCTTCCTCTTACTGAGTAGTTTTGTGAATACCCATTTCCGTTGTACAGAGCAGTGAGCCAGAGGGCGAGTACCGTGAGGTCCTGCAGTATCATTACATCACGTGGCCTGATATGAAGCCACCCGAGTCTTCATCCTTGCTTCGGTTTATAGGACGAGTCCACGCCTCCGAGACAACCCAGCATGGTCCGACTATCGTGCACTGCAGGTAGCCTGTTATTATACCCTATTATTGGTCCGTCTCTAGAAAACAACCGTCATTTTTGGTCAACACATCGACGTGGTGTTTGTTGCCCGTCATTATTGTGCGTTTCTTGATAATACAAGATGCTGCTATCAAATGAATTTGTTTTTAACTATTGCTGGAGTTTGGAATACATTTTCTTAGTACGGAAACTCAAATTGCCACGTGCAATTATGATACGGTAGGCCTACTGAATGTCGTGTTCACTTTGAAAATTACCTCCCTGGGTTAAACTCTTGGTGGCGCCCTGTATTGTAAATCTCTCCAAGTGCCGTGACAATAAAGCACACTCATCAAACGATACTAATTATTGCTTTGTGAGTTGGTCTTTTTTGTATTTTACCCATATTTTTTCTCATGGTACTTTATATAACATTCATGCTAATGGATAATAATATACTTGTTTGTTTGCAGTGCTGGAGTTGGCCGTACAGGCACATATATTGCATTGGATGCCATGCTGGAACAGGCTCAGGCAGAAGGACATGTCGACGTACTCAACTTTGTACGTAATATGAGAGACAAGCGCTACCTGATGGTTCAAACTGTGGTAAGAGCCTGAACTAAAATACAAATATTCTCCCAATCTTCACATGGAAGGTTTTCTGAATTTCAAAACAAATGCTTTAAGGTTTATAATTTACTATTGGTTGGTCAAACCTTTATTATCCTGGATTAGCTTACGTCATCAACTTGAATTTTTACAGGATCAGTTCAAGTTCATCTACGAGGCCCTGTTGGAGTCCAGTCTGTCAGAAAATACCGCCATCCCAGTGGATCGATTCCAACAAGATCATGCCAAGCTGAAAAAGCGTGATAAGAAAACCGGAACAAACGGCATAGAAGACCAATTTCAAGTATGCTGACAATTTTGAAATTAGAGGTGTATTATTTATAATCGACAAAATACATTTGACTAACACAGACACAGTATTTTATCAAAGGTAGTCTGTGCTGGCAACCAAAGGGCCTTTTTTGTCTCATCCTCATCCACTTTCATCCTTTTTTACACAATACAGAACATTTTTATGATTCGATATGGGGAGTAAGTAGGAACGGTCTGCTAATAACAAAAGACGAGCATTCAAAACAATCCACACGATTATCTCCTGAACTTGATTTATTTCTCACAAGAAAGTGGTAGTACGTTTAAACAGGCACAGTAATGCACAACACCTACAAATGTGAAGGCCAATGTCAACACGTGGCCAATCGTACCCTACATTATAAAAATTATCTACTCCACGAATTACAAATCAATACGACAATTTTATAAAAGAAAAAATACAAATCTTTCCGACAAAACAGAGGGGTATAGGCCCAACGATACTCACTGGGGCTCTATGACATCCCGCCAAGATTGGGTATCCTTCCCAATTATTTAGAACCATGGCCGGGACATGCTCGCTATACTTAATAGAGAGACAGTACAAAGCAAATAAGCTCTGCTTTTCACGGTTCAGAACCAAATGGAACAGAGAGAGCTCAGAGACTCACACACAACTAAAACGTCAAGTGTTTCATTAATTAAAACATCAAATTGTTAAGTAACATCAGGACCATGAACACTGAGGGCGCACTTGGTGTCCCTACAAATGCATTTGATACAAGTCCTCCAAGCAGCTCATTACAAGCATAAGCCAACTTATCAAGATACCATTCCTTGTTTGTTTGTCTGTTTTTTATGAAAGTCGCCAGACACACAAGGCCAGTAAGCCACTCGAGGTGTGGGCTACAAATCAACTGTTTTTCCATTTTCCGCTGCCACCTACTCCTGGGGCTGAAACAGGGTAACCCCCTTTACAGTCCGTAAGGATGTAGGCTTGGGTATCATCCATCAGAAGACTGGCTGGTTGAGCAGAAAGTTATACCCCCCAACTTTTTACGGAGCAATTATGGTAAAGTGCCTTGCTCAAGGACACAAGTGTCATGACCGGGACTCGAACCCACGCTCCGATGATTCAGCCACCAGAGCTTGAGTCCAAACACACTAACCACTCGGCCAGGAGACCCCAAAACCTCTGTTGGGTAAAAATATCATTTGCCGTTGATTTTGTTTACTTATACAGAATACTTCATAAAATGTTCAAATAAACTAACCCTTGTTATCAATTGTGACAGATGTTGGATACATTCACTGCATCATTGAGTGACGACCAGTGCTATGGAGGAAGACAGCCTGACAATGCTGACAAGAACAGATTTGAAGATTGCATTCCAAGTATTATTTCACTTCAAAATAATTCTTTTTTTGTTTTAAGTTTCAGAGTGAAACTACTAAATGATAACACGTGGCAAACTAGATAGAAAAACGCTAGCCATTTATTTAAAAAATATGTTGAAAAGCTCAAGCTATCTTATAGGCAATCAGACAATCCGGTGTGGCGAAAAAGATTGAACCAAGGTGGTGCTAAAAACACAATACTCTTTTCTGTCTGAAAACATTTATCTGCCTGGTTTTGCCAGATTTGTTTTAGCCGAGTCCCCCAAACTTCTTGAGCCACAAAACATAATGTTTCCTCAGCTATTCCACAAAACAATTGTTCTGGGATTGGGTCTGCCAAAGGAATGAAAAATATGTGTTCTTCTATTAACAAATTCATTCTTGGTTGTAATAAATGTGATGTCACGTTGAGAATCCAGCCATTGTTAGCAAGTGACCTATTTTTGTGGACGTTCCTGAAGACTGTTATTTTTTAAAGAAAATAAATTATGCAAAAATACACAGGAATGCAAAAAATGATTTCTTACAAGTGAATCGTTTTATAAAAATTATAAGGTGTAACATAAAAGCATGAATACGTTTTATTTCAGTGAACCTTGAAGCTGAAAGTATTGCCTAAAAATGTTCTCCTAAACAAAAATAAGCAGGATACCAGTCACATATTCTAAATGTGATGTGGTATTTTGGTTGGTAACCTTGTTCTTGTAAGCATAATTTTGTTGTGCTTAGCTACTTTTTCAGCTTAAGCAGCTCTATGAAGTTTGGCGCAGGACCCAATTACATAAAGCTGGTAAGCGCAGACAACTGCTTAGCAAAGAAAAACGTTGGCAGTCTTCATTTACACGTGATATACCATTGCAACCGGTGCCTGGTGTTTTTATTTTCCTAAGTGGTGCCTTCTGTTTGACAGCTTTATGGTATTACGCCGGGATTGACTTATAAAGTAAATCTGATACCAAAATTCAATAAAAGGTAACAAATAGTCTGACACCTTTCAGGGGACAGCACACGACCTTACCTCATGACAACGGGTGACGAAGGTAGTACTAACTACATAAATGCTACATTCTTAGAGGTAAGTGAAGTCAAACCAACACACCCATAGCTGCTTGTGTACAAGCATAGTGAATATTTATTTATTATTGTCAACTCTTCGATAATATAGAACTCACAGAGAATTAAAATTCATAATTTGAAGTACACAAAATGGCGAAAAGTAAACAAAACCTGCAAGTAAGGAGTACATAGCACATAAAAAGGCTTTAAAAAATTCATTATTGTAGTATTGAGAGAGCGATAACGTTTGGCATCACACAGTAAAGAGAGCAAGCAAAACAAAAAAAATACACGTACAACGTACCTCTTTGATGCAAAGTTCTGAAGTTTTTGACTTATGCCTTTATAGTTTGTAAGTTGTTCAATGTGCCTTCTGTAATCATTTTAGCGTGTGATTTGTTTTGACTATCCAGGGATCCCGAGGCAAGCACTCTTACCTGGCAACACAGGCTCCTCTTCCCACCACAGTAGGTGACATCTGGCGGTTGGTGTTTGACTACAAGTCAACTTGCATTGTCATGCTCAACTCAATGGACAATAAACCGGTTGTTAAATTAATAAGCTTATTCTCAAAACAAAACAAAACAAAACAAAACAAAACCCCCCGAAACACAAGCATACACAATTTGATTCTGCATTGTAATTAGTGATGGCAGCATCCTAAAATGATGGCAAATGAAATATAACTCATTGTACAATTGTTTTGATTGTCTGTGTGTTTTTTGCAAGATAAAACCAACAAAACAAAACAAAAGCAAAGAAACTACACTGGCAAATGTTTGCAAATGAACCTCAAACTTTGTGTTTGAGGAAACTAATATCGTAGCTTTGCCACTGGTATTTGATTTACCAATGTTTGCAAAGCGTAAGTAATTTTTTCTGTTATTGACAAGAAAGTTGAAACTTGACATGCCACTATAATTCGGTAGCCTGTTTAGTAAAGTAATATGACGCGTGATTATATTTCTCGGCTTAACCCCGGAGAGCCCCATTAGTACTTCTTAATTGGAACAAGTGTACTAATTACACAATGATTTCCATTGTGTTTGTCTTATTTCCGAACAATTACGCACAATCTAAAATAGACTTAGTTACCATGTTGAACATTATTTCTTTCCACATATGCATTAATTAGAACAAAAGTACTCGTTCATTATTTTTTTGTTTTTTTGTACTCCTCAGACCATCCCAAAGTACTGGCCGGAGGATGATAGTATGAACTTTGGGCCTTTGACTGTTACGTTGCTGTCTGTGGATCAACGCAATGAGGATATGATCGTGCGACAATTTGGCATCCTATATCCACTTAGAAATGTCAGTATTAAGTACATCACAGAGCTGTTTACGTTTAGTTTTTAAACAATTTCGGTAGGAAGTGTTTTAATTACAACACAATCAAATAAAACAAATAATGAATGAAAAGAACAACATACTAACAATTTGTCTTTTTTAAGTTTTTAAGTTTTATAGACCCCGAGTAACTCTTTGTTTTTCATGACTGTTTTTGGTCTTGTAAAGCCCGATTCGTACTTCATGCGAATGCGATTGCGAAGCGAAACTTTACGTCACAAATCCGCAACGGGCAACCCACTGTCAAGTTGAGATGTGGGCAATTCTTGCGAAACATTCACTGCGAACACAGAATTATGACGTCAAAGTTCGCTCCACATTCATAATCGCATGAAAAACAAGGAGAGAGAATGGAAAGTTTCTCGTACGGAAAGAAAATAATCTAACATCTAATTGTATCTAATAGTAATATTTACTCTGACCTTATCTTGCAAAAATACAACCTTTTTAATAAATTAATCGTTCAAATTGCAAACAATTAGAACGAAGAGGTGCATACTGTATGCCACATCCAGTTCCTGCAGTGGCCCACAAAGAAGGACGTCCCCAACTCCCCATCCAGTCTCCTCAAGTTGTTAGAGACCGTCAAGATGTGGACAGAAGAGCATCCTGACGGACCACTCACAGTCCACTGCATGTAAGTGTCATGTAACTACCGCTTATTTAGGTGCGGAAAGTTATGAGCATGGCTGGTGTAAACTTCCAGAATTATGGAGTAGTATCAATACGCAAAGGGCCCAGGAAATCTAGTATTTTAATGCAATCCTATACGAAATGCACCCTTTGTCCCATTTTACCTTATTTTTTAATTTTCATGTTACCATTTTCAAGGGTACTTTGGTGGTGGTGTTTTTGTAATTCTTATGCGAAATTCCCATATTCATGAGCAAAAGTGTGATGTCATATCAGACAGAAACCTCAACGTTGCAATTTTTTTATGCGCAAAAGTTTGAGAGAGTTTAGGGAATTTCGCTGTGTCGTAGATTTTCTTTTCTTTAGTGATTCGTTGTTGTGTCAGTTCGTGGCAGTAAGCCATTGAACAAACTTTTCTCACAAATGCTTTCAAGAAGCAAAATTTGTGGGTTTCATAATTTAATGAATTTCACCAGAAAACCACAGTGTCTCCCTGAAATGACATCACAATAACAGCACTGTCAGTTGTCCGGAAGAGCATGGAAATTTTTAAATGTTTAAAGAATTGCACTTTTTAGTCATATTAACCAAAAAGGGATGTCAAGTAGTTTTCATTCACTTAATGGGGTTAGATATCAGCACAAAATATGTTCATAAGAAATATTCACTCCAGGGGCCCTTTTACATAATAAAAATGTAGTATTAACTCTGTCTTTTTTTTTTTTTTTTTTTTTTTTTTACAAAGTATTGATCTAATTATGATGTGGTCATGAAACATATAATGTGTGCTCAAGTTTCTTATTTCATTTATACTACATTGATTCTCTTATCAGTGATGGTGAAGGATGCAGTGGGACGTTCTGCGCCCTGGTCACCCTCTTAGATCGCATGGAGAAGGATGGGATCATTGACGTCTTCCAGGCAGTCAAGAAGCTCCGGTCAACTCGAGCTGGAATGGTCAAAACATTGGTAAGAATATTCATAGGGTACCATTGTAATTTTGCACGGTTTCACTTTTTCTACTAAGCTTTGTGTTCAGCTGAAGACAAAACACTGCATATCGTTTTGTAATTGATTAATTAATTAGTTGATTAATTAGTTAATTAGGTATTACTGTGTACAGCACTTTGTATTTTTTCTTTTATAGGGTTAATGTTTTCTTGTACGCCTTTTTAGATTTTAATGTAAAACGCTTTAATAAAAATAAACTATTATTACTATTACTTTTATCATTGTTATATCAGTTGAACCAGCTGTGTGCGTATTTCCGTCACATGATAAGTTCAAAAACAATAAATTGAATGTCCGTTTCCAAGGACAAGTCTGGCTCTAAGAGGAACAATCAGCCTTTAAATTGCTCGGTCGTGGTGCCGTTCGCATTTATTTATTTAAATTCAATGTTTTCATTTCAGACTCAGTACCAGCTGTGCTATCAAGTGATCAAGTCATATCTGGATTTAGCCTCATCTTCATCTATCTATGAGAACTTTAGTCGTTGAGATATCCGGACCAGGAAGACGAAGGCAATAATCACATATAGCTTCCTTTCCATCACAGCCTCAATTTGTTTTTCTTAAGCAGTCATGTGATTTCTCAGGATTTTTCATGATTTCAGGATTTTCTCAATAGCTCCTTCAGCTTTCATATTTTCTTGGAAGAACTAAAGCAGTCACCTAAAAGGCAGAAAGACTTAGTCCACATTGTGTGCAAACCATTTCTGGTGATGAGAGTCTTTCAATATAACAAATTGTAACATCTGGGAGGTTCTGGGTCTAGAATAAATGGGAACCCGGCCTTCAAGTTGATATCTTACTGAAAAATTAAAGTACAATGTTGTCTCAAGAAATTTGTAGATTCATAAGTATAAATAAAACATGTTATCGTGGTAAAAAAAGGAAGTGGTCGATAGAAGTTATGAGAGTACCAAGTTTGGTAAAACCAAGTAAGGACTGAAAAGACAATCCAAAGATTTGGGGGCCAAGGTAGTATTCAAACTGAAATTTAGGGATAACAGGCAGTGGAAGAAAGTACTACACGTCAACCTGATCCCCATAAAAAGAGGGATGGGATGGTTCGGAAGGGGTGTACATGAGAGGAAGTTTGGACAGCGTGGAAGGAGAAAAAAAAATTATGACGACTAACCAATTTAATATAAAGTTTAGGTGATGTGTTGGCAGAACACTGTTTGGTTCATATGTGCTTCTATAGTGTGTTTGTATAAGTATTTGCTAGTTACACAGACGTATAAAGTTGATTGTCACCCAGTAGTCACTAGAGAAAAGTGGATCTCCCAATGTGTTCTAGTATTAGGCCATACGTGACCGTTCATCCCGTATATATGCGCCTGCGTGAACAACTTTCTTCGACATTTGAACCGTGAAATGTAACATTTAAAATAATCAAAATTTTGAAACATTCGTGTGAAGCGTTGTAAAAAATAATATAGTTTTTTGGTAGATTTTGTTAGAGCGTTTAACCAGAAAATAAACTAACTTTTCTAGAATGCCTAAACAGTAGTTAATTAACAGTGGAAAACATTTCCTGATAAGAGCTTAGTTTTTTAATTTGTCTTGAGTTACACAGATGGTGATATGAAATTAAGTTGTCAGATTGCAATTAGTATGATAAGGATTTGCTGCGCCGACAAGTTAATGTATTGCTGTATTAGTTTCATCTTTGTCACATAATTTTACAGCATCGTGCAAACCCAACTCGGGTTGAAATACCGGCTGCTGATTTATAAAAAGGTCCTGATTTGTTTTTCATTTGAAGTCAACAGCTCTCAGAAAGTACATTGTGTTTTATATACGTCGGCGAATGTTGAAGTGTATAATTACTGTTGTATGTATTCCAATCTGATGCTTTTACTAAAAAATGTAAGAAAATCAAACTTTCTGATATAGTGGGTATGGTGTTCTGTAGGCAACAAATGCCCGTAAAATATTTTAAAAAGTTCACCGATCTCTAAATTTTGTTCTTGCAACAACCTTTTGAAAAACAGCGAGATTTTAACATTTGGAAATATCTTAAAGAATCGTTGCTTTAGTATACCCCCGAAAAAATGAATAAGGGAAAAGTGTAGTTAAAAATGAACCTGTTTACGTTTATAAACAATTTACAAATCTAATATTTACAGTGACTACGCTATTTTTACTTAAATTTTGATAGCATGCACCGTGACAGTCTGCATCGCACCTCTGTCATCTATAAGCACGTTATTCAGGAAAAAACTGACAGGAGTAGAACGAAGATAAATAATTAAGTACAATTAGTCCTTATTAATTATATATAAATTGTATGTGGAAAACGTACAATGATCTAAGCAATAATTCAAGCAGTAATTGTATAGTCACGGAAATCTTCAGTTTTGTAATTTGTTTTTGAAAATTTTACTGTTCCTGCATGTATTGTTGTTATTGTTCTGTAGAACATTCGATTTGAAGCGAATACTTTGAACTTCAAATAATGTATTGCCACTAGACAGTCTAACCAATCGATTTGACAGTCTGAATAATCGATTTGACAGTCGGAACAATCGATTTGAGGCAAATACTTTGAGCTTCAACTAATTTATTGCCACTAGACAGTCTGGCGGGGTTGGTCGGAGCGTATACAGATCAGTAAATCGCTACCGGGTCGGAAGCTGGCTCAAGTTTATTACCACCGGTCTGAGCTCCGTCAATTGATTTATTACTGGGCTGTCTTGTGCAGGCCCCCTTGGTCAATTACTGTTATATAGCTGTTTCGCATGACGAAAGCGGTTCACTTTTGTTTGCGCAGTCTTTGTGTTAAGTTGTACTTTTGCTTAACTGTTAGTAAATTTCAATTTTACGAAAAAACTTTGTTATACTTTCGAGTTTTTCGATTTCATTTATTTGTTTTCTTCTTCGACTTTCGTGTTTCCTACGTCCACTTTTGTGTTGGTCTTTTGTGTGGTTCACACTTCCTCGTTATACTTGGGATCACGCCTCGCTTCAAAGCCTTTTTCGGCAGCCCCGAAGTCGACCGGGGTTGCTTGGTACATTTTGATGCTCGAAATGTGGCAGGGTGTACCCCTCCTATTGTGTCTTCATTGTGTTCTGGGAATCTCTGGAATTCTTTTGAGGATTTTAGAGGGGTGCTTATGTACAAGAGGGGAAGAGTATGTTAGAGATTGACACATATCGGGCATGGTATAGCTTGGTAGGTCAAAGCGTCCGAAGCATGGTTGTCCAGCATGCGGTAGCAATAGCCTCGTCCACCGTGCCGGCAGGCAATATGGCTCTAACTTCAACCGTTCCAGCCATCCGTCTACCGGCCCTTAGCGTTGAGGGATATGCATCCAGTCAGTCAGGGACTTCTACGGCTGTACCCGCTGTACCAGTCACCTCTGGAATCGGTGAGTTTAACTTAGATTTAAATATCCCTGCTGCAAACATTACTGCCCCAACTTTAAACGTAGTAAGCGCGGCAACTGGGCAAATTTGCTCAGACTTCATTGCTTAGCGTTTGCGACGCGTTCGGGGCCGAAGTGCCTCTTCCAATGCAGGAAAAATTGGAAAGGCGAGTTTATTGAATTCAGCTCAAGCGACCGGTTCACAACAGTTCCTTCAATGATTGCGTTGTTATCATGGTCGATACACACGAGTCCTGGTCCCCGGCTTGGCAACTAAAGCCGCATAAGCAGAAGCAGCGTATCACTTCCATCGGACAGTGGACGTCAGTTTTTCTTACTTTCGCGTCCATTTTTCTTAAGCGTCGTCCAGACCAAGTGCGCCATTTGCTGAAATACGCTGATATTTTTCAGTCAGCCGTCTATCGGCGTACTGGCTTTGGGCAGGCGCGATTACGATAATAACTTCCGGCTGAGGCAAGCCCGTATGCCATCCCGCTTTTTAGATACCAGTGAAGCTGAATTGTGACTCACTTTGGTTGGTGCGCCTGGGCATCTGCATAGTTTTCGTCCTTATTACTACCGGAAATCAATTTTGCCAATTGTTTAAGATCTCGTGGATTGGATTACCGGAGATCAGTGCTGTGTTAAGTGGATGATTTCGCGATTGTAAACAAAAAAAGGGAACAAGTTTATTCATTTACATTATTCGCGACAGCACGATGCGGCGGCACTGTTATTTTATTAAAGCAATGGCAAAACAGGCGACGGCACGACATAATGGACGACGGCACGACACAAGGGCATGACGCGACAGCACGACGCGGCTGGCATTTGTCGTCTATAGAACATTATAAGTGCGTCATACACAGACATTAATAAGAAAAACATTTTTCTTATTAATTCGAGTATTTGTTCTTTGGTCGTATGTGTCAATGGTTAACTGTGATATGAAAATGCATGTTGGAATAAAGTATGCTCTTTTGTCGCTCCTCCTTAAAGTTTACTTCATATTATTGTCTTATCATCTTGGTGGTTCTATACAAACGAGTTAACTGAATTAAAAAAAAACATCCCAGAACAGCTACATTTTAGCGAATCAAGATATTGTGTCCTCTTGCAGTATTTGGCTTCATGAACGAGACCAAGCGACTCAAAGGCAAGAATTTAAAGAGGGGTTCTATAAGTTTAAATTCAGTTTTGTGATGCGCACATTTTCCAATTGAAAGAATTCTTTTTGAAAGTTGTATTTTTTTTAAGCCTCTAACCTCACGTTAAAATAGTGTAAATATGATTTATTAACATTTAAAAATCACCCAATGACGTCAAATTTCAAATAATTACATGGGTTTGTGGTAGGGGAAAATGTTGTTTCATTCCTTAATTTCCTGGTTATTCAGTCAATGAAACTGGCGTTGAATGTGACCTTTTGACTAACGAACAATGTATGTGTGGAATGTATAGACCTGTTTAATGTTAACGTCCACATTTCGCTCTGAAGGAGTATCAGGATGACAATTTTGAGCACTTCACTGTGAGGTGTCCCACTTTCCTAACGACTGTATCTATTGGAAACTGCATCGCACTAAGAAACTGGTATTTAAAAATATTGAGACTAAGTAGCGGGACGTTTGTGTGAAAAGTATTGGTGAATATCCTCAGTACAAAAGACCCTCTTTTGAACTTGCAAACTGATGAAGACCGCATCTTTTTAAACATATATTTTGTTCTTACTCTATACACAACTGTTCATGTAAATGTTTGGATCCATCCCCAACTCGACAACTGACTAAAGTTGTGGATGTCCTTTTCATGCAACTCGCCAATCACAAGGCCCAAAGGACACTCGAAGTGTGGGCTACACAAGGGATCGATAGAAACCTGCCCAAATTCGCAGAAACAAGACGTGGCGAGATAAGTCTCTTCACAGCACAGCTAAGAACAGGGAGGGATTAATGAATCCATTGCGAGATAGACATTAGTGCTTTTTCCCCTATTTGAAGCAAATATTATGGAATTCTTTCTCCGCCATTTCAACTTCGCATGTATGGTGGTGATTGTAGTGTCCCAAGCCGCTGGCGCCGTTAACGGCGCATTGTAGCATCGTTCCGTCGCATAGTCGCGTCGTGCCGTCACATAGTCGCGTTGTGCCGTCACATTGTCGCATCGTGCCGTTGCATTGTCGCATCGTGCCGTCGCGTCGGACCGTCGCATAGTTTTGTACACGTTACATAGTGCCGTCGCATCGTGCCGTCGCATTGTCGCGTCATGCCGTTGCATTGTCGCGGCGTGCCGTCGCATTTTCGCATTGTATCTCGCCACGTCTTGTTTCTGCGAATTTGGGCAGGTTTCTATCGATCCCTTGTGTAGCCCACACTTCGAGTGTCCTTTGGGCCTTGTGATTGGCGAGTTGCATGAAAAAGGACATCCACAACTTTAGTCGGTTGTCGAGTTGGGGATGGACCCGAACATTGACATGAACAGTCGTGTATATTATAGTGAGAACAAAATAAATGTTTAAAAAGATGCGGTCTTCGTCAGTTTGCAAGTTCAAAAGAGGGTCTTTTGTACTGAGGATATTCACCAATACTTTTCACACAAACTTACTTGGTCTCAATATTTTTAAATACCAGTTTCTTAGTGCGATGCAGTTTCCAATAGATACAGTCGTTAGGAAAGTGGGACACTTCACAGTGAAGTGCTCAAAATTGTCATCTGATACTCCTCTAGAGCGAAATGTGGACGTTAACATTAAACAGGTCTGTACATTCCACACGTACATTGTTCGTTAGTCAAAAGGTCACATTCAACGCCAGTTTCATTGACTGAATAACCAGGAAATTAAGGACGCAATAACATTTTCCCCTACCACAAACCCAATATTTATTTGATGCGACGGCATGACGCGGCTATGCGACGGCATGACGCGACGATGCGACGGCAGTATGGAATGTGTACAAAACTATGCGATGGTACGACGCGACAGCACGACGCGACAACACGACGGCACGACGTGACAATGCGACGGCACGACGCGACTATGTGACGGCACAACTCTTCTGTACAAAAACTGAAGCAAGTTTGGTACAGTTTGTGGTATAAATCAAATCATGGTTATCCGGCACAACTCTACCATCTGCTGTGCTGCACTCGTCACCGCCGTCGTGTATGTACCAGAAAGCATCAAATGCGTTGTTCAAGCCATCCGTTTAAAGGAGATTTGGGGTAGTTGGTGATGGTGGAAACTTCTCTGTTGTTTACACCGCCAGGCCAATGCCCCCAAAAGTGACCCGAAGCTTGTGTAACACTGGCTGATGATCAGAGAGGGGTCGTGAATAATCGTTTCAGAACTGTTGAAGACTCATATAAGGGCAGAGAGGGCCTTGGAAGTTTTGAAGAAATGCTGGTTATTGGGTCTAAAATGCGTTTACGACCACCTGTGTATAACATTCATTGCAATGTAGATAAGAACCCGTGAGGGTTGACATGCTCAACATTACCGTCATTCATTGCCCCATGCTTCAATACCCTGTCCCAAGAGACAGCGACAGCTAAAAGCAACCCGTTTTCACCAACATGTTTGTAAAAATATAGCATGTTATGAAGTCCTTTTCTCCTATCTATCTACAATACCATCTTTAGAATGATGCACATTGTAAGCAAATAAAAAATTTCCTTCGAAATTAAAACGAAAGCTTAGTAAACTCTTAAATGAAATTTTATGGTCAATATTTTATTTTGAAACAAAATCTTATCTTATTTGTATTAAAGTCATGATACGTCATAGGCTAAAGATAGTAAAAGTGTGTTGGGTCTTTTTTCAGTGAATAAAATAAAACGCTGAAATAATAGGTCCTGGTTGAATTATTTTACATTGCATTACTAAGGAAATATTACCACTGTTTTTTGTTGTGTCTATTGTCAACTCGAATGCGGAACTGATAACGAAGGACAGGATGTCCGAATTGTTTTAAGAGGAACTATTTTGTGTTTACTATCAAGAGACTGCATCCCTCAACTCCAGGATCATAAAACATCATTGGTGTTTTTGGCAACAATCCTTCACCACGATTACGATCTATTTCAAACAATAAGAGTTATAAAGTCTTTGCTAGGCAACAAAATGATTTCCTTAGTTCCTTATTTGGCAAAGATAGTTTCCTTTCAGATGTGTGCTGAGACTTCAAGCCATTTCTAAAAAAAACACTTCATCTACCAGGCCGTCATGGCGGGTCGGTTTTATGCCAGACTTAAGTTCCTCTTCATATTTATTGGACTTTTTGAGGGTAAGTTTTTTTCTGATAAGAAAAGAGCATCTTTCAGGAATGTATTTTCCCATGATAGTTTAAATTACAATTGTGTAACGATCATTCCCGAATATTAAATCAAACAACCTGTAGAAGTGATTTTTCTTATGGCAAACTACGGTTGTTATTTTGTTTTCATATAGCTTAGATTGAAATAAATCGATCGATGGGGAGGGAACTATTCACTTTTATTCGAGTTCTTATAACGTCGAAGTCTGCACATGAACTGCAGTTGCAGTTAAGTTGACTCAAATTTTGATATCGTGCAATCTTCATGAAGGTTTAACCATCATTTTGTATCGGTTTGTTAGTGTCATTATATGAGACTGGGAACTTGGGAGACTCTGACAATTTGGAACTTCCCCGCAGGGTTTTAAGTGCTAATTCTCGACTCGGACAGTATTTCTGACGGAAGTGTTTCTTTCTCCAGAAGATTGGTACCGATGTGAACTTTAAGATCTGTAAGCTTTTTAATTGAAAGTAATCAATGTTTCTATAATTATCAATCTTATATAATACTCTTTAAAGGACATGTGAAATGGAATTTTTGTTTGTTACATTTTTTAAAATTTTATTTAAATGTCTCTTGTAAACATTTCAATAATTAATGTTGATGATTTTCACTTGCGTGGTAGGCTACTGGTAGTGGCCACGGGTCGCTTTCGTAACCGGCCACGCATTGTCGTGTATAGTTGACTCACAAACACACGAACCCTTACATGTGGCAGTTGGGGTCCTCCTATTGTTGTTCTATTATTCCCTTTTCTGAAGAATTCCTCTGTAGGGTAGCACTAGAACAAAGAAAACCTTGCGGGGTAGCATTGTTCCATTGTGTAAAGTAACCTGTAAGCTGGCGAGTGATTAAGCGCCTGTCTGTACTTCAACAATAATACATTCACTGTGTGTAGCATATGGTTCCAATGAATATTCATAGCTGGACTGCGATGACACAGCCCTTTATTAATTTTCGTTAACTTGTTTCCACTAATCCTTGACGGATTTTTCTTTCAAGGTATAAAATGAAAGCTAGCTTTTCCCATCCTGTAAAAAAACAAAGTGACATTAAAAATCGGGCTAGTGTGATTTTCCCAAGCCACAGAAATCCTCCTATAAATGTCTAAATGACACCACTGTGCATCGTAGAATCCAAAATCAATAAATACTTTCAGATGCAGTTATGAGTAAATTATAACATGAGAAGTTTAATTATTACTTTACCCTCTCACGATAAAACTGATTCAAGAAAAATCCTTTTTGGGACGATAAGGTTTATTTTACAACGTTTTCAGTCTAATTTGGGGGACATTCAATAGTGTAGAGCTTGGGAATTGTTAAAATATAAATCTCCCTCACTATAATGACTGCCCTACAGTATGCGCGCAATTCTTTTGCATCAAATTTTGTTCAGGAGTGATGTCAAATATTGCATAATTCAAAGTAACACCACTTGGCAAAAACTTGAATGTCTTAATTTCACCATGACTTTCACCGGCACAACGTATATTGTTACCCTATCCATGATCAAGAAGTTAATATTTCAATGATCTCACGCATTGTTAAAATTGTTTTAACAAATAAATGTTTGTAGATTTATTATAGAGAAAATTGTATATAGCGTTTATTTAATATATTTCCTACTTGTGTGTACTTTACACATTGATCTCCATTAATACCGACATTAATACAGTAATTAATAATTGATAGCCATTAATATAGTATTAATGGAGATCAATGACTGTACACGACCCGGACTCGGACTCCTGCAGACTCGCCCCTGTACACGCGTACTCTGGACTTGAACTCGGCCCTTATACAAAACAATAATCGGTACTCGGATTTGAGGTCTCGACTCCAACACCGTTGTTTTAACTTTTATACTTTTGATTAATGTTTGCTGTTGTTAGTTCAATTGTAGCCATGACATGAATTGTTTTCTTTTTTTCTTCTACAAACAAATGTTGTGCTTATAATATAATCAGGGGCGGATCCAGGATTTTCCAAAGGGGGGGGGGGCGTGAAATTTCCCGATCAAGCAGCATGAGCAAATGATGATTGAAGGCAAGTTGTGGCGACTGCAAGCGCGTAGCGCGAAGCCCTAACAGCATGGGTCTGGGGCCCTCAAATGTCCCTCAACAGCACCCTCAAATGTTGTTTGACATTACAGTGAAATTTGTAATATAATGTCGAAAGTTTATTTCTCACTGCAAGTGGGCGGGATGATATCTTGATTTTTTTTTCGGAAGGAAAAATTTGTGCCAATGTGTTTTATTATTATTTGTATGTATTATTTTTTTCAGGTATTATTTCCGTTATGGATTTCACTTGTGTGACGTCGTCTAATCTTACACATACTTTCATAGCAAGCTACGTTGTACTTGAAACAAATCACGGTGACGATCAACCTTCATTATTCCGTGCAAGGAACGAAGTCCTCAAAGAAGGTCAACATAAGTATACATGGCCGGTTGCGGCTACTGAGGAAATTGGTGCGTTGCCAAATAATTTCGCGGGGAGTATGTATAAAACCACATTGAGACATTACACCTTTGTGTTAAAATGGAAACTTGATGGTGTAACGGTCACGACAATCAGTATGAACCGCACAGGTGGGCACTTCAATGTTAAAGAACCCTTTTACGGTAGACATTTTACTTTTGGATTCCTAGAGGCAGCGGCGTAGCGACCGGGGGTATGGGGGAGGGGATGTGACACCCCCAATTTTTTTTTCCTAAGTCAGCATTAAGAGTCACAGCCGGCAAATTTAGCACCAAACTTACTCGAATAAAGGGCTCGGGCTGAACACAAATCCATGCGGCAGGCCTATGGAGATTTGCCGACTGGATTTGCCGACTGAAAATTTTAGTCTAACTGTTGTAGTGTGAGAAGTCAAACTTTGAATTACCAAATTTAATAATCTTGGCAACGTGCGGAAATCTACGCTCTGAAAACACTAGAAGCCGTAGAGCGTCCGGGGCTTTGCCCCCAGACCGCCCTTGCAGAATTTCCGCCCCTTAGACTTCATTAGGGCCATTAGTTTACATGTCCAAAATATTAAAAAAAAAAAAAAACAAAAAAAAAAAAAAAAAAAAACAAGAAGTTTATTTTCGGCAACTTGACGGCCTTTTTTAGTACTGAAAGAACTAAAACATCTTACAGTGTCCGGGGAATTCGCCCATGGACCCCAATAAGAATTGTTGCCCCTATAAAACTCAAACAGTAGGGCATTTGTCCAGAGACCAAATGTATTCAAAGTTTAAATTTCAAAATTAAACGTCTATTTTCGGCAACTTGCCAGTCCTCCTTAGCCCTGAAAACACCTCGCCAATAGACCCCAACTAAAACTTGTGTTCATATACTCCAACAGGGGATTCGCAGAAAAAAATTACGGTTTACTTTTCGAATATGAGTCGTCTAATGCTCGGCATTTGAGGGCCATTTTAAACCTTTGAATCACTGAAAAACCTCATGAGCGTTCGGGGGCTATGCCCCCGAAACCCCTCGTGTATGTGAGTCCCATGTCATTGCACCTTTACTTTCATTTGGTAATGTCAGTCGGAAAATTTACGCTTCCACACCCCCAAAGAAAGTGTCTTCCCTACGCCGCTGCCTAGAGGGCCATTTTTATAGCCATTTAGCGATCACATAGCTTAGCATTAAATCTTACATGAATTATCCTGTCCGCCAACCGATTTTGTGGACATTAGTCAGTTAAAGATATAAGATCTGTGATCAAGCTGATTTTACCTTGAAAATAATTTATAAGTTGAATTGCTATTTCTGTAGGATGACCAAAGTTATTAGATTTTAAATGAAATACCGACCAAAAATCAACAATGAATAACGACGCGACAGAGTTGTTAATTTTTAAAAATGAAGTATTGGCGGAATGACAATAAATACGTCATCGCTCTGCCTGGGCGGACGCTTCTCAATTCATGCGCATGCGCAGTCATTGCACAAACAGTCATGAATAATGCATCAACGCCACTACTACTGCACAGTGCAGCCGACCTGCCGCCGGTCGTTGCACACACGGGCACGGAGCGGAGCCGGTGTCATAGGGTATTCTGTCCTAGGGTAATGTGTCCACCATACGGTAAATTAACGTGGGCTGGAGGAGTTTATTCAAAAGAGGGCGCTATCAGAAGGAGTTAGTACACAACTCGCCATATACCCGGACAGAATCTCCTGCCGGACAGAATCTCCTTCCACACCGGCCGTAGTCTTGGTGCAACAGGTCTCAGTTGTAATATGTCACGTAAAAGTATTGGGGTATGTCAACTTCTTTGTTTTACTGAATCGTCTTGGCAAGACTGTTAAATTTTCAAGCTAGGTCTATAAGTTTCAGTGAAATCGTCTTGGTAAGATAAATTTTAAGGATGAGTAGCTTTTTAGTTTAAAGAAGTCATCTGTGCGAGATCAATAGTCAAAATAAGTCAAATTCTTGGCTTCACCAGTCGTATTGGAGAAATAATTATCATGACAAGTCGACTTCTTTGTTTTAGGACATGATCATCTTTACAAGATACGTAATTATCTTACTTATTTATCAGTGAAATATGATGGCTGCAAAATTAACGAAGGGAATACAGAAAGTCCATTAAGTCAAAGTAAGTGTTGTTAGTCATTTTATTTCTGCAGCTGTCCTTCAGCCGACCCATTTGAGTAAAACAGTGAACAAAGGGGAGTCTGTAAGTCTGGTGGTGGACAGTTTAACTGGTGAAAATCATCAATATGATGGTAAAGTCCGCTGGAGGAAGAATGGCAGTAGACCTATAGATGGGGAAAATGGTACGAGTTTCACTATCGGCCGAGCAAAGAGTAGTAGTTTGTACGAGTGTCATCTTAAGCATCACCGTAAATATGGAGGACAGACAATCATGAGGCTGATTGTCAGAGGTGAGAACCGTAATGCAATTTTTACAATTACAACTATTAACGGAATAATCATGTTGAAATAAAGTCAAGTTGTTATGGTGCATTTTTCTGCCTTGATAAAATGGCTTCCTTTTTTCGTAGAATGCCAAAAGGATAGGTTTGGGACCGGATGCAATGGAGAATGTCCAATCTGTTTTAACGGCGGAGTTTGTGATGACGTCAGTGGTGTGTGCATTTGTGGCCCAGGTTTCAGCGGCACTTTCTGTGAGATATGTGAGTATAGGTCCGGTAGATTACTAAACAGTGTTTCCAGCTTCCCATCCTAACATGAGGCCCTCAGCTGGTCCGTTCAGTGACCACATCGCCTTTTTTTCCTTTTTACCTTTATCACCACTTTGCTGTGGCGATTTGCTATAACATGAAATACTACACTGCAAAAAATATTAACACTTTGCGGTGTTACTAGAGGACTACACCGATTTGGTGTCATTTCAGCACTTTTGGTGTTATCACTTACACCCATGGGTCAGTCAGTACACCCATGGGTGTAAAGAATAACACAAATTTATGTTAAAATAGCACCCACAATTATAACACCGGTGAAAATTCTTGGTGTGGTCCTCTAGTAACACCGGGGTGTTGAATTTAACACCCCAGTACATTGTGCGTACATTGTGCTTAACTGAAATATTGACCACCTCGCTCAGTTCATCAACCAGGGTAAACGCTGTCATTAAACATGTAACAACGATTTGGGAAAGAGTTCAAAATACATTTCCTTTTCCTTCTCTCTCTTACAACTCCACGTTCTTCACGATTGTTAGGCTGAGCCGGTCACAAAGTTTTTCAATTTATTATCATTATGTCGTTCACACAGTGCTTGGACCTAACCGCTTTGGCCAAAATGGAAGCCTGCGCTGTGACTCTGTTGGATTGCCTTCACGCGGCTCTACCTGCCAAGGGATGTTGTTCTGTTTACCAGATCCATACGGATGTAGTTGTGCTGCTGGGTACCAGGGACTTCACTGTAGAAAAGGTAAAAAATCAACCTTCGTTTGCATTTTGGAGATAAATACTTTGCGGCACCCAACGATAGTGTGGGGATGGGATGGTTCTTAAAACTGCGTACAAAAATGTGAGATAAATTGATTACAAAATTACGGGGAGGATGATATTTGGTAAAGGGGCGTATACTCACTTGAATGGAAGTGCGCAGCGTAAAGTTGTGACGGCCATGCCCGCTCAGTTTTGAGGATGACGATGCCCACTGGATCTCTCTTCGAATTATCATTTTAGCAATTGAAAGTAGTTTGTAACAGTTTGTGTGTTTTACCCTTTCTTTTGGCACGTAAATTGTGGTGGAGAAATTGGGCTAACATTAAGGACCTTGATATTTTTGAGTCTCGTGCTACATTTAGTTGTCACACACGCAAGAGTCAAATTCGTAATACATGTAGCTAGGTTGTGACAATCAGCCTGTGCTTTGTACTCAGATGAAGTTAAATACTCCTTTTTTCGTAATTATTGTCATTATACGATCAATTTTCAATAGTTTGTGAAGACGGAAAATTTGGAGCAAACTGTGCTCAGACTTGCCATTGCAGTGGTCAAAAAATCTGTAATAAAACAACAGGGCGTTGTCCAGGCGAGTGTACTGCGGGCTTCAAAGGCATCAACTGCCAAGAAGGTAAATTAAACTGCTCAGATTATAACGATTCCTCCCAAAGAACTATTTCCCAACGTGATGCTTTTTAGTTAAAAAGAGTTGAATCAGTGGAATACTTTGTGGAATATAGGCCATACCCTCGGCACAACCACCTGTTTCTTTTGGATTCGTTAGATTTAGTTCTGATAATGGTGTCGTGCATAACACCAACTTAATTTTCTCAAAGTACATTTTTTAAAGAACGCACGGCTGTGCTAGTTTTTGTTGACGTAATGCACTTCACTGGAGGTATTTGACAGTTCTAGAAAAAAAATCAATTTATTTGTTTGTGTTCTAGATTGTGATGTTCATGGCATGAATGGTTTGCAATGCCCAACACAATGCACAGGTCAGTGAATTAAGGTTGCTCCTTCAACGGAATGAGGGTTCTAGATTTGTACCGTGATTCCCGTACCAACAGACATCATAGATCACTGTTTCCCTGATGTATTTCTTATTTGATCGAAGTGTTGGTTATTTTCTATTTAGTGTTAGCGGCTTTAGTATTAAGAAGCATCCTGGGCCCTTCTGGCCTTTTTTAACATAGATTTTGGCACTAGAGCTCTTTGTCATTCTGAATAGTAACACCTCCATTCCCCATCGTCCATCCGAACTCCTCGCCAGCACTCGATACGTTTGTAGACAATTGACTGATAATCCAAGGTAACCAAAAACAACTAGAGACCAAACAAAGTACTCAGTTATAATTGTGACAATTTAGCCGACACCCAGCGATACTTTGCTTAGTGCTACACCAGCAACCCCAACTGCTCCTTTTATTGTTTGTTGCTAAAATATTATGCTGTTACCTTCCAATTTCCTTGCTGTCGTTGCTTCGATTTAATTTATAGCACCAGCAACAGTTACTCAGTTTCGTAACATAACACCATTGGACGTCTCAGCGACTCAGATTCATCTAGCCTGGAAGTTTGTCAGCAATCTCTGTGCAGTGGACCGTTACTTAGTTGCATATACACTGACTAATCGGGACCTTTGTCAGGAAGTTACTCCCCAACGAGCTGAAGAAATATCAGGTATTTATCCATTACTTTGTTGCTCCCAGTCGTAGTCCTTCAATCAGTTTTAAATGTTCTGTCTTGCATTTTAAGTAAAACAAAAATCAACAAAATGAAAACTAATGGGGCCAATGGCGCAGGACCGACTATGCAGAGACATGGGCAGTGGCATGAAAGGCCCTCCGTCACTCCGTATTTCGTTCCCTTATGTTTTTGTTCTCACTGACTATACGCTCGTATACTGCTGTAATGTTGAAGAATGAATGCCATAAGATGTTTTTTTTTTTTTTACTGTGATCGCTCTTTGGTGAGCTGTCGACATTACAGACCTTTAGGGTTAAAATACTACATAAATACATCTGTGTGCAGTGTTAAAGGTCACATGAATTATTTGTTTTTATTGGTGAAAAAAATAAAGTATGCCTATTATAGTATATCTTTAATTTTTCACATTTTTTACATGCGTATTAATCGTAGAAATAATGATTTCTAAAATTAGGGGGTTGCCGCGCTCCGCCCACCCTTCCTCATTAACATAAATTTTGTGACGTAGACAGTGGAACGGCTGACCAGGTCCATGGGTGTGACAATAACACACAATGCATTGTTGACCACTCGGCACCTGAGCTGTCTTTGAAATGTTTTACCACAGCCTACGTCACAGATCATTGCGCAATCAAATGGCACACATTTTCGGGGCTCAATTAAAGTGTATTAACGCATAACAGACACATCAAAATAGTCAATACTATGTTTTGTTAATTTCAAACCATATATTAAGCCACAAAAATGTTCCGTGACAAAAACCTCTTCATGGACCCTTTAATGCTGGCATTCACATGATCTGAATGAAGCTCATTCAGCTGGCCATAGAAGTAAACTTCTTGAATTCTGGCGTTGTCCCTCTTTGAAACGAACAACCCAGCGGAGCATGATGCCTCACGTCTAGACGTTGCACTGTTTGGGGACGTCAGTGTTGCAGAGGTTTCCACTCGGTACAGATAATTTTTCCGAAGAAGAGAAGACGACGCTTGGGAGTCCAGCTTTCAGACCAAAACAGACTGCAACAGTAGATAACGGACGCCCTAGACCGCAGTCATTAAACGGCATCCTATACCATGTGACAAATCATCTTTAACAATTATAGCTTAAAAACCAGCTTGTTCAGTATCCAGGGATGGCTCTTTAACGCAATGGTATGCAAGGAAACAGTCGTCAGCAAGCTAAATCATGTCAGGTAGACCCTTTAACATTCTTTCGTGCTTGAATTCACTTCCGGATCCACGAACACAACGAGGTAAAAAGGTTACACCTGTGAGTCATTATTTTCGTCGTGAAATGCAATTTCGCATTGTTTACCTTTTACAATTTTTAGTAAATCAAGCTTTTATTTATTCAAATCTTATTCACTGTGAAATTTATTAAAACAGCACAGCACAAGTTCTAAAAAAGAAATTCCAAAATACGCGCTGCTATGCGAAATTATTTCTTGAAATAATTTCTTTCCTTTAGAGGGAACGAAATGGTACTTCGAGGGCACGAAAAAAACAGTTCGGGGGAATGAAATTATAGTGTGGGTACGAAATTATTACGAGGGGACAAAACAGTATTTCGAGGGAACGAAGTACCTTTCCCGGAATTAGGCAATTATAGGCCAAACAACATTTCAAAAGTTCTTAAGTCTTGAAGATAGAGCTTTAAAGGGTCCATGAAGAGTTTTTTTTTTGTCACGGAACATTTTTGTGGCTTAATATATGGTTTGAAATTAACAAAACATAGTAGTGTCTGTTTTGATGTGTCTGTTATGCGTTAATACACTTTAATTGAGCCCCGAAAATGTGTGTCATTTGATTGCGCAATGATCCAAGACGTAGGCTGTGGTGGAACATTATTTGAAGACGGCTCTGGTGCCGAGTGGTCAACAATGCATTGTATGTTATTGTCACACACATGACCCTGGTCAGCCGTTCCACTGTCTACGTCACAGATTTTTTGTTAATGAGGAAGGGTGGGCGGAGCACGGCAACCCCCTATTTTTAGAAATCGTTATTTCTACGATTAATACGCATGTAAAAAATGTGAAGATATACTATAATAGGCAAACTTTATTTTTTTAACCAAAAAAATAAAAAAATAAAAATCATGGGACCTTTAAATAAGGCATCTTTACACGATCAGCTCCCGTTGATCGCAATGACCAGGTTTGGGAAGATCCATTCCCAAGCAAATAATACCCCTTAATGTGATAGTTAAGTTTCTTGAAAGTTTTTTTTTCACTCTTTTTTTAAAATTTTGTACAGTTTATGATGACAGATTGATAATATCAAGTGGCATACTGCCATTTTCTAGTTACACTGTGTACATCAGGGCATGGAATGAGATGGGTGACGGACAAGAAACCTCTATCTCAGTCACTACAGGGGAGGATGGTGAGTCTTAATGATTTAATCTATACATAGGGAACAGTGTGATAATACAAATTATATATTTACAACAGATGACAATACCACATTGTAATAACGGCCTTTATCAAATATGAAGGCGTAGTCATCCCAGGAAATACGATACACTAAATGGACGATTTTAAACATCAATTGTACCATAGAGAAAGTGGTCATGGTTGTACGGTGCGTGCTTTTGGGGCTGACGCCTAGCCACTACTACCCTCCCCCACCGCCACTTCCGAAAAACCCCTTAAAATAATATATGTATTCACAGTTGTATATTTGGTTTGCGGTAACACCATGTGATTATATCTACTTTGCTATATACAGTAGATTGTTCTGAGAAGTCCCCCCAATCCACTAAGCGAAAAAGTAGTAGTAGTCCCGGCCGATTTCTTACCCCCACGTAGTACTTAAAAAGCAGGACAGTTCTTTTCAGAACTACGTTGTCTCCCGAATTCCGAAAATCTACTCCGCGGTAGTAGAATAATAGCAAGACAAGTTCTCACAGAACAATCTACTGTATATAGCAAATAGATATAATCACATGGTGTTACCGCAAACCAAATATACATTGATACCTCACCATGCAACGCCTCAAATCCTATATTCACAGTTGATTAAGATATCTTCCGAGAAGATGAGCGACGAGTAAGCCTCTTACACCCAGCCTCTGCGTGTAGTTTAAGGGCATTGGCATATGCAATATGTGTATTATCTCACCGTTCCATATGCAAGAAAGCATTATTTTTAAGTATAATGCAAAACAAACATTACTAACGTACATGTGCATATTTTAATAGCATGGGCAAAATAGAAAGCACCCCTAACCACGCCCCACCCCTCACCACAGCTCGTCCCTCACAAACACACAAACAGCTGTTTGTCGGCCAGGTAAATCAAAGTTCTCTATTTTATTGGTGCAGTTTTCGTTGGTTTTGTACACAAAATCAAACCGAGGTGTCTGACAAAAGCAAAATTGACAAAATAGATACACTGTGGGACCTGTTTAAGAAGTGTGACGTTCAAAGCAAAGCAAGAGAAGTACTCCCATATACCGAAGACGGATTTAAAGACAGACTAGGTCGAGACAGGAAATGATGGGACTTCGTTATCCAGGAAACTATTACTTTATAATGTTTTGTTTCTTCTTCTTTTTCCTTTTTCTTCTTCCTCTTTTCTTTTTTGTTTGTTTGTTTGTTTGTTTGTTTGTTTGTTTGTTTGTTTGTTTGTTTGTTGTTGTTTGTTTGTTTGTTTGTTTGTTTGTTTGTTTGTTTGTTTGTTTGTTTGTTTGTTTGTTTGTTTGTTTGTTTGTTTGTTTGTTTGTTTGTTTGTTTGTTTGTTTGTTTGTTTGTTTGTTTGTTTGTTTGTTTGTTTGTTTGTTTGTTTGTTTGTTTGTTTGTTTGTTTGTTTGTTTGTTTGTTTGTTTGTTTGTTTGTTTGTTTGTTTGTTTGTTTGTTTGTTTGTTTGTTTGTTTGTTTGTTTGTTTGTTTGTTTGTTTGTTTGTTTGTTTGTTTGTTTGTTTGTTTGTTTGTTTGTTTGTTTGTTTGTTTGTTTGTTTGTTTGTTTGTTTGTTTGTTTGTTTGTTTGTTTGTTTGTTTGTTTGTTTGTTTGTTTGTTTGTTTGTTTGTTTGTTTGTTTGTTTGTTTGTTTGTTTGTTTGTTTGTTTGTTTGTTTGTTTGTTTGTTTGTTTGTTTGTTTGTTTGTTTGTTTGTTTGTTTGTTTGTTTGTTTGTTTGTTTGTTTGTTTGTTTGTTTGTTTGTTTGTTTGTTTGTTTGTTTGTTTGTTTGTTTGTTTGTTTGTTTGTTTGTTTGTTTGTTTGTTTGTTTGTTTGTTTGTTTGTTTGTTTGTTTGTTTGTTTGTTTGTTTGTTTGTTTGTTTGTTTGTTTGTTTGTTTGTTTGTTTGTTTGTTTGTTTGTTTGTTTGTTTGTTTGTTTGTTTGTTTGTTTGTTTGTTTGTTTGTTTGTTTGTTTGTTTGTTTGTTTGTTTGTTTGTTTGTTTGTTTGTTTGTTTGTTTGTTTGTTTGTTTGTTTGTTTGTTTGTTTGTTTGTTTGTTTGTTTGTTTGTTTGTTTGTTTGTTTGTTTGTTTGTTTGTTTGTTTGTTTGTTTGTTTGTTTGTTTGTTTGTTTGTTTGTTTGTTTGTTTGTTTGTTTGTTTGTTTGTTTGTTTGTTTGTTTGTTTGTTTGTTTGTTTGTTTGTTTGTTTGTTTGTTTGTTTGTTTGTTTGTTTGTTTGTTTGTTTGTTTGTTTGTTTGTTTGTTTGTTTGTTTGTTTGTTTGTTTGTTTGTTTGTTTGTTTGTTTGTTTGTTTGTTTGTTTGTTTGTTTGTTTGTTTGTTTGTTTGTTTGTTTGTTTGTTTGTTTGTTTGTTTGTTTGTTTGTTTGTTTGTTTGTTTGTTTGTTTGTTTGTTTGTTTGTTTGTTTGTTTGTTTGTTTGTTTGTTTGTTTGTTTGTTTGTTTGTTTGTTTGTTTGTTTGTTTGTTTGTTTGTTTGTTTGTTTGTTTGTTTGTTTGTTTGTTTGTTTGTTTGTTTGTTTGTTTGTTTGTTTGTTTGTTTGTTTGTTTGTTTGTTTGTTTGTTTGTTTGTTTGTTTGTTTGTTTGTTTGTTTGTTTGTTTGTTTGTTTGTTTGTTTGTTTGTTTGTTTGTTTGTTTGTTTGTTTGTTTGTTTGTTTGTTTGTTTGTTTGTTTGTTTGTTTGTTTGTTTGTTTGTTTGTTTGTTTGTTTGTTTGTTTGTTTGTTTGTTTGTTTGTTTGTTTGTTTGTTTGTTTGTTTGTTTGTTTGTTTGTTTTGTTTTGTTTTGTTTTGTTTTGTTTTGTTTGTTTGTGTGTGTGGTTTTTTTTTATGCAGCTCCAGAAGTCGCTCCTGCTTTCAACTACAGAGAATCTTCTAGTAATAGCATCCAAATATTCTGGAACAGCATCCCATGTAGTAAGAGAAGAGGTAACATAAGAGGTTACCACTATGTAGTAGAGAATTCTACAGGGCATGCGTTCAGACGGGCTACTGCGAGACCTGAAACTAAGTCAGTTACTGTTAGTGACCTTACACCGTGTACATCCTATTTCTTCAAGCTCAGAGCTTACACCACCAATGAAGGAGTAGGCCCGTGGATGGAAACTGTTGTAACCACATCTGTTAATGGTGAACACAAAATTCATTAACCAGTAATCATCCTTACTTTTGTCAAAAGCCGTGTTAAGCAACCCGTACTTTATTAAGATTGTAGGTCATCTTTGAACGAGGATATTTTCTTAACAGGGAGTGTCTGTTGCTTACCGTTTTGTCTGAAATGAACCATTTCGATCATGAACCAAGGTGTTTCAGACACAATGGGAATGATATAACTATTTGTCGACAAAACGGTCTAAATCAGTAAAACAATGGTCCAAGTCGGATGCAATGGTGGCTAACGTTGTCAAATTTCCTTTACGTGTTTTTGAAATAAAATAAAAAAACAAACAAACTCAAGGCCTGCTGTGCGTAAAGGCCTTACAACTAGTATCCACACTTTTACAAATAATGCTCTTTATTTCAGAACCAGTTCGAGTTACAACGCTTGAAGCCACTTCATTTCTCCCAGATGAAATACACGTTACTTGGCGTTGGTCTGATCCAAATAATAACAATTGCATCGTGGATGAACTCCAGATAGAGTACCAACTGAAGAACAAGTGAGTAAAGTAAATTGGGGTTTGGGGTTTTTGTGTGGTTATTTGTTTGTGTTTTGGGTTGTTTGTTGGTTTGTTGGTTGGTTTGCTAGTTTGTTGGGTTGTTGGATTGTTTGTTCGTGTTTTTGTTGGGTTGTTGGGTTGGTTGTTTGTTGGGTTGTTGGGTTGTTTGTTTGTGTGTGTTTAAGCGCTACATATGAAATGTGGACTTGATGTCCACACTGTGCACTCTAAAAACTGAAGTGTTACACCGACACTTGAAGAGTTCGAGCAGGGACGACACTGTGAAAGGTTAAATGTAACTCAATTAAAGTGTCGAATTAAGCGCTAGTTTGACACTTACAGTGTCAAAATAGTGTTTGAGTCAACACTTTAGTTGAGTTACATTTAACATTCCAAAGTGTTGTCCCTGCTCGAACTCTTAAAAGTGTTGGTGTAACACTTCAGTTTTAAGAGTGTGTAGGAACTTGAAACAATGTGTGGACTTGAACACGTCCACAGTGTTTTCACAAATTATAGATACTCTGTTTTTACTCAAAAAGGAAGCATTTTCTGTACAGCATTGAATAGCTCAAACCGAGTATATTGTATTAAAGGGATCGGGTATCCGAAAACCAGTTCTAAAACACTCTCTAATGGAAATGGATGTGGTTTTAAAGATTTCTTGTTCTTAACGGCACGATGACAAAGGAATGTCCACAAAGTGTATGTCACAAAGGACTGGGTGTGTGTGGGTGTTTGTTTGTTGGGTTGGTTGGTTGTTTGCTTGATGTCTGACTGGCTGGCTGGCTGGCGGGAAGGCGTTCGGGTGAGCTGGCGAGCGAGCGCAGAATAGCCCATATTATGGTTCTGATTTTTTTTAATGAAATCATGTTATGTGTTCCTTCATACGTATTAATAATCAAATTCAAGGAAATGTTTTTATTTCCAGGGACCAATGCGGTGGAAGAGCATTTGCTAAAGACCGGCAAATGTGGCAGCGTGGCCAGACGTTTTTGTCTGAGGCAACCATTAAGGGACTTGAACCATACTCCACCTACCGTGTGTACATCACGTCACTAAGCGCCGGACAAAGACAAAACAGCACAACCAAAGTCACCACAATTGGTACTGGTACGTATGGATCTACATTAAAGTAGGTGTGACCTGTGGGGATATCAAGATGCCTTAATTTGCCGCTCTCTCATTTATAAAACAAACACTTAATAAAAGAAGAATGTGCCGTATACCTTGTCAAATTTTTAACTTTCAAGTCCACGCGGGAACAGGGACTAAGAAGCAAGCCCGTTAAATTAACCCTACTGCAGGAAATATCGATTGTTCATAAATAAAATGTCATAGATTGCAAAATAGTCCAACGTAAAACTTTTCCTTATGGTAATTTCATCATTGAAATTGTATATCTCTTTTTTTGGTAATCACCTCCTTGACAGCAAGAACGATAACTATTAAATTATAGCAATGTGAAAAACTTGCCAATTTGAAATAATAATTCGTTCCCACGAACAATTTCATTTTTTTTTTTTTTTTTTTACATGTTCATTTTTTTCCCACCTGTCCCCTTAGGGGCTCCGTAGGGGCTGGGTTACAAAGCGAAACTTTTAATTGGTTTGAAAACACTTATCGATAATCGTTTTTGTCTGTATCCTTTTCCAGAACCTAATGGTTACCCGAGTGATTTAAAGTCCACAGAAGTTACCGATACATCTTTGACTTTTTCTTGGGACCTGCCAGAGTGTGGTCAGCGTAACGGTAACATAACCGAGTACAGATACACCCTCATTGAAAGTGAAGGCAAACTACTGAGGAGAGACACTGTCTCAAACTCTTGGGTGGATTTCGCGGACCTTGTGCCTTTAACAAAGTACACTTTTACAGTGTCTGCCGTGAATGAATTTGGTTCCGGGCCTGACGTTTCAGTTACAGTTCAAACACAGGGGAAGGGTGAGGAGGAACTTTCCAATTAATTTTCTTTAAACTTTCTAGACGTTTCATTTACATCAGATCAATTATGTTTTGATATGATTACGGATTTATTCTTTTGATTGGATGATTAAATATTTTCATATGTACGATATTTTGCATTGATCATTGGTGTTTAATAAATACCAAAAATGGGTGGACACGTTTTCGAAATAATACTGAATAACCGTTCATGTTTTAATACATCCAAACAAAACTAAATTGATTGGAGAAAAGTGTGACATTTCTAAAGCTTTTTGCTTTGCGTTAATTTATCTGCTATAATGTTGAATATTTATTATAGACCAAGTTAATGGTGGTAACTCAGGGTCTAGCAGTGGTGTGATCGTAGGCGTTATCTTAACCCTTGTTGTCATCGTCGTGGCCGCTTTGTTGGTCATTGTTTTCCTGTAAGTTATATCACTGTAAAAAGTGCCAGGTCAAAATTGACCCCGAGAAGGGTTAGTATCGGTCAATACTCACTTTCTGGTCAGCATGATCCGTTTAGCGGCTCAACAAGCGCCAGAATCCGAGTCAAAAATGATTTGTTGACTACGATTCCTGGTCATGGTGATCCAGTTGGCCACACAGACCCTTCTCTGGGTCAATTCTAACTGGCACTTGTTAGAGTCGACCGTTTGTTAAGACGGAATTACTACGAAATACATTTGTTTTATGTAAACTTAGAATGCAAACCGTGCTTATAGTCACGAAAACAAGCTTTCATTGGTCACCTTATAGAAAGCTTCTTTATGTTTTGCCAGTTTATTACTTCAACCTAAAAAAAAATGACTAACAAATATGATCACCTGAATAATCACATTAACCCTATCAGGACCGGGGGGGGGGGGCACAATGTGCCCCCCCCTACCAATTTTTTTACCGTAACTTTTTAACGCTTAGTCCGATCACCGCGAAATTTTCTGACTTTTCCCGAAATATATCTAGGATCATATTGGCAAAAAATAATTGATACCGAGGGTTAGCTGTTGCCATGGCAACCATTTGTTTGACCTTGGGTCACACGATTTTACTGTTTTTTTGTGATTTTTAAAACTTTTTGGACATAATTTCCACATATTTTATGTTTTTTTGCCAGAAAAGTGATAGTGGTGAGTCACGTGATAGTCTGAAATGGTTTCGGGAATTCAAAATGGCCGCCATTTTTGGCGGCCATCTTGGATTTTGTGTTTTCAGCCTGTAATTAGGGGGTCAAATTATATCAAGTTTTTTAACAATGGAACATTTTCAACCTGCTAATTTATTACTTTTCAGACCCAAAAAATGTTCAGATTTGTCAATCATGCCTTATTATTTCTCCCTGGGCCCTTGGCGGCGGCCATTTTGATTGTTAAGTGAAAACGCAAAAAAACATTTTTTCCCGAAAATGGGATAAATTAATGAATTATTATGCCCCCTAAAGATAAATCCAGTGACTAAATTAGGTTCAAATTATATTTATCTTGTTAAAATGTACAAGTTTGCCAAGTTTCAAAACATTCGGACAAAAAATACAGAAGTTATGGCAAAAACACGATTTTTGACCAAAAATGGGCAAAAATCAGTCAAAAACGCCCTCTAGTGACGGTTTTTTGAAATTTTGTGACATCATCATGTAGAACTCGGTGAAATGAACATTTGTGGCAAGTTTCATCAAAATCGGTCGAACACTTTGGAAAATACGGAGGGGGGGCACTATGTGCCCCCCCCCCCGGTCCCCGTACAACCAAAAAAAGCCCGGTCCTGATAGGGTTAATGTATTTATCATCCAATTACTTACATATTGATTGAGTTGTTGATCCTACGACTGATTGTTTCATGACTTTATAGTATTTTTATTTATGTTTCAGTCAATAAATCAAATTATCATTAATCAATCAATCAATCAATCAATTAACCAGCTAATAAACCGATATGTCAATTTGTTTTATCTTTTTCAAATCGGTAAGAATTTTATCAACATAACTATTTTATTAAAAAATCCAGGCAACCCCTTTTTAAAGTCGTAACAAAATATGTTAAAGAAATATGGAACACAATGTGCTGACATGAGTTACCGGTATTAAAAAGATAGTGAATTTCACAGAAATGATCACAAATAAAACGAGTATTTTGTACTTTATTTTTAGGAGGAAACGGCAGCAAAGCAAGCAGAATGACAAGAGGCAAACTCAGAGAGCATCCTTTTCTCACGCTAGCTCAAGTGTCAAAGGTAGGTCCGACGTAAGTTTAATAAAACCGAAATGTATAAGCAAATCTCCAATGGCTTCAAATAAACTTAAATACAAACCTGAACGTTTCGTTTAGAAGATCTTTCACAACAATGCCCTATAGAGTACCTGACCAACCTCACCCATCTGGACCCATGTGTCAGCACGTGTATACCGCTCCCCTGATACTTCGTGAGTCCACAGATGGAACCAATTCCCTTCCCCCATCTTCAAATCTATCACACAACATTCGAGACGAACATCAAATCTCACATGTACAACCAAACTGGATTAGGCCTACCTTCAATCCAAACTCTTAATTCTTCCTCGAGCTCCATTGCAACCACACTAAAGTGGATACCGGTGCATCCTGTACCAACTGTTTTTAAGAGTTGTCAAGTGTTAAAAAAGAAACCCCTGTTATCTTAGTTTTGCTCAATTTCAGAAATAGACCGATCCATTAAGCCCCGCCTCCATACGTGTTGACCAATAACAGCCTTGGGTTGATACGCGACCAAAAATCCGACACGGTAAATATCCTATTAAAAATTGTAACTATGCGTGTGCGTATATACTAGTGCGCGCGTTCATGTCGTGCAGTGTGGCTTAATAAGAGACCCACATTAATTTTTTTTCTGCCCCATGTACAGTGGTGATATAGCCAATACTGTGATTGGTCAATATGTTTAGGGGGCGGAGCTTAATGGACTAGTATATTGCATGGAAAACTATTATCAATTTACCCTTTTTATTGAACCGATTTTTTGTTCTGTCGTTTCAAAATTGAAATGTAGTTATAGTTTTTTGGTGGGGAAGGTTCCATATTGATGGAGTGATTTTTGTGTATATATTTTTAATAATTGTCATTTGTGTTTGTTATTATTTGTTTCAAGTGGACCTTCAAAATATCCAACCAACACCATCGGCAACAAAGACGGAGTCCGCTTCCGGTTCATTCGCCGAAACGTACAAGCCAAGTGCATCCACTAGCCAGTCAACTAAACCATCCACATCGACTGAGAAGAAATCAGATGGAAGCCCTTCAACTAACCTGCCAGCTAATCCATCTACAACCACCAAGGCACCAACCAAACCAAAGCCGTACAACAAATCGCAACGCAGCGTGCAGGGTACTGCAAAGAGTGCATCTGCTGGATTCACGTGGCCCGTTGCCATGGCAGAGCTTGCTGGGTACATAAAGAGCCGGAAGTCCGGAAAGATCAGTGGATTCCAACAAGACTTTGAGGTAAATGTCAACATATGAAGTTTTCCATGGAGCAGATTTATACTAGGACGTCTAAAGGGGGTGTTTTCTACCCTCCTCTTAATTTAACTAAGAACCCTTTGCTCGAATACTTTTTTTGCGCCGTAAGCCATGACCACTGTCCTGGACTCCCTCCTTGGTGCTCCGCTAAACATGGGTCAATCTTTATTTGCTATTATTACTAAATCATCAGAATAAGGCAACATGCTGGATAAAAACGTAACTACTCTCTAAACGTGAAAGAGTGGCAGTTTCACTCTCTCGCCCGAGTGGTGTCATTTTGGCTCTTTTGAGAGTGAAAACCAATGTGAATCACCCATTTTGAGTGAAACTGAAGCAAACTTCACTCTTGTTCAAGTTGAGAATACCCGTCGTTCACTCTAAAAAATAGTTGACCGCCATATAGAGTGATATTGCGGAAAACGAGTGGTTTTCACTCTTTTACATTCAGAGAGTATATATATATGCTAAATTCTAGTGGACAGTTTTAAAATACTTGTGATGTTTTTTTTGGCAAGTTTCTGTGGACGCGTTGTAAAAAAATAATCCTGACTTAATGGCAGAATCCTGGCATAACCATGCCCAATTCAGGCAAGTGGGGTAGCTTTATGACTGAACTTTCTCATCAAATTTAAGTTGACGTATTTTCCAACAAATGCAATGGTATATGAATGCGAACAAATCACTGACTAAATAGTGAATCTGAATGCCATTAATATCAAATTTCGTTTTCTTTCTCTTCAAAAGACCTTTTCCACTGAGCCTACCCATCCTCAAATTGTTGCCCAAAAGGGAGAGAATAAGAAGAAGAACAGATACAATAATATCTTGCCCTGTAAGTATTGATTTTAAATAGAACAAGGAACTTGCTTATATTCCCATTTGAAACAGCGCTGGTACCGGTGAACATGTATGTTATGAACGATGGAAGACTTTGGAACGATAGGCGGCAGCAGACCTACCAGGTGAATTTTCATTGTTCACGTATTATGAGCATGTGTACATTTCCAAGAACAATGAATGTACCTGTTGAGTCTGCTGCCACCTAGCGTCCTCAAAAGTATCCCATTGTGTCCGACAACTGATTTTGACCACCGTGTTCGAACCGATGTGTATTATTTCCAACCCATTGTGTCTGACCCATTGATGTCGACAAACTCATAACGTTAGACCCAATGTTTTCGACAATTCTTATCGGACATAACGGTTCACGTCGGACATATTGGTGCATATAGCAGACGATTTACTGCGTTGGTGTAAATGGATAAACGACCCATGTCCAGACCCTACTTTAAACGTGCTAAAATAATATACAAACGTGCCTTCACAGATGAATTGTTTATAATGTATTGATGAAGTGATGGATTGTATTGTTATGATACAGTTTCTCTTACCACAGACTCATTTTCCGTCGCTCTTCGACGTAGGCCTATATATTAATACATTTAGGTCAATTTGTATAAGCATACTGTAAGACTTACACGATGTCCTAAATGAAAGCGCGCTTGAAAAGTTCCTATATTATATAAACTTTGGTCTGGTTTCACTCTTTTGATTCCAGACGATCACTCACGTGTTCCTTTGGAAATTCTGAATGGAGACCCTCATTCAGACTACATCAATGCAAGTTATATCAACGTAAGTCGTATCAAGGGAAGTCATTATAAATATTTAATTAGAGTTATTAAATTGAAAAAAATTTGTGAAAAACAGCCTTTCAAAATGTGATTGTTTGTTTATTGTCCGTATATAGGGATACAAGCATGAATCAAGGTACATTGCCTGCCAGGGTAAGTATTAGATACGTGATAATTTATAAATGATAGTCTTTATTCTTTTCTTTTCTTTTTTCAATTTCAACAGTATGTCATTAAAAAAAACACGTGTAGACCATTCCATATTAAGATTTCTTGCATCAGTGTTTTCTGTCATTAAACGACAGAAACAATGCATTTCTTACGCATATCCCCATTTTTAATCAATAATGTTTATTCAACTATTTGCTCTTGCATTTTCATCATTTCTGTACCCGTGGTTGCCACCATTACTGGGACGCATTTACGCTCGCATGAAAGCATTACCATGACGCATGCGCGAGCGTTAATTATTCCAATTAATGGCAAAACCATTGGGACAGGATTTTTGAAAATAGCCTAAATTTGATTAGTAGGTAGGTCCATAGTGAAGTGTTGATAACCTGTTTTAAACTGCCGAACACTTAGACAAAAGTCGGGTGTCGTGGCCGTGCGATATAGTGAGGTGGACTCAAGTTCTGTAATTTATAGCATGTGGGTTGGAATCCTGGCCTTGTCGGACGAGACACTTGTATCCTTCAGCAAGGCACTTTATCATAATTGCTTCTCTCCAACCAGGAGTGAAAATAGGTACCGGCGAGAGCTGGGAAGTAACCTGTGATGGACTGGCATTCTGTCCAGCGAGAATAGAAATATTCTCAGTCGCTAAATGCCAAGGATATCAGATATAAACGCCGGTCTGATGATCCATATTGGCTCGGGACAGACTGTAATATACTTATACAAGCATTCTGAAATAATTTTAACGTTTAGCAGTAGTATAATATATGAATATTTGAAGGAGGGTGAAAAGTAATTTATTGTAAATTCTAAATGTTACCTTACGAATGAAGCGAAATACTACTAGTCATTGGTCAAAAATGAAATATCATGTCCACAAACAACCCTCAGTTTTGATGTATGCAATTTATCTGTATTCAGGTCCCAATCAGGCTTCGTTGAACGACACGTGGCGCATGATATGGCAAGAGCGAGTAGGCAAGATTGTCATGCTAACTAACCTGGTCGAAAAAGGAAAGGTAAGTCACGCAGTTTAGCGAGCGTAGACTTGACATAATCAAGGTTTTCGTCATACTAAAATCCAATTAAGTAGTTAGTAGAAGGGAGGAACGTTGCAGCGGCGCTGTCAAAGAAGGCAGTCTCACTTTATAGGTTTGCATTGTATTCTTGCAATTGTTTGAGCTTAAAGTAGAAGGGAAAAATCATCTTTTGTATTGAATTTTGGATAATGGATTTTTGTTCATACATCTCGTAGCTAAAAGGCCTAATCGCATGTACACATTTTATTTTTAATTTTTATTTTTAAGTATAAATTCAAAAATTTGTATAGACATCAATATACATTGCAAATATAAGCTTTAAAAAAGACTAAAGGGCAATAAAACAGATGGCACAAATCGAGCCAGAACACACAATTAACATTAATGAAAAGGGAGAACTAAAAAATTCAGAGAAGTTCGTTGTAAAAAATATCAACAACAAATTGAACTGGACTTTTTTCTTGAATTGTATGATACTTTTTATTTTAGGAGAAGTGTGTGCAGTACTGGCCAAAGAAATATTCTGAAGAATATGGCGACTTTCTTGTCATAAAATCCGATGAGAAAGTGAGCCTGAATTTCGTTTTGAGGACCTTTGACGTGTCGAGGGTACGTATTTTTGTGTTTTCCTTGCAATGTTAACATGTTTATTTGGGAGTGATTTATCTGTATAGTTTTCATTTTAAAGTAGTCCTACTTACACTGAGGAGCAGGAATAACGTCCGCGTAATGCACCGCAAAGCTATACTCTAGGCCTATATGGTGGCATTCATAATGGTTTTGTGCAATTGAAAGTGTTTTTGTAACTCACGTTTAACGAAACAAATATCGTTTTTAAGTTTTACAGTTTCATGATATTTTACTTTGTGCCACAGATTAGTGAGTCTGATGGTGAATATCGCAAGATCATTCAGTTTCACTACACAAGATGGCCTGATATGAAACCACCAGAGTCCTCGTCTCTTCTTCAGTTTATCCGACAAGTTCAGATATCTGAAAGTTCGCAGTATGGACCAATCATGGTGCACTGCAGGTATGATCTTCTTTTTCAGTATCGTCATCATCGGTCGGCTGCGGAGCAGTCGACTACCAGATTCTGTCATGCAGGTCTATGTTGGGCCTGTTTCTTTATAGATGTTGTCTGTGAGGAAACCATCTCAGTCCCCCATGATGGTCTTCATGTACTGATGGTAGGAGGTACGTTGGCGCCCTGGTCGTCTCTGTCACTCCTTGGTAGTGTACGGTGCATTATGATGTGTGCAGGCTCCGTCTGGTTCATGCGCAAGATGTGACCTAAGAAGTTCAACTTCCCCTTCGGTGCATCTCATTGATGAGTGGTTCGGCTTTGACTGTATTGAGGAGGACACTGTTGTTACTCCCTGTATAACTGTCCTCGCCACATACGGCAAAAATTGCATTGTAAAACTTCACTTCATTCGATTCTCGTAATACAAGACCAATCTAACGAAGAACTGGTTTATTTTGATTGATGTCAATTGAAATCAGTGTCTATTTTTCAGTGCTGGAGTTGGACGTACAGGAACGTTCATTGCCTTGGATGCCATGCTGGAACAGGCCCGGGCAGAAGGACAGGTCGACGTGCTCAACTTTGTTCGCGAAATGAGGGACAAGCGCTACCTGATGGTACAGACTATGGTCAGTTTGAGACTAAATTCTTACTCAATTTCACAGTTCGGAGAGATTAACATGAGAAAGTTTGCATCTGTTAAATTCCAATTGTTTGGCGATGAAAAAAACAAAACTGAAATCGACTGTCAAGTACATCTTTAAATATTTCACACATTGTTTAAATTTATAATTTATGTACACCCTAAAAACAGATTGGTTAAAAACAACCAAGATGTTGGTAGATATGTGTCCAACCAAGCTTACTGGTTAATCTAACCAAGATATTGGTTGGATTAAACATGATTTAACCAAAATGTTGATAAGTTTACGAGATTTGTTGTTAAATTACCCATTATATTGGTTAAATTGACCAGTAAGCTTGGTCGGACACATAGCTACCAATACAATGGTTGTTTTAACCAATCTGTTTTTAGGGTGTATCTTCGAAATAATTTATGATGTAGTTGTTTTATTAATTTTTATTTGAATATTTTCGCAATCACCTTTTCCAACCTGACTGATCTTCACACATTCAGGCTCAATTCAAGTTTATCTACGAGGCCCTGTTGGAGTCCAGTCTGTCAGAAAATACCGCCATCCCAGTGGATCGATTCCGGCAGGATTATGCCAAGCTGAAAAAGCGTGATAAGAAAACAGGGATACACGGCGTGGAGGACCAATTCCAGGTAAGATAAATCAATTATTGGGAGCCACACGGGACCTTAACCTTCAATACGTCTTGTGGACATGAAGTTTTTTTTTTTTTTCAACTACAAAAAGTAAAACAATTATCTTACAAATAAAAATAATTCAGAATAAAGTTCAAATGTTTGAATATTTCGAAATCGCAGAATATCATTCTAAATTATCAGATGCACAACAAGCAAAGCATTGTTATGCATTGTTCTCCAGCAACGTCAAATTACTTTTACCGATTTGATGTTTCTCCGGATTTTTTTATTCGTTTATTTTTACTTGGAAAAATATTCTGTACCCTCATATTTTCAGCTTTTCCTATTGATTCGTAAGAAAAAAAAATATATATTTTTTTTAATACACATCAATATTTTACATAATTTGGTTACCTGTAAAATATCATGTTAAGTTGCTTGTGAACTCCTTTTTCTATCTCAGATGTTGGAAACATTCACGGCATCAATGGGTGACGACCAGTGCGCTGGAGGGCGGAACTCTGCCAACGTGGACAAAAACAGATTTCAGAAATGCATTCCAAGTAGGTCCAACCTGTTTAATGATGTTCAATGTAAATAAAAAGGTGTTTTCCATCACTACGGAAAAATCATCCTTTGTACGAAGAACGATCAGTGCAACACGGTGATGGAGACAATCTCAATAATAATGTGCCGAACAGCTGTTTTAAAAGGCCGTCTATCCATATAAAAGAGAGCAACATTCAACAAAAATAAACAAAATCTACAATCTTACCCAAACATTAAGCAATCTTCCCTGGTTATCTATAAACATAATCGTCAGATTTAAATCCAACGAGCGTTTTTAGCCTATACATTTTTACATTGTTTCATTGCGTACACTTTAGGATATTAGCAAATTAAAAATAATCATGTATGATTATGATTGATCTGTACACTTTAACAGAGGATAGTACTAGGCCTTATCTGATGACAGAGGGCGACACAGGCAGTACAAACTACATCAATGCCACGTTCTTGGATGTAAGTATTTGTACATAGGCTTCTTGAGTAGTCTCTTATATGAAGCTTTTCTTTATTTGGAATTTCGATAGTTCTGAAATCTCAAGTATATTGGACGAGCTACATATAACAATGATTTTTTTAGTATCATTATGACTGTCTGATAGAATTATAAAGGGTTGGTATATATTATATGTATATAAATATTTTGTTAATGGTATCCTGGGTATATCAGTTGTGCTAAGTATGTGGGTGTTGGTGTCTCTGACACTGCTGTAATTGGTATTAAGCATTAGTAATTCTTATTTCTTTGATATGACGTCGATACTCTTGGTCATTATTTCCCTCCCAAACTTCAGGATGCCTTTGTAAACGAGAGACAATTGCAAAAGTAACACACAATAACGAGTAGGCCGTATTTTTGACAGCAAGAGGGCGCAATACTAATTCCATTTTGAAAAAAACAAAAACAAGAGAAATACAAATTTTCTTGCACTGATTATATTATAAATACTATCAATAAAAAAACCTCACGAGTTGAATATTAACTGCTTTGTTAGAAGTCTAACTACATCTGGTTTACAACGCTTATTCTATGGTTTGACCCACAGTCTACCCCGAAAGGCGCCCTCTTGCAGTCAAAAATAAGTCTTATTGTTTTGACTGAGCAAATTTTACGATGATTTACAAATAGTATTGATTTACAACAGGGGGCGAAAGGAACGCACTCTTACCTGGCCACACAAGCTCCTCTCCCCAACACTATCGGTGACATCTGGCGGCTTGTGTTTGACTACAAATCATCTTGTATTGTCATGCTCAACTCCATGGACAGTGACCCGGTTTGTAAATCAGTCTGGAACTTTGTGAAAATCGACCAGTTATTTCGTTCACTATATACTAGATGAAAGGTGAAGTATACCTTTCTCTCGCCCTTCAAAACGTGCTCTACTTCGTCTGGATAGTGTCCTCCTAGTTCGTCTGACAATGGTCTGAGACATTCTTCACATTTCCCATTACATATTTTATTTATTTATTCACTTCAGCAAACAATTATAAAAACCATTAAAAAGGTTCATACAGTAAAAATCAAAACAAGAGAACGAGTTGGGTGAAAATCCTTCCCGTGACTACGCAGGACTAAAATAAAAACAGACAATACTGACAAAGTAATCGAATTATACATTTAAAAACAGAAGAAAAAGGCTGTTGCTGTAGTCATAATAGCTGACACTGTAGTTTGCACTATTGACAGCCATTGATCTGATCCATCTTTGGCTGTGCTGAATGTTTTGTTGAACGGCATGCCAGTTAATTTATCTGATCTAACCAACTCAGCCTCGCTCATCCTGACATTTTGTTCCAATCGATTCTTCCCTACGAGGTATTTTTTTAAAGATTGTTGCCCTTTCTCTTTTTTTTCGGTCTGAATTATTGAGCTATTATTATTGTCGAGTAACCTCAAAAGAGAAGAAAATTTGAAACATTTCATGACCTTACATGCTTCTTGAGTAAAACACTTGTTTTGTTTACATTTAGAGTGTCCCACAGTATTGGCCAGAGGAAGACAGTGACTGTCAAGTGGGGCCATTGACGGTCAAGTTGAAGAGTGTGGATCGCCGAACCGATGATGTGATCGTGCGACAATTTAGCGTCTTCAAAAAGGTCAGTCGTTACTGTACACTTTGCTGTTAGTATGTTCAACTTAACAAAACAGTGTCACATTAAATATTGCCCCATAAAATGGAATGGTATTAGAACTATTAGAACCAATATTAATCTCAAACAACCAAAACGTTAAAATAATACGAATCAGGCTCATACGAGTTGTAACACCAACGGCTGGTATCGAAGTAATCTTATAACTCAATGTCTTTACTACACAAGACTTTACTGTTAAATTAGCACAATGACAAGAGTGAATTTACACATTGTAATTGACGTTTTTCCACATATTCTTTAAAAACCATGACACCAAGGTTTAGATAATCAGTTGAGGTTACTTCATTAATGTGTAAACCTTTCGAAAACGAGGGATTTTTCTTCTCTGTGAAAGTTGAATGCAAGGGTAACATGAAGTGTTTAATAATTGTTAGAATGAAGATGCGCAGACTGTGTACCACATCCAGTTCCTGCAGTGGCCTGCAGGGAAGGACATCCCTAACTCCCCAGCTAGTCTCCTCAAGGTGTTAGAGGCCGTCAAGATGTGGACAGAGGAGCATCCTGACGGACCACTCACAGTCCACTGCATGTAAGTAGTACGCAGTGCATCCCGACATCTCTGTGTGGTGTTTTTATTTTAGAGTCCGGGGACATAACGGCTTGACACCTTCAGCAGGCTCATTAAACTCTGCAACGGTTTGTTTCCCCGATAGAAAACATTATTAAAAAAACAAATCGGTAACTCTAACAAGAAATTATTTCCAACTTTGCATGGTGGATATACAATCTAGTAGGGTTTGCGGTGACACCATGTTCTATCTCCCTCTCTCTGAGTTGCGGTTGGGTCTGAAAAGAACCATTGATTTGACAACTCTCATATTAAGTTCTCGTATCAAATAGCAAATAATACTAAGGCAAAAAATCCGGATCCGGCTGCCATTTATGTCCAGTTATACCCTTACCTCTCCAAAAAGGTTGACAGAATGTATACAGAGAAGAACCGGCATGAAAGATAACCAAGTGTCGAAGTCATGACGAAGAAGCCATTTTTACGTCTATGGTGGTCTTGACAACGCTACTCGCTAAATGCCATTTTAGTTCCTTGGGGCATGAATGCGCAAAAGTTCCGACCGTTAAAAAAATTTAAAAAAATAATTTAAAAAATCCCTCAAAAAGAGGCAGTCGAATATGGAAACTTTTCCCTTCGTCTATGATTGCTTTAAATCATAATAATTTCATGAGCCGTTTTCCTGATCGCTCTCCTCCAACCCAAAAGCTGAAGTTTCGCCATGCACCTAGGGGATTTGACGACCAAAGCAGAAAAGGCCACAAAAAATAGACCCAGCCTCCTAACATCGCTGATATTTATACGCTATCACCCTGATTAAATTACCAATCACACTCATGAGAAACTGACGATTGAAAATCAGTTTTTAAAACTGTTTGCAATTAATGTACAAACAAAATGTGATAATGAGACTGAGACTAACTTGTTCTTAAATATATATTAAGCTAAAAATTAATACCGTTTTACAACCTTGCAATTTGGATCAGCGTGCCCACTGTTTAAAAGGAGAAGTGCGCCCTCTGCCGGTTAACGAAATGATTCGACAAAACTTTGATTTCGTTAATCAACGCGATGGTGTATCAAAACTCGATAAAAACAATGAAATGTCATAAATTTCATTGGTCACAACTCCAAAGTCTGTCATATAATATTTACTTATTCTTTGTCATACTACGGCCATCTCTGTCCTTGCTTACACAAAGGCAAATTCAGTTTGCACTTCTTGCAAAGGTGCCAGACTAATTATTGTCCTCATCCTCACATTAGTAACATTATAAATGAATGGACCCAAAATAAACGACTTAATACCCCAATGAAGATTGAATATCTTTGATTAGCTGTTGGAAATTCTAGTAAGTATTATTCAACTCATGCATATAGGCTGGTGTTCATCAACAACAGTACCACTCTTCTCCCAATGTCAATGTATTCAGGAATACCAACATAGAGATGATCAGAGTACTCCCTGATTAAAACTGCGATTTTTCCAGTAACCGGTTTTTAACTATTCAGATTTTTAGAAAGCGCACAACACAATCATGAGAGATTATATCCATAAATTGAACATCGCTGCTAACGAGATTGTGTATTTTTGGCCACATACAAAGTTTGAGATATAAGAATGAGGACGGATAGTTTCAACATTTAAAATAAGAGCCATTTAATTTGTAAAAAGTTTTGGAATATCTTCATGAAATTTATCCTTAATAATTGTTCAATCCTTGATCTTTTCCCCAGTGACGGGGAAGGATGCAGTGGGACATTCTGCGCCCTGGTCACCCTCTTAGATCGCATGGAGCAGGAGGGGATCATTGACGTCTTCCAGGCAGTTAAGAAACTACGGGCAACTCGAAGTGGCATGGTCAAAACATTGGTGAGCTTTTTTTTCTCAAAAACGTGCAGAAAAAGGGCCCAACCGCTTGGGGATCTTAATTTATTGAGTCAAAAAGGTTTATATTTATGTACACTCTTGAGCAACTAGAGTGTCAAGTTTTAAGTTTGGCTACTCGGAGTTCTCTAAATATTCGCCATTGAAAAGGAAACTCTCACTTCTATACCCATCGTTTCAAACAAGTGATAATTTTCATTTAAGCCTTGAAACATTGGACAAAAGTGTAGGTAGCCGGCTGACCAAAGTGTCAACATTTCCTCATAAACTTTCTACATGTTACCCCCCCCCCAATTGCAGTGTTAAAATTGAATGTTAAAAATGAGGGGAAGATACATTTCACCAGTCTGAAATTATCATTGTGTTTTTAATATACTTTTAATACGTAAGATATTCTCCTCGTGAAGATTTTCTAGATTGCAGCAAATTCCAACCACACGACCCGAAATTTCAAAACAATTTGCTTATTTATTATTCTAGCCTTTTTTGGCATTAAAAGTACAGCCGGTTTAATTCCCTTTGCATCCGTTTCGGCATAAACTGGATAACACCAATACGTTAATACATCTCCCAATGCCAAACTATATGTTTTGGACAATAAAAGCCAGGGCGCTTGGGCAAACCCTTTGAAATACGAGTTTCAAATACAAGCCGTGTGTTTCTGGTTGAATTTTAGGCACAGTACCAACTTTGTTACCAGCTCGTTAAGCACCATCTGGATTCGGCATCATCTTCATCCATCTACGAAAACTTACATCGTTAAAACCCTCCAACCCAGGCACTGGGTGTACCGCAGTTCCCAGATATCGGTTTTTCTTTCACTGCGTCCGCATGCCCAGACCAAGAACCTTTCGATCCCTTGTCACCCTCGACCCCATCCACATTGCAGAAGAAATATGGGCCTTTGGGGTAGTGTTTACGGAATGAATTTGAATAGTTACGCCAACCGCTGTAGAAGGCGGAGGGCGATTAGCATTACTTTACAAGTCTAAAGGGAATACACGTTAGCGCGTTATCAATGACTGATACTTTGTTTGGCATATGCTGGGATACTATTGCAACAAATATAAAAACCGTCTAATCAGAAACTATTAGTAATCAAGTTAATGTTTAAAAGTGTGTTTCAGTACACCCGCTACTGGTTCAATTCTGAGAAATTCTGCCCACGAGGGTTAAGGTATAATGCTTTTTTTCGAGGATGCCAGAATGACTGAACTTCGCGGTTTTAACATAAGTTTCAATTTTAACATCCTAAATCGGAAGATGTCCAGAGCAGTATTAATTAATTAGCAGCAATGTGAAAGCAGCATTAAAGATGTAGACAGATTATATAGCCAAGATAATGTTTATAGAGCTCCATCAATAGAGTAATTTAATACCATCTAACTTGATAAACTACATTATAATAATATATACGGAAATATCTGAGTATACATGGACTTTTATACTTTTATAGGTAAGGCAAATAGTATACAGCAACATTGCTTATCCAGAACCCTCGCAGCATCTGAGAGACAAAACATAATCCAATTGTTACCAAATATGGTCATAATTTTTTTCAATGGGCCAATAAGGCCAAGATTCCATGTAATCCTCACCCCTGGTATACCCCACAAGCCTGTAGACTCCCATTGGCCAGACCCTAACCACTGCAGAGTAAGGAGTGTTGAAAGACAGCAGCCACCTGTCTCAGTGTAGTAATTGATTGACCTTGTGCGAAGGATCCTTGGCACAGGGCGGTATGCAATTTGTGTAAACAGCTTGTGCGGCACTTGGATCTTAATTAACACAAGTTTAAGTCTTGACTGGCACTCCAATTCACCCTCCACAGTGACTTATAATGGTTTTGGGCTTGCAGGGCGGGTTATTGACCTTAAAGACAGGGTGGACGAAATTTTAACCTCCTGGATACAGCGAAGTTGTTGATTAATGTGGTTGCTGTAAGGGTTAATTATCATAAATTATTAGAATTATTTTAACGGCTCCTATAAAATACTTTGTCTTTGTAAGTGACAACGTTTGTATGAGTAATTATTAAGATTTCAACGTTCTTAATTTTTGCTTCAAATGATTATTACATCAATTTCTTTCGTAAATTATAGCCCAGCTCATTTCTGCCATGTGCTTAGTTTTCTTTTCACACTTTGTTTTTGTTCCTGTTTTGAAAACTTCTTTTTTTATTTTTATTTTTTTATTTTTTTTTAAACTTAATTATACTGAATGCATAAAGTACCTGGTTCTTGGGCAATGTTAAGAAACAGTCCCCTTCATCAGCACGGCCTAACTAGCAACTAAGTCTCTATAAAAAAAAAAAACACAGAGGTACGGTGCCCCGCAATTATATTTAACAACTAATGATTTTTTTTAATAATACAAAAATGTTACATCCATGAAAGAATTGGTTATAAACCTTCAACAGGTCGTTATAATTTCATTGCTTTATCAAAAAGGACATTTTTAAAGCGGTCATGGAGAAAATAAACATGTCACAATTATCACTTTCCGTCAAAATGACGCAAAGAATATGACCTTAATAACCTTGTACCCCAGAAGATATAATTTGTTCTACTTAAAGGGACACTTCGGCCTCGTTGGGCAACTTTGGGGCATTAATGTTAAAAGTATTGACGCAAGCATGACTAGAAAGATCGTAAAAAAAAGAAAGAATGTAAACATCCACTGCAACAGCCCCAAAATGTTCCCAGTTCCGTGGTTATTAAAAAAAAAACAAAAAAAAAACAGGATCACGTGACGTGTATGTGACTTATCTGCATCAAAATTTGGAAGCGATAACTCACATGATCATTCAGCTAGTTGTATTTCCATCCTTATAAAAATCTTATTACCGGACGAAATTAAACTCTGATTGTGGGCAATATTGTCCGTGACTAATTTTTTAAAAGTGGACACGTACTCAAATTGTAGATCAGAGTTATTGACATGATGGAAATTGCATTTAATTTGTTTAAATTCTGAAGGTCCGAGTAACGGACCGTGGCTCGTACAGTGTATCCGTGGGGCTAGCGCGTCGAAGACCCCATGACGATATGATTTATTGAGAGAGGCGAAACTCGATCCAATATATCAGTATTATTACAACTTAAAGAAATTGTTTTAAAATCTGTGTCCCGCGACTGTGGATGAATTGTCGTGCTTTTGGACCCCTGTATCGCTATAACATCGAAATTATTCCATGAAGGTAAACATAAAGACCTTGGTAAACTTGGGACATGCCTGCAATTTTCGGTGGCAGGAGGGACGGCTGGTTATGCGTTTAGCTGACCTTTGCCCTATAGTTACTTTTTCTGTTATTTCTCGTTATTGAAAAGAACTTTCAAGTATATTTTTTATGAAATATTGTTTTAATATACTCATAATTACTTAAAGTCTTTGGTAAAAAAAACTCATTTATGTCACTCTTATTATGGTAGTCGCTGTTGATTGTAATATAACCTCAACCTGGCCATTATTAGTCATTACTCATTGTTCTGTCTTAAAGGAAATGGATCGCTTCCGGTTTAAATTTCACAAGCCCCCTGCTGTATTTCCTTAATTTGTTTTTAAATCCCTTTTGAAGTCCTTTATAGTTGTCGTGGTTTACACTAATCTTAGCTCTCAACTTGTTTTCTAATTTTTACTGTTGTTGTTTTTAATGGCAATACACTTTTACTGTTGCACAGTGTTTTGTGATGATTTTATGTAGTGCACTTAAAAAATTAGATTAGAATAGAATAGATTTAGATTAATACGTTCACACAATATGTACACGGATATTTAAAGCTTTTAACTAAAACAATCTGGAGGCTGAAGTGTCCCTTTAATAAACTTATAATTAATGTAATTTGATCTCTGGTGAAACAATGGTGTCGCTGCTCGTTCGCTGATAAGATGAAATATCAGATACAGTATAATGTAAGAACTATTATGGCAGAAACCTCTATAAAAATAAGCAAATTTAAATTTTCAGAAACAAACAATTAAAAAATAATAATTAATTTCATTAAAATTGTCTGCTACATGTAGTTCACAAGTTGTCTATAAAATTATGAAAACTTGAAAGTTCACCAAATGCATTTATTGTTTGATAAACAGCAACTGCTACATGTATATCAAGTTCACTCTACCGGATGGTTTACAATTCAACACCAGGTACATCATCTCTCACTTTGTTCCAAACTGTTCTTCAGTTAGTTTCACCTACTAACCAAAACAGTATTCAACAACTGCATGTAGGTACAGATCACTGTGCAAGATGGTTTACAATTTAACAGTGGCGTAACCAGAAATTTTCATAGAGGCAAGCGCCTTGCAAAGACATATTGGGAGGGGGTATTTATTGTATCGAGTAATTCATTTGTGTGTTTTTCCGATCTCACCTGCCCCCCCCCCCCCCCCCCCCCCCCAGTTACGCCACAGCAATTCAATACACCATTTCTCACTATGTTGTACACTCTTCAGTTAATTTCAATTAGTTACCCAAACACAAACAACCACTCTAGGTCGATATGACTCAGCAAGATGATTTACAGTTCAATACACCATTTCACACTTTCTTACCTACAGCCCCATACAAGAAGGCGTGATGTTCATTCATTTTGCCGACCAGTAGCATTTACTGCGCACGAGCAATTTTTAATTAACATATTTCATGGGAAACGTCTATTCCCCTCTTCCTTAAGATTATATTGTTTATCTCAATACATTTTGAACGGTTTGTTATTCATCTGTTTGTATCAGCATGAATTAATTAATACTCTGTCCCATAAGGCCTGTTCACGTATTGTCATGTCACATGACTGAAGTGAGTGATATTGACCAGTCCATATTTTCCAGCTTATCCCCCAGCTTGATCCACTAGTGGTTGGGATATTCCTATCTTCATATAGTCACAGTACTGGGATTGAATCCCGTATTGCACGCTGTATAAGCAAAGTTTTCCCAAGCTATTGTCCGTGCTATACAACTTGAAGTCAGTGTGCGTTTGCCCACTCTGTTGTACACTCTTCTTCATTTAATTTCACTTCGTTACCCAAAGAGTAACAACCACTCCCTCTAGGTCAATATCACCCTGCAAGATGGTTTATTGTTCAAAACACCAATTCCCATTTTGTTGCACACTAATTTTTAATTAATTTCACTTCATTACCCAAAACAGTAACAAGACACAAATAGATCAATATGACTCTGCAATGACTCTCCAATACGCCATTTCTCACCTTGTTACACACTCATTGTCAATTTTGTTTCACTTCGTTACCCAAATAGTAACAACCACCTCTAGGTCAATATCACCCTGCAAGACGGTTTATTATTCAAAACACCATTTCCCATTTTGTTGCACACTAATTTTCAATTAATACCACTTGGTTACCCCCAAAAAACACAAATAGGTCAATATAACTCTGCAAGATGGTTTACAATTCAATACGCCATTTCACACTTTTTTTTACCATCAGCCCCACACAAGCAGGCGCGATGTTCCTTCATTTTGCCAACCAGTAGCATTTACTGCGCACGCGCAATTTTCAATTTACACATTTCATGGGAAACGTCTATTCCCTGCTTCCTTAAGATTATATTCTTTTGTCTCAATACATTTTGAACGGTTTGTTATTCATCTGTTTGTATCAGCATGAATTAATTAATACTCTGTCCCATAAGGCCTGTTCACGTATTGTCATGTCACATGACTGAAGTGAGTGATAATGACCAGTCCATGTTTTCCAGCTTATCTCCCAGCTTGATCCACATAGTGGTTGGGATATTCCTATCTTCATATAGTAAAAGTACTGGGATTGAATCCCGTACTGCGCGCTGTAAGCAAAGTTTTTCATAGCTCTATTGTCCGTGCTATAAAACTTGAAATCAGTGTGCGTTTGCTCCTAACCGTCAACCAGGGGAAGATTTACCATAAGCATAATAGTTATAACGGCTGAAATAGGCAGGAAAATGAATGCTGGTCCGTTTTTCCATATTTCTCAAATATCATTTGGAGAAGTTACGCCAAACAGTATATTTAAAAAAGACGAAAAAAATTACTAGGCTACGCGGGGGATTTATTTTTAATTAAATCTGTGTGTAGCCTTGCTATTTCATAATATGGAGTTCTATCTCTGCCATACGACGCAAGCGGCTAGGGACGCTACAATCACCACCATACGTGCGACGTTAAAATGGCAGAGATAGAATTCCACAACATAATGTTTTCAACACTCCGTTTGTAAACAAATGCTATGTAATCCACCCAAAATGTTGTCAACAATTCTCAAAATTTCCAAGTTCCCTATGGAGACCTAGCTAAACAGTATCATGGATCATGTCAAGCTACCGTAGGTTCATTCTTTGCCTTAAAAAAAGTTTCATCTATGACCACCCCTTTATATGAATTCCCACAGGAGTTGTACAGTCAATATCTAAGGGCTAATTCAAGGCTGTAACCAATCATGTATTCCAGATCGGCTTCCACGTGGCTTGATAGCTATATCGTTTTTATAATTATGTCTAAAGGGCGTATATCTAATGGTTTAGATCATTTGAATTTTGCCGTCAATACTTGCGACTTGGGGTAATAAGTCTTGAATATTGACGCCAATTTTGCCGTCAATATTTGGGACATGGGGTAACAAGTCGTGAAAATTGACGCCAATATTGCCGTCAATATTTGCGACAAGGACAAGATCTTGAATATTGATTTGCGGTAAGGACAAAATCGTGACTATATTGACGCCAATATTATTGCCGTCAATATATATATATATGCGATTCCCTTTAACGCCACTTTAACAGTACGTTGGAGCAAGCGTAAGAGTCTATTTGATTGATGTCATTGTATTTCTGGTACATTGGAGATAATGCCTGAACAACACACATCAATGTAAACACCTGGTCCAGACAAGGTTTCAGAATGTTCATTTCATATAATCATATTCTAGGTTTTTACCATGGTCAGTTGGAACAAAGCATCAAGGAGTTATCACTATCTTGTTTATTTATTTTCGCTTTTGCCTGCTGTTTTTGCCATCTTTTCGTTAAATTATTAATGCGTTGTATTATCTGTGATCTATATTATGTGTCTTGTGTCATGTAGCTGTCATGTCCCATAGTATTTTGTTTGTAAGTTAGTTTGTTAGTTTTGGCTGTTTTCTACAAGTTTCTGCTTATCAAAACAGCCACATAGGCCTACTCTATTTATTTTTATCCTGCTAATTGTTACTTATTGTGTATTTTGGCTTTACTCTATAATTACATGTATTTTGTCGTTATTTTAAATAGAAGTAAGGAAATAAATGTGTATCTGAACTGTCTTCCGAACTCGGACATAAGCCGCTATTCAGTGACATTAATATTATTAACGAAAATTGCTCTCAAAGTCGTCTTTTGAACAATGATTATGTTGTTAATTTGCTGTCAAAAGGCCCAGTAAAATTTTAAATCAATTTCGGGGTGAAGTGAGATTTGAACCAGCGCTTAAACCAGCCCTTAAGGTGATGACGCTGTCCTGCCGCTTCCCAAGTTTATATATCTATAGAGCTATGTAAGCTCAATGGTTGTATCGTATGTGTACATTATAGGGTGTGATCCCTGGCTACCTGGCAGTTTCAGGTTGAATGGCTTCTGACTGGCACCCAGAACAGAAAATATTGACAAAATAGGGAGACCGCCAATATTAAGGCTTGATAACTTAGTTGGTACAGCGCCGGTATACGTTAGTTCTGGGTCGCGTATTCAAACCCACTCCAGTCATTTTTTTTTCGTTGTTCATCACCCCAAAATTGAAATCAAGGGTGGGAAGAGGGAGGAAAGGTAAATAACTAGAGATTTGAAACAGACTTAAATGGGGAACTTAAAAGGAGACGGCAAAGACAATATGTATTTATCATTTCCTTCTACAATGTTCAACTCTACCTTTGAGGTTGTTTGTGTGTTTCAACCTCTGGTGGTTAAACCAGCCCCTTCCCTCCACTGTCATTCCCTTTGTCTCATTTTACATTGCCCATCCTTTGCTTCTTCTGACCGCATTCTGCCTCTCTCTTTTAGTTCCTTTTGTTTATCCCATAGGCTCTTTTGGTCAGTGAGCAGTGTGCAACATCCAGTTCTTTTTTCTCTATTAAAACAGTTGTCCAGTTGCTCGCATTTTGTGAATACCGCAGTTTACATCGATGTGATGTCATGGGTGGAGCGCCTGGCTTTGTAGCCGTTGGATTCATAAGTGCAGAAATGGCGATATGTATTGGGTGCATATCGCACTGTATCTTTTAAAATGACAAGGTACGTCAATCCACCTGTTAGACCTAACTATGGCACAATTTTCCGGTAAAGTTCCACTTCGATTGTTAGGTTCGCCATCACCCCATCTCCTGAAGTCCACATCACGGGTGCCCTCGTTACACTCCCATCTGCCTAGAAGGTGAAAAAAAAAAAATACTAAGCGTGCACTCATTCGGATCATGTGACTTCAGAAGAAGAAGAAAAATGACATTTTATAGGTCCTACGAATATAGCAGACTTTGGAACACAGAGCAGACTTACCGGGTAAATTTCCATTGTTTACGTTTCTCTGAGCATGCGTACACGTATGAGAACAAAAGATTTACCTTGTAAGTCTGCTGCCACCTAGTGTTCCCAAGAGTCTCCCATTGGAATTGTTTAAGTTTAAACTATAAAATATGCACATATTAACCCATAAAATGCAAGTTTGTTCAAAATCGATTGGAGGTTTATATTGCAAAAAAGGTAAAATAAAATAAGTGGTGAAACCCGCGCTCCTGAAAGGGGACAAATAGGAACATGCCGTCGGTCGGTGCGCGGCGATAGATATCCCGTGTGGATGTGATGATACAACATGTGAAGTAATGTAACTTGATTCACGTGAACTTTCTTTGAAAAAATCTCTTGGTATTTGGCTTTTGTTACATGGAAAATGCTTTTAATTTGCCCAAAACAACTTTACTAGAGGTAGTGTCAGTTTGCTCTCCCATCAGATCTAAAAGACATACGAATTTGGAATGCTGTAGCGAAACATAGGCACTACCAGAGCTAAATGACCACTGAATGTGTTTTGTCACTGCGTGTGCATTGTCATTTGATGCCTAGGTCCACGTCACGAAAGCGCGCCACCAGGCCATACCGAAATGAGCAATACAAATTTAAGATATAAATTAACAGGTAATAACTCATAACAAACTCATAAAGGAGTTAGTATTGTGTTTTATTAATATCAAACCTTTTATTTAGCCCCAAAAACGTAATGTGAAAAAGTTTAACTTAATTGGACCTTCAAATCGCGAGTGCGCACGATGTATATAGTTTATTTCTCATAATAACCATAGTTTGATTTTGGCATCAGTTCTCTAAAATAAGAGTAGTATCGGTACAATTATCTGTACAATATTCATAGGGCCAGGTAAAAAGAAAAACAAGTTGACCGTCCGGGTTTTCTCAAAGAGAGATGAGATGATGGCCCTTTTATTTTGTTATGTTTTCCAAGATGGTCACCGGTAGATTTTGATTCAAAATGGCCGACAACTTGTCAGTTCAAAATGACTGGCCAGCGGCGTATCTACTGAAAATAGATCCTGTATTATAAGCAAGCACTGAAGTTAGGCCCCTGTCCAAACATCTGACACCCAACATTTAGATGACTTTTCCATAGTATCAGCTCAAAAATACAAGTCAAGCTCTTTATTATTTTAATTTACAAATGGTGGCACTACATAAAAATTACTACTTCTTAGGGATGCACCACATTAAACTCACATAGAAACCAATGCTAAATGCTATAAATATAACAAAAAAATAAAAAAATATGTAAAAGTCTCTCAGCTTCTACGAAACAAACCAAATATTTTTTCTGGCAACTGAACTTCATTAAATTTTTTCTTTTCAATTTTTAGTAGTTGAGTCGTTGAGAACACCCCCCGAAATTGTCATTTTTCCCAACCGACTTGCTGCCAATTTTCATGAAGCATTCCTCCACTTCCCAGGCTAAATAGGATCATCTTTATGAAGTCTACCCAAATCTTGAAGCAAGGAACCCCCATGTTGCGATAGCTAATCATAATGACACAGTATTATATTAATTGCATGACACCAAAAATATAACATTAACAAAAAGTTGCGTGTGTACAAATTATGATAATCAGTTTTGGGCACGAGTTTTGACCTATTCAGTGAAGTGCACACTTAGTGGCGGCCCCTTCAACTGGCTCCCAGGGTACGCGCCATACCTGCCATATTGTTTGTAGATACGCCCCTGTGACTGACAGTTGTGGTCGTCGTCGTCGTCGTCGTCGTCGTCGTCGTCGTCGTCGTCGTCGTCGTTGTTGTTGTTGTTGTTGTTGTTGTTGTTGTTGTTGTTGTTGTTGTTGTTGTTGTTGTTGTTGTTGTTGTTGTTGTTGTTGTTGTTGTTGTTGTTGTTGTTGTTGTTGTTGTTGTTGTTGTTGTTGTTGTTGTTGTTGTTGTTGTTGTTGTTGTTGTTGTTGTTGTTGTTGTTGTTGTTGTTGTTGTTGTTGTTGTTGTTGTTGTTGTTGTTGTTGTTGTTGTTTTTTTTGCTTTTCCCATTCAAATTACTTGTGCCTTGACTTGTACTTGCAACGTCATTTTGTTGCAAGTCCAAGTCACGTCACAAGCATTTGTTTGCATGATGCTGATAGTTACAAGTCAAGTCACAAGTGACAAAAATAGTGACTCAGTCGATTCCAAGTCGCATGACTCGTGTCAACAACTCTGCATACCGGTACAGGCTGCGTTGGCAAAACTGCTGTCGTTAGCTCAACTTTCATTCATAACCAACCTCTCAAAATTGCTGACATTAAAATAATCATAAAACAGCAACTTTTTTTCACATTTCATTCCATTTATTTATAACGTTATTATTTGTTTTACTTGTTTTTGTTTGTTTGTTGTTTTTTTTTTTATTTATTTTGTATTTTTTATTTTGTTGAAATCAAACTGAAGTTATGAAGAAAACAAAATAATGCACTATACCTTCTTGTTGAATATCATTGCAGTCAATCCAGTATTCAGATGCGATGTTCCCAATACCAGCCATTTCTTCATCCGTTTGAGGCACAACCATTACACCGCCGATTTGGATGCACGACTTTTTGGCATCAGACCATGTTTCTTTCTCGTTGACGACTTTGTAGCATTTGTTTCTCCACTGGATCCAAGACGGGGGACATTCCACCATTTTTCCAATGGTCGCCGCACACTGAGAGTTACCAGCAGCGTGCTTGGACGTAAGAGTCAGAAAGATACAACAGATGTACGCGACAACAATTCGATTTGATTCCATGTTGATCCAAAGTATCGCACTGTCATTTATTAAGGGAGGGCTCTCAACACCGAGTCCACGGCACAGCGTGATGATACTGATACCGATAGACCGATTGCGCGACCATTGTTTATGTCATCACGTGACTTATAGGGGGTACTACCCAGCTACGTAACTAGGGTAACATTTTAGGGGGGCACATTGGGGGGCACATGGAGGGGGGCACATGGGGGGGCACCATTTTTCCTAGGGGGCACTTTTGGCGAATTAAAACGGTTGTTTCCGATTGTATTTTTCCTAAACAAGCCCCTTTTCAGCGCTCTTCTGACGTGTTGAGGAAAAACAAAATACATTCTGCGTGTACGTAATTTTAAAAATTATTTTTAAAAACATCGAAATGACTACATAAATGCTCATAAAATGTAACATTTTATGGTAATTTTTAATCTTAAAAATCCAGATTTGAAATCCACTTGGTCCCCCTTCCCGTGCCCCCTCCCCCTTACGCCACTGGTGGAACTACGTTATTTCAGCTAATGTCAAATTTATAATTTAAAGACTACGTGATGTGACCGACATAGTCACACCGACAGTCGGCTTTTGGTAAGAATAAATAATACTTTCACAGTGTGTGATATCGATTTTTATCACATTACTGTTTCATAAACTATACCAGTATTCTACTACAAAAAAATGTTTTAGTTATGCACTACCGGCGTCTCACGACGATGTAGCCACCCGGTGATTTTGTTTGTCAACGTGTAAGTCAATGTATGTAATAACGTGTAAATCAATGTATGTAATAAACGTTTGAAAAGTGAGCATAAAATTATACCAAGCCTCGCGGAATTTCAAATAGACAAAGGAATCACTCAGGTTTAGAAAGCCTTTTCTTTGGATGATTTCAGCTTCAAAACTGTGAAATTCTTGGGTTGAAAAGTAAGTGTGTGATCGTGGTCTGGCCTGAACGTTCCGTCGTGCAACTACACCGCATCGAGAACATACCTACGTTTCTTGTATATACATGCACGTAGGAACCGGGGGCCGGAGGTCGGAGGCCAATGGGCCCCCTGAAAATATGGTGGGGCAGCCCCCCCCCCCCCACTAAAAAAGAAAAGAAAAATAGTATATTAAAAATTAATTTCAGTACACAAAGTTGCTTTTCATTTTCGTTAAATTATCCTTAAGCATGGATATTTGATTAAAAAAAAAAAAAAAAAAATGCACTTTATGGGCCCTTTAACCTTGAAAGGTGCTGAAATTTAAAAATATCTGTTGCTCAAATGGTGTTGCAGTGCGGCTTATGATGCATTAAGCATCAAGTGTTACAAAAATTTCCCAGGGCCCTTAAGCAGGCCTGGACCCCACGCCGTATAGGCTTCGCGCTCGAATGCCTTGCTCCACACGGTGATGTTTCATTTTCTGCCCCCCCCCCCCCCTCCGTAGAATCATCTCCCTCCCCTGTGCCTGTTGTACAATTTTCAAAACTTGCTGGAACTGTCCTTACAGGCATTATTCAGCCACTCGAAGGTCTCAGGTACAAACTCTAGAATATTTGTTGTCACAGGTTTCGATAACGAAAAGCATCCATCTAATAAACAATGCATCAATCATCATTTGTCTTCCTATGGAGGACGTCGTGTTTCTTCAATACGTTTAATTATTCTGGTTGTGCGACCAATGTTGACGAGTCATCACGTGACCCATTATTCTACTACAAAAGAGGTTTATTTTGAGTAAATGCACTACCGGCGTCGGCGACTATGTAGCCACCCGCTTGTTATTTTGTTTGTAATTAGGCCCAAATCACGGTAAAAAGGGTAAAGAACGTTGGAAAAATGAGCATTTACACCTAGTCTTGCACAAGTTCAAATAGGCAAAGGAATCACACAGTTTTGGAAAGCAATTTCTTTGGAGGATTTCAGCTTCAAAACTTTGAAATTTTTGGTGTTAAAAAGTGTGTGGTGATCGCGGTCGTCTGGCCTAACGTTCCGTCGTGCGATGTAAACATCGTGCATATTTATACGGTACTTTTACAATTTTCAAGACTTGCTGGAACTGTCCTTACTGGCTTTATTCAGTCACTTGAAGGTCTTTGGTACAAACTCTGGAATATCTTTCACAGATTTCAAGCTAAATGCATTAATCATCGTGTACCGTACCACCCTTTCCTATGGAGGATTACGTGTGTGTTTACATTTTATACACAACAGGGGTCACGTGACGTAGGTCGCGCAATCGGTCTATTAAACAATTCCCCGCCCACACGAACCTCCCAATGATTCATAATGCACACGCCCCCATAGCCCATTGTGTTTTTGCCTTTGCTGCATATTATTAGTAATATTATTAGTATTACTGTCCCTGTGTGGGATGATCGCCTGATTGTTATCTAAAATAATGCGCCACGTAAAGTAGTCAGGTGCCCTTCGGTGGTCACAAGACTAACCGACGTCGCGTCGTTGGGGGATATTGTAGTTACCAAACTTTGTTGTTTTTCGGAAAGAGCAGATAAAGTTGCTCACAAACTTTCCTGCTTTGTTGCGTTTATTACTACAGTCTGGGCCAGGGTTTGCTCAACTGTGGTAAATCTGGGATTACTAGTGACCTAGCTTGTGTTTCACCGTAGCGGAGGGATTGTTTTTTGAAAGTGAAATTATAGTATTTGTAATAATTGCTACTCCAATAGAAACCACGAACGGTTAAAGTATTAACTGAGTACTGACGGTTTTTGCACAACTGTTCACATAGTTTTGAATACGTCGAACTCGAAGCATAGATCATTCACAGTGACAGCACAATGGCGTTGAGTAAGGATGTTGCCGACATTGAGGTATGTCATACTCATAATTACTCCTGAAACTAGGAGTCCTTGAAATATGAAAGGGTAAGAATAAGATACAGTAAACCACATAAACCATGCATACATTATATGGCCAGATGGCTGTATCATCATCATATTAAATGTGAACTACAATTACAAACAAGACAAGCTAGACATTCAGTTTTTGTTACGTCACAAAAACTAGGTAGGTGTGTGTTGTAAGCATCGTTAATACACACAACAATGTACAAAAAACGGGTAACAATTAGTGTTGTATAGTAACATTTTTTTGAAACTTATTATCAGAGGGCGCTGTTTATTGTAATGATGTCATCAGTTTTAAACTTGAAAATGCAGAGAGTCAATTACCAACTCACACACTGAAACCATGTCCAAAACTGGTTTTATACTGACCACATCACTAAAAATACTGGCTTTCAATAAATTTTTCCTTCAACTTCCGGTTTGAACCGCAAGACAAGTTCAAATTGGGGTCATTTCTGTGAGAAATTTGAAATGTTTTCATTGTGTACTTCAGGAGTTATGATTTAATAAACTTTTATTTAATTGTAACTCGACACCCGAGTGAAAAACAAGTAACCCTTTAATTTTCACATAATTTTGTCAGGAAAGTACACCATTGTCAAGAGAAAAAGAATGTTTTTGTGCTGCCGAAGTGTTCCTTTTCTACGCACGCAGTGCAGTTGGCTCCTCCCAGGTTGTCTGGAGTGTAACAATTACCCAATGTGACAAGGCCCTTACAATACCATGAATACTAGCTATGACATTTTTAAAGGTTTTTTGTTTCTTTTCAAATCACCATTAGAGGGCTTTTATTAATACTCGGATGAAGGCTGTGTTTGCTTTACATTGGAATTTTCATGTAAACAGTCATGAAGTGAACAATTAACTGATAGTAGGCATGGTAGGACTATACAACACTTTTAATGACATTTCAAAATAGTATTCATACTGCCTTTTATCAAAACATTAAGCCTTGCTGCCCTCCATTTTGTTCGGCATCTATGTGGTGTGATTAAAATAGAGAGGTGTGCATCTTTACAGCACTCTTGATGGCGCTAATTCATGGTCTCACGCACCTCGGTTTGTTTGCGTGCACCTGTAAAACTTGGAAGCATGCCAGTTTGTTGTTACCATTGTTGACACTACCAAGGAGTGCTGTCCTAGCTAACGGGAATACTAATGGAAAAAAGGGCACCTTCTTTTTAACATAACTTTTGTTTGACATGGTCAATATTTTTCAAATATCACATATACATGTAGATAGACTTTTGTGTGTTATCTAATGACCAAATATTTATAGTGAAATTTGGTTAAACAGTTTTTGAGTTAGAAAAATAGTACATAAATGGTATACAAATATTGAGTGACTCAGAGTGCAATGGGAGAAATATTATCGTGAGGTAAAATTTGGACTGTTCCATTTCACGAGGCGAAGCCGAGTGAAATGGAACAGTCAAAATTTTACCTCGCGATAATATTCCTCCCATTTCACGAAATAAAGTCACTCGATATTTGTTTTATATAACTGACTATAGATCCTTGTCATTTGATTTTTTTTCACAATAAACACAAAATCAAATATCAAATAAATACGGTTCCTCAACCACCCACCACTCTGAAAATTCTAAAACAACTTCCAAACAACGTGGACGACTCCATGTAGACACAGACGTGCTATTTTCCATTCTCCATGTGCGCGTGACAACAAATTTATCGCGAGGTAAAATTTGGACAGCACCTTTTGTGTAGACTACTACATGGTGCTATGTATTAATAAAAAGGTCTTAATAATTCGTGTTATAACACCTCTTCCTTTGATTCTATCTGTTGATTGGCCGTGTATTTTTACTATCACACTGCACACCGATCAAAAGAACTATTAAATGGTACTATCCAACGACAACCTCGAACCCGGTGAAACGATCAAATAATACGTGCATTTGAAATACGGTATGAGAACGAAGGCAGTGTGGTACCCCCTCTTTCTTTTTGTCAAGATTTCCTGTCAGATTTTATACAGTTGTTTGAAGACTGATATACGCACAGCGAATATTAGCACAAAATGGATGAAATTGAGGTGTTATAAAACAAATATTGACTGCTTTATCTCGTGGCGTAGTAAAACTCGTCACTCTCGGTGATCCCCGGAGCCGCCTATCTTCCCTCGGCTCCGCCTCGGGAAGATACATGTAGGTTGCTCCGGGGATCACCTCTAGTGACTAGTTTTACTACGCCACTCGAAGCAGTCAATATTTGTATACTAGCTCCGCATACGTTTTTGTTGTACCTGTACAACCAAATAATGATCGCTTTGAAATATTGCGTATGAAGCTCTTTAAATGTTAATTACTATTATTGATTTTTAGAAAAGGGATCAATAAGGCAACAATGCTAACACCCCCATAAACCCCACCTGGATCTTGTGTGCATGCATCTGCATAAGCCAAGTGTACATTTTATAACACCACAATATTATACAGTGTACACTTTAACATGTTTAATGTTTTGTATATTGGGCCTACATGTATTGTACAACAAATTTGTATTGTGCTTTGTCCTTGAACATGTAACACAGTCAATGCATGATTACAGACATTTTGTATATTCTAATGCGTCTTTAGAAATTGCATGAAGGATTAATACAAACTATTCAGATTTGTTTAGAGATTGAGTACGTGTGCAGGTAGACCCTTCATTATGTGAGTGCATGTACCAGAAAATGAACCCAATTTCTTATCCGAAGGGCCTTTTCAGGGTTGAAGAGTAAAGTACGCAAATGAAAATATCCTGCATGGTGAAAGATTGGTAATACATGTATCTATAGGCAATGCACTGTTGTTTTCTAAGTGTGGTAGGGTTACAGGGGCATTGGGGGGGGGGATTAGGATCGGGATTGGTACACAACAGTCACATGAATCCAACTTCTCAAAAGGATCAGCTGATTTCCTCTCTTTCTTAATTTTGTTTGCCAACTGGAAAAACACTGCAAACATTCATGTCCAACGCAGTTTCCTTTTATTTGTAATCATCAAATTACATCTCTGATAACCTGGATACTGTCCTGGATTAAAGTTGGACTTTGAATTAGGGTTGCATTTTGGTTGTTTTAAAGTTTTGCATACTAAAAAAACAAAACAAAAAATCTCTATACAGAGAAGAAAAACTCAACTTATTTTCATGTATTGGTGCAGGAGCATACAGAAAACTAACAGTAATTGCAAGACCACTCCAAAGTAATCAGCTTATTTCTAATTACTGTATTAATAAACTGCTGTAGTTTGTTAAGTGCAGACCAATCAACATTAACAAAGCAGTGTAAAAAATATTACATACACACATTGTAAGCCATTCCTGTAGTGTATTTTATCTCTGAGGGAGATACATGTAGGGCAACTGTAACTGAATCTTTTATAGCCAAGTCCTTGAAAAGAACCAAACCCTATCAATCTTTTAGGGATCATCAGCACTTTGAGAGATCAGCCATTTGCATTATTACTTTTCTGGTCCCCTGCCAAGCTGCATGTTGTTCATTGGTATAATGATAATATTCTTGTAGCATGAACTACGCTACTTTTAGAAAATGATGCATGAAATACTAAAAAGATGAATAAGTTTGGCTAATACAGTACAACATGTGCATCAGACTGTGCCCTAAACTTAACCCTATACATGCTATAACTTAACCCTATCCCTGCCAAATACATGTACCAACAAAATGCTGACAAATAGTAAAAGTTGTTGTATAGCCTATCATGATCATGTTGTTAAGAGATGTTGTTTTGGAGCCAGATGTGCAATGCAAACAAACATTTTTACATGGACATTCGTTACACTGCTCTTTAGGCTCAAAAACGTCATAATTACCAACAAGATCGTTTGATCAGGCGTGATATTCTTCCTATTTTAATAATAGTTTTTTTTTCCTTCTGCCAGACGAATCTGCTAAATTGGTATTTAAATTTAATTTACTTTTTTTTTTTTACATGATGAGGCCAGCCCTTGTACAATTGTAACTCTGAATAAAATGTCCCTACTTGTTTCCAAGGGCCAAATATCCCTAGATTTAGAGGTTAACTCAAACCTCATACTCCATTCACTGTGGTGCATTTTAGCAGGGTTCTACACGGCATTGTCCATATGTGCAATCCCAGTCCCTAGCAAACTTTAATGCATATTGAGTGCATTAGAAGGGTAACTGCCTGGTACCAAGGTAAACCAGTTCACTTCAGGATGAACAGGGTGGCCATGACCTTAAACCTATGCATGGGTTTAAGGTGGGTAGCGTCTTGTGGCCGAGTGGTTTAGCGCATCAAACTCAAGTTCTGGGCCCAATTTCATAGAGCTGCTTAGCGGCCAATGTTGTGCTTACTCTACGATTTCCGTCTAATAGGACTGCTTAAGAGGCCTGCTAACCTTCCGGTGGTCACTGTACGAAAAGGAATGACGTGACAGTTGATGCAAATTCTCGGTGAACGTACATGTGCATGCTGGCTGCCTAACTTTCTTGCTGTAAACCTGAGAAATTTGCTTAATTCGCGTAAGCAAATTTTTCTGCTATAGTTGGCAAGAAAATTTGCTTACCATTGAGCAGCGCCATCAAATTGTCCCCGGTGGTTAAGTCACTAAAGTGTAGGTTCAAGTCCTGGTCATGACACTTGTGTCCTGGAGCAAGACACAGGCTTGATACTTCACAGAAGCAATGGAGGCAATTGCCTCCATTGCTTCCATTACCCCTGGTCATTACGTTGGTGCCCTTGAAATGTTCCAATAGAACCTCAGGCTTGGAGTTTTGTTATCATTGAGAGGGCAAGGTCATTTTCATTTTGCAAAGGGCACTTGAAGTGTATGGGAAACTTTTGAAGGGGCACCAAGGCCAAGACCAGGGCAACGGAGGCCATGGCCTCCGTGGCCTCTGTTTAATGTTTAAGGTGCCCTTTACCATGGATAAAATGCCTTGGTGCCCTTGCCCTTTCAAGAACAAAGCATACAGGCCTGTTTGCTACATGTATAGGCCTAATTGCTTCAGAGTATATATCCTCATTCATATGATGGCTGCACTGAATAAGGAAGTCAGGAAGGGATTTATACTGAAGCCTATGAAAGCTTATGTTCATTGTACGAATGTACATTACACGATATGTTTCCACACTATGATCAAGGTTTTTTTTAACATGCAGGAAACATTGCTGTAAGTATGTTAACCAACATGACGAAGTGCAAATGTGCAGGATGCCAGCAGACAGTGTGTTGTTTTTGTGCAAGTGTTTTGAAATCATGCAACCTTGTCTCTAACTGTAAAGTAACACACGACATTTTCCCTTTTTCATGAATCATTATGGATCTTATTTCATCTACAGAATCTACTGGCATTGAACCCACGTGTATTAAATCATGCCAGTCTGGTAACCACCTCCACCACCAAAAAGAATCGCAAGCACTGGAAGCGAAATGGCCCCACGTCATGTGCGGTAAGAACCAAGTCCATTTCATCAAGTTGAAAATGCACACATTATTAAGTTTTCCCCCTGTGAAGTTTTTGTTTTACCTCAATCAATATCTTTACCAGTTGACCCAACTCACCTGACGTCATCACCACAATAATCTTGGTTGCACCCATTAAGTCTACCGCCACCAAGTGTCCCTGAAAGTCTGTGATTATTTGGCTGTCTTTTTATTCAGTTGTTTGTTTCCATGCTTTGAATAGACCTGTGGTGATCTTGATAATAACTTTGATGACATCAAGCACACCACACTTAGTGAGCGGGCTGCCCTGAAGGAGGCAGCAAGATGCCTCAAGTGTGCCGATGCCCCCTGTCAGAAGAGCTGCCCTACACAGCTAGATGTGAAGACATTCATCACCAGCATTGCTAATAAGGTATACAATTATTTTTTTGTTCAATCAGGCTGTACAGTTAAGCAGCTTGCCCCCTGGCTTTTGCTGAATTTTTCCTGGTACCACCCATGGTATTGTCTTTCAGAACACCAAACCAAAATTTATTTGGTGAAATGTTTGTTGTCAAAAATGAACCCCTGACTAAAAGAGTGTCGGTTAAAGACAACATACATTGTGGTATTTGGCACAGGGATTTATAGATGTCGTTCAAGATCTTGCACGGAAGCTTGCTTTCTTCAGTGTGATTCGGCTGCCCCCTTAGACCGTAAGCCACAGCCGATAATCGACCTGGGCATGCAGGATTTTTTAACTAGATGCTGAGAACATTGTAAAAAATCATGGCAGTCAGCTGATCTATCGTAACAAAGGTTTTTTTAGACAAAAGACTCCCCAGTAGAGAGTGATTTTGAGAGTTGATTCCAGCGCCTTTTGTCCCCGTCTCTACTGGGCTATTGAAGCGTGACACAGTGAGTACATGCACGGTGCACGCTACACATCCAAACTTCAGTCAACAGATCATCCGCTGCTGAACTTGCCCCACCAAGAACATTCCGATTGGGTTGTCTTGTCAACCGCCCACAAACACAGACAAATGAAAAAAGTGTGACCTTGAACTATTTTCGTGTTAATATGTCCTCCAACAGGAATTGGTTGATGGGAAGAAAATGAAATGGAAGGAATCCATAATCATTGTCTTCTATTTTCATCAAATATTTAACTAAATTACAGATAATATTTCAATTTGTTACTTTGAATAACTCTTTCCTATTTGCTATTATCTTTTGGATAGGATTTTAAAGATACACACATGGTTCATTTGGGTTTGGGAATGTAACATGAATCTTATTCTAGTCTTCAGTAAAGACATCGTACAACAAACTTAGTGGAAAGGATTGATCTCTATTTCAAGGGAGTCTTGATTTCCATTTCTGACATCTCAACGACAGACAGCAAATAGATGGGACAATACTGTGCATTCTTTGTGGCATGGTATAAGCCCCCCACCCACTCCCCCAGCCCCGTCCCTCCCAATTTTGTCTTCATTGTGTTCTAGGAATCCCATGGCTTCGTCGAAGGATTTTCAGGGGGTGGGGTTCTTCTGTACAAGAGGGGAAGAGTGTGGTAGAGTATAGGAACATTTGGTGGGTGGGGGAACTCCCTCTGCCTCATATTGGGCGTGGTACACATGTAGGTTGACTGATACTCAAATTCGTTGTTCTGTTTTTTCGATAGAACTATTACGGTGCTTCAAAGGCCATCTTCTCTGACAATCCCTTGGGTTTGACGTGTGGTATGGTGTGCCCTACAAGCGACCTCTGTGTTGGTGGCTGTAACCTCCATGCTTCGGAAGAGGGAGCTATCAACATCGGAGGACTGCAGCAATTCGCAACGGAGGTAAGAGGAACAATTGTGTGTTGTATTTTTCGGAAACTAAAAGTATTCAAGACATTTCAGTCAGTTATGTTTGAAGTTTTTGCATGGTGTGGATGATAAGAAGTAACTATTTCTAGTCATACTTACAGGTACAATCGCAACAGTTTGGTTCAATATTTGATTTAAAACTTTTTCTGAATATTGCTGATGAGTGTGTAAATCCTACAACCTACCTACATATAGTTGATTTTTGACTGTGAAATTATACGATACCAGCCCATACAAAACGATTGAAGAGTGTGAGTTTTACTAATTACCTTAATAATTGAAATCTGTTACAGGCCCTGCAAACTTATGTCACCAAAACGGATGTAAAGTATTACCAAAGCAGTTCAACTGGAACAAATCCTTTAAAATAAAATTTTGATGATTTTAAATTTGCTTCTCCTTTCAAGTTGTATGATATGGCGTGTCGTGGTCGAGCGGTCAAGTGCCTTGGACTCAAGCTCTGGTGTTTCTGATCAGCTAATGTGTGGGTTCGAGTCCCGGTCGTGACACTTGTGTCCTTATTAAGCAAGACACTTAACCACTATTGCTTTGTCCTTCAGATGTAAAGCCATAGGTCCCGTGTGTTGTGTAATGCACAAAAAAGAACCCAGTACATTTCTTGTTAAGAGAAAGGGTTTGCCCCGGTGTTTTCTGGTATGGTTGGCTACAGGGCCCAATTTCATAGATCTGCTTAAGCACAAAAAGTAGCTAAGCAAAACAAAACTATGCTTACCAGAATAAGGTTACCAGCCAAAATACCATGACACATGTACAATCTGTGACTGGTATCCTGCTTATTTTTACTTAGCAGAAATTTTCTAAGCAATATTTTCTGCTTAAGCAGCTCTATGAAATTGGGCCCAGATTGCGCCAGAGCACCTTGTAAACCATTACATGGTGCTATGTAAAGAAATGGGTCTTATTATTCGAACATACCTTGTAGAGCAACAAATAAAGAGTGCTTTGAGGCACCCTCGGGTGTGATAAAACGCTATAAGAACTGCATATTATTATTATATGCTCCCCTTCTTCGTTGGAATGGCATTTCTGTAAGTGGACTTGTAGATCACTGTTTTAACAAACCATATCCATTTCAAATCCACAGATCTTCAAAGCCATGAAGATTCCCCAGATTCGTAATCCAGCCCTCCCGCCTCCAGACCAGCTCCCCGAGAGCTTCCAGTCCAAGGTGGCTCTCCTCGGCTGCGGACCGGCCAGTATCAGCTGTGCCACCTTCCTGGCCCGTTTGGGCTACTCTGACGTCACAATCTTTGAGAAGGAGAATTACATCGGCGGCCTGAGCTCCTCGGAGATTCCCCAGTTCCGCTTGGCTTATGATGTGGTTTCGTTTGAAGTGGATCTGATGAAAGATCTCGGAGTCAAGGTGGGTTTTTAAGACATCGGTCAACATTTTGTGAAGACGAGTCTTGCCATCAAGGGGAATGCAATCAAGCAGGCGCAGTGAACTCAAGACTTTCAATAGCCAATCTTTCATTGTGTATTAGAAGTAAGAAGCACATGAAAATTTCATGTAGGAGGCATATTTCTAACTAGGTTAAAAAAAATTAAACTTAGACAAATCCAGACAAATGTACGCGCGGGTACATTAGCTTATTACTTTGCCCATTGCAACATTACATGGCAACACCTTATGGTGTAAACCCCTTAAAATAGTACTTCCGGATGAGGGAATCTAGGCACTAGGTAATTTTCAACTGTTAAATATATCTCTAAGCATGTGCGAACTTCAAGAATAATGGATTTACTCGGTAAGTCTGCTGCCACCTAGCGTCCCCCAAAGTGTGCGTTTATATTTGTGCAAAAGATTGATTGTGCTTGTATTCAATTTGTTGTTCTCTCTCTCTCTTATGGCATGATAGGTTGAACATGGCAAAAGCCTTGGAGGAAATGGCCTGACTGTCCAATCATTGAAGGAGTCTGGGTACGAGGCCGTCTTCGTGGGTATCGGACTACCGGAGGCCAAGCGGATACCAGTCTTTGATGGTCTGACACTGGAGCAGGGGTTCTACACTTCCAAGGATTATTTGCCTGTTGTATCCAAGGCCAGTAAAGCAGGTCAGTGGTATACATTTAGAAGGAAAGGTTTATAGTGACGTAGTTCAGCTGGTGGGGTGATTAGGTGTAATTTTGACTTCTTCTTTTTTCAACCTTAACATTACCAAATTGTTCTGACATAAATACTCAAGGAGGAAGCACATTTTCTTACACTGAGTCAATTTTACAAACTCTACTCCAACTCCTAAGATTTCATTTTATAGCAAAAGAAGTAATGAAAACTTTTTCACTTTATAAATTCCCTCTCATTCATGATATATAAACTAAAGAGATTAATCATTGAACAGCCAGGTTTTCAATCGTAATTTCCTAACTGCCTAAGCGTAATCTGAAAACGCAATTTGTGTTTTTACACAAGTATGTGCCACTCCAAAGGTGTTCTGACAATTTGGGTCTTTCCACTTTAGTTTGAAAGAGTTGCATAATAGGAGACTGTTGAGATGTTAGCGGGTGCCCCAGTAACTGGTCCTTTTCTATTATGAGAGCAATAGAGAAGGACCGGTTACTGGGACGCCCACTAACGTCTCAACAGTCTCTCATCAGCAATGATATTTTATTTTAACACCGTTGGAAAGATCTGATTTTTCTCTTTCGAACCATTGTAAGCTTGTCTATGGACATTGAAGATGGATAAAGCTACAGCTTTATAACAAATGGCCTCTGTGCCTTATTTTGTGTGTGAACTTGGTCTCACAAGGGATTTACGCAAAATGCGTATTTGTGCGATCAAAAAATTATTATAATTGCCTGTAAAAATGGTGGACTTTACACTGCATTGTCAAGTGGGAACTATCTGTACTCTCAAAAAAATAGTGTTTTTAAACATTTTTTTTTAAAGAGTACAGATAAGAGTACTTCATCATTTATAAATGGATATTTGGGCAAGGAAAGTTCACCTTATGGGCCTTGTCACACGAGGCAATTTACAGGCAACCAGTTCCAGGCAATCTCCGAGAAGAGAAGGCATTCACATTTGAATGTTCACATATTTTTCTTGGGGATCATAAGACATTGTTTGAAAAAATTACTCATTTGCTTCCAAAGTGGTCCTGTAGCTTGCCACGCAGTGGGTTGTCTCCAAGTTCAGGCCTTGATCTTAACCGAGGCCACCGAGGCCATTGGCCTCATGCCCTGTCGAGTTGGCCAGCATGCCCTTCAGAAAAATTGCACTGTCACTACCAACTTGGCCAGCATGCCCTTGTACCATTTCTCTGATTTGGCCAGAAAAGGCCTGCCCCCTGTTTTTCTTCAGATCGAGGCCTGCAAGTTGCCTGTAAAAGTTGCCTTGTGTGACAAGGCCTTATCCCTCCAAGAATAAGTGAAAGGTCTGATCTTAGAGGCTTAATGCTAATAACTCACTCATCTGATTTGACACCTAAGGTATGTGTTCTTGCAAGGCGCAGCTTCCCCAGCTCCACGGTAATGTCATTGTTCTTGGTGCTGGAGACACTGCCTTTGACTGTGCCACATCGGCCCTACGCTGTGGAGCCAAACGGGTCTACATTGTCTTCCGTAAGGGCTTTACTACCATCAGGGCTGTCCCAGAGGAGGTTTGTTTGTTGAGCATTCCATCTTGCTAATCTCATTGTCAGTGTTACTGTTTCATTCAAATTCTTGCATCAAGAATACCACAGTTGAGACAATCTTTAATGGGGCTTGCAGCTGGTACAGTATTTTCTCATCATTTCACGTATTATTTTATTACTTGCTTAAAAAAATGGAGTAGAACTTGTTAACCCTAGCATCTTGAGTGATTTCTTAGGATCCTTCCTCACTCTAACAAAACCCAACACCACACAGTAACTAACTACCAAACTGTAGGATTATGGAAGTATGCCGGATCAAGTATAAAGTATGATTGATTTACTAGTGCCCTCTTTTAGTCCAGCAGAATCAAACATAACATAGAGTTGGACTAAGTAGGGTTGACAGTGGTTAGATTATAAACAGTCAGTATTGAACTGACGTCTTGGTTTTTGTGTATCTCAAAAGTCTTACCAGTGACTGTGAGTACATTGTCATCAGAGGATAAAATGTTGAAAGTGGTGGGTCTGATACCATACCAAATCAACGAAGGAGGTTTTTTTTTCTTCATAGACTTGGGAGGACCAAGCAAATAGTATACAAATATTCAGTGGCGCAGAGTGCAATGGGAGGAATATTATCGCAAGGTAAAATTTGGACTGTTCCATTTCACGAGGCGAAGCCGAGTGAAATGGAACAGTCCAAATTTTATCGTGCGATAATATTCCTCTCATTTCACGAATTAAAGCCACTCAATATTTGTTTTATTTAACTGACATAGATACTTGTCATGTGATTGAATGAATTAACACAAAATCAAAATAGACACCCCACACTCTAAAATCTGAAAAACAACACTTCTACACAACGTGGACGATTTACAGTAGACACAGACGCGCTGTTTTTTCCGTACTCCACGTGCATGTGATAACGAATTTGTCTTCTACCAAACTTGACACGCAGCTTAGATTAGCGCAATACGCAGAGGTACTAACAGGGCACTACGCGGGGTGTGACAATATTACAACCTTTTGCACAGGTGCTCCTTTGTTTTAGCAGCGGCGCTCTATTGCTCAAAAACATTTGGGAACAAGGATGATCCTATTCCCCATGTGGAAAAGGACTTGTTGATCGGCGGCGCGTATGGGAGGAATATTGAATGACACGTGATGTAAGTTCCACCAATCAAATGACAAGGATCTGTATGTCAGTTGTATAATGCCTTATATAAATACAGCAGTGTAAAGCGAAAGTATAATTATTTGAAATATATATTTTACTAATATTGTGCAGATGTACATTAAAAAAACATGAACAAGAAGTACACAGGCATGATATTCTTCCTATTGTTAACTGGTTTCCCATTTTTCGTTATGCCCGACGAAAATCAGAATGTAAAAGCCTAAATCATAAGTCGGTCAGCCCTCATCTTCCATAAAAATTGTCCCATTTTTTTTCGAAGAGTCCATCATCATGCCTGGTACACTTCTTAAAATTTTGAAGGTCTTTAGTCTAATTTCTGACATAGTCATGATAGTCAACAGTGGACGCCAAGTAAACAGTGCAGTGTTTTTTTACAAGTTTCAATAAAAATGTTGAGCTGTGCAATGCAAACATTGCAGTGGAGAGCAAAACTTTAATTAAGATCTTTGAAAAAATTTTTTTTTTTCTTTTTGTAGATGGAACTGGCCAGGGAGGAGAGATGTGAGTTCATGCCGTTCCTGTCCCCAAGGAAGGTCATACTGAAGGCTAATCGTATTACTGGGTTGGAGCTGTGCCGTACAGAACAAGATGAGAATGGGAAATGGGTGGAGGATGAGGACCAGATGGTCCGTCTCAAGGCAGATTTCATCATCTCCGCATTTGGCTCAACACTCCACAGTGAACAAGGTACTGGTATTGTAAGACTTACAAGAGCTGAACATTGAGTTTGTCTGTGTCATTTTATATGGACCTCAATTTGTGAGGGTGGCCAGCATTTAAAGATTGGCCAGACACTTCACCATTATTCCTTCAGATGGGACGTAAAGTTGTAGGCCCTGTGTGTTTTTTAATGCACTTAAAAGAACCCAGTTACACTTATTGTCAAAGATTATAGAGCGCCGTAGGCGCAAGATGGGGAACTGGGCCTTTATCTATTGTTGGAAAGTGAAATACGCATGGGCGCCTTTTCGGCAAGTGAATGCTTTGTTTCCCATTGATAGCAATGGTCATTGTCTACACTGGTCCACACGTATCAATGTTGTATCAATAGAGTCACTTGCCGAAATGGCGTCCAGTGAGATTTCATATTTCAGCCAGAGTTCCCCATCTTGCGCCTACAGCGCTCTATAATCTTTGCTTTGGGTTGCCTCTGTGTTTCTGGCATAGTTTACAAAGTGTTTATAATATAAATGGGTCTCATAATTCAACATCTTGATATCTTGAACTAGATCGATGGCACTTGCTAAATGCTTTATAATGTTATTGTTATAAAATGAGACTGCCATGTGAGACCTTAAGTGTTTTGTAAAAAGTCCATGTGTTTACCTGTGTTTTTTAATTAAAAATTCGAGCTGTGCAGCACAAACTTCACATTGACCTGGTTGTGCAAACTGACCTGGGGTCAATTTCACAAAGCACTAAGATTCATCTTAAGATGAGTTGTCAGTATTACCATAGTGATTTGTATTGTTAATCTCATCTTTTTAATTGTAAGGCGCACTTGATCATTTTGTATGGAAAATGCGCGATATAAGTATTATTATATTATTATTATTATTGTGACATCACACTTTGCTTAGCAACTAAGAGTGATTGGCAGTTAAGATCAATCTTAGCTCTTTGTGAAATCGAGCCCAGGTGGTGTGGTGAGGACATGTGACACATTTGTGTTTCTCGTGAGTCATCCGTTATGGTCATCCATTGTTTATATGTAGGACAAACTGAACAAGTGTTTTATTGGTAAGCTAATACTGTACATGTAATCACTGTATCTTTACACCGAATTTGGTTTTACCGTTACACGTGAGATAAGCACTGTATACTCAGTGCTGTCTAATTCGTGTGGGGAAAAAACACACGCACGCTTCATTCCACCTGTGACTTCACATGTAATATGCCATAAACCAGGCTTGTTTCTGTGTGCGTCCGGAATGAAATGATTTTTTTTAATTTATAAAGGGGTTCGCAACATTTATTATTCAGTTGATTGTTAGCAAACTTTGAACATGGCATATTAATGAGATGGTACACATAATGATATGATAGTAACTAGTTCTTATATAACGCATTTTACAATAATGTATCAACTATCAAAGCCCTTGTCATTGGTTCAATAACATTCCTGTACTCTTCCTCAGCTCCCTGGGGAGTATACAGCCCCTGGGCTGCCGTGGCGCTCCAAAGGCTATTTCAGACACAATAACCTCTACCTGTGTATACTTCTGGGTCAAGAGAAGCAATTATAGTAAAAGCATCTTGCTCAAGGACACAAGTGTCACGACCGGGATTCCAACCCACACCCTGATGACTCGACCACCAGAACTTGAGTCCGGTGCACTAGACCACTCGGCTGTGATCACTCGACACATCCTAAATTAAGTTCTTTAAAAAAAAAAAAAACTCCAAGCCAAAACGAAATTGCTGTTATTGTAAACCACACATTGTATAAACACAGCTGTACTTACATTATACTTTCAGTGAAATCCGCCATGGCCCCGATCAAGTTCAACTCCTGGGGCCTGCCAGAGATTTGTCCAGACACTATGCAGAGCAGTGAGCCCTGGGTGTTTGGCGGTGGTGACATAGCTGGACAAGCTAATACTACCGTGGAATCGGTCAATGATGGTAAAACTGCTGCCTGGTTCATGCATAAGTATCTACAGGTAAGACGAAACCCTCTGGGGAGGAGTGTGTTTGTGTTTTGTATTTTGCATTTTAATTTTTTTTTTTCAAAAATCTTGAGACATTCAATAAATACAAGTTGAACAGGGGCTGCCAAGGAAATATAAAAAGTATAAAAACTGTCATCAAAAGATATGTACAACCAGAACCCTGTCCAAAATGAAATGTAGTTAAATATAAAGTATACGACTGGAAAGTGGCATGTCGTAACACAGCCTAATAAATTTCAGTTTGAAGAACTTTGCACTCTTTTTAATTCCTGTGTTTTCACAGTTTCACAATTTTTATTCTAACGTTGGCGGGGGAAAAAAACTGTGACCGTTTAGGGACCGGGTTGGTGTTGTCTTGGTTATGGTATGGAAGTATGATTGCTTGCTCTTACATATATAATCAAATTTATCTAATACAAATTTTGTTTATGTTTATCTTTTTTTCCAGTCCCTGCATGGTCTGCCCGTCCAGACGACCCCTCAGCTGCCCAAATTCTACACCCCAATTGATACCGTTGACATCAGCATGGAGATATGTGGGCTGAAGTTTCAGAATCCCTTTGGCCTGGCTAGTGCCCCACCCACCACGTCGGCAGCCATGATTCGACGAGCCTTCGAGGCAGGTTGGGGCTTTGCTGTCACTAAAACCTTCACCCTGCTGAAAGTAAGAGTTGGTTTTCCATCCTGATTGAGTTAAAAGTTCATACACGAACCCGTTGAACACACTGCTATATCATTTCATTGTTGTTGTTATTATTAGGCAGTGTATTTTTTGCCAGCACTGGCTTTCTTTTAGTAATCGTTATCAAGCCAGAACGGCACAGAATGTGCTCAGTGACTGTTTTAGAGGACTTTTTAATTTTAAATTTCACCGTGTGAAAGTTGGTTTTGCACCAACAATGTTGTTGTGACTTTGTAATCAGAGATGGGAATGAGACCATTTATGAATTTCGACTTCAATTTTTCTTTAAAAAAAAATCCTTAGGAGTCACAAATATGAAAAGATAATACTATCCATTTAATAATAAGAGTAATTTTTTAATAATAAAAGAAGAATGTTCTCATTTACTGGAACCCGTAACATGTTGGTTGAAAGGAGTGAGCGCAACCCAGCAGTGGTCGAAAGTCCATACAAATTTAAACCTTGTATAATGTCGGCTTCTATATGGGCACTATATGATCTTCACTACCCACCAGATGCTTTCCTTTCGACAGTGTCATTTGTATAGAACCAAGAGTCAACTTAGGGCAACTATAATTCCCATCCCTTTTCTTTCGCAGGATATTGTGACCAACGTGTCCCCTCGCATTGTTCGCGGCACCACATCCGGCCATTTGTTTGGCCCCGGTCAGGGCTCCTTCCTCAACATTGAGCTGGTCAGTGAGAAGACCTCTACCTACTGGTGCCAGAGCGTCCGTGAGCTTAAGGATGACTTCCCGGACAAGATCGTCATTGCCAGCATCATGTGCAGCTTTAACAAGGAAGACTGGGTTAAACTGGCTAAAATGGCTGAGGTAATTCACTGCATATTACTGTTTGGTGCAAAGCGGGGGTGTGGGGGGGGAATGGGTGGACACGATATTAATTACGCAGTCACATGTCCAGAAAATCATGGTTCGAACTATTGTGTAAAAAGGTAAACGTTTTTCTTTTAAATAGATAATTAGCTCCAATTGTGACACAAATCACATTTACACTCAAGTTAAGGCTACAGTTGTAACTACTGATAAACGAGACTCATTTTGAAGTTAGTTAATAAAGTGTGAAATACCTGAACATACAAATGGCACACAGCAATCACCCTCCGCCGAGTTGCATGTATTGTCAGTGGAGTAGGTCGTCTGTTGATTTTCTTTTTTACACACCCTATAAGCTGTATGAAACTTACTGGTTTTTTTTATTTCACTTATTCAAACGTAATTGGTATATCTTTAAAACATAAGTATAAGCAAACTCTGTCCATTCCACCCGTACCATTTTTTTTTTCATTTAAAAATGACTGCAGCGTTAAAAAATGATGGTGTCGACTAAACGATTGGTCTGGATGTGTGTTATGAATGCACTGGCACACACACATCTCTACGGTTCACTGATCTCTACACACAATACTGACTGTTCTGCACAAGTGTTTTGTTTCAATTCAATTCATTTCAATTCATTTATTCGTCATGTTGAAAGACATGCCAATTTGTTTTCCACTCACGGTACAGCAGTAAAGATTACATTTGAAACCATTAAAAAAATTACATCACAAATACACACACTAAACTACACAGAAGTAAAATAGAGAGTTACAAAAAAGATGGGCCGCTAGGTTTTACACATAAAAAAGTGAAGAAGTTGTTGTATGTGAAGGAGCTCTGCACACTTGTGCGGCTCGTTCGTGAATGAAAAGGTACCAACGTTGATAGCCCGCTTTACTTTTGACTGTGTTTACCAACACACGCAAACATGTGTATGTCTATATGAGCGCAGAATGTGCATTCACAGCTCCAACTATGTTTTTATCAGCCGTTTAGAATGCGTCTTAAACGGTCATGTGACCACTTTTCAACCAATAGGATTGCTCAAATTGTCCCAAACAGTCTAGGGTATATATTTGTGAATAAATGATAATATTCTTTACCCCGATGTAATTATAGCATCTATTACAAAACAAATCTGTTTTTCTTGTTCATGTGAAATATTTCTCAAAATCTATTTCAGGATCATGGAGCTGATGCCCTTGAGTTGAACCTGTCTTGCCCCCACGGCATGGGGGAGAGGGGCATGGGTCTTGCCTGTGGGCAAAACCCTGAGCTTGTGCTGAACATCTGCCGCTGGGTACGGGAGACGGTCAAGATCCCGTTCTTTGCCAAGTTGACCCCAAACGTCACTTCTATTGTAGAGATAGCTCGTGCAGCTAAAGATGGTAGGTTATACTGCTTCGGAGACCTTCTTCAAACACTTTCACTCTGAGTCCCCAATAAGAGATTGTTCAACGTGCGTTCCAATCTTCTAGTTTTTTTTTAAATTATAAGCCTTACCTGTGAAAAGTTTAACAAAATTGTACTACAGAAAAGAGCATGTAAGTAAGCAATTTTTGTATATCATTTTTGCATCATGTCTAAGGAATAAGTTTAGTCAACATGCAAAGAGCATTGGTTATCCTCGTTGTTAAACTTAATGTTGTTAAAAAAACAGGTTTGTTTAACATTTCGGGCTGCGTTTTCTTGTAATACTCTAAAGCACCTTGGGATCATCTCTGTTCACTTTATATGACTTTGTAGGATCATTTGGCAGTCCCACAATTGTTAATTTCCCAGGGCTGCAGATATCCTGAAGTATGTATGATGTAGGGCTTATCTTGCACGCGTACAATGTCTCATTTCCCATTAAATTAATGAAATGTCTTGACAGTTGGTAGGTCCAAAGACATCAGAACCATGACGAGCTGGGTTGAAAGTTAAACCCAAATTCTATCTGTGGCTGTCCTCTGACAGAGAGTGGGAGGCAACCATCTTTGTAGTACCCCTCCAGGATTGGCAATCTTTGGGCATGTTAAACAGCTTTGTGGGTGCTGAGTCCGGTCCAGTCTTTGACAATGTCTTCCCAGGTTGCTTTTGGTCGTCCTCTAGATCTTTTTTGCCTTCTAGGATACACGCACCCAGCTCCTGGTTGAAACCATTTTATTATTTCTTTTACATGTATCTAGGGGGCGCTGATGGTGTTACCGCCACCAACACGGTCTCTGGTCTGATGGGATTGAAGGGATCTTCCAGTGCCTGGCCAGCTGTGGGTAAAGAGCAGCGTACAACATACGGTGGGGTGTCTGGTAACGCTATTCGACCCATTGCTCTGCGTGCAGTGTCTGCGATCGCCGGTGCCCTGCCAGGTTTCCCTATACTAGCTACTGGGGGCATTGACTCTGCAGATGCCGGAATGCAGTACTTGCATGCTGGAGCTGTGGCACTTCAGGTTTGCTAAATAACATATGATTTGTTTTTTTTCCCTCCGTTTTTTCTTTTGTGTTTTTTTGATAGTGTTAAACAAAACCATGGCTCAATGAAAACCACAAGGCTTAACATACATATTTGCTAAGCTCAGAAAGAAAGTGCTTAGTAAAGTTAAGTTACCAACCCAAATATTATACAAATATTGGATGCATGTGAGTGCACTGTCGCAAAATATAATCCTGAGGTGAAATCTGGACTACCCGATTGAAATGGCAAAACCAGATTTAACAGAGTGAGTATACTCTGCGACAATACACGAACCAAATGCACTCACACAGAGATCATTGTCATTTGAAATTTGTTCACAATTAACACGGAATAGAAATGGAAACTCGTTCAACCCACACTCTGAAAAAATCTTTTAAAAGTATTCTAAACAACGTGGACGACTCCATGAAACGGCCTTGCCTCATTTGGATAAACGGGCAGGGAATGATTATGTTGGGAACGACTCTGGGAAGCATCCAATATTTATCCATATTGGACAGGCCAGTCCAATATTGAATTTTTGAGCATTGCGGCAGTAAATACAAGGCAAAATAATAGATGACACGTAACGCACGTTCCACCAATCAAATGACAAGGATCTGTGTGTGTGGTACATATAGAAAGAAACATATATTTCCCTCAATGGTACCCAGGATAATTTGGCTAAGTATGCAAATTAGTTTTATTTCCGACTTCACAACTTGGCGCAAAGATTTGCGCAATGTTTCCAATCTCATGCAAGGGATTAATTTTTCAAAGCTTTCGGAATAGACTGTTATTGAGAATATCGCTGTCACTTTGAAACCATGACTAAACCAAGTGAAGACAACAAATGTCCTCATAAAATGCACAGGGATTTTTAATTCTCTTCCGACGTTCACCGTGAATCGGCCCACCCTTGGCCATTAACCACGGCAAATATTCAACCACGGTATGCCTCCCATATGCCGAATACAACGGTAAACAATGGTGGCAACCTATCGATCTCTTGGAATCAAAAGGACCAAGGTCTGGAATCGGAGAGTACACTGTAACCCCCGTAAAAATGGAGATTTCGGGCATGAATTCCAGTTCCTTATGTCCCTCTTTGCACAGGGGCATAGAAGTATAGTGTGGTGACTGCATGCCTCTGCACACTACACAATGGAATGTCTGGGCATGTTAATGTTAAAGCGGGTTTACGTGACTTCCATTTGTGTGTCCAAAAAGGTTGTGCGTGACGGGGGTTAACTGGTCAAGAGTGCTATGAAATTTGACCCTGGGCATAGTATGGTGTTTCCCTTTGGTATGTACATGTACCCCTAAAGTGTTGTATGTTGTCCTCGTTGTGGTATTGATTCTCTTGTTGGTTTTCATTTTCAATTTTCTGATGAACATTTTACCATTTTGATCTGACTTGATCAGGTTTGCAGTGCCGTTCAGAACCAGGACTTCACCTTGATTGAGGACTACGTGACAGGGCTGAAGACCCTGCTGTACCTGGAGAGCATTGGAGCGTTTGAGGATTGGGACGGGCAGAGCCCTCCCACTGCCAGACACCAGAAGGGCAAGGAAGTTCCAAAAATCATCGACATTGTGGGAAAGGTATGATGAGAGATCCTCTCTCTGTCACTTTGGATTGTTGTGTGCCGTATTCAGTATTCTGTCATCGGATATTGTGGGTTCGAATCCTGACCAGGGCCAAATTTCATGGCTGTGAGCATAATTGCATAAATCCACGCTTATGGCCCATTGAATTATGGGCTTTTACAGGGCACCTGTTTGCGGTACCTGCCGCTAATACTGGATTTGAACTGGCCCCTCGTCACCGGGCGTGCTCGGTGGTCTAGTGGTTAAGACATCTGCTCTAGTCATGCGGGAGTCGTGGGTTCGAATCCCACCGGAGTTGCCTGTGGAATTTTTTCCACAGGGCTCGAAAGCACTGAGTATACAGTGCTTATCACACATCGGTGAAAGGCAAATTGAAATTTATATTCATTCCCCCGATGCAAATATTAACATCTATCCACAACCATTTTGTTGTTGTTTATGTTTACCAGCATCTACCATCATTTGGACCATACCAGAAAGAGCGTATACGCATATTGGCCGAGCACAAGAGAAAGGTAGACCTGTTGGATCCTTCCCTTGAACCTGAAGATCCACGTGTCATCTGTCAGCCCAAGAAACCTATACCCAATGTCAAGGTAAGTTAAGACAACCTTCTGTTTATTGATCAATTGCCCTTTTCCCAGTCCTGTTGTTAAGTCATTACATCACATGCGTGTGCACCGCTGCACGCTCAAAGTTTTTGCTACTTCAGGTTCCAAAGCTGGCATACATTACTGTGTTATTTTACCCCAAAAAACCCACTTATTTCCCCAAAGACATTTCTTATGAAAGAAACCAATATTTCTGATAAGACCTTGAGTCTTTGCAAGACACACGTGAAAGGCAAGTCCAGAAATGATGTTCTTACATAAATCATCAAAGACAAAAAGTTCAATGCATTTCCTATGGGCTTCAGGCAATCGATGGAGCTAGTTTGTGTGAAGTGGGCGTGACTTACAGTGGAATTACGTCACAGTTACCAACAGGATTCCCAGAACTACTACCTCAAGAATTTCCTTGGGAGTTTTAACCCCACTGCCACCCCATGTTAGTTTCTCCCATGAGCAAGTTCCATCAAGGACCAAAGTTAACCATAGTTCGACTAACTCTGATCGAACTCACACTAGTCAACAATGGTTGGACTAGTCTAGTCGACTATTTGCAACCAGCCTATCGAGGTTGGTCGCATCGCTAGTTACCATTAGCCGTTTCACAAGCACAATGCAGAGGGGACCAGTTATCAGTAGAGTGATAACAGTGAATTTGCAATTTTCTCATGGTCGCTTTGACCAGAGTCGTTCGCACATCAACTTCAGTGCACATGTGCTACGTACGTCACTAACCAACCACTAGTTAACCATTGGTCCTTAATTGAACTTGCTCCTTGCTGCAATTTTCCATGGAGAAATGAACACTCAGTATGCCAATCCTGGGGTTAAGATGTTTAACCCTCCGTTTAAGACCGAGTCACAACTCTTTCTCTCCCTTAGTGAAATGTAGGTAAAGATAATCTACAGTGTTGCAAACCTGACCAAAATAAACTTTAAAAAGCACAGGGCGGATCCAGTGTGGTGTGGAGTAGATGGCAAAATCAGCCGACATTTTGGTGTCTATTTTGTTTTCCTGCATGAAGTTACGCCACTGACCAACAACTCAGGTCTAGATTTACAAAAACCCTTAGGACAAAAATGCATTGGTTTCAGCAACCACAGTGATCTTTCCCAAGTGGTGACAATTTCATTCACCCTGTACATTTGCTATTGAGGCAACAAAACTAATTTTAAAACTAATTTTACATTTGATTGTGGTTTACCTAATACAGGATGTTATTGGCCTCGCTCTTGACCGCATCGGCAGCTATGGCGACCTGGACAACAAGCAACAGGTGGTGGCGCTCATCGATGAGGAAATGTGCATCAACTGCGGCAAGTGCTACATGACCTGCAACGACAACGGGTACCAGTCCATTACCTTTCACCCCGAGACCCATCTACCCAACGTGACCAAGGACTGCACAGGCTGTACGCTCTGCGTCAGCGTGTGTCCGATCATAGATTGCATCACGATGGTTAAGAGAGACAGGCCCTATGTGCCTAATCGAGGCGTTCCTGTCAGTCAGTCAGTTTAAGTGCCATCAAAAGACCTCTGGAGCAAAAAGTGGAGGTACGCCGTTGGTTCACCGAAAAAGTTTTTCATCCATTCCTCGAGTTTCTGAGAGACGGTTGTCGTGATGAAAGGTTTTGTTATCTACTTCATGCACCTGACCTTTATTGTGCAACGTCACAAATGCGAGTTTTGCCGAAAGTACAGGCGGCATTCACTGCAAAAAATACAACAGCTTAATACTTGACCAATAATGCCATTAATTGATACCCATATTAATGATAAATAAAATTTTACTATCCAAATCGAGAAGTAAATTTATACTTCATAAAAAAAGTTCAAATGTTTGAATAAAAAGGGCAAGTTTTTGTCAAGCCAGTTTATACATTTGTGCTGCTCAAGGCCGCCCATACAAAATGTTAAATGTTTGTAAACATGGCGTCTGCAGTGGCTATGGCCTAAACGCAGAAACAGCCTATTCTCCGACATTGTCGCTGCTGCCAACCACAACAGCTGTAGACATAGTTGCTTGGTTCCAATGCGGGTTAAAATAGTAGGTGCTATGTCCATTAATTAACATGACTTCCCCTGTAGATGGGTCGCAACACTTGCCATCTTTGATGACAATTTTCTATTTTGGACTGAAGCCGCGTCAAGCTCTGTAAGTTTCAACGCAGCTCGAGTTTCTTACAAACCAATCATGCAAGGAGTTTATGAAATGCACAGTTATTGGTAGTACACAGTTGTGCGCGAAAATTGAGCTGTTATTATCATTAAAGATAGCCGATTTTTTCTATTGTTAATAATAAATAATAATATTGAACATTTATACCGCGCCATGTCTGTCAGAATTGACACTCCTGGCGCATACACAGTATTTATCCTGCAAGGTATTCGGAAATATATAGTATGATGAGACCTGTTCCTTTAGCACCATGTAACGGTTTACAAGGTGCTGTGGCGCAATCTGCTGCCGATCAAACCAGGAACACCGGGGCGAACCCCTTCTCTTTTCGATAAGTGCACTGGGTTCTTTTACGTGCATTACACAACACACGGGACCAACGGCTTTACGTCCCATCCGAAGGACGCAGCAATAATGGTTAAGTGTCTTGCTTAAGCAAGTGTCACGACTGGGATTCGAACCCACACTCTGCTGATCAGAGACACCAGAGCTTGAGTCCGGTGTTCTTATCCGCTTGGCCACGACGCACCGTTGACGTCACGTGTAACCCATCTGGTTTTTTTTGGGTTTTTTTTATAAAAGCAACTGTGAACAATAGCCACATCAGTATTATAGAGGTCATTCTGATAGGCCAATTAAATGATTCACTGCAGTTCAGAGTAAAAAAAGGGGAAAAACGACAGGAGAAAAAAAACATGTATAAAATATAGAAAGAGAAGAAAAATGTAGCAAGAAGGAGACAGACACAAGGGTTGCTACCCTAGACTTAGCATTTTAAAAGTCACTCGAATGATGAAACTTCAAAGTTTGATTGATGCGGTTTGTAATTTGTTAGTAATGCACCTGAACAGTGCGGTGAAGGTATGTGCTTATGACCTGATCTGAAAGCATCATAATATGACTCGTAACAGATCGGGTTCAAAGGACAACCACTTGGTCAAGGATTGGGTGATCAGCACTGATGGAAAATTGTATACCTCCACCACCCTATACTTAGCATTTTAAAAGTTCGTCGAATAAGAAAACTTCAAAGTTTGATTTATGTGGTTTGTAATTTGTAAGCCGAATAGAAATATAGTTCTTTAATTTTTTTTTTTTTTTTTTTTTTTTTTTACAGGGCGGGTGGAGGGTTGGTTTGGTAAAAGGACTGTTTTTAAAGACAATTTTGAATTAATTCATAACAAAGGATGCCTTTGCTCTTTTTTTAAATGTGTCAACGAATTGTAATCTCCACTGACAACATGTGACCACATTTGCATTGAAGTCTTTTGCAGGTCAGGTCAGGTCAGGTCAGGTCAGGTCACAAAATGCCCAAAAGAATGTGTGTATTAAGAATAGAAGTGTTCCCAATGACAAAGTATGCAGTGATTAAAATTGTATGTTGTGTGATTTTGTTTTAAAGAAATTTATATTGCCAATGAGGTTCAACCAAATAATTAATGAGGTTTTATTTTTTTTTAATAATTATAATAGTTAAGCCTCAGTTCAACAATTATTTGGTTTTCTCTCTGTGTGCTAGGAGTGCCACTTTTTGTCGACGTTTAAACAATGATTGTTAGCGTTTCTAATTGATAGTAATATGAATATATTTTTCCATGATCTTGCAGTTTATACCATACTAAAAGCATAGTTTTTAAAATCTAAAGTAATCAGGTTTTAGGGATATAAATTTATTGTAGTGCCTTATACAATGTTCAGGTATACTCTATTTGTCTTCCAAGTTTTTAATTTGTAATTTACTTGCATAACTTCTAACTCCTCTGTTAGGCCATAAATCCTTGTTGTGAACCCCCTGGTTGCAATGATGGTAACCCTCCAGTCCCTTGGATACAGTATGGGAGAAGGGTTATTTAGTTTCTTCTTTTAGGTGCCTACATCAGTGTATTTTTCCTATATCTACATTTACCTCATGAGGAATAAACAAACAAACAAATGAGTGAGCTACGGGATTGTTTGGTTTGCAAGTTGGTTTCGCTTCATGGGCAAAAACAATGGAGCGGTTAAGGGGCTGTCCATAGTTCTTGACATTTTCAAGGTGACACAGAGTGTGATGGCTTGGGTGTCACACGTTGTGTACGACTTTTGATGGTTTAATGTTTTTAATATGGGGGATTGATTTGTAATGTTCAGATTGAGGCTGAAGACAATTCAGTGTCGCTCGATGGAGTGTTGTTAAGCCGTTAATTTGTTTAAAGTTTATGAAGAACAAAAAAAATACTTTCAAATTCTCATCACCAAGACAGATATTGAAATGCAAAATGATTGCGGCAACTACAACTGTTGGTTTTAACAGACACACGAATCATGTCTGCGATCTAATATATCCAAGTACAAAATTCTCTTTCAAATGCATTAAGGTGATGAGTTATTAGTTTAGAGAAGTTTCACGTGTATACATTTATCTCTACTTTAATAGTTGTACTATTTTAGTTAAAAAATACATTCGTTATAATATTTTGACCAAGTATATAGCTACTTAACCTTTTACAGACCATGTGATTCTGTTATGGAGAATGGACAAGAAAATGTAGATTCACACTTTAATAGAATTGGGGATGAGATTTGATGAATTTGAAATTTCCTGAAAAATGGCTTGCGAGCCTGAGCTCCCCCTTATTCTAGACCCAGAAGCTCCTAGATGTTGCAATTTAGGGAGGTTTACAGGCTCTGTGCATCACCAGAAATTCAAAACTACAGGTTTGGACACAGGTTTGGACTATTTCTTTCTCTCGTTTGGTGACTAAATGAGATTTAGGAACAAATCCTGAGATATCACACGCCTGTTAGAAGGTACGATAAGCTGTAATTATTGTCTTGTTTTATTGATTTTGTGAACTTATTATTTTCCAGTTTAGAATAATTTGAAACACGCCTTTGTTATTATTTTTTTGACATTATGAATAGTATGTAAGCTTGTAATGGGAAACTTTGGGAAATTGTTAATTTGGGACACAACCTTTAACTGCTAACTGCATGGTGTACGCATTTTGGTCGAATAGAAGTATTTCAAATGCTGTAGACGTTTTGTAGCTACTGTGGGTGGTTTGCCACAAGCTTCGTCTCTCAAGCAGGCATGACATTCTTCCTGTTTCTATTCAAAGGCTAAAATATTATGGGTACAATCAACTAGATGATAATGTTTTCCTTTTACCAATAAACACTGTGTGCATGTGTTTATTGCTTAAAAATGATTTTGATACAGAATTATATTACAGATGTGTAAATGTACCTGCAAAGAATGAACTGAGTTTTCATCGAATGAGTGAAGAAAGCTTCTTTTTTTTCTAACCAGTTACCTCCCATAATTTGTGTACCTAATAAAATAGTTTTTTCTTTAAACCTAGATGTGTTTGTATTATTATAGCATTCTCAAATGTGTGAAGTAAAGAGTGACAGTATAAGACAACTGTCAGTTAACCCTTTTTTTTTGACCGCATGAGAGCGCTTTCGACGGCGTTAATTTCCTTGCATCACAATTACAGTTTTATCTTGTCTTGACTGCCCATAGCTTGTTTTCTTACCAATGGCCAAGAGCAGAATACTAATGGAAAGACCAGTTTGTTTAACTTGTTTTGCATCACACAAGTTTGGTTCACACGCCCTCACGCAGTCAAAAATACCGAGTATTAAAAAGGCTTATTGTTATTTTTTTCTGGTAATGAAAACTAGCTGTCCTCTTATGTGACTGTAGATCTTGTGAAACTTCATCACAGGTCACACACACGTTTTGGTGATCACCTCTCCATAAAAAAATACACAAGTTTCATGTTTACTGTAAATAGTAAACAGGTTCGAGGGGGAATTTTATAATTGTTTCCGAAACTGAAAACTGTTATGTCCGTAAGGGGCCGAGGGCACTACTTTTGGTTGGTTGGACGCAAGTCCAGAATTTTAAGGGGGATGGCTCATTGATTTGTCTCTTAGCTTAAACTGTTTTACTGTGAACACAGCATGAGGGACCTATATCCTGCACATGATGTTGAAGACTGTGCAGGAGTGGTACAAGAGGACAGAAAGAGACCTGATTTAGCCTAGGTGTACATAACTACCATGAGAACTTAAGTAAAGAATAAACTACCTCAATCAGGGGCATTTCGTACATTCCAATGGTGAGTACAATTAAAGTTAGATGTGGGTGGCTATCAGTCACCCATAGGGATCAATACTCAAGTCTACTTAAAGTCACTGCTAATAAGGTTAACACCAAAGAAATTTAAGCCTCTACATCTTGGATGTTAAACAGTTGGATTCTCTGTGTAGTCTGTTTCCTTACTTTAACTTACATCACTCAATTCTAAACACTTTAAATCATAACTTTGAATCTGCAAATCTCGCAATAACATGTAGGCAATAACAAGCCCGGTTCACACTTCATGTGGATGGCGAAAGCGAAGTGAATTTTCTTGCGTCACAATTACAGCGCGTACTGAATTGTTGCGTCACCAAAATTCGCTTCGCTTTCGCGTGAAGTATGAACCGGGTTTCACAGTGATAGAATTCTCCCAACAACAGATGATAAAAGGGGCATAAGCTCACTAGTATACATTGTAAGTGCAAACTTCACTTGCAGGCATCCTGTACACATGTGCAATGGGATGAAATTGCAGGCCCCCAATTTTTTGTTTACTCCTAGTTTACCTCGGACTAGGGCAAGTCTAGGAGTGGGTGGTTGACTGGTGTGTGGTGAGGGGGTGATTGGAAGCAGGCTAGGCAACAAATCATGGCGGGCGCATTGAGAAAAGGGTTGTCTGGTGGTCAGTGACCATGCCCAAGAAAGTGTTGGGCATTTGGCAATCACTGGACTCCGACAGAGGAAAGTTGCAAGAATTAACCCTCCAAGTTTCTTCAGTTTGTACACGTTGCCTCTGTCGGATATCTGCATTGGATTGCGCCAACCCAGCTTTGAGAAGCACACCATTAATTTATATGTTCATCTCCTGTCCTGCTCTAGGTGAGTTTGATTTTACTTTTATCTTACTTGTTTTATTCGTAGGCTTAAGAGTTATTCTTTAAGTTTCTGAGTTTAAAGTGACCAATTGCAACATTACAGATAATTTGAATAATCACTGCCTATTTCTATTGTGTGAGGATAGTGTTTTAGGTTTTAAAGCTATTTTAAAGCTATTGAGGTTCTAGAACCTGATTTTTTGATAATTTTTGACTTGTTGTTTTTCATGCTCTTTTAACAGTTGATTGATTACAAAATGTGAATAAAAACGTTTGTCTCAATACTATTTTGCTTTGAATTTGATTTATTTTATGTGGATTGATTATCTGCATCATGATTATTGTATTTTGAGGATGAATACAATGTTCTTTTATTTCATTGCTCAAAACTTGCTTTTAGATTGTTATTTCATTTGTGCACTCTTTGGGATGCACTGCATTATTTAAATCATGGTGGCATCACCCCATGCTAGTTTTATGATGGCTAACTTCAGTCTCAAGTCTTGCCAACAGTGACAGGTGTTGATATCCCCAATCTCAAAATTCGGTTAGAAAAAGAGAGACCAACTCCAAGATTGTGTTCATGCAGTCATGATTAAAGCAGTAAATGGAATAACCCAGCTACTACGCGAGCTATGGTCGCATCACAGTTTGACAAAACGTCACCATTGATCTCCATTATATATTACTGGCAGTATTATTGGAGATTGATTTGACCGCAAGCGCGCGCGTGTGCACTAACTGTCGGGGAGTTAATCTTTCCAAGCACAGCCACAGGCCTGCTATAATCATGACGACACAGCCCCTTTAACTTTTTTGTATTGTTGATCACGTGACCAATCCTCCGGAAGTTCACTCTTGCAAAATGGCCGCTACCAAGTGACAGGTAAATTCGTTGCGCATAATAAAAACAAGTTTCGCTGTGAATTTCTTCTTTGCCGCATCGGTACTGGTGTACTTTTTCGAATTTTCAGCAGCAATGTAGCTAGTGGAACCATGGAATTCCTAAACAAGCCTATGTCAGAGGTTTGGAAAAGCACAAAGCAGACGTTCTCGGAGATAATGGATTTTAACGATAGCGTGATCGGCAGACGACATACACAGGCGGCGAACACGGCGAATGGGACGGGGAGTTCACCTGGTGATGCCGGGGGCACATCTGGCTCTGTGGACCATGAAGAGAGTAAGATGCCCCTCCGTAGTGGACACGGCAGTGGTCTGTCCCCAGACACGCTGAACACGCAGCTGCATCAAGTGCAAGGCTCATCAACCATGGAAAATCACAGTCAACATGCCCAAGTAAAGCCCCCTCGGAGAGAAAAAAGCCATCCAAGAAATAACACTACAAAAACAAAAAGACCTGTAAGTGAAGATTATCGTAAAAAAGGTGATGAGACCGTTCAGTCTTCATCAGAAACATTAAATACCAAGCAGAACTCTCGGCACTCAATCAGTAACCCCTTTGGTAAAATTAATTTCCGAAGTTTAAACATGATGAACCTGACAAAATCTGATCCACCAAACAAAAAAGGACATCATACGAGTAGATCTAAGGTTGGTGCAAGTACGCCTACAGGGATGGTTCGAGTTGGCAGGGAATCGAAACCTGTGTTGAAAACCACCTCAAACTTGGAGCAGCCTGAGAGTGAGAAATCGATGCGAAAACACCGGACGCACAGTCATAGCAGATCCAGTCAGGGGTTTTCAGAGGGCTTGCATTTTCGCAGCAACTCCACAGACCGGGCATCAGTGATGAAGCTCAGGGAGAAAAAGGGAGAAGGGAGGCACTCGTATCACAGATCTGTATCTGACGATGGAGCGTTGTCTGACCAAGGCGCACTGAGGGATGAAGAGGAGGATTCTGATGACCTGTCCACGGAGAAAGTGAAAACCAAGATTTTATCAATGTGGAACAATATGAAATATGGTAAGTATGATGGGTATGGAGTAGACCCAGTAACTGGGGCACTGTACTCCTTTTTTTAAATTTTTGACATTATCGGTCGTTCATGTCTTACTAGCGCCCCCCAAAAAGTGTGTTGCTTTAAAAGCTCTTATGGCGAAGCAGATCTAAAACACGTCTAAAAAAGTGGCAAAAATTATGACAAAGACTCAACAGAATTGCTGGAAAATCGCCTGCTGGCTTCTCCAGATATCAAAGACGAAATAAAATGCATTTAATTGCACTCACAATCACTTTCTGTCCTCCAAATCATTGATTTTTCAGCCCACTAAAACCACTAAAAACGCAGCCGTTACAATCGCCATTTTACTACTGATACTGTGATAGTCACGTAATACTTAACGACTGTTTCCTTATGTGTAACCCACACTGAAAGTTCAATTGGTCATGATTGGCCGAGTGTGTACGCTTTACACAGTAGTCATTGTGGAGGTCGTTGTGGGACTTTTTACAGGAAACAGTCTTTGAGTGTAACGTGAATAGGTATGGAGCATGCAATGAAACAGCAGGCTTGATGATGCATAGTCAGACAGTGGGCACAAGCCGTTTCATGGATACCACCATCTTGAAATTGTTGAATGAATTTGACAATCACGTGACCTCTCAGTCTCGGGGGGAAAGCATGAACACTACAATTGTTTACCCTCTGACAGGCCATATGACTGCCAAATACTGTCAAGATGCGATATCCCTGAAACTGCTTGTTGGCAATACGTGTATAGGCAATTGTGATTACGATGCTTTATCTGACTACCACTTATTCACTCGGTATGACAAAAACCATAACCTTCTTATTTTGATAAATGAGATACTATTTTTGATTATGCATGTAAATGAGTGAAAAATTAGCGGTCAACATTTTTTTCAGCAGTTGCCGAAATCGTGCCTTGATCTAACATTAATGCCATTGTGAACGTGCACACGCGATGTCAAATCGTCTCAATGGTACATGTATGTTTGTGTACGCATGTTTTTTTCTGCTACATGTACAGTGCTTTTACTAATCACAAAAATTGCTTCCTGGCAAACAGAATATATGAAATTGGGTCGTTACCTGTGGCATAGGAGTGGTACTAAACACGGAACCATGACTTGGGTGCCAGCTCACTCCTCCATTGAACTGAAACGCATGGAATGAACAATGGTGGAAGCCACTCGATGCCTCGTAATCCTCTTCTTGGAACAAAAAGGCAAAGCTCTAAACGAAACGGGGATTACACAAAACCACCTCTCAATGGCCAGAAAACACCCAAATGTTCGAAACCTTTTTTTTGCTCATGTGTGGGTAAAACAGAGCGTTAGAGGGTGTGTGTGTGTGGTCTGCGCATGCTCCGCAGTCGAATGACTGGGTGGCTTTTGCTCCAGTGGTCCGAATTATAATGACATCTTTACATAGCATCCGTTTCCAGGCGATTTCTTTTCAATCAATTAATCAAAACAATTTAAATTTAGCACCGTTATCCATAAAACAAAATTATGTTCCTAGACGCTTTGACAAAGCAATACATAAAAATTACATGAAAAATGCTAGGCCTATAGAGAACAAATGCGTTTTAAGTCTCCTCTTGAAAATACTCACATTTGGAGAAATGTGAGGGCGTGTGTGAACCAAATTTACGAGATGCAAAACAAATAAAACAAACTCTTTTTCCATTGTTATTATTATTATTATTATTTATTTGGCCAAATGAAACAAGAATACAACATTTTTTACCTTTTTTTACAGTGATTTAGGCCTACATATACATTACAAACAAAATAACAGTCGTCTGGTGCCGGTCGTGCAAAACTCAAACCTCTTTTGTAGTAGAATACTGGTATATGTAGTTTATGAAACAGTAATGTGATAAAAATCAATGTCACAACATACAACTTTAATAAAATGGCCTAGTACATGTAACTATGTTATTGTTACCAAAAGCGGGTCTGTCGGTCACAGCATTTGCAAGTAGTTTACCATCAGTTCAGATTACTATGACCCACAATAGGTCACGTGATGACATGTAAACATTGGTCGCATAATCGGTCTATTAAAACACAGAGGACGAGGAAAGTGAACCAGCTCGAACCCGATGGATTGCCTAAAAGAAACAAAGTTTCTGTCTAGAAAAAAAAGGCTTTTCTCTCCCGTTGATACACTTAATGTTATTTGAAAGCGTGTTTAGATGCTTTAACCATAGAGCTATACTCATGTATGTAGGGTGGCATGGGGGTGCATAAATCCATAGTCTGTCACCTCTTTGGACCTGGTTCGATTCCCGGCTAGGGCCATGTGACATGTATGTGAGTAGAGTTGGGTGCGTTGTCTCTCTCCTTGGATGCCACAAGGGTTTTTCTCCGAGCTCTCCGGTTTTGGGAAAAATCAAACACTTTCAATCTCAGGCCGTGCTCCACAAGTCCATGGTCAGCTGATGGTCATACATGTATGGGGTGATGTGGATGGCTGCCAAAGGCGCCCTTGAATGCCTACAGCTGGAATATGTTGTAGCCGCGTCCTTTGCAATTCAGCTGCCAGTAAGGATGATGAGCCTCCCAAATTATTATTATCATTACTATGATAGCTCTTTATTTGAGATGTGTAATAAAAAGATAGAGATGAAAAGGTAACGTCAACATGAATTTTGTTGACACAATACTTTCAGTACGTCAGCATGATCAGGAAGATCACATGATGCATGCTTTCAACATTATGAAATCTTTGTTTATTAAATAAACATAACACTCTGTTATTACATTCAGATTTGCTAATTTTAAGACATTTCGAAGGACGTAGTTGACATTTTCGTTTACACATGGTATAGTACTGTCAATACTCATGACCTAATTTTGTAGGTTGAAGGCTACAGGGTTAATCCTTAGAGGATTACATGTAGGTAACTCCCGCAAGTTCCATGTAGATTGTCGTCGGAGCATGTGTCTCTTTAAGATAGCAGTTTGCAACAGCTATTTTTATTTTTTCCTTACTGTAACAGTCCCCGACCCCATGACACAACCCACCCTAATCCTTTATCTTCAGCTGATGGCATTGGACCCGATGCACAGTGGGCACAATGCAGGCTACAGGATACCATGGAGAGATTGAAGGATGATGCATGATCCTTTTGAATGACTGTCCACGTATTCTCATTGTTGTTTTAATTTTACAGTTAAGACATTTCCAGAAAACCGTGAACCCTGTATTCAGCCACTTGGCATAATGACAGGTTTACAGCAAGGAAAAAGATTCAAGTTGTTGAACTACAGTGAACATTGTCTGTGTAGATGTGCTTTAATAAGAATTAGGCCTGCTATTATGGATTTTAATAGATGTGTTTGGATTTTCTGTGGGGGGTGTGGGTGGGGTGGTGTGTTGTTTATTTTTTTAAATTTTTTATCAACGTTAAGTGTAATTGGGCTCTGTAACGAGCGCTGCGCAACGCACAGGAATAAAGGCTTTACATCCCATCCGAAGGACAAAGCAAATAATGGTTTTAAGTGGCCTGCTTAAGGACACTTGTAGTGTCAAGGCCGGGACTTGAACCCACACTCTGTTGATAAAGTGCTTCATTCCGGATCAATTTCCCCTTAAATCCTTGTAATGACATGAATAGGCCTATTATTAATAAGGGAACAATGAACTGCTAAACCATGTAAACTGGCTATCTTTAGATTCTTGATGATCCACTAAGAGAAAAAATCAAGGAGATACTAACTCTGAAAGATTTCTTTGATTACCAAACTACGTCATTCAGCATCGTTTCACATCTGTAGGCCTCATTGATGCCTTAACTGGATCAGGAAGTTGGACAGTGTGTCATTTCCATTTCTCTCCTTGGTTTTTGGAGGTTAACACTTAACGTACATCATATTATACTTAATGACACTAGACTTTCTTAACATAAGTTTATTGCCCTGAAATTCAGGATAATTTAAATGCACATGGAATACAAGAACAAGAAAAGAGTATTGTCTTTCAAACCAGCAAATGGGTGACGTGTGTTTTAGTGTTTTCGTGTGGAATTCGAAGCCCGCAATAAAGGTCCCGTGGACTTTTTGTTTCGGAGAGTACACAGAGCATGTGCTTACCGTGACGCGCTTCGTTTCACCACACAAAGACGACAGATGGAGTCAAAAAATTTTGGAGATTTTCGCCCATTGTGCAGGGGTTATTGTGTAATCTCCGATGCCAAACCTTTGTCCTTTTGTTACAAAAGGATTATAATGAGGCAACGAGAGGTTTCCACCATTGTGAAGGCATACGTAGGCTCAATGAAGGCAAGTCCAAGTGAACCGGGATGCGGCTTTGGTACTTATGGAGTTTATGGTTTGTGAAAATGTCATTTTCTCGATAGAGAAATCTCAAATCTTTGAGCTTCAAAGTTCTCTTGGCTTTGTCATTTCAAGGTAGGGTAGGCCCTACTCTCAAAGAAAAAGTATTCCCGCAATTCCAAGAAAATCATCTGATCAGGCTGGATGGGAAAAAATGGGAAATCCCAGGCGCACACTGGTTAAATGGCAAACCACAATCGATGTTCATGAAAAACATTTTCCTGAAAACATTACACACTCCTATAATTGGAATATTATTACTAATTACACTCCTCTACATGTACATTTTCGTAGTGTACATGTACATGGTCTGATGGTATTGAGGTAGGCCTGGAATGTACCTGAACACATTTACACTGAGACCATGGCCTCTGTTGATCTGGTCTTGGCCTTGGTACTTGTACCTCTTAAAAAAATTTCCCATAGACTTTAAGATTTTCCAGTGGAATAATAATAATACATGTAATAATAATAATACGTAGTTCTTACATAGCGCTTTATCACACCCGATGGGCGTAGTAAAGCGCTCAGTATTTTTTCCTGCAAGGCACATGATGAGTTACGTTTTTGAAGTATGAGACCTGTTCCTTTATATAGCACCATGTAATGGTTTAAAAGGTGCTGTGGTGCAATCTGCTGCCGATCAAACCAGGAACACCGGGGCGAGACCCTTCTCTTTGCGATAAGTGCACTGGTTCTTTTACGTGCATTACACAACACACGAGACCTACGGCTTTACGTCCCATCCGAAGGATGTAACAATAGTGGTTAAGTGTCTTGCTTAAGGACACAAGTGTCATGACTGGGACTCGAACCCACACTCTGCTGATCAGATACACCAGAGCTTGAGTCCGGTGTTCTTATCCGCTCGGCCACGACACGAAGTGTCCTTAACAAAATGAAAATGGCCTTGCCCTCTCAAAGATGAAATTCCAGGACTGTTGCAGGTTGCCCTTTTCACAGAGTAATCCCTGATCAAGAGATTTGCGCAAGAGTTTAGAGGTTTATGGTTGGGAATCCCACCCTAGGTGGCTGTGATCACCCTCCCTCAACCCCCAACTCCCTTTGTTGACCTGAAAGCAGTGCAGTGCAGTGCTTATACCCTACACATGTACATGTATGCTACATGTATGTTGGCATGGGGGGAGTGGGAGTGGAATTTGAGTAGGCTATTTTATTTGTCAGCAGGGCTCAATTTCATAGAGCTGCTTAATTAAGCAGAAAAATATTGCTTAACAATTTTCTTCTAAGCAGAAAAGAGCAGAATACCAGTCACAAATTTTACTTGTGACATGGTAGTTTGGCTGGTAACCTTGTTCTGGTAAGCATAATTTTGTTTTGCTTAGCTACTTTTTGTGCTTGAAAGCAGCTCTATGAAATGGGGACCAGGGCCCAATTTCATAAAGCTGTTAAGCAGAAAATACTGCTTAGTGAATATTTTTGCTAAGCAAAAAATGAGTGGGGCACCAGTTGAAACAATGTAAATTATATTGAAGTTCGGCTGGTAACCTGTTTCAGCAAAGCAAGTTTGTTCTATGCTTAGCGAGTTGAAATTGGGCCCAGGTACTAAACACCAGTGGTCTAATTCAAACATACTCTGCTTCATATTTTAATATCTTAGGTTTTCAAATCCTAACCAATTAGTACGCATAAAAAATCGTGTGTTTTTTTCTTATTTAACTAGTGCTTATTGTTCAACTTTAAAAATAAAACAAATATAATTATTTCCCAACATGAAATAGGGAAACTACGAAAAAATACTGTATGGCCTGACCTCACTGAATATTCATAACCCATGCAGATGAGGCCAGCAAAAATCCCATTGTGTCTTGCAGGATTACTCACCATGAGCTACAAGTACAAGTTATTAAAATTTGATTTCCTCTATCACTTATGATAAAAGGAAGTCCCATGAAGGAATTTTCTCATACGCACATAACTAGGTCATCAAGCCCATCACTGACGTGGCTTGGAACTCGGACATTTTATGGCAAATAAGAACCAGGACTATCAGGCTTTGATTTGATTTTCAACTTCCCCAAAGTTTTGCTGCGGTGAGTCTGAATGGTTTTGTAATGACTCGCTCTAAGTCACATGGAAACATGTAATTTGGGAATCGTTCAAAACAATAATAAAGCCTGCAGAAATCAAGATGGTGAGCTCCATTGTTTTGTGTGCAAATAGAATCAAGGAGTGCTTGGGCAGTGACGTTCATGAAGTCCATTTTGAGGAGTGATTCCCTTGGTGTAGAGTATATTTCCTAAGAGCTTTTTGTGGAAGTTTGTGCGACTGGAGCGGACTAAAGCAAGACTTGCCTACGTAAATGTGAATTTAAGTACAGCATCTTTCCGTGAGGAAGTTTTTCGTTATCTTTTTTCAACCTCTGCCACATTGAGCTCTCAAGTTGAGGGAGTGGTTTCTTATACACTGGATGGCAGAGGAAGATCTCTGCAGGTTTACTTGACTAAACGGCCAACAGGAAATGCCCTCCGACTGCCGTATTTACACATGATTTCTGGTCATACTCTGCTTCGTCATCAGACGGGACTGTTCACCTTCAATAGTGCACAAGTTGCGTATTCCATTCCACGCAAGTCAGCGAAGGTTGTGTTTAAATCCTTGTCTGGAGTTGACAACCTTGACGTTTCTGCTTCCTACGGAAAACAACACTCGTGTATTAGCTCGAAGAAAAAAAAAGCTGGGATGCTGAAGGGATTTATTGTTTTATGTTTTTGCCCTGGCATCTAGAGAACAGAAATTCTTATATTGAAGAGACCTACAGACATGTACATGGATCTTACTATCGGTATTGCACCACCAGAGAGTTTGATTCTTTCAGTTGCAACTCTCAGGCCGAGGGAATTTTTTTGTTTTTTCAACTGACGGAGTTTGAGTCTTCACCATTCACAGTCTCAAGTTACTGATAACTGTACAGGCGAAATTAAAGTCTCTGAACATTTTGAATACTTTGTCTAAGTTCAAGGTTTCTGGCGAATATGACTCCTGGCGATAGAGATGCAGTACTGACACTTTCAAAAAATACTTTGTAATCGGAATGACATCCAAGTGAGTCATTGAATACTAAGCTGACGAAATTGTCAACCGCAAAACAAAACTTAAGGGATTTGAAAATTTTGTCCTTCCTCGTCTTGCCTGCAGTTTGTTGTTGTTCAAGTGTGTGGGGACCTCATCGAGAGAATGCAAACATTCTTCATTAACAATGACGTGCGGAAGTGGATTTGAAAACCCAAACCGAAACTGAGCAGAGATGTTTTGGTGTTTCTCAATAGCAAAACAGCCTTCCCGATGGTCATGAAACTCTTGCAACTTCTGATGCTCTTCATGTGGAATCATATCTCATATAATTCGTGTCTTGCCAAGGGTCTCAGTGATTACATGTAGTTGAATTCAAGGTGTGGGTGGTAAACAATGCCGCAGAAGAAACTCCATCGTGTGCTTCAAGTCGCCCGCAGCGGGAAAAAGCAGGCGATCTTCGTCTGCAGGAACTACGTCATGAGTAGCTATCTCTTCTCAGAGATATTCTATGGGAAGAATGTGAAAAATGGTAAGTCTGATCAATGTCGGTACTTTACATCTGGCAGGTTGAACAGCTTGAGTCAGGCAGTTTTATCAATGAACAATGGAGATTGAACAGATTTTTCAGGTTTCATTTGTAATCTTGTTTTATTGAGAAATTACTCCTAATGTAATGTATATGTAAGCCATAAGCAAAGAATAATCTTGTTGGTTAGTCCTTACATCAAACTCGTGCTGCATGCCCAAAGTTTTTGCTTATTCCAATTCCAAAGCTGGCATGTACGTTACTGTGTTATTTTACTGAAAAACATCCATTCCTTCATCCAAAGACATTTCTTATGAAAAAAAAAACAATATTTCTGATAAGACCTTGACAGACATGAAAGGCAAGTCCAGAAATTATGTTGTTCTTCCATAAATCATCAAAGACAAAAAGTTCAGTGCATATCCCATGGGCTTGTGGCAATCGATGGAGCCAGTTTGTGTGAAGTGGATGTGACTTACATGTACCAGGCCTCGTTCTTAAGAAAAACGGGGGCAGGCCTTTGCTGGCCAAATCAGAGAAATTGTACAAGGGCATGCTGGCCAAGTTGGTAGTGACAGTGCAATTTTTCTGAAGGGCATGCTGGCCAACTCGACAGAGCATGAGGCCAATGGCCTCGGTGGCCTCGGTTAAGATCAAGGCCTGACTTACAATGTTACATGTAGAGTGGAATGACGTCCAATTTACCAACAGGATTAGGCCTATGCCTTGTCCGAATGTGTCTTGGTACAATTCTTGTAAAGCCTGTCATCCTACATGTACGTGTAACTCAATTCAAGCAGCCCATTGCGATCTGTGGTGTTTGAACAAACGTCACTTTGTAAAACATACCATTTAGAATATATCTTCATTGGTACGTCACACAGAACAACAAGTATTGACCCAATTCACCTGACACCATCACCTAAGACAAATCTAGGTCATGCCAGTTTGGGAGTTGGATTCCCCAAGTCTTACTGTGCAGTGGGCATTGTAGGTGACATGGGCGTGGTTAGACACGCGCCATCTTTACAAGCAATTTGACTGCTAAAATGGCAAACCCTGGAAAGCCAATTACGTAGCTGTGTCTGATGTCAGTACAAGGGATCTAAGACCCCATATAAGATTATACATTGAAAAAATTGTCTTACAGTTGGCTTTTAATTCAGTTAGCCCTACCCTTTGGGTGTGACTAATTGTGTGATGGGAAACATGTCAGCCCACTTTCATGGACAGTTTTTCACCTCGTGTCAAAATGTTCACGGTCTGTGCTATGACGACAGTACCATTGTTTATTAAATATAGGCCATGTTAGTCTCCTGATGGAACGGTCACTATTGGGCATCCGGACACCTCTGACCCATCAGATATGGGAGATTAATGTGGGTGCAATTTTTGTAATCTTTATTTTTGTCACGCCGCTCTTTTTCACCCCCAAAAACAAATAAAATAAAAAACAAAACTGAGAAAATATTACTTGAGAGAAGACATATTGCTTGACTTCAAACTTCCTACATTGTACTTTGTAGAAAAGGTCGTCTTTAGCTGCTTTGGAGTGCTGTATTAAGGATTTACGTAACTGGATGTTAGCCAATGGTTTAATGATGAATGACAGTAAAACTGAGTTCATGATTATTGGGACCCCCCAACAGTTGGCTAAAGTTAATCTTGATTCAATTCTTGTTGGTGGTTGTATGATAACACCTGCGCCTATTACTCGTAACTTAGGTTCATGGTTCGATGCACATATGTCAATGAATACTCATGTCCATAAAGTTTGTGGTAGTGCATTTTATTATTTGCATAACATTAGACGTATAAGAAAACACCTGACCACTAAGTGTACTGAGACCTTGATTCATGCTTTTATTTCTAGTCGTTTAGATTACTGTAACAGCCTTTTATATGGCTTACCTGACTGTCAGATAAATCATCTTCAACGAGTGCAGAATGCCTGCGCTCGACTTGTTTGTAAGTCATATAAGTTTTGTCACATTACACCATTAATGATCGATCTTCATTGGCTTCCAGTGAGATTCAGGATAAATTTTAAAATATTGCTGTTGACTTATAAATGCTTTCATGGTTTAGTGCCGGTTTATCTTAGCCAACTTATAAAGAAGCCATCATCTTGTTACAATCTTCGTAGTTCTCATGATGACACTCTTCTCGGTTACCCTTTTCACTGTACTAAAGCTACCCTTGGGGACCGTGCTTTTGTAAACGCTGCCCCTACCCTCTGGAATGCCCTGCCTTTGCACATTAGGAGAGCTAGCAGTGTTGATAATTTTAAGTCGATGTGAAAAACTCATCTTTTTAAATTGTCTTTCTATTGATTTTGTTTTTACTTTTACTTTTATGTAGTGTTTTAAAATGTGCTGGGTTGTGCTGAGCTCTTTGTGAGTTATTGATCCGCACCTCTGGTGTTTTTACAATTTGAATTGGTGGTTCTAATTGTATATATTAGTGGGTTGTTGTTGTTGCTTTGATTGTATTTTTAAGATGTACTATGATCCGTCATGGATATTTTTTTAGCGTGTTTTTACTATTATGTACTTTTAGTCATTTTATTGTTCAGCGCATTTGAACAAACTTTAGTTGGAATTTGCGCTTTATAAATGAATAAATTATTATTATTATTATAGAAAACGTAAAAAAAAGTATACATTACAGTAAACTGTACACACAGGGACCAGTTTCATGATTCTGCTTATTTTTAAGCAGAAAAATAAGTGCTTAATGTAAGCGATGTATTTTTTCACAATTTCATATTAGCAAGGAACTTGTGCTTGTGCGCATGTGTACTTCACGTTCCATTACCGAACAAGTTTCAACTTACATCGTAGATACACAATATGTTCGTGTAGAAAGTTGGACCTACATGTAACTCTGTATAAAGCAGGCTACCACTAGCAGAGAATGGTGGCCCTAAGCGCAAAATGCCTCTGTAAGTCAGTGCCATGAAATTGACCCCGGTGAGGTACATGTATGGCTATGTGACATTTGTAATAGCTTCTTGGGCTTTTGTACCAGCAGCCGATACGAAAGCTCATGTAGTTTGATTTTTGTAGTAGTCGGTTTTAAAGTGCTACCACTACCTTCTGTGTTTGATCTACCAGACTAACACAGCTATGTCAAAGATTTATTGTTTAAGTGGTGCATAGTACATGTATGTACACAATACATGTATATGTTGCACAAGTGGATTTTCGCAGTTGTTTAAAGTTTTGTGAAACTGGCGGCTGGCTCGCAACTTCTCAGCTGATCAGCTGATTTCCTCTTTCTTCTTCTACTTTCAGTGCAGCTGAAAAGTGAAGTTTTGTGTGCCCGGAAGTCTTCTTTTTTCTTTTTTTTTCTTCTTTGCAAAATAAGTTGCATGCATCATGATCATTGTATTGCCTTAGTCACATAGACTCTTTCAGTCAGATGGTTTCAGAAATCCTTTGCAGATCTGCTGTTTCTAAAAATAACAAGTCTGCATGAATTTCCAGAAATGTCATTACCGGTAAAGCTTCAATTTGCCAGTGCTCACCGGCAGCAATTGGGATGATTACTCTGCATTGTTTACCAGTGAACTAACTAGAATTATCAGGCACAATCATCAGTTTTCATCCTGTCAGGATGTGATGTGAAATGTTTCTGGAAACTCCGACTCCAACAATGAACATTGTTAATGTCCCCCCCCTGTTTATCAGGAGAGTCTTGTGGGTACAATGATTGGTGACCTGGTCAAGGTTTGGTTGATCTACGTTTGTGACCTTCTCTATCAAGGTACTTTGGGCTTTCATGGAGGGTAACAGGAAGGGACTGTTGCCTTTCCTGTATGACCATCGGGTATTAGAGCGTTGTCACTGTCAGGCATTTGTTATCAGACTTGACATGTGGATGCAGATGGGTCATAGACAAAAATTACTCCTAATCTTTAATAATTGTTCACGGGTGTGGAACAGAAATGACAGGGGATGGGTCCTTCTCAGTTGCTGGTCCCCGATGCTGGAACTCTCTACTCAATCACATTCACATCACCAACTCACTCCAGACTTTCAAGACTAGATTAAAAACACATCTGTTCTATTCTCGCCTGTAAAGTGTTTCTGTTTTTTTTGTATCATTCTTTATTTGCACATTGTAGTTTAGGAAAATGCACTTTATTATGTTTAAGTATTTTTTATTTATTATTATTATTGACAGATAAGCACTGTGGTATAATAATCCATCCCAAAGTTTTAGTGCACAAATAATAAAGGGGCTATGTCGTCATGATGATGGCAGACCTGTGGCTGTGCATGGAAAGATGAACTTTCACCCTGACACTCCACACGCATCTGCTTGTGGTCAAATCACAAACGGCAGTGCCGTCTCTGTCAAATTGTGATGCGACTGCCGGCGCACACGCACACACGTAGTACTGTAACTGGGTTATTCCATTTACTGCTGTTACCATGCAAGATCAAACAAGCTTAAAGAACCAGTTTAAAAAAAACATCAAATTACAGCGTCAGCAGTCAGCCTTAAATAATTCAAAACTAGGCAGGTACAGCAAAAACAATTGGTGCCCACAAGACTATTAAACCATAAACTAGGCATTGTTTTGGGCATGTCAGCCACCTGACAAAAGTACAGAGTGAAAGTGTTGTCAAATTTATTGTGACTTTTGCATGAACTTTTTATTTAACCTTAATTGTCAACCTTGTGGCAGTCATTGTACTATTGTGAAACCGTGTTGGCCTCTTTCCTGTGAAAAATAATCTAAAGGATGGTCCTTTGATTTATTTAAATTGTTGCTATGTACACAATAGCAAGTGCATGTAGTAAGATAATTTGTGTTAATCATTTCAATTTTTATTCATTTGTTTTAGTTTTATTTTATTTTTTAAATGCAAAAAAAAAAAACAATTTAATGGCTTGAAGTTTCGACCACAGCTGAGTCTTTTTCACATTTTTTGTTTGTTTTCCCTTTAGTTAAAAGATGCACTGGCAAATAAACAAAGTGACAGAACATTGTAAACTTCACTTTTTGGGGCAAAATTTCCTCATCTTAGTGTTCCCTTCTAAAGAAAAACAGGACAGCATCTATTCCGATTGTATCCCTTTTCCCCGTGCAATGCATGAAGCTCAATAGAAAGTACTCCTGACCCTCATAAACCTGCAATTAGTACATCGTTTTGGTGTTAGAGCTTCCAATGCACTTTGATGACACCACCCCTTTTCTCTAAATGTATTGACAGACGACTGAGATTTCCCAGCCTGACTAAGCACATTTTTCGTGCTTCCGTTGACAAATTCAAGTGAGTAATCATGATGTAATCGTTGATGGTGAGACTTGTAGAATCCTTTGATGATCACAAGCTGCTTAGACTCTAGTGCACACTAATGAATAAGACATCAAATTAACACTTGAGGCTTTCATTTATTTAATGTATGCTTGGACGTACAGTTGTAGCCCATCCCATGAATGCTAATTACAGTCATGCATACGTACAGATCAATAGTATCTGTAGGCATGCGTGACTGTAGTATTGGTTAGAAAACGCCATAGAGTTGTGCACTACAAATGTCGGCAGACGCACAAACACGTACATGATATGCCTCACGCTACCATCAGCCCTATAGACTAATCTGAGCAGCTCGTTCATGGGTGTTTACACCACCGCAACTATGGCCGCAACACGCGTGCGTTGACGCACACGCACTGTGAATTCTCCGTGCTGATTGGTACATATGCGCGCTGACGCGCATGTCGTGTCACGCGCGCGAGCGGAGGCCATACATGTAGCTACGGTGGTGTAAAACACTATAAATGAGCGATGTTCAGATTGGTGTATACAGAAAGGCGCGATGTTCCCTCATTTTACCAACCAGTGGTGGTGTTGCACACATGCGATGTGCCTAGTACATTGTGCATTGAGGCATTCTCTGCTTACAACAAGTTACATCTTGTACCCCACATGGTTGATTTTGGTGCTCTTGACAGTTCTCTGATACCCAGACACACATAATTGCCATTGTACTTAATAATAATAATAATACGCAGTTTTTATATAGCGCTTTATCACACCCTATGGGCGTCTCAGAGCGCTCAGTATTTTTTTCCTGCAAGGTATGATGAGTTACGTTTTTGAAGTATGAGACCTGTTCCTTTACATAGCACCATGTAATGGTTCACAAGGTGCTGTGGCGCAATCTGTAGCCGATCACTACTTCTTATCTGTAATTTTACAATTATCTTTTGCTACTCGCCACTAGTAAGATCAGAAATGGAAAGCCTAAATTGTGCCTAGATTGTGCTTAGTGACACAATGTCAAAGGAGCCCTCTCTGGACAAGGGTGAAAGTTAAAATTTTAACATATTTTGCAAAAAATTTGAGTAATATTCTGTACTAAATAGTATGCTTACCTTCGTTGATTTTGTTCAGTTATTTAGTGAGTTAACTGGTCATTTATTCTCATTAACATATTTTTGATTTAAGTTTAGAGATTAGCTCAAAATGTTCACAGTGCAGAGAATTTCTACCTGCATACTTACATCTAATTTCAGATGGAAAATGCAAAATTTGAGTATGATGATATCATAATCCAGCCAAAAGTTTTAGTGCAGAAATATTAAAGGGCTGTGTCATCATAGTTATAGCAGGCCTGTGGTTGTGCATGGAAAAATGAACTCTCACCCTCATACTGTACACGCGCGCGTTTGCGGTCAAATCACAAAGGGTGCCGTCTTCAGGCCTCAATCTTAAGAAAAACGGGGGCAGGCCTTTGCTGGCCAAATCAGTTAAATTGTACAACATGTACAAGGGCATGCTGGCCAAATAGGTTGTGACAGTGCAATTTTTCTGAAGGGCATGCTGGCCAACTCGCCAGGGCATGAGGCCAATGGCCTCAGTGGCCTCTGGTAAGATCAAAGCCTGCGTCTTTGTCGAACTGTGATGTGACAGCAGTGCGTGCAGTAACTGGGTTATTCCACTTACTGCTATAACGATGATGACACAGCCCCTTTAACATGGTGTGTATTATTCACAGTTCATCCAAAGTGAAAGTTATCATTCATTGTTTAAAAAAACATGCAGATACTTCAACTCTAAATATCATCCCTGACCCTTCCAAATTTGAACTGCCTGTTTTGTTTGCTTTTTGTTGGACTGAAGACTGTACTAGTAACTAACTGATTGGTTTACATGGGATCAGGCATACCGCCATAGCCAGTGACAGCAGTTTGGGTGTTGAGTTACATGTATGTTCATTTATAAATGGTGATTGTATTTTGTGGTAAAGGATCCTATTAAATCACTTTTAAGGGAGCTGGGGAAAGTGTCCAGTACAAAGGTACATAGGTAGTGGACATGTTTTCTTTATTTTAAACAACATAGGCCTGGTAAAATTAGGCATTAGTCTCAAGTTTTGTAAGGGGATCAGGTTTTGGCTCAGTGGTTTCTTTCTCTGCCTTTCACCTGTGTGGACCAAAGTTCGAATCCATTTCAGACCGGAGCCTTGCATGTGGATTGGGTTTTCAGTCCCTTCCTGATCCCATGGGTTTTCCCCCGTCGGGGTTTTCCCCCATCGGGGTTTTCCCCCCACATCTTAAACTGAACACTTCTTCTCGTTTTATATTTATTCTGTTATTGGTGCTAATTACTCACTCACTCACTCAGTCGACAACTGTCGGACATTTATGATGGCTCGTCAAACACACCTGTCTTGCATGCAGGTCTTCATTTCATTTGCTTTTTGACCAGTATCCTCACACAGTACATCCACATAGGTCTTTGTTGGACGTCTTACATTTCTCCTGCCCTGGTTTGATCAAAAGTTTGTGTAGCGCACACATTGTTGATATTGTGCCCGACTCCAAAGCAGTTTGCATATATTCTTTTTCTTTTAATTGCACTTGTTCTTTTAATCGTATGTTACAGGTTGGACAGTCAAGACAAGAACAGCGTTCAGTCTCGCTAAGCCGATCTGGATCCTTGGGAAGACGTTCCTACACAGGCCAGAAGGTGGGTTCCATTGGAGGGTTACATCACCCAAAGGGCAGCATCATTTAAAAAAACCAAACCATCAGTAGACAAAAATCTCTTCAGCCACCCACCAAACCCAAATGTTCTCTGTGTAGGATGTTTACACTAGATTTACCCTGTAGGACAATCCTAATAGACTGATTGCGCGACCAGCATCACATGACCTATTGTGGATATTAAATGTAAACAAACACGACGTCCTCCATAGGAAAGTGCGGTACGGTACGTGGTGATTGTTGCATTTGTTTATTCGATCGAGGCTTTTCTTTCTCGAAATCTGTGAAAAATACTCCAGAGTTTGTACCAGAGACCTTCGAGTGGCTGAATAAAGCCAGTAAGGACAGTTCCAGCAAGTCTTGGAAATTGTACAGGTAACATATAATGCACGATGTGTACTGGTGCACGACGGAATGGTTAGGCCAGACGACCGCGATCACACACTTTTCACCACGAGAATTTCAAAGTTTTGAAGCTGAATCATCTAAAGAAATTGCTTTCCCAAACTGTGTGATTCATTTGAATTTTCGCAAGGCTAGGTATAAATGCTCACTTTTCCAACATAATTTACCCTTTTTTATAGTGATTTAGGCCTACATTATAAACAAAATAACAGGCGGGTGGCTACGTAGTCGTCCGACGCCGGTAGTGCATAACTCAAAATAAACCTCTTTTGTAGTAGAATACTGGTAGGTTATGAACCAGTAATGTGATTAATATCAATGTCACAACAAACAACTTTAATAAAATGGCTTAGTAACTGAGTTATTATTACCAAAAGCTGACTTACACGCACACTATACAAACATTGAATGCATGTGAGTGCATTGTTGCAGAATGTAAGTCTCGAAGTGAAATCCATTTCAAAAGGCGAAGCCGATTGAAATGGTAAAGCCAGATTTCATCAAGTGATATATTCTGCAACAATGCACGAACAAAATGCATTCAATATTTGTTTTTTACATACCTCACACATAGATTCTTGTTCTTTGCTTTGATTGATTCTTTTTTCCTCACAGTAAACACAAAATACACACAGAAAATCATCCACGACACACTTCAAAGCCTAAAAAAAGAGCCTTCTAAATAGTGTTGACAACTCCATGTAGACACCAACCTTGTACGCCGGGACAAGACCTTGCCTTGTTCATGTTGTTTGGACAAACGGAGGGGAATAATTATTTTTGTAACTATACTGCACATTAAGCTTCAAAATTTAATGATGTAGGATGCGCCAACGTCGCGGCAGTAAATTACATAAATACATTGCAAAATAAAGTATGACACATGACGAGTGTTCCACCAGTCAAATGACCAGGATCTGTGTGCGGTAGAGGCCTACAGGGTTCTCCCCAGGATTTTTCTAAACTGTGGGGCATTCTGGAACCAAATTTTGAAAGCGTGGCCGAAGCACGCTGAATTGGTAGCAGGTCATTGAAATGTTTTTATTTAATATTTATGTTTGGTGTTGAAAGCTCTACTGTGCAATCTGGAGCATTTATAATGGTTTTATGTTATGTTATGTGAATTTGATATTAAAATCTTTTTTTCTCTTTTCGTATCGGCCGTAATTTCTGCGTATCGGCCCGTAATTCGCGCGTATCGGCCCGATATGCTAGCTTGTGCATGGGGAGAACCCTGGCCTATAAATGCAAATATCCAGAAACCTGGTGTTTCAACCATTCTAATTATTTTATATTGTACATACATGTACATGTAACATGCTGCAAAGTGACATCTGTTTTTAACCTTTACGTGTGTAGTTAGGGGTCATTCATTTCTGCATCATCACTTTACGTACACGTATGGTGTACATGCCACTCGAGTTTAGTGTTGATTTTTTAGCTAAATTTATTTCATAAAAATCTCAGGATAACCAATACGAAACGGAAATTTGCTTTTGTTTTTTAAAAGACTTGTTTGCATAAAAAATGTAAATTCTTGACATACATGTATCTTTTCTATGACCTGTCTGGTTGAGTAGAAGTAAGTCAAATATGGCAGTCGTTTATAGCGGCTTTTGGGCATTTTGGTACAAACCTGCCATTGCGACTGTTATGGTGTCTAAAGTTAATATCTGATTACTTATTACATGTACAGGATATACAGAGTACAAGAACTTGTAAATTTCCCCTTGCATTGACCTCTGTTTAATCTTTAATTACCACATTGACAGTGTGTGAAGTTCACTTGAATGCTGGATATACTATACGTATGGTCACCTACATGTGTAAAATGGTTTCATTGCCACATGTTGGCAATGTTTCTTTCACCGCTTTGCCAAGGTGAAATGGTTAGATAGCTTTTTCTTCTTCTTTTGGCAATGTTTGGTAAAACAAAAAAAAATCCCTCAACAATTTCCATGAAGTCAAACTCGTTTTATCTTGAAAACTCGGATACATATTTGTATTTTTTTTTAAATGTGTTCTTTTTTTTAGAATAGGTTGAAGTGTTCACTTGAAACCATCAAGTACAATGTATGTTCATGAAGGTCTTGCAGCAATTGAGGCGTTGGATTGTCAAAGGCTGTTTGATCTTGTCGTGGAAAGGGTTGGTCTTTGTACCTCTGCAGTTTTAAGTGTGACTTGTCTGTTCGCAGGGTGGGTAAAGAGTTTGTAAAACTGGCCTCTGCACACAATATGCGTGCTGTAGTTTAGGAAAATGTGCTTCATGCTTGAGTGGTTAAACACTTCAAACACCAACAGATGATGATGTCAGCAGTATATTGTATGTGTGTGTTGTGTTGTGTTGTCATTTAGCTTTTGAGAAAGACTCTGCTAGGGTCGAAACGTGAGGCCATTAACAATCTTTTGCATCAAAACAATTTGGTAACAAGAGGAGCATCTTTTCTACTGAAGCCTGTTTTGTAATTAAAGTAGACTTCCCTCTTATTTCATCTGTTTAGACGTAGAGGATGAGCGAGTACCAGGCCTGGATACAGTCAAGTCACCCGCCATGGAGCTTTTCAAGCGTGACTTCTCCTCCCTCATCTGGCTGACATACAGGAGGGAGTTCCCCCAGCTAGCTGGCTCCTCCTACACCACGGACTGTGGGTGGGGCTGTATGCTACGTAGCGGTCAGATGATGCTTGCCCAGGCACTAGTGCAACATTTCCTTGGAAGAGGTACATTGAACTAGTAAACCCCAGCAGTGCCCTGTATGAAATACATGTATTACCATGCATTTTAAGTACGACCCGTGCTCAAGCCGATTTTACCTTGAAAAATATTTGATTCCAGCGAATGAAGTTTATAAAGAGTATGTTGTTTTATAGCGATTAAAATTTTAAAATGGCATTTTGACCTTGTAGATGGCTAACAAAATGTTGTTTTTTAAACGGCTCACTTTTCGAGTTTGAAACTTTTCCGCGGAGCGCAGACTTATAGTTGGTATTCATGCATGACGTGCCATCGTGGCCCATAATTGATACAGCCAGCTGTGCCGATTGTGTGCAAACATACTGTACCCTGCCTGCGTTTACATGTAACTAGCCCGGTACTTGTATAACGGTTGAACTTTGAACAGTTAAATGTTGGCCAATGAGACAATCTGGACAAGTCCATTTTATCTGAGGGTGTTACTATTTCAAATACTGTTAAAACACTGAAAGTTTATGCATTTGTTGAAGGTTTTTTTTTTTTTTGTGAGTGCGTGTGTTTTTGTAACAGCTTCAGAAATTTAGCAAATTAGGTGTTGTAATTCATAATCTGTTAAATGCAATGAACGTGCATGTTCTGAAATTGAGGAGCATCCGCCCAGGCAGTGTGCGTGGAAATATTCATTCAGTGATGGATTTTTTGTTTGATATCTCTTTTGAAAGTAAATAACTTTGGTCATCCTGCAATAGTAGCAATTCAACTTTTGGATTCATTTTTCAAGGTATAACTGGCTTGAGCACTTAACACCTATCATACATCTCAAGCTGTAAATGAATCATGTTTTTTTTTTGAGAAATTGCAAATAACAATTCCAGAAACAATAACTGTAGTCGAGGCTTACTCTAGTTCAAAGCTGACTTCCCAAACTTTATTTTGGTCATAACTTGAACTTTCACAATTATTTTAAGGTTACATGCAGGCCTTGACTTTAACCGAGGCCACCGAGGCCATTGGCCTCATGCCCTGTCGAGTTGGCCAGCGTGCCCTTCAGAAAAATTGCACTGTCACTACCAACTTGGCCAGCATGAAATTGTTCGATTTCTCTGATTTGGCCAGCAAAGACCTGCCCTTGTTTTTCTTAAGATCGAGGCCTACAAATGCAGTGTAATTATGTAATATAGGATCAATTTAATCGGCCCTGGCATTACACAGTCTTTGGTTCCATGTCCAAAAACTGATGCAGGTCTGGAATTTCATCGTTGAGAGGGCAACACCATTTTCATTTTGCAAAGGGCGCTTCCATTAGAAAGTCTTCAAGTCTATGAGGAACTTGTATAAAGGGGCACCAAGGCCAAGACGTGGGTCCAATTTCATAAGCTTTTTGGAGGCATGGTGGACACAATAAGGAGGGCGCTGTTCAGAGTGGGTAAATGACACAAGAGTTACCTACTGTGAAGAGCGCCCTCCTATTAAATCCACCACACCTCAAAAAGGCTTTTGGCCCTGCTTGCCGCTAAAATCTGTGCTTACGATGCCCTTTGATAAGCACACGAATCTAGGGGCTGTAAGCACAAAATTCAGCGTTAAGCAGAGCCATTAAATTGGTCCCAGGGTAACAGAGGCCGCGGCCTCCGTGTAATTCCAAGCCTGTTGGGCCCAATTTCATACAGCTGGCTAAGCACAAAAACTAGCCAAGCACAAACGTAATATGCTTACTAGACTAAGGTTACCAGCAAAAATACCATGTTACATGTACAATTTGTGACTGGTATCCCGCTCACTTTCGCTTAGCAGTAAGTTATCGAGCAATATTTTCTGCTTAAGCAGCTCTATAAAAGTAGGCCCTGGTGTTCAGTTTACTGGTAAAAGGGGGGTTGGGGTATCTTACTGGAAAGCTTACCTTATTTTTCCTCCACAGAGTGGAATTACTACAGTGAGCAGACCACCCAGGAGCAACGTTTCCACCACGAGATCGTCAGATGGTTTGGAGACCAACCTGATGACATGAGTCCCTTCTCTTTACATAGACTGGTGGAGATTGGCAAGAGTTCTGGCAAGAAAGCTGGCGATTGGTATGGCCCAGCGTCCGTGGCACATATTTTCAAGTGAGTCCTCAAAGGTTCCCCCCCCCCTGTTTTGATATTTGAAAAAGTGCCTACATGATTTTAACCATCTTGTTTTACCAATCTACATTAAAAATTTAACAGATAATAAATTTTCGTCGGGGATAAAGAACGGCGCTAAGCACTGTATACTCTGTACTTTCCTGAGTTTGGTGTATTGGTGAAACACAAATAATATTCTGTATCCCCAATGAACATCTATTAAATCGTTGTGGTACACACTGCTTAAGGATTTGAACTGCCTCTAGCTACCAGGCAATCTCGGTGGTCTAGTTGGTAAGACATTTGCTCTAGAATGGCAAAGGTCGTGGGTACGAATCCCACCCTAATAATATGACTGTGTTTTTGTTAACAGAATTCGAGACAGTACTGATTATGCGTTGGAAATATTTTTCAAACAAAGACGATTTTATGAAATTTTTGCACAATCTTTTTTTTTCTGATAATGTGACCATTTCATGTAATTTCTTCTCCATTGTGGTTTTATAGATAAATTTTGGCAGAGTGCAATATGCTGTCAAGTACACACATGATTTACACAATACACACAGCTGTGCCACCGTAGATATACCATGCCCGATATGTGGCAGAGGGAGGCCCCCCAAATGTTCCCATTCTCTAACACACTCTTCCCCTCTTGTACAGAAGCACCCCTCCCCCCTAAAATCCTCAAAAGAATTCCAGAGATTCCCAGAACGCGATGAAGACACAATAGGAGGGGGGGGGGTACACCCTGCCACATATCGAGCACCAAATGACCATAGACACTGCAGGCATGATATTATAATTACTGGTTTAATCTGATTTACGATTGTTTTGCCCTCAGAAAATCATTCTGATTGTTATTAAACAGCCTGGAAAGGTCTGTAAAAGCCTTAACATGTCCATATCATCATCGATTTCATGAAGTGGCAAATCCGTACAAACAGTTTAACAAGTCAGTCACAGAACAATTCTTGAGACACTTTGTTGTAAACATTTTCACAAAGTTTCAGGACCTATCATGTACTAGTTCCACTAGTTCGCTTGATTGGGGGGAACCACGACTTTTACCATTTTGCAGACTCATGAAGTGAGAAATCCTGATCGGGCCAGTTTATGCATTGAAGTACAAAGCGTTGGAATGGTGCCAATCATGCATAGTATGACTTTTGTGTTGTCACAAAGTGACGAATACCAGGGTGACCTATTCAATTTTTTTTTTCACAAAGTAGTGAATCCCAGCATGCACAGCTCTGTAGGCAGGTCTTGTTCTTAACGTCTTCACAAAGTGACTAAGAATTAAAGAACTCAATAAAACAGTCACAAGAATGAGAAATATTGATACTGTAGTTCTGTATGAGTCAAGAAATCGGCTCTATTTCAGTAGTCAAATATTAAAGTAAAAATAATTTGGAGTCTCCGAAGCAGCGATTTGAAAAATACTTCAATTCTAAATTTTCTCAAAAAGTGGAATTTTGGCTGTGGGTGGATTCATCACTTGTGAAAACTGATGAAGGTGTAGGTCTGCCCTGTGCTCGATAAAAGTAGAAAAATTGATATTGTAATTTTATTTCGGTAGTTAAATTTTAAAGTAAAACAGTCTTGGAAGCAGCAGTGATTTGAAGAAGAAAAACATTGATTATTAAATGGGTTTTCCTGAAAACATGTAATTTTGGCTAAGGTTGGATTTGTCACTTGTGAAAACCGATGACGATATTTGTAGGTCTGCACTTAACTGGATAAAAATGTTCAGGTCTATTTTTCAAGGGAAAGTATCATGCCTGTTACAGTGCGTGCAGATAAATGGTTTTTCAAGTTCAAATGGTTGGTTAACTTGCAGGAAAGTATCCCAAGAGTTTGAGAAGTTTTAATGAACTGTACAAGCATTCTTGCAAGTCAAGGATGTGAGGAAATGACCTATTTTGGGGATACAAAAGTTGAACCATTAACCGTCTTATTTTTTATCTTCCAAGGTATGAAGTTGGCTGGAAGATAAGTTTGTTATTACGCTTGAGCTTACAAGAGCAACATTGTGGGGAGATTTTGGGTGAAAAACACAAGAATTATTACATTGTGGGCTTAACCCCACAATGTTTTTATAAGGGCAAACATTAAAAAGGGGATCATAGAACTACTGTCGGAAAACCCCAGAATGTCGCTCTCGTAAAGATGCCTGTGCTTGTGGAATACAGACAAATATAGCGCGTCTGCATTGAGTGGGATATGGGTCGCAAGAGCGCTATATTTTTCCGTTATTCCACTCGCGCTTGTGTGATAACTTTAAGTTATCCTTCTTCTTGTTCAATAACACTTACAGAGAAGCTATGGACAAGGCAACAGAGCTGAATCCACTACTGGAACAAGTGTCTGTTTATGTCGCACAAGATTGTACAAGTGAGTGTGTAGAAGAGTTCACAAGTTGTTAATTTTAGGGAGACTGCCAACATTTTGGCTTGATAGCTCAGTTGGTAGAGTACTGGCACGTAAATGCAGGGGTTCAAATCCTACTCTTGTCAATTTCCTTTTTTTTGTTCGCTTCAAATTAGATTATTGTTTTGGCGGCTCAGCACTATAAGCCCCCTAATTGAAATTTCACATACGTAATAATAAAAAGGATGTTCAAAGTAAATATGAGGGGGAAAATAAATATCCACATACGTTTCCTTACAAAATGAATGTTCCTTTTTGCCAAACAAAAATTACTTTTAAGACAACTTTTCAATAAACACTTTTTACAAAAATGTACTGTGAGCTCAAAAATATGCAAAAACAATCTTATGAAATTTATACAAGTTGTAACAAGGACCGATTGTAAGACTTTAACTTTCATTGACACATGAAAGTGTGCTGAATGTTTCCTGAGAATTTTGACCCAGTGTAACATTAACTGGATCGCTGCTTGTGTGTGAAAGAACTTGAAAGAAGATGCCCACCACTGTGACGCTTTTTTTGCCTTTATGCAGCGTGGTTTTGTTCATTGTAGTACACAGGACGTTGTACTATGCACATGTTGGTCTTCTCAATTGTTTCAGTGTTTGGGTCATTTCTGTTTGTATGGGAACTTCGTTCTAATTAACATACATCTTGAGTACTGCCAGAGAAGGTCATTCAGTATTTAAGTCAATTTCAAATAGGCACACATATGAAGGCCACTTTAACATGGATCTTGTGGTTTTTTTATTCTTCTCTTTAGTATACAAGCAAGATGTTCTAGACCTTTGCAAAAGGAAACGTCCGTGTTCGTTGCAGCCTGTGTACAGTGACCAAGAATCAACATCATCCTCCCCCATATCTCCCTCTACCCTCTCCCCTAACATTCCAAACCGCACGCCCTCCCCAACCACTTCCTTCCGTACCCCTATTCCTCAGACTGTGCAGCCCTCAGGGAACACGTCTGCTCACTCAGCTGTTGTCCATAGGCCAATGCTTGATGCCCCGGTGAATAAATATGTCGTCAATGGAACCCCTGAGGAAGTAGTTGAGTCACATCAGACCAACGGGCAACGTCTGGACCACACTCACACCACAAGAAACAGTGATATTAACGGAACCCATACCACAGTGCTAGACCCACCACCCGATTATCCTGGTTCCTCCTCTCAAGCCAGTTGTTGTACGGTCTCGAACACAAATCAACCCGAGAGAAAAGCAAGGGATGCAGCTTGCCCTCCCTTAGTCTCCCCAAAACCAAGTCGCCAATTGCTCCGGAACAGGAACGGCCATGAACAATCATCCCAGGGGGGAGATGACACTAGCCTGAATGACCACCAAGGTATCAGGCCCAGTCCACAGGATGATGTAAAAGCGTCTGAGGAAGTAACAAGTACATCGCCCTCAGAGGTGACATTGAGGACGCAGACTGAGAGCTCGGCCTGGTGTGCGGTGGTCATCCTGGTGCCTGTGAGGCTCGGTGGGGATGAAGTGAACCCGATCTATGTGAATTCTATTCAAAAACTCTTCACTTTGGACTGCTGTATTGGAATTATGGGCGGACGGCCGAGGCATTCACTGTACTATGTTGGATTTCAAGGTACACATTGAACCGTAAAGACCCCTTACAAACCCTTGAGACCCAGGGCAATTCAATGGGAATACTAGCATTCCATTGATAACTGGTATTAGAAAACCATTTTGGAATCTGTTGTCAGTATAACATCATAGTCGGCTCACACAGAGTACAAGCACCTTGCAATATACAGGGTATGTTCACACCAGTAGCAAACTTTGCTGCTATCTTCACTGCTAAAAAAACCACAGCTGGAGTTCAGTTGAGAAAGTGACTTGGCTAAAAAATCACCAAGCGTTCACACACTGTGTTAGCAATCGCTAGCAGAAGTCATGTTTACACTCTCAGGTCAGTTGCATTCACACGTCGTTTGACAGCAAGATAGCGCTGCTAAAGTATCAGGTTTGACTGCTAAGTCGAGGGAAGCGGAGTTAACAGCACAAATTTGTGCTGCTAACTTTTGGACTTAGCAGCGAAGTTAGCAGCGAAGTTGACAGCGAAGTTAGCTAAGTATTGCGTTCCGACGGCCACAATTTTTCGCTGCTACGTAGCAGCGAAGTTAGCTACTCGTGTGAACTTACCCACAGTCTACTATAAACAATATATAGACCTTTCTTTTGTTAATGAGCAAACCATGCTGATTGGCATGGGCGGCCAAAAGCTAACAAAACACCCAGTCTTGTTGACAGACATTGTGACCAAAATCAACATTTTTACATACTTTCTATGAAAAGAAAATGCATCCCATTTAATGGTTGCTTTGTTTCCAACAAATTAAACACCATTTTTGAATAATTGTGTAACATTTTTACAAGCTGTATTAATCTGCTTTTGTTTTGCATTGGTGGCTCGCCATAGTTTCACTAGCCTTGGTTATTAAAAACTCTGGCTGTGACCTTGCAAAACAAAGGTCTATAAATAGATAAAGGAAATCATTAGACACACATCGGTCAAAAAAGGTTGATCAAATTTGTCAACAATTTTAGTTTCGTTTTAAATGTTTAGAAAATTTCCAGACAGATTTCAAGGTGTTTTTTTATTTAAACATTTGAAAGATAATGTATAAACGTTGCCACACCAACACGTAGCATTTGGAACTACATTTGACGTGTCCGTGTGATGCCACTGGTTGAGGTGTGTGCACTCCCAGACAGTATTTGTGGTTTGAGGTCAACAGGAGGGTAATATTTTGGCACACCTGGGCTCGATTTCACAAAGCAGTAAGATTCATCTTATGATGAGTTGTCAGTATTACCATAGTGATTTGTATTGTGACATCACACTTTGCTTAGCAATTACGATTGATTTGCACTTACATGCAAGACCAATCTTGTGAAATCCTGGACATTCCATAGACCGTTCTGGCCTGTCAATCAAACTGTGCGCCTTGACCAATTGGATCACGCCATTTGGTCATGTGACCTTGGTCGGTCACACGTGCAGCGTAAATGTACATAAACTAATGTGTGTGGGCGGGGCTTGTTGCCAAAGCCGCAACGGTCTATTGTGTAGCATTCTGAACAGGGCTTCAGGCCGTTCATGAAGGTTTTACCTGATTTTAATAGATTTAATGCAGCATAATCAAACAACTAATTTCACATGAACAGGCATTTTATTTTTAACACCGTCCACTTTCAATCCTCGTCCGTGAACCGCGTTATCTGTTGACATAGTTTGATGGGTAGATTAAACGCGTATTATGTTTATTTGTAGAGGAGAAGTTGATTCATCTTGATCCACACTACTGCCAGCCTGTTGTAGATATGCGAACCAGGGAATTCTCTCTCAGTGTAAGTACATTTATGTAGTCATGCCTGTATTCTGTGTTGTCACATACACAGTGGGGTGACTCACAGATTCACGCAATGAATAACGTGTATTTTGTTATGCGCTTTATCAAGCCTAGTAGGCCTCTCAAAGCAGGGCTCGAATTTGACACTAGACCACAGGCCCAAGGCCAGTGATTTAGTCCCTGGGCCAGTAAAATTCAAGACTGGACAAGTCCAGCAGTCTTGGGTTTTTCAATTGAATAATAACACATAACTGTGTAATATCGTAAACAAAAAGAATCAGACAATATCTTTCAATTCTGTTGAGTATCAAAATATACCTACCCACGAGACAAATGACATAAATCTTCTCTTGTTCTCTTGTCTTGTTCTCTTGTTCAAATAAAAACAGTTTTCATGTTAAACTTGGTAGAAAGTTCTTTCTCAGTTAGATTCTGGTCTTGTAAAATAAATCATAGTCGGGTAAACATTTTAAGCTACAAGCCCTGCGGTCTTGTGGAATTTTACTCAAAATTTAAGCCCTGCAAAGTGCCTTTCAGTTTTATTACCCCTCGTCATCCAGCCCCAAGCATTCCTGAAACCATCTCAGCTGTATTAGCTGTGACATCACGTTTACAAAAGAGCCACAGGGCCTGGACACAGCCGAATGGAAGAAGACATAAAATGTTACATTTTACGGAGATCGAACTACTTGAATTGTTATCACTCTTTTGATAATGAAAAAAGGGGGGCACGTCTCAAAACTTGTTCAGGTGGTTTTTTTATAACTCTGGAATTTATGTGAAAACTATGACGCAAAGTTTAAAATTTACCATATGACCAGTGTAGTATCTCGCCTGCCAGAAAGGCCCAGGAATCTACAAGGTCACTCTTTTTGTAAACAAAGGTCACATGGTCCATGCATACACCATGGAATTATATTGTGGTCGAAATTGATCCTTGTGTGAGTTGAATTCAAATGAAATCTGGTACAGTAACTTGCATGGTCAGGAGTGGTGGTCAGTTTAGATTCCTCATACTAAAGTCACATGGTTTGGAAAAACGTTTGCATAGTTACACCCAAACATGTAGCTTCCTATCAAGTGTATGGGACTACAAGGGACTACCAAGTTTTGCTGATCTGGAGGTTGCCTAACCTGAGATTGGTCCCCTGTCTTCATCTGTAAGGATAAAGACAGGCAAAGGTCTTACAAGCCTATTGGTTGCGTTGGATAGACATACATGTATTGCATGCAAATGACACACTGTGAAGTGAACACACAACATATCTACAGACTGACACACATCAGGGAGTTTGTTTAGGCATTCAAACCGGGGACTTATAACAAAAGATGACAATAGGGTCCCCGGTTGGAAAAGGTCCCCAGTTGGAAATCGTGTTCAAAACCAATGGGAGCTGTTGCTAAAAAGTTAAAGTACAAACAAAAGAGGGACAATAGGAGGTCCCCGATTGGAGGTAAATACACACTTGTGTGTGTGTGCGACACACACACACAGCATTATGGCATGCAAAAGTTACATGTAAGTGGGTCAAAGGTACATGCACATTAATTATTTTTTGTGCATACCACCAGTTCTGGACGGTATCTGGTGTTTTTCATGCGCCACGCAGAGTTAAATCAGATGTTTGGGCTACCCCTACCCATGCAAGTATAGCTGTGCTGTTTCAGTTTGAAGGACTTAAAATTAAGCAATCAGTTGTGATCGGGCAAGTCAGGTTACCGGACTTTAAAACCCTTACACTCCAGACTAGGCTGTTTGGCTAGCATGTGACCCTCCATCCTCCTATATATCCTCTTCTGACGTGTCACTCCACACCAAATTGTTTGGACTTGGATAAGATTGATATGCCTGACCCTGGGATACGCAATTATTATTTGGGCCTACCGGCCCCAGTCTTTCTGAATCCTTTTCATTTGGCAATTGGATATATAGAAGGATTTGGGACTGTAAGGGTTTAAATTAAATTTAACTTGTACGTGACTAATTTGCACCAACCAGTTCATGACTTGTCACGTCTGACTGACATGTAATGTGAAATGAATTCGTGATTTTGTATTGCTACAGTCATTTCATTGTATGTCGCCAAGAAAGATGGCCATCGCCAAGATGGATCCAAGTTGTACTGTCGGTTTCTACTTACGCACAGAGGAGGACTTCCACACATTCTGTGAAACCATTCCAGAGGTAAAGAGCTGCCAGCAGATTTGGTCTTGCCGGGGGGGGGGGGGGGGGGTTCTATCAATTTCAGTAGACTTCTCATAGTCCAAGGAATGAAAACATTGTGACATGTATTGGGACTGATGAACTGTCTACCCATTATGTAAACAATGGCCCTTTTTAGACACCTTGGCTCCTGGCATGGGCTTAGGAGTCCTTCATTAAAAAGAATTACGACAAGAGCTATAAGCCGCTCTCCTTACACTATTTAGGAGAGCTATTTGCACTCTTTGTAGAGTCAAACTTTACATATTAGTCTAGAAAGTGAAATTAGAAACGCAATTTTATGAGGACTGACTCGTCGTGATTTTAATTTAAGTATGTCTGACGTTTCATAAGCACATACCTGATTGCAGGATTGGAATGATCAAAGCAAATAAGGGCCACAGCACTCCTTAAAAAATGATGGTCTGAGGCTCTGTTCGTGATGGACGCTATGAGCCGAAGCCGAAGCTGTTGTTGCAAATAGGGCCTAAGGCAGAGTCCGAATTGGCGGCTACAACTTCGGCTATGGCTGGATCACTGTGTCATCATGCGTTAAAGTATTGGACATCCTTAGCAACACCATTAGCAACAGTCGTAGCCGTAGCCATAGCCCACCATATTGGATCCAGCGTAAGACTGTTAGCAAAAACAGTAATAGGTCCTTGATTGGCAGAATAGTTTACCATGTTCTTTTACTCAGAGCCAGTAATGTGTTTAGAGGCAGTGCCACTCAAAAATCCACTTCCATCAGACTCTATTGAAGAATGAGTGCATCACAAAACTGAATTCAACCTTGAAGCCTCTTTAAAGCTAGATAGATTGCATTTCTATCATGCATAATTTCAAGTCATATGTTTCAATTTACACCCCACAAGTACTTACAATATTGTACATTTACTGCTTACAAAACAATGTAAGTGAGAGAAGATTTACAACCTTTCTGTGGCTTTGTATTCGTGATAAATTTGTTGTTTGTTAATTTTATAGATTGTCCAGTCCCCCAGCTTAAGCGGCACGTCAGGGGACTACCCCATGTTCATTCTGCGTGACGGCAAGTGTCAAGACTGGAACGGCCAGCAAGCCAAAGACGCCGACAAACCAGAGCGCTACCTGAGGGTGCGTCACGTCGACCACAACGGCCAACTCATCGCACCGGTACGAGAGACTGAGGACTTTGTGTTCTTGGACTCCTGAGACAGGCACAGCCCGTCATGCTTAAATTAGTCGAAGGTTCCAAAAGAGGAGATGGATAGCCGTCTTGAATTTGGATTTATTTTTGTATGAATGTTAGTATCAGACTTAATATGACAGGATAGGAAGAGGGGTCGCAGTTGTTGCCGAAGGTTCAGGTGTCAATAGTTTACTTAAATATATGATTTCACTATAGCTACATGTTCCTTGTCTTCTTGGTCCAGATAAACCCTGCCCCCCCCCCCCCCCCCACACACACACACATTATTTTACCTTTTATTTGTAACTTCTTCAAGAAAGTTAAAGTCAGTAATTTTCTAATTGTTTTTGTATATTTGTTTGTTTGTTTTCCAATTGTTTTGTTTATTTGGTTACTTATACCATGGCCTATTTTCATGGCATTTGCTTGCCACACAATTGTGCTCTTAGGGCGCCCTGCAAAGCATGTTATGTGAATCTATGGGGTGTAAGCCCAGAATTCTGCGCCATGAAATTGGACCCCGTTGTAAGCTGAGGATTGGAGAAGTGTTTCTTGTCACTCTTCTTGGTTCAGGCATGCAACTTTCAGCTTTCCTGTTTTTTTTTTGTTTTTTTTGAAGTGCCATAGAAAACTGAAAAAACAATTTACAAAGTTTTTGGTGCTTGGCCGATTCCTCTTTGTTTTTTTTTTCTTCTTTTTTTTTCAAATGAAAAGTTGCAGGCCTGATAGCCCCTGGTCATTGCCTTGGTGCCCTAAAAATGTTCCAAGAGAACTTTACAGTTTCCTCATAGAGGTGTCTTTTATCAAGAAGAGAATTGCTTGGTGTCCTAAAAAGGTTCCAATAGAAATTTACAGTTTCCACACAGAGGTGCCCTTTGTCAAGAAGAGAATGCCTTGGTGCCTTTGTTCTTTCAATCAGGATTGAAGTTGCATGTCAGTTGGTTTTGTCATTTTAACGCTTAGGAAGCATTAATAGTGGCGATGTCTTTTTCTGCAGCTGTACAATTTCACTTTTTCTCTTGTCCTTAAGAATATTGATCAGACTTACGGCAGCAAGTGGTCTTCATTATTTTAGTTTAACTTACAAGGCGATTCATCGAGTGGTTAGATAGGGTGAATACAGGGGCAGCCGCACAGGACCTTGTCTAGCCCTCTTTCCAACTTTCGGCTTAGGATCCGGCTTAGGCTCCACCAGTAATTTTTGAAAAAGCACACTTTCGGTATGGGATTTTCAAATGGCGGATGGCGCTTAAGCCGAAGCCTAGGCCATGGTAATGAAAGGGGCCTCAGCTTACATTTTTATGTTATCTGTGGTCTTTTTTTTTTTTTGCTGTCCAACATGAGCGTCAATGGGGTTTTTAATGACAACAAATTTTAGACCAGCATGGCAGTAGGATAGTGACATTTAAGGTGGTCTGAATACAATTTTTCATTCAAGAAGTCTCGATGAGACCTAGTGTACACTGTCACAGTACCCCCTCTAAGTGTGGTCAACCCAGATCTTTGTAGACTGGTATGCTGGTATGCGTTAATTTCATGTGCTAAATATAACCACACACATTCATTGTGAAAAAATAAATTGAGTAAATTCAGATGTTCACAACTGTCAAGGGATGACCTTTCAATTCCACTAAATGTAAAAATATGTACACTAAATGTAACCCAGTGTTTTGGTGATGAGTCATTGCCCTGTCAAGTCACCTTATAGACCTTATGCACATGACGTCATTTGAGTAGGGCGCCCTCGTCTAGAGGTCAAAATGAGGTTGTTCATTGGCCAATCTTGTGCGCCGCGCGTACAAATCTCTGCGTCTCCATTGTTACATCATCGATTTACCTCTAAGATGGCGGCGTGATGACGTCAATGCATAAGGTCTATTGAAAGATTTAGTTCCTCTTCACTTGCCATCACTAATCAAAAGTCAGTTATTTTCTTCTTTCAAAAAACATGTAAGAATGTCTTCGTATGCATTTCCTGCCGGGTGAATTAACAACTCGACCAATCAAATGAAATAAAAGGGCGCATTCAGACAAGACTGTGAATACATACCCTCAACAAAAAAATTAAAGATGTAAATATGGTTTGTATATGTCTGTTTACCACAGAGAGGCGAAGCCTGCTTACTTAAACAAAATAAAATACCAATTAATTTATTGATCTATTGTAAGTTTTTAGTTATACCAATGTTTACTGACAAATTGTTGTTTAATTGTATCGTTGTTATTTTTTTAAGAAATTTATTTTTGTTTGTTGTGCAATGGAACAAGGGATTTACTTGAAGTATTCTCAGAGTAACAGGCATGTGAGATCTCAAGATTTCAGCTTTTAAACTCTCTTCAGCATATTTTATTTTATTTTATTATTATTATTATTTTTTTTTAATTTTTTTTTAATTTTTTTTTTAATTTTTTTTATTCTTTTTAATTTTTTTTCTTATTTATTTATTTATTTATTTATTTATTTATTTATTTATTTATTTATTTATTTATTTATTTATTTATTTCCGTTTTTGTTTTTGTTTTTTGTTTTCTTTTTCTTGTCTTTTTTTTCCTTCTCAGATTTGCCATTGAAAGGTTGAAAACACAGTACAAAGTCTTGCTGTGCTTGGCACTTTTTTTCTTTCTTTTTCAAACTGCAGTTGCATGCCTGTTACTTCCAGTGGTTAACTTTTAGTGTGAAATACTGCGTGCTTTGCTTTGTCATTCACAGTGTACATGAATTGTATGCTCAGTTCAGTTCAGTTCAGTTCAGTGGATTCCTTTATACATCTACCCCTACACGGTTCAATTTCGTAACACTCCTAAGCAAAAAAAGTGTTAAAATGGTTATTTCCTTAGTAATAAATGTATATGTCATGACATGTTAACGTTTGACTTCAGACCAAGATTTAGAGATAAATGCACATTACCAAATATTCATTGTCATCCATGCATTAAAATAATAAAAATTGGGGCCCAGTTTCATACATTTGCTTAAAGCACAACAAGAAGCTAAGCACAACGAAATTATCACATTTACTGTCCGTGACTGGTGTTCTGCTCATTTTTGCTAAGCAGAAAACTGCTAAGCAATATTTTCTGGTTAAGCAGCTCTATGACATTGGGCCCTGAGTGCTTTTCGTTTGTCAAAATTATAAAGAAATCTGTGTTTCTCAAAGGATGTAACACATTATGGCAGGCATGTGATTTCTAAGGATTGTTTTCCTCATTTTAGGATTTTCTCAAAACCTCATTGATCCTTCTGGTGATGTCTGTAAATCTCCCAGATGTTTCAATCTGTGAGTTTCCAGGTGTGGATTTCACAAAGCACTGGGACTAGTCATATCTCTAGTTAGGATGAGTAACTAGTCTTAACTAGTCCTAAGTTAGGACTAGTCCTAAGTTAGGACTAGTTTTGTGAAATCCCCCCCCCCCCCCAGGTAGGGAACCCAGGTCTGCGTGGTATTTTTAGAGGATTTTTCACATTTTGTCAAATCTCATCCCTAATTATGGATAACGGTCAGAATACGTATTGTTCAAAATGTTTGACCACTACAATTGGAACAACATCAGTGCACTAATATATATTCCAGAATCTCTCTTTCCAAATGAATGCACACTGTAATCCCGTTAAGATTGGTGCTAAAAGGTGTTCTATACAAAATAGAGACACATGATGAGCTCATCAGGCTTGCCTTAAATTCTTATTAATAAGGAACGGGAAAAGTTCACGTCCTTTATTTCGTTTTAGTTTTTTTTTATTATTTCTTTTATGATAATTCTTTGAATACTTTTGTAGATTTGATTTTATCAGCTTGTCTTGTTATTTTGATCCTTTTTTTTCCCTGAAAAAGTACCGATAACTCTTGAAAAATAAAAAGTTGATTTGTATACTCCCCTTGTATTTTATGTAATTCGGTTCATAACACGTGATATTCAACATTAATAGACAGATCCAAAGGGTGCCCCCTCCACCTTCCCACAAAACTCTTTTTGCGGGTGCCTTTTTTTTTTGCCTTTTGGTATATCCATTTTGGGTACCCTCTCCCGCCCTACAAATGTTAACAACTTTATGGTGTTCCAGTTATACATTATATTTCATTATTCTGGGAAATGACACACATGGTGTGATTTGTCATGGCGATTGATGCATGAATACATTCTATCAGTCAAGTTTAAACTGTCGGTGTCTCGTCATCTATTCATGTCTTACAGTCATCGGAAATAATTATATGATTTTATCTGCAGAACGAATTGTCACTTAAAGACGCATCGCCCGGTGTTTTCTGCCAAATTGACGCTGGAGATTCAAATGTTAGGTATTTTCCTTCATAAACTTTCGTGTGAACGTAATAAATAAAGTTAAAATATGGCTAAAAGATGCAGACGATGTATTGTCTGAGACCGGCATTAGTATCAAGCCACAAGAAACCATGTACTGATAACTTTCATGTTACAAGTATTTCACGCATCGTGCGTGGCATTGTATACGTGAAAGTATATTGATAGAATGTTTTGTTTTTTTTGTTTTTTTTTTACATTTTGAAACATCATTATTTCGTCAAAATTCGTTCAGATAAAAAAAAATACAAATTCGTCTTTCGGCGAAAAATCTGGCGATGCAACTTTAAAGGTATGATATTTTTATATATTTCTTTTCTTTGTCTTCTTCTTTTGTCGTTTGTTTTCCCCACAGAAGGGTACATTTCTTTTTATCGTCTACTTCTTTTCCTCTTTTTTTTTTAAGCAGCGTAGAAAGGCGAGTTCATTTCGTTGAATTGTTTTTTTAGTGGAGGGAGTATGAGTCCATTCACTGCCAGCAAGAAGTCCTTAAAGTGTTTGAAATAAAATTTTAAAATAATCATTTTGTGAGCATATAAAATAAACCATTTTCTGGTCTGCAAACGATATAGGTTTAGTCATTGTAGGGAAGCATGGACCATAATCTTATTTTATTATCTTTTCTTCGGAAAGAGTTACAAAAGATGTTGATTTAGAATAAGCATATTAAATTTCAGATAAAAATAACCATGAACCTTTTGTATACTGTGAAGCAATAATCTCATCAAAAATACAAGTTGAAAACTATTGTGTATAATTGTGTAAATAGAAGTAAACTTTTATGTTGTAAATGTCAATTGTTTAAATGAATTAAAATATCAGTGATTTGTTTCTTTGTCTTGGAAGGTTCTCTACTCACTTGAAATTTTGTACAAAAGAATTGTTACTGTTAGGTGAACAGAGGATTTGGGGAAATGTACATTTCTGTCAATTCGGAAATGGCTTGCAAATACGTTTGCAGCACAATAGACTAATCTGATCTGCTTGTTCATGGTGGTGGGCGTTTAACCCTACGCAACTATTGCCGCAGCACGCGCGCGCCAACTCACACTAACTGTCTATTCTCCATGCTGATTGGTTTATATGCGCGGTCACGCGCGTGTCGTGTCACGCGTCGTGCGGGCTCGAGTTCAACTGAACAGTGATGTGGGTTCCTAGACTATCCTTGAAATGGCTAAATTTTAACAACAGAGGGCGTACCTAATTTGTTTTTGAGCAGAACCGCACATCGTTCTATTCTGTCTGAATATAGAGACCGGTAGCGTAGACGTATATGCTAATTATCCTTTCCCATGAAATATGCTAATTACATTCACGCACGCGTACAGACATTATTGGTGGGCAAACGCAATACAGTTGTGCACTAGGCAGACGCACAAACCCGTGTGCGTCACGCAACCATAGCCCCACACAAAAAGGCGGGATGTTCCCTCATTTTGTCCACCAGTAGTGTTAGTGCGCACGCGTGTTGTGCAATTTACATATTTCATGGGAAGGGTCTATTCTAATAAGCTTAATATACCTGGCAGAAAATTATGCTAATTTTAATTACCCGCTACCGGTCCCTGTATTCGTTCAGACCCGAAAAACGATGTAGGGACCGGGAACCAGTCTAACTTTTAATGTGCCTTTCGGTTTACCACACGATACGAACAATCCAGCTCCTTAAATTAGGACGAATTCCCTCACATACCAACACAAAAGTGTCTACTTTGTTAAGGGGATACTCTTGAGAACACTATAAGCGGTAGCAGACTTGCCACGTAAATCATTGTTTTCGAAAATTTGTGTGTGCTCAGAACTAACTACACAAACAATGGAAATTTATCTGGTGAGTCTGCTGCCACCTAGTGTTCCAAAGTCTCCAATTAAAGTTGTATGGCCCCGACTTTTGCCGAAACCGAACTGTTTTAGACGGGAAAACAAAAAACTTTCGCATTATATGCCAGGTACAATGCACATAAAAACATGTACATTTTTATTGTTGGTACATATGGCTGATGGACGAGGGATAATTTTTGGATCCCGATGTTTAGTTTTTGGCCGATTTAGTCCGAAAATTTATATTTATAATTTAAAAAGCTATTTTTTTTATAGAATCAATAAAGTATACAAGCTGTCTTTTAATGTGTTTCACTTTTTTAAAAAAATCCACCATTTCGGTGATACGTAATAAACTGTACAGTGGTACTAAAAGCGAATTATTGGCGGGATCCTGGCAGTCATCTTACGTCCATCAGCCATGCTCAAATGTATTTTTATCGTCGATCTATTTCAGAATAAAATTGTCTTTAAAATAACAAGATCGCTGCCTGGAGACGCAATACATCCATTTTTTTTTAGTTCCTCAATAAGCATTATTCAACTACATGTAGGTTCCTTCATTAACTAAGTTTTGTCTACTTCGAGTATTTACTGTTATTCACTCTGTTTCAAAGACGTTTTGATTTTAATTTGCGATTTGCTTTGGCCTTGTGTTTTTTTAGCTCTTTGTTTCAGTTTTTACCTTGTTTTAACTGGGTTTTCTTTGGTTTAAGTTTAGGGTTTCACAAATATAAATTTAAGGTTTAGATTCATCATTTCATGTGTTTTTTATCACTAGTTCACCGATAAAGCAATTGTTTGTTATTTTGTTGAGGAAACCTACAATCTTGAGTCACCGTCCTACTTCTTGCATGTCCTCCCGTCTTGACCCTGTTCGATCCTTGAATTAATTGAGTTTTTTCTTCAGTGAGTTATAAAGTAAGCTTTTATTTATTCTATGGCGTCCCATGTTAAACGGTGTGATACATCTTCAGACATAACATTATAAGAAACGCACAGAGATGCGTCAAGGTAACAAGCTTCGAATAATGTATTTCCTATGATAAAAAGACTGGCTCCGGACACTTTGCAGCAAGGCACGCGCGGTAAATAACACGTGGGGCTGGCCACTATACGCACTGGATGATGGGACCGCATGGCTTGATTTCGACAGTAGTAGTCTAGTAGTAGAGTACGAATCTTTGACGAACTAGCAAGACTGCAGCCGTTGCTGTTCTTGCATTACTTGTACTCTTATTGCAGCAATATTGTTTTTAAAAACCAGTCTTGTACAATATTTTACGACTTTTAAAATACAAACAGTAACTTATCCTGAGCTTAGCCTTGCAGCAGATACGCACTGGTTTCAAGCAAGGACAGTTCATGCGAACTTTTGACGACGGAGCTCAGAACATTGCGTGCTAGCTGTCGGCCGGGCGGCCATTCCAAATAGAAAACTTGTTAGGGGAAAGTGTCTGAGCGTACACGAATTCAATTCTGCACTGTGTTAGAGTTGCAATTAGTGTAATTTCAAGATGTCAGAAGACTGGGATGAGGACGTGTCAGGCAGCACAACAGTGGTAAGGACATAATGAACCGAATTTTACGTTTATTTGTTTATTATTATTTTTTTTTCAATGTCTGTCATGTTTTCCAAATTGCATGAGCACAGACAGGCATGACCCCGCATGCACATGTACACAACAAATATTAATTATCATGGGTATTCATGCGGATCCCATTCATGCATGCACATATTTTGTCAAGTAATGGAGCCTGTTGTTGTGTGATGTGAAAATGGAGGTACAACTCACGTCATGTATAGGTTTTCAATGACGTAAATGTTTGTCACTGTGCTGTATGAACCCTGGGTATGTCAAATGTTTTCACCATCAGATAGGCCTATACAAGTTTTTACAACTTTTACTAGACGCTGTTTTTTGCCTCTTTTTTTAGTCTTTTCCTACATTCACAATAGTCAGTGGACCCAGTTAGTGGACCCAACAAGATCCAGTAACTGGGGCGCTGTACTCCTTTTAAATTTTTTTGAAATTGTCGGTCGTACTACTACTACTACTACTAGCGCCCCAGAAAAGTATACGTAAGTACGCTTTAAAAGCTCTACTCTTATGACGAAGCGGATTTAAAACACGTCTAAAAAAGTGGCAAAAATTACGACAAAGGCTCAACAGAATTGCTGGAAAATCGCCTACTGGCTTCTCAAGATATCAAAGATAAAAATAGAATGCATTTAATTGTACTCGCGATCAGTTTCTGTCCTCCAAATCGATGATTTTTTAGCCCACTAAAACCACTAAAAATGCAGCCGTTACAGTCACCATTTTGCTACTGGTAGTCACATGATACTCAAAGACAGTTTCCTTAACAGCGTCTTTTTAACAGCGTCTTTTTAAATATTTGGACATGATCTGGTGTATGGGGTCCGAGTGAAGTCTCATCAAAACTTGGTACCTCAAGTTAAGTATTCCCCCTAATTGAATAATTATATTTTATAGCTCTGTCAACAGGTGGCCCATTATACTCCTGCCATTTTCAAGGCTCAGGTATTTCTTAATAAACACAGTAACACACGACACACATTCTTAAGCCATGACTTCTAGTTAAAAGAAGAACTAACCATAAACTCGAACTCCCCTGTTGACCACTACGACCTTCAACCTTATTCTAGGAAAATATGTCAAACATTTTGTGCTATTTGTGTGTGACATTTCAAAATTAAGACTTCCCTCACTACCAGAAATCCTATAAAACATCTCCCAAACTTTCCTTCACATTAGTACATGGATTCTTGATTCGCTCCATCCATCCATCCGAGACTTGCCTCTCATTATATCTTCCAGCTGGAATTAGTTTAGCGTGTGTAAATTGCATACAGTCGACTTAAAATAATAAGTTCTGACGTACTTCTAAATTCTGAGCCGGTGAACGGAGGAGAGGGTTGTTTTAATACATGTACTTTGATAATAATACACATAGATTAAAATTTGGCTACTGTTTTTGAGCTTTTTCCCCCCAATATTTTAACAGTTGTTGGGAGGTGGGGGGGTAGTTTTCAACAACATTTTAGCAAAAATGCTGCATCCAAGCAATGCTTTTTAAGGGATTTAACTTTTTTGTAGTACTCTGTATATAAAGATCTACAGCAAATGTACTTAAGTATACATGTAGGATCTCGATGGCAGGGGCTGTGTCCTGCAGTTGACAGTATTTTTGACCGCATGAGGGCGTGTGTGAACCAAGTTTACATGATGCAAAACAAGTAAACGGAACTGGTTAATGGTAAATGTAAATGAAATTAGCCGTTGAAAGTGCCCTTATGTGGTGAGGAATACAGTTAATTTAGGTCCGATGTTTTCTTTTTCCTTTTGCCCAAAGCACTATCTACACTTTGGGCACAAACATGGAACTACCCCATCCAAAAACACATGTGGCTTCCCCCCCCCCCCAAAAAAAAAAAAAAAAAAAAGCAAAAAAAACACAAAAAAAACACACGTGTGTGGTTTTCGACCAAAATAATTCTTTCCTATGACCCTGAAATATTTCTTTCCTTTGTCATTTCATAAAGGCTTCTAAGATGAACCCTGACCCTCCAAACCCCCAGTGTAACACAGGGGCACTGTGCTTGGTGGGAGGGGGGGGGGGGCTGGGACCTGTCAACCCTACATCTAATAATCTACATGTGTGCTACTAGTCTACATTGTACAGTACTCTCCTTTGTTTATTCATGGTGCAGTGGTTTATCCTTGTCCAGCTCACATTCTTCTTAGAAAAGGTTTTATGGTGGGGGTAATTTGGCTCTGGTCAGTGGGAATTGCATTGTAATAATAGTTGCTGTTTAGCATTCAGAACTACTCTGCCTGTTGGAAGATTAGCAGTATCAGTTTCAAAAGACTGCCCCAACCTCTTAGATATAATGCAGTGTCTAATAAACTTTGCCTAGTTGTGTAGCCCCAAATAACAGATGACGGACGAGTGGAGTCTCCTATGGTCTGCAAAACTATCAGTAAATTGTACTTAGTTCATTGTGTTTTTTATAAATTTCCAGTAACATTATTCTGCTCTGTGTTATTTTGACAGGTTGGCTCCACATTTACCAATGGAGGTTCCAATGGCTTTGGTAAGAGAATGTACCATTATAAATTAGTTGATGCAAGAGGTTGATGCCTCATTATAGCAACTGAATCCTGGCTTTGATTCATTTGAACATAAAACTCTGCCCTGGTTTTACTGTCAGAAGTGTTCCTTCTTAAATTCAGGCCCCCTGGATGGAGTACGTAAGGCTAGAATCTTTTCAGAACCACAGGGTTGTCATTTGTATATTTGTTGGGCGCAATCTTTGAAAATCGCGCAAATTTTAAAATTTGCGCACGAACCTGCGCAAATTTTAAAATTTGCGCACTGAGGCTGCGCAAATTTTAAAATTTGCGCACCATGGCTGCGCAAATTTTAAAATTTGCGCAGCGAGCCATTTTGAGAAACGAAAATTTAAGTCTGCCCTCATACAATTCCATAATTGCGCAACAAGTGGGTTTGACACGAACTGTACGTTCTAAATTTGAATTTGTCACTTTTGTACGATTTCACTCCTTTTCCTCCCCCTGATAAACTATGGAAGTACAGGAACGTTAAAGCAGTTCTGGTTAAAGGGACAATAAAAAAGTCCTACATGTATTATGAGTTGGTATCATAATAATGGTTGGAGCATAATTACGACTTAATAACTCATAAATATGAGTTAGCATCTCAAAATTCACATTATTATTAAATATGAGTTAGTCAAAGTAGTAAGTGACTTATTATAAGTTGTAAAATGAATTTTATCTCTTAAATATGTGAGTATAGTCATACCTATGACTTAAAGTAATTCATAATGAGATACTAACTGATAATCATGACTTAAACTATCTCATAATTATGACATATTAAGTCATATTATGACTTATGCGACACTAACTCATAATTATGACTTAATTTATTTTATTTCCCCCATCATGTTCCTTTAATGCTTCCGTAATAAACAGACCATTGAGTCTGAGCATAGAACAAGATGGTTTGAGAAACCAGTGCTTGTTCCCAAAATTCCTTGGATTTATAGACAGGGAACATTTTTACCCGCCATCAGGGCGCGCATGGCTTCGTTCCCTAGCTAGCCATCTGTATAATTTCAGTCTTCTCCTGGGATTGTTATTAAACTTGCTACAAAAGTTCACCCAGTTTTGCTTGAACCATGGAAAAAAAAAATTGGCTTAAAAGTACTGTGGTGTAACTAGGAAGGGGGACATTTACAATCTAATAAAGACAGTGCTGTATAACTTTACAGTCACTGGTGTTTGGAAGAAAGACATGTGATTTTGTTCATCTAGTTTTCCACTTAAATAATCACAAGGTCAATTAAATGAACACCACTCAACGAAACTAATTTCATCAACAACAACCCCGCCATCGCCATCAACCCCCACGGCCGCCATGTTGATTTGGCGCGTCCCGTCAAATATTGAAGTATTGACCGTGTAGTTCGTAACATCATCCCGCCAAGGAATTGTTCCACGCAATGCATTTGGTGGCGAGCAATTGATATTTACGTGCGCACGCGCAAATTTTAAAATTTGCGCAGGTTCGTGCGCAAATTTTAAAATTTGCGCGACTTTCAAAGATTGCGCCCAACATATTCATTGCTGCGTGTACAATTACTGGCAATCACCACCATTCCAACATGCAGACACGGTCTTGAATTTTAAGGAAAACTACATTATTGTTTTTGTTAGAGTGAATTAGTTCCCATCCACTATTCATTCAGGGGTCATCTCTTCTGTAACTATGCAAAAGCTCGCCTGGAATCATTTGAATTAGCAACTGTCACCTAGACAAAGGAATTCAAATTTGAGTGGTCACTTGTGATAAATAAAGCACTTTTCACATAACAGCAATTTAGCAGCTGTCCCTTGCTTAATTTTAGCATGATTTTGAAATTTTACAAATTGCACCTCATGTGAAAGGACAACAATGTTTGGACCGTCTAAGGTCCCAAGTGAAACCTTCTCAAACCTCTCTTAATTTTGCTGGAGGTCCGAACCTACGACCAAATATTTTGCTAGCAGAAGTTCAGGCCTTGAACTTCGCTCTTGAAGGGGCACAGCAATTTCCCTCTGGGAAGGTGCACTTCTATGAGGAAAATGTAAACTTGTATTAGAACTTTGCAAAGGGCACCACGGCAAAAGCACAGGGCACCACGGCAATTGCTGTGCATGGCGTGGGTTATAAGTTAATTCGATGCCTGGAAGTTTTGACTAAGGACGCGTGCAAAACCATTGTGTGAAGGAAACCTTTTTTTTTTTTAATTTCACCCTGTGCGAAATCTCCCATAATTTGCATGCGTGGCAACTTTTTTGTTTGACCTTTTGCATCACAATTATAAATGTCCAAAAGTCCAAACAACTTGGTGCGATGTGACATAGGAGGAGAGGATACTGGAGGAAATTGGGCCACATGCTAGCCAAAATGCCCAGTCAGTAAGGGTCAATTGACTTTGTTACATTTTCTTGCATGACATTGTTGCAGCATTAAATGATTCTTTATCTTTACTTCAAACCCACAGGTGCAAGTAAATGGCAGCCATCGGTAAGTTCAAGGTTTAAATTTCTAAATGTGTGTCTCCCAATCCCAATCAACAGGTGGACATTGTTAATATTTACATACACTGTAAACTTCCAGTAAATGCCACTTCAGTTGACCTTGTCCTTATCATAAGTGACTAACTGCAATTGTCATAGATAACAAAATAAAATAAAACAGACTTATTTATTTGCATATCTTGCATAAAGCTACAGTTTAAATTTCACCCTCCATAACTTACAAGTTACAGTGGAAAGATCTGATCTTTTTCTTTCCAATAGTGGTAAATAATAGCTTTTTTTTTAATGCAATCATTCAAATGGTGTGAAAAGATCTGAAACACTGTAACACTTAAGTTACATGCTTCTGTAAAAAAAGTTTTGAGATTTTTCGATAACATTTAGGAAAAAAAGACTGATGGCCATGCTGTTGGCAGATCTCATCGATTTTTATGTTGTGAAGGGGCTTTTAATAAGTAAGAAAGTTTTCTTCACTTCTTTTTTGGCTCTAAAATGAAATCTTCCGGGTGATAACATGTGAGCTGTTGTGTGAGAAAATGTGTGTCCTGCTTGAGTGATCATTGTTCGGTCTACAGCAGTTGTTTATGTCAAGACACTGTGATAAGGAGAGTGTTTTAAATATGTTGATGAAGGAGGTTATGTGCATTTAACATGTGTTCTTATATTCAATGAAAAAACGTTAAGTGAAAAAGAGGATAAACTAAAGCCTTTTTCACACCATAGTCATTTCCTGGGCAATGAATCCTGAGGCATCTCCTGGGGATTTTGTTTATGCACTTCCAGCCATGTGGAAATTACCCCAGGAAAAATTAGCGCTTGTTAATCCATGGGTTTTTCCCATAGCACTACCCCAAAGAAGGAGTATCTACTCCTGGAATTTCACAGGGTAACCACTTCAAGTATGGAAAGGGTAACTCATGGGTGACTTTTTTTGGCTGCTTGGTGGCAGCAGACTTACCAAGTAAATCCATTTTTCTCGGAAGTCAAGCATGCTCGGAAGTACGTAACGAAGGAAAAATACAGGTCTGATGTCTGCTACCACTGAGTGTTCCAAAGTCCCCCATTTCTCCCAAAAACATTATGGGAAACTTGAAGGAAATTTTTATAGCTAGATCTATTTTGATTCCATTGCCATAGAAACAGCAAAACACCTGCATAGAATTGCTTGCTAAATAGTTACCTTTTTTTCAACTAAGAAGTTGCATTCTGTTCATTAGGGCCATGTCACACGGGGCAAATTTTTTACTGGCAACTTGGAGGCAACGGACTGCACCGCACGTAAAAGAAACACTTTGGGGAGCGCATGGGTTATTTTTCTAACAATGTCTTACAATCCTTAAAAAAATTACATGAAAACTCAAATGTGAACGCCGTTTCTTGTTGCCTGGAACTGGTTGTCTGTAAATTGCCTCCTGTGACATGGCCCTTAGATTACATGTAGATGGCATATATATCTGACAGGTGTTCATATATCCCAGGCTGGCAAAGTGCAGCCATGGTGCACTGTATCACACGTAACTCGCACACAACTAAATTCGAAAGACGAAATACAAATGTCCTTTTGTTTCCTGCAGGGAGCCTCAACTGGGGGCAGCGTTGGAAGAGGAAGGGGCAGAGGAAGCGGGGGATTTCTAAGTTCAGTTGGGGGAGGTGGCTTTGGCAATTCAGCCCCCAAAGTAGGAGGTGGCTTCAGAAGTACAACTACAGGTAGTGTATAAAACGAGGAGAAAAGTGTTGATTGTAAAAAGACCTAATTGATTAGTGTTAAACTTGAGCACTGTTCGTATGGATGCAAATCAGTGGGAGACTTCAGAACGATAGGTGGCAGCAGACTTACCAGGTGAATTGTCATTTCATTTTTAACGTAAGCATGCTCACATTTCCCGAAAACAATGGATATACCTGGTAAATCTGCTGCCGACTATCGTCCTCAAAAGTCCCATTTTCTATGATGTAGGCAATTAATACGCCCTGTTTCCCGATAGCGACGCAGACAAATTTGCATGGAAGTGAAGGCCTGGGAGTACTTCAAAGAGGCAACTGAGTCAGTTGCTTCTGTGCCCCTTGAAATATTCCGGGAGAAATTTCCCTCAGCGATCAGGTTATTATCTGAAAGTAATAAAGAGCGAGGGGTCCCAAAGAGCCGAGATTGATTTTAAGATGTGTATCAATCTTGATTGCTAAGCAAAGTGTGATGCAGGCCTTGATCTTAACCGAGGCCACCGAGGCCATTGGCCTCATGCCCTGGCGAGTTGGCCAGCATGCCCTTCAGAAAAATTGCCCTGTCATTACCAACTTGTCCAGCATGCCCTTGTACAATTTCTCTGATTTGGCCAGCAAAGGCCTGCCCCCGTTTTATCTTAAGATTGAGGCCTGGTGATGTCACAATACAAATCACTGTGGCATTATTGCCAACACGCCTAAATATTAATCTTTGTGCCTTGTGAAACCGAGCCCAGGTTAAACTTTTTAAGAAAAAATGTTTCGATGCCTACTATAAAATCACCTCAAAACACAGGGCTAAAATGTTCTGCTGCAGACTAAGACTAATCAATCTTGAAAGGGCAAAACTATTGTATCTTCGGCCGGAGAGAATTGGTATGAAGGAAGTGAAGTGGCACCAGCAGAAGGAAGATGTATCCTATTTAATTTGTGATCTCAAGGTACAGAGAGGTGATGTCCTTTTGACCAAGTGGAGAAATGGATTAAAGATTGTGTACTTTATTTCAAACCGATTTCATAATCTTGGTTTCTCTTAATTGGCATGCATTGCAAAACTGAAAAAAAAATGAATTGCAAATTTTCGGGCTTGACACACATCCATCAAGTCATGAGTGTATTGTTATCCTACATCAGCAGAGACCAATGGCTTCAATGACAGAGGTGATGCAAGCACAGGGTTTGGTGGCTCAAAAGGGCGAAGTGGTGGCTTTGGAGGAGGTAGCCGAGGTGGCGGTGGTGGTGGTGGTGGTGGTGGTGAGTGCCCTTTGACCTTTGTAAATGATCTCATGTTCGTGATAGAAACCCCCAAAGAAATAAACAACTGATTGATGCATGTGGCTTCTTTAAATGTTATACCCCTTTTGTGTGTAATACATGTACACCATGCAAGTCTATTTTGGGGTGAAAAATGGAAAACAATGACTAGAACAGGATTTGAACCTGCGACCTCGGGATTTTTGTGACTGTGCTCTACCAACTGAGCTATCCAGCCCTATGTTGACAATCTCCCTATTTTGTCAATGTTTTTGTTCCGGGGCACCAGTCGGAAGTCATACAGCCGTATACTGCCGTACAGCCAGGGATCACACCCAGTTTACAGTCTCTAAAGCCAAAATGTAAAGGTCAGGTTAAAAAGTAACGTATTTTGGCAGTTTTTAGCACGCGAGAACATAAATTACACTAATTTGCTTTTTGCTTGCAGGTGGAGAATGTTATAAATGCCACGAGACTGGACATTTTGCTAGAGAATGCCCAAATGAGGCCAGTGGTGGAGGAAGAAGTGGAGGTGGAGGAGGTAAGGATTGCTATAATGCGTTACATGTCAATTGTTAACAGTAATATCAATAAAAATGAGTAGACTTTCAGCAATGCAGATTGTCAAGGGTTGCAAATGTCCACTTTAGATAACGCCTGTGCAATTTCGGATATTTTTTGTTCGGGTACCCGATTGTCACCGGTTCCTTTTTCCTGATTCAATTACCGAAAAAAAATTCGGTTGCCCATTTTTAAAGAGAAAAAAAAAATGTGTCTCCAAATGTTGCGTCGGCGATTGATAAAAAAAAAGTTCACTGACACGCTGTCAAATCGGAGATAAGAATGGTGTAAGGTTTCACTCACTCTTTACACAGCTGATGTTGGTCGTCTTTTATCTTGAGGAATAATCCAATTCAAAAGAGCTGCCTGCTATTGTATTTTTTTGTTGCGATAAATTTAGTCACGCTGCAAACAGATGGTAATTCGGAGTCAGACAAGACACCCGCCCATTGGCTCAACGTGTCAAACATTGACAGCTTGAAGTTGGCTGGTAGCCAATGAAAAGCATCCAAGCATGTGTAAGACTATGATTGGCATTATAAGGAAAATCCAGGTCAGCAAGAAATATTTCACAGTTTACGATGGTCGGGTCTGGTGGGCGGGCTGGTAGTGCATGGGCACTGAAGTTGAAGTGCAAACAACTCTAGTAGTCAAGTCACGTCCACGTGACCATGAGAAAACAGAGAATTGATAACTGGTCCCCTCTACACTGTGCCTATGAAATGGCTATTGCTAACCAGCGATATAGAACCAACTTCGATAGGCTGGTCGTGAATAGTCGACCAGGGGTTCACAAAAATGTGCTTGCTACCAATGCTTCCGTAGACCTGTGCAAAAAAAATCCCACCGGCATCCGTTGGGCACAACATTGTGCAAGAGACCTTGCCAAATCTCAGGCCCACACAGAGTTAAATGGAAGCATCTGTTGAGTCAATGGGCTGTAGTAGAGGGTTTTAAACAAGCCATTGCATTAAATCGGAATACTGGGCACTGATCATGCACATGACATGTATTGCTTAGTTTCACCCACACAAAGAGAGAAAAACATGGGCCTGAAAATTGTGCTCATTTTGGGGAGCTACTATGCTGTGTTTTTTGGTGTAATCCCCGATGTCAGACCTTTGGTCTTTTTGTTCCAAGAAGAGGATTACCAGACATCGAGAGGCTTCCACCATTGTTCCAATTCATTGTATTTTGGCTCAACGGAGGTAAGTCAGAGTGAACCATGGATCCAACCTTGATTTGGGAATTAGTACAATCCTTGGCCATAGCTCACAGCCAAGCTTTGCTATTCTCGTGCATGTATTTGACATTTTCTCGATAGAGGAAACAAAAATCCCAGTGCTATGAAGAGAATCTTGTTCTTTTTGGCTTTCTCAAGTCAAGGTTTCTTTGAATCACTGGCACTTGTAAAGAGAAATGAATCCTGCACTTCTGAGATTATAATCCTGTCAGGCTGGACGGGAACAAATGGAAGAATCCCGATGGCCTCTGGTTAGAGAGCTAGCAATTTTGCTAACCCTGTAACTGGAGAATGGTGACCGTAATGGCAGAATTTCACAGTAAGCGGAGCCGTGAAGTCAGTCGGAAATGCTCCAAACCAAAGTCTGCTAACAATTAGCTGCCCAATTTTTCTATAACTGCACGTAGACGCTATTCTTATCTGTACTGTCTCTGTTCTCCCTCTCAGGTAGCAGTAGTGAGTGTTATAAATGCCATGAAACCGGCCACTTCGCCAGGGAATGTCCAAACTCAGAGTCTAAAGGAGGTAGAGTTCACTTCCTTTCTGTTTTTATTTACTAAGTTGTTTTTACTGAGCGTTTTTTTTTCTTTAATTGTTCTTGTTCTTGTTAATATATATTTAAAAAAAAATTATATCGTTATTTTTACAAATGTTGGGACATTTAACCGTTTAACTGAAACCAAATGGTGAAATCCTTAAATCGCCTCTCTTCAATTCAATTCAATTCAGTTGAGTTCAAAGGCTTGTTTATTTCCACATATCATCAGTCAATACAAACAGATGTGGAGGCACTTTCCAAAAAGCGGGGCTTGTCAAGGAACAGCCTACAAAAACAAATCAAAACAAAGTAACAGCTTTACATCAAACGAAGAAACATAATACCACCTACAACAAGTAACAATAACAGTGTGTGTACGATGACTAACAACAATAGTAAGATGAGATTTAATTCAATAGAAAAAAAAGAAAACAAAAATCAGTAACAGTCAAATAGATGGAGTTTACTGAGACGGCTGGTTGATTAAAGGAGATTTCGGTTTGTGTTTAAAAAGAGCGAGTGATTTACATACACAAAGTGGCATGTGGAGACTTTTGCAATATCAAAGTTGCATAAGGTGGGTGGGGATGGGAGAAGGGGGTGGGTGGGGGGGGGACATCATCATTATTTATTTAATTGTACCTTGCAGTGGAGGATTTACCTACCCATTCCTGTGTTTTTTTGCCCCTCAGGGAGTAACGAGTGCTACAAATGTCATGAAGAAGGACATATGGCCAGGGATTGTCCGAACTCAGAATCTAGAGGAGGTAAAGTCCATTCTTATCATGTAGTTGCCTGTGCTTGCCATTGATCATTGTTGATTGTTTGATCCATAAAGATGGATTTCGTTCCCATTTTGTAAAACTTACTATTTTATAACTTCTGTACTTGTTGTCAGATCATGTATGCCAATAAGACCAATCCATTAAGCCACACCCACTGAGCATATTGACCAATCACAGCATTGGCTACGTCACCACTGTACACGTGGGCAGTACCATGTGTGTCTCTTCAATGCCACACTGCAGGACATGAACGCGCGCTAAAAGTACGCGCACGCATGTTTACATTTTCCAATAGGATTTTTATCGTGTCAGACTTTTGTGGGACTTTCAGTGGTGTACCCAAGGCTGTGATTGGTCAACACGTATGGGGGCGGGGCTAAATGGATTGGTCTATTTAACCCCCTTCAAAACGGTTGGTACATCATTGGTTTTTGGAATAGTACGTTCATTCAAACTCTTACAGTTGCACAGAATGCTTGATGAACACGTATCAAAATGTTCAGCACGTTTAACTACATTTGCAATTCTGCAATCAAATAGTCCTTCATCCTTTACTCTAACATGCGATCACATCAAAGAAACACTCTTGTGATTGATAGTTACACCAATGAAATAATTATTTGCGTACAGGTATGCTTTATTGTTGTAAACCTAATAGTTTTAGTCATTGGACGTTTTGTCTGGTGAAGTATTTCCAGAGATGCCAACCTTTACGATTTAGGCGTAATTTATACGATTTATTGACCCCGATTACGACTGTACGATCCTTGCTCCATTCTTTACGATTTTTTAAAAATCCAATGTATTTTATGTTATGTAGTGATTGCACTGCGCTATTTCGGTCGATGCGCAGCCACCTATGGATCGCGCAACACTTAGGTTGACCGATTGTGCACAACATTAGTGTTGCACAAATATAGGGCACTTCTATTATGTGCGAATGTTAGCGCATAAAACAGCGCATTTCTAGTGGTGCGCGCATAAAAACACAGCTATCAGTGAGAGAGCCCATTTGGGCGTAATGAATAATAGTCTGGTTTCCCCGATGTATACCTAGATAATGCGTGTAAGAAGGTTGGCAGCCAGTTGAACTAGTAGTCAACCAAATCGCCCCAATGCTACTACTATGTTTATGGGGCGATTGTTTGAACCGCGTGTTTACGGAGCGCGCTAGTAGTAAACCAAATCGTCCCAATGCTACTACTATGTTTATGGGGCAATTGTTTGAACCGCGTGTTTACGGAGCGCGCTAGCGCGCGCACGGAGGGTTTGCAAAATACATCAGGGATCGTGTGTGCATGTTCCTGGAAAAAACTTTGATGAGATTTAGTTTTTTTCGGTAATTGAGTACAACGATGGCTTCATTACACCAACAATTTAAAGAGAATTACAGCTAGAAGTGGGCGTTTGACGTAAAATCTGCTCGTGGTAAAAAGTATGCAAGGTAAATTTCACAAACGAACTCAACAAGAAAGAAAATAAAGGACTGTTGTTAGTTTTAGCATGGTTAGTTCGGGGTCAAGTCAGCAATGGTCAGGAATTGTAGGGATGCAGAGTTTAAATCAGAGGAAAATCTCCAACTGGGCAGCTGACTAATAAGAGTGATTTGTCTGCATTTTACACATGTGTACGGCAGTATTACCTGAGTGCATGTGATTACATTGTAACAAAATTCCCCTTGGAAGATGAACTGTTGCTCCATGCTGAAGTAGCTGATCCTCGGTTAAGACTAAGAGAAGAGCAGACATGTCAGTCTCTTGCATACTTCATAAACAGGTTCAGCTGTTTACTTCCTTCCTGACAGATCATTAGAAACCCAACTAGAGCAAGAGTTTGCCTTATACCAAGTAGATGATTTAACACCAGAGACATTGAACATGGACAGGGTAGATGCAATGTGGCATGAAATTGGCAAAATAGCTTCATCCTTGGACAAGCCTACATATGCAGTGTTGGCAGGTGTAATGCTGGGCATCCTTGTCATCCCACATGCTGGATGTGAGCGTGTTTTCAGCACAGTGCGCCAAAAATCAAACATCATCCGTCCAAATTACTCTTTTTAAATTTGAAATGTTGGCATCTCTGTATTTCAATAAAACTGAAATGAAATGACGTGAAAGAAGTTGATCTATCCAATGCTGTGCCAAGCCTTGAGCATTGTTGAACCAAGCACCTCGTTTTTGTGCATATTTAGTGTGCAGACTTCTTGCACTGACATCAAACGCGGCTATAGTCTGCTCTTGGTCTGCCTTTTGGGGAGTAAAGATACTGTGTGCGTCTAAATGCTCGCACATCGCAAACGGCACAGAAACACTCGGGGAATCTCACTCCCCAAAAATGGCACAACCAAGATTTATCGTGGGTGATGAAGTCGGGTGAATTGGGTCAAAACGCACATTGTTAACAACCCTCAAGCCCGGTTTATTTTTCGGGCAAAAGCCAATACGAAGCATACTTTTGTGACATGATCACTAATGCTGTTTTCCTATTGTGACCCGAGGAAGTTAATTTTACTTCTAAAATATTTGTTCCTTGTTGCATCCATTTAATTCCCCCTTTAAGCATGCACCCCCATCCCCACCCATTTTTATAGAACTTTTTGACCGGACCCTTCCACATTGACTCAAGCTTGGTTCACACTTCACATTGAATACGAAGGCGAAGCAAATTTAACCTCACAAATTTGCAACAAACAGTTTGCTCAAGTTGAATTGTGTTGGAACTTTTTGCGAAATTTGCTGCGAATGTAGGAGAGTGATGTCAAATTCGCTTTGTGTTCGCATCTGTGTGAAGTATGAACTGGCCTTCGATACTAATTCCCAAAGGTTGTTATATATACTCTTTTAAAACACCTTAAAGCTCTATCAAACTCCATGTAGATAGCGTGAAAGAAAAGAAACAATATCTATAAAAGAAATTATTGATATAATTGTGAAGTATAAGTAAAGACCAATAACATGTAAAAGAGCATTGTATTTCAGAAGTACAGCAACTTTGTGTCCCTAAACAATTGACTTGATCAACTTTAATATCCTGGAATCATATAGAATTCTTCTGAATTTTTAATTTCCCCCCCCCCCCCCCACACACATATACCTTTAAAAGCAAAAGGTAAAAAGAATGAAGAGCAGATTTGAGGAAGTTACAACAAAACCCTTTTTAAGCCAAACTCGGAGCAGTCATTAATTCTTGGGGAAATGCCGGCTGGATATAGTGTATATTTGCTACATAGGATTTCCCCTTTTCGAATCAAAGAGTCATGGTTTTCTTGGCACTCTCGTTAGCATGAAGAATGAACAAAGCTTTAAGTTTGTTTTAAAATGTTGAAAAATGATTCAAAGTTGGTAACCATTTTTCGCTGTTAAGTCATTCTTATTCATATATGACCTGATATTGTGTAATCGACGTTGAAGTTTACAGATTTCAGAGGCAGTTGGTTATTAAAGAAGCGATGAATCAAAAGCTTGTTATGGAATTAAGGGAGGCCATGGCATCTGTTGCCCTGCTCTTAGCCTTGGTGCCCCTATCCAATAGAATTGTCTTTTGTGAGTTGAAAAATGACCTTGCCCTCATGGAGATGAATTTCCATGCCTGTTTTATGGTACCATTTGGCATAAATTGCCTTGTAGTGTTTGTGTTTTGAAATAATCAATTCAGATGAACCAAACTCTCAAGTGATCAAATTGCATATGGATTGACGACATACCAGCAACATCCGAGACCTTGGTACTTGGACCTCAAAACTTGAACTAAAGCTTTGAAAATGATCAAATTACACAAATCACCACCTCAAACTTGTGAAATCAACGTTTGCTCATCATTTTTCTTTCATGCAAAATGTGAGCTGGTCTTTTACCATGTCAGGTCAATTTATGAATCGTACTAGTTATTAACATAGTTTGTTTTTCACTTATAATTTACTTTTTATAATAACCTGTGAAAACAGTCAAGAGATTCAAATCTGCCTGACAAGAAGTAAGTCTCACGCAGTGCCCTAGTATTTTGTGTTAAGAGTATACATACAACTGTAAACCGGTATTTGCTCACTCCTTGAAGGCAGGCAAGGTCTGCGCTTTAAACCTAGAAAGCCTGGACCGGCAGCAAGAGTTACCTCTCTGTTTGGATCAGATGGTCTCGGTATCGGTAGAGGCCGTGGTAAGTGAACTCAACCACAGTAAAAAAAAACAGTAGTTGCTTGCATAAAGATTAAATGCAGAATGTATTTCGTCTGCTTGAAAATAAAGAGTGGCTCTTTTCTTAAGCTCAAAGGTGTTCAAAGGTTTGCAAGCTGGATGTAATTTTTTTTATGTTATTATTGTTTTATTATTGTAAATCTATTCGCTTACAGCAATAGTCAAGCCTTAATTAGTATGCCTGATGGGCTGAGATCCTGCTGTTGTACCAAGTAGTTGGGTCTTGTTTCCTTCAACGACCAATTTCTGGTACGACTGAAAGATCTTGTCACATTCAGCTTGGCTGCACACTTTTCCTGTTGTGGGGACGTTGTTGTAAGAACATGTAGCGGGCTGCACATTTTCCTGCGACTAGACTGTGCTGACTTCAGCAGGGGGCATACTTTTCTGTTGCTAGCTTGGGATGCATGAAATGAACGTAGGGATTACTTTTTGTTCTGCAGCTTGGGAATGTTCCAGAAAGGTATTGGGGGCTTGCGAGAAGTGCATGGGTGTTCAGAGGTTTTTATTTTTTTATTTTGTTTACCGTTGCATGGTGTTATTAAAACAGTTTATTAATATTAATCATTTGATTTCAAACTAACATGTCATCTTCTATTAACCTGTCTTTATTGTGATGGCAATATTATTTTGAAAAGAAACGTTGCATTTTTAAAACCTGGGGAACTCCATCCATCCCCAACCCATCCAACTCAACCCAAAATTCCAGCTGCATGTTTTGTTTGATTTTGTTGGACTGAAGACTGTGCTAGTACTGATTGTGTTACATGTGATCCTGCATAGCACCATAATCAGAGTCCAACAGTTTGGGTGTTCAGTTACCATACTGTGGTTGATTAGGATAAGGTGAGGGAGGATCCCAGAAAATTTCTTGAGGGAGTTAGGGTTAATAGACTAGTAGACGATAGACCTTGTGCAACTTCGTCACAGACCACACACGGTCGGGTTGGCAAAGTGGTATCCTTCCTTGCCTTCCACCTCTAGGAGCCTGGTTCGAATCCAGCCGTGGGGCCTTTGTGCATTGGTTTTCTATCCCTACCTGATTGCGTTGGTTTTCCCTGGAATATTTCTCTGGGGTTTTCCTCCCACATCTAAAACCAAAACTTCCTTCTTTGTCTTCTCTCTGGGAGGTTCTTAGCTAGTATAGTGATTAAGTTCGCTTTTCTGAGAATCCTTGGATTCACCTTACAATCCGCCTCGCAATCTCCGTTCTGACAATACAAACCTTCTCATTGAGCCCTGACAATTCAAACCTTCTCATTGAGCCTAAATCTAGTCATTCATGGGGTGACCGATCTTTTTCGCATGCTGCACCACGTGTATGGAATAAATTGCCATCACATGTCAAAACACCGATTTCTTTAAACCAATTCAAGAAAAACCTAATCTTTTTAATAAAACATTTGCATAATGTTGTTCACTGGGTGTTCTGCTGTATCAGTGTATTTTGTATTTGCGCTATCTTGTAGTGGTTTTGTACAAGCGCCATGAGCACTTTTGTGGATTTTTGCACTTAACAAATTTTCATTATTATTATTATTATTATTAATATTACTATTCACAACTTGAATTAATGAAATGAAACTGCAGTGTCATCAACTCTTTTGTTAGAGTCCCTATATATGTTAACAAAGATGTACAACAACTACAAGTTACGATAGTTATTGTCATTCTGATATGATTGATGTACATAGGAGGCAGTGGGGCATGCTTCAAATGCCAAGAGACTGGACATATGGCCAGAGACTGTCCGAACGCTGAAGCTAATCCAGATGGTGAATGTAAGTGTCTTTTCTTTGGTTACATTTCTCTTTTGCAGCAACAAATTCAACGCTGATTTTCAGTTACAGATTGACGGAGCCAGACTATTTTTTTTTGTCTACAAGCTGTGGTGGATTTCACTGATTTGAATGGAAGGCATTGAAGGTTGCATTGATTGTTCCATTGATTGTTCCACCATGGTAATAGCATGGTAATAGCATGTGCTCCAACTAAGATACCATATTAAACACAACGAGCCTTCACCTTCACTGAATCTTCATTGTGGAATGACTTACCACTTCATATTCGTCAAGTTGACTCTGGTCTGATTTTCAAGGGACTTTTAAAGACCCGCTTGTTTGAATTTACATTTTTATAACTTTATGTATTTATTTGTTTCATTTTCTGTGTTTTTGTTGCGCATAGAGGGCTTGCATTATGCGCTATATAGATGTCTTGAATTACTATTATTAAAATAAAGGGAGTGTAATGCAGAAAGTGGCCGAGTGGATAAGAACACTGGACTCAAGCTCTGGTGTTTCTGTCTTCTGATCAGCAGAGTGTGGGTTCGAGTCCCGGTCATGACACTTGTGTCCTTAAGCAAGACACTTACCCATTATTGCTGCATCCTTCGGATGGGACGTAAAGCCGTAGGTCCTGTGTGTTGTGTAATGCACATAAAAGAATCCAGTGCACTTATCGAAAAGAGAAGGGGTTCGCCCCGGTGTTCCGGGTTTGATCGACTGCAGATTGCGCCACAGCACCTTGTAAACCGTTACATGGTGCTATGTAAAGGAACAGGTGTGGATTTCACAAAGCGCTAGGACTAGTCTTATATCGAATAAGGATGAGCAACTTGTCCTAACTTAAAGGACTAATCATAAGTTTGGAATGGTTTTGTGAAACCCACCCCGGGTCTCATACTTCAAAACGTAACTCCGCATACCTTGCAGGAAAACATACTGAGCGCTTTGAGACGCCCAAATTTTAAACATGTGTTGTCATGAATGTATCTTTCTGATACTAATGGTAGCGATCACAACCAGTTTAACGGTCAAATGAAGTTACACTCACACACTCAAAAAATAAATTCACACGTTTCTGAAATGTATTGTACACATCTGAAAAAGAAGAAGTATGAGCATTATAAACAAGTAAGTTGCACAGTTATTAGTAGCCCACAGGGCAAGTTGAGAAGTGGTGTTTGATACCCCATAACAGTTTTTACAAGACAATGTACGCCGGGCTAGTGTTAAGGGTGAGCCCTGAGTGCATTACTGAGTAAAGTTATTCATTCATTCATTCATTCATTCATTCATTACTGGTTTATTAAAACATTTACAAATCACGGCCTCAGCCGAATTGCAAGTAAATTTACAATATTAAACAAATTTAAATTTACGTAACTGTATAAAAAGGAGATACAAAAACAATAAAAAAAAAAATAAATAAATAAATAGTACCCTTGTGAACTGCCATTAGCCTGAAATTTACGTAACTGTATAAAAAGGAGATACAAAAACAATCAAAAAAAAAAAAAAAAAAAAAAAAAAAAAAAGATAGTACCCTTGTGAACTGCCATTAGCCTGACATTGATGTATCAATCATTCCTTTCAGCTCGGCCACCTCCTTCCACTTACATTCCCCCTGAGCCTTCCCAGGATGAGAGCCAGATCTTCGAATGCATGCAGCGTGGAATCAACTTTGACAAGTATTACGATATTCCAGTTGAAGTCACAGGTATGTCGTTTAATTTTTAGCCAAGGTAGAGAACGGCCTGAGGCTGCTCCTAGTGGGATTACAGGGGTCTCCCCAGGATTTTCCAAAACTGGGGGGCATTCTGGACCCAAATTTTGAAAGTGTGGCCGAAGCACGCTGAATTGGTAGCAGGTCCTTGGTATTGTTTTATTTAATGTTTATGTTTGGTTTGAAAAGCTCTACTGTGCAATCCAAAGCATTTACAATGGTGTTATGGTAGGATTTATTGTGAATTTGATATAAAAATCTACAAAAAAAAATAAATATATATATATATATTTTCTTTGCGGATCGGCGGTAATTTCTGCGTATCGGCCCGTAATTTGCGCGTATCGGCCCGATATGCTAGCTTGTGCATGGGGAGAACCCTGGATTACATGTAGGTTAAATATAAGATTTGCAATAAAATAAAAATGAGGCAAAAGCTAGAAATGGTTAAACAAGAAGGCAGCGTATTAAATACATTACACTTAATAGTACCATGTTCAAATGTCTGTATACAGTAATGCATATAAAAGCGGGCATAAATGTGTACATTTATATGAAGTTGGACAGACAAAATAAAAACGATTGACAAGGGACTTGTACATGGTGTAGGGACTCATCTCTACTTTGAACAGTATGGATTTGTTTGTGAAATGTGTATGTAATGGTATTAGCACCATCTTCTACTTTGCTGTGTTTAGGGTTGACACTTTTCCCCGTTATCTATTGTGACGCTTTCTGCCTGTCTTGTGCTAATCCTTTTACTGGGTAGTCATGAACACTGTCCCATACCAAAATAAGTACACGGTTTACATGGAAATCATGGGACGTAACTAGGTTTAATCTGAAATCAAACACACATGAGATAACAGATATTCATCATGTGGCATAAACAGTAATACTAATAGACTTAATTACTCTAGCAAATGATGATTGTTTAAGCTTTAAATCACATGGAAAACTGAACTTGGCAAGCCCTTCTTGTTCACCCCAAATAGTATTAAAGATTTAGATAAAAAAAAACAGAACAAAGCTTACAACTTTGCTATTCTAACTGGCAGCACAAAGCAATGAAAGACGTCAAAAATGTATCTTAACCCATAATGCTGGCCCAATACAATATGAGCACCCAACCACGCCGCCGCAAGCACATGTGCAGCCAAAAAAGGTGTAACATTAGTTAATGCACTGACACAAATAACTAGTGTAGCAAAGTGAATTGCACACCCACTCCGGGGGCGCCTGCATTACATCTATGATGTTCCAATTTTATTACAGTTCATTTGAGTAAAAGAGAAGTTAAACACAGTTAGTTCTTCACCTAAAACCTTTCCTTACCATAGGTGACTTTTGTCGACTGCACTCATACCCCCTCTTTACCATTGGCGACTTGAGTCCTACGTACAAGCTACACACACAAATCACTCAAGCCTGAGCACTTAAAGGCCATTTGTTATAAAGCTGTAGTTTTGTCCATTTACACCCTCAATAGACCTTATGCACATGACGTCATTTGAGTAGGGCGCCCTCGTCTAGAGGTCAAAATGAGGTTGTTCATTGGCCAATCCTGTGCGCCGCGCGTACAAATCTCTGCGTTTCCATTGTTACATCTTCGATTTACCTCTAAGATGGCGGCGTGATGACGTCAATGCATAAGGTCTATACTCGAGTTAGCAATGGTTGGAAAAAGAGAAAGATGGGATCTTTCTATTGGTGGTAAAATAAAATAAGGTTGCTTTTATGCAATCCCTTCAAATTGGAGTGGAAAGATCCAAAATGCCAAACATCTATGGAGCGCCATATGGTTGTGTACAAAAAAGTGTTTGAGTTTTCAGATCACACTGAGGAAACAAAGACCAAGAACTTGGACATTTATTGGCCGATTTCAATGCTTTTTTATTATACGAAAGGGAATTCAATAAGTTAGACATTTTTGAATACTTATTTTGCTGTAATATCTTCAAGGTGATAATAAAGTTTGTAAGATTGTCCTTCAAACAAAAGCTTTCTGTTGTGTAAGAATGTGTGTTTCACTCTTGAGTTGTCAAACAATGCAGTCACCAGCAGTTGTGAATGTCAAAATTGAGTATTAACGAAAGTGTTAAGGAATTATTGAGGAAAGAGCGATGGCTGTTACTTAACGTGATAGTTTACAAAGAAGCATAACTTGTATTTCACTGCAGGACGTGAGCCACCTCGCTGTATACATAGTTTTGATGAGTGTCAGTTGGTGCCTGAGGTTAGGAACAACGTGACCAAAGCTAAGTATGACAGACCAACACCAGTGCAGAAGTACGGAATTCCAATTATCAATGGACAGAGAGACCTGATGGCATGCGCTCAGACTGGCTCCGGAAAAACAGTGAGTAACACTTTGAATCGTACCAGGCCCGGTTTCAAAAGTAGCTAAGCATTTAACAAACTTATGCTTACCAGATTAAGGTTGCCAGCCAAAATACCATGTCACATGTTCCGTCTGTGACTGGTATCCGGCTCATTTTTATGAAGTAGAAAATTGTGAAGCAATAATTTTCTGCTTAAAACCCCTGGTGGCGTAGACTTAGACTTTATGATCGGTACTTGCAAACTAAAAACCAATGCCATACTTCCACTGTGCAGAATGCAAAACTAACGCTGTAAAAGTTGGTATGTTCGCGCATGATATCTTATGAAAAAGAATGGGAGTAAGAAAGTTTGTAAATTCTTCCTACTTTCAGGCTGCTTTCCTTCTACCCATCATCACTGGCATGCTAAACAATGGGGTCACTGGCAGCTCATTCTCAGAGTACCAAGAGCCTCAGTGCATCATCGTCTCGCCGACCCGTGAGTTGACCAGCCAGATCTACAAGGAGGCCTATAAGTTCTCCCGAGGCACCATGCTGCGACCTGTGGTCATCTACGGTGGAACCAGCGTGAGCCATCAGCTGAGGGAGGTAGAGAAGGGGTGTCACCTGCTGGTGGCTACCCCTGGGCGCCTCATGGACTTCATCAACAGAGGAAAGGTATCCTTGATGTTGATGTTCAGGTTCACTTGTGTTACAATAGATCGATTAAAACCCTAACCCCCTATAGACACTCCCTGAGTTTATGTGGAGTGCCTACTGCCTCAGTCCTTCAAAATCAACCAATATGAGTAAATGTTGAGTGCCTACTGCCTCAGTCCTTCAAAATCGACCAATATGAGTAAATGTTGAGTGCCTACTGCCTCAGTCCTTCAAAATCAACCAATATGAGTAAATGTTGAGTGCCTACTGCCTCAGTCCTTCAAAATCAACCAATATGAGTAAATGTTGAGTACCTACTGCCTCAATCTTTCAAAATCAACCAATGTGAGTAAATGTTGAGTGCCTACTGCCTCAATCCTTCAAAATCAACCAGTATAAGTTTATGTGGCACACCTACTGCCTTTTTGAACCCTTTGTAGTTTAGCTATTTGTGCTTTTGGCAGACCATACAAAAAGGCTATTACAGTAGTCGAGACGACTGGTCACCAAAGCATGAATTAGTTTTAAAAGAGAGTCTTGTGTCAGAAATCTACTAATGCGCTTGATATTGTGAAGATGGAAAAAAGCCATAGAGCAGGCTTAGTTGATGTGGGTGTTCATTGTCAGCTCAGAATCAAACCATGACCCCAAATTACGAACACATGTTACAGGAACAACTTGAACGCCACCTATAGTTGATACATGTATTGGGAATATTTATTTTCTTCAACTGCTGTCTGGATCCAATGATCAAAAACTAATATGAGTGTACATGTATGTAGGGTGCCTACTGCCTCAATCCTTTCGAAATCAACCAACGTGTGTCAATAGATGGTAAATTTGCAATTGGGGATAAAGAATATTTGCATTTATTTGAGTTTAAGTGGGATGCCTTCTGCCTTAATCTTTCAAAATCAACCAGTAAGAGCTTATGTAGGGTGCAAAGGATCTGCATGCCTGGTATTTCATATTTTAGAGGGCAAGGCCATTTTCATTTTACAAAGGGCACTTCTGTTGTAAAATTGCAGAGTCTGTTTGTAATCTTTGAAGGGACAAGGTCAGGGCTCAATTTCATGGCACTGCGGACCCAGGAATTTTGTTTACTGCCCACGGAATTGTCTTTCACAGGGCACAAGTGCAGAATTCCTTGGTAAGCAGAGCATTGAAACTGGATTTTGGACAACAGAGGCCATGGCCTCTTCAACCTCTGTGTTATGCCAAGCATGGGTCTGTCAGCGCTCTTAAATTGTTTTGTTGTCTTTTTGCTGAGCGTTTCTTGGTTCTTTTCTGCCCTTCTCTCCTAACAGATCAGGGTCAGCAAGTGTAAGTACCTGGTTCTTGACGAGGCTGACCGTATGTTGGACATGGGCTTTGGTCCAGAGATGGAGAAACTTGTCTACATGCCGGACATGCCTAAGAAGGGTGACAAACAGTGCCTCATGTTCAGTGCCACCTTCCCCAACGAGGTGCAAGAGAAAGCTGCCGAGTACCTTAACGACTACCTTTTCCTGACGGTGGGACGAGTGGGTGGTGCTGCCCACGACATTACGCAGACTGTCCTGGAGGTTGGGCAGTATGAAAAGAAAGACCAGCTGCTGGCGTTGCTGCAGGCACAGGAAGGTTAGCATCCAATGCACGTTCAAAGACTGGGTTATTATGAAGACTACTTTGTCTCGATGACTAGTCTGTTAAAAAGACTGGTTTGTTATAAAGACTGGTTTTTGATAAAGACTGGTTTGTTGTAAAGACTGGTTTGTTATAAAGACTGATTGTTGTAAAGACTGATTGTTATAAAGACTGGTTTTATATAAAGACTTGGTTTTTATGAAGGCTGGTTTGTTATAAAGACTTGTTTATTATAAAGACTGGCTTGTTATAAAGACTGGTTTGTTAAAAAGACTGGTTTGTTATAAAGACTGGTTTGTTATAAAGACTGGTTTGTTATAAAGACTGGTTTGTTATAAAGACTGGTTTATTATCAAGATAAGTGTTTTTTAATAACTGTCTCATTTTTAGTTACAGAACAGTGCATTGGTTTTTAATTTTTTTTTTTTCATTCATATATTTTACTTCAGCTACCGACCGTACACTAGTGTTTGTTGAGACTAAACGTAGTGCTGACTTTCTGGCGTCTGTGCTCAGCCAGTCTGAGTTTCCAACAACAAGTATTCATGGGTAAGTTCTGTTTTTCCTTGTCCCCCGTAAAATCCCTACGACGTGACTTGATCAATGTTCATCTACTTAGTGCAGTTTCTTTGGAAAGGATAAAGTCTGATAAGCATTGAAAGGAAATCACATCAGTGGGCTTTGGGACAGGCATGTAATTTCTCAGTATTTTTCCTGATTTCAGGATTTTCTCAAAATCTCCTGGAGCCTTCAAAGTTTCTTGAAAGAAGTAAAGCAGTCACCAAAGGGAGAAAGAAATATTCTACATTGTGTCCAAACCTGTAGTTTTTGTATTTCTGGTGATGCACAGAGTCTGTAAACCTCCTGAATTGTAACATCTGGGAGGTTTCTGGTCTAGAATAAGGGGGAACCCAGGCCCACAAGACATTTTTTTTTAGGAATTTACGCATTTGTCCAATCTCATCCCTGTTTGGGAAAGTAAATTAATTAACTTTTACAGACTGGGCAGTTTTGGCTAGCATGTGACCTCAATCCTCCCATACCCTCTTCTGACGTGTCACTCCACACCAAATTGTTTGGACTTTGAGAAGATTGGAATGCCTGACCCTGTGATAAGCAAATGTTATTTGGGCCTACCGGCCCCAGTCCTTTTGAATCATTCACTTTTGCACTGCTAATTGTGTTGATTCTTTGACTAAATTTTTCCAGAAAAAAAAGAATGTCTGGGAAATCAATAAAAGAAACAGAAATATACCGTTTTGTTTTGAATTTTAGATTTCATGGCTAAATGGGAAACACTTGACAGTGTCAAATCAAAACAGGACATTTAATCTGACATTTGGTCGAGTGGAAGTAATAAAGCGATATTTACAGCATGAAAAGAATAAATGAATATGCAAAGTAATGCAAATCTAATCATTAACATAACCAAAATTAAACGGTGGTGCCTTGTATTAAAACCGTGTTACATTTGGACCGTGAAAGTATCTTGTGGCAGTTTGCGAACGCTATGAGCCTTTCGTTACCAGCCTTTCGTTACCATTTGTGCTGTGACTATGTTTTTTTTCAGTGATCGTGAGCAACGTGAGCGTGAAGAGGCCTTATCAGATTTCCGCACCGGCAGAGCCCCTGTACTGGTTGCCACGTCAGTCGCAGCCCGTGGTCTAGATATACCCAACGTCAAACATGTAGTCAACTATGACCTACCGTCTGGCATCGAGGAGTACGTACACCGTATCGGCCGAACAGGGCGAGTTGGCAACCTCGGAAAGGCAACCAGCTTCTACGACCCATCCAAAGATTCTCAAAGTGCTCGTGCATTGATTAAAGTTCTTGCTGATGTAAGTACTGTGTTACTTGTTTGCAGGTTGTGGGGGGGGGGGGGGGTGGGGATATCATGGTTAAGCAACTTTACCCTAACATTTGTTAGGTGTGCAGCTTCTCTGTGGATCAGCTGATTTTCCTTGTTAGTATCTTAAATGACTTGACAGATGTTTGTGCCGAGGGTAATTTCCTTGTTTTGATTGCAATACAAAGTTATAATGCTAATGGTAGATCTGTAATTGTTTATTTCGATAACTTCCGTTTGGTATGGTTACCGAAGTGCCAATAAGCTGGCTTTGGAGTGCACGGTGGCCCAAAAAGCATGGACCCTCGTGCCCAAGAATTAAATATATTTTAGTTAAGGCGTCATTTAGGTTTAATATCGTGGGACCACCAAAATGTTCCCAGTGAGGAAGAGATTCCAATTTAAAATGCACGTGTGCTTTCTTGACCCCTCCCCCAAACATTGAATTGCCTCTACCTGACTGAAATTCCTAGCAAGATTTAAGCAAAGATTTTTGAAATTGACTGGGGTTGCTACTGATCGTGCCACATTAACTAAACATAATAAAAAAAAAGTTTTATGATAATGTTTTTATCTCTTACAGGCGCAACAAGAAGTACCAGAGTTCTTGGAGAATGCAGCCGACTCTGCCGTAGGGACCTTCCATGGTAGTGCTGGGGGTAGCTTCGGTGGGCGAGACACAAGGAAGGTAAATAACTCAATGTTCATTAACCTCAACCTATATAAACAAAATCATTGAAACCCAGCAGATGTCCTTGCTTGGTTGAAATAGATCCAGCTCTGCGTGTGTCCAAACCAACCCATTTTTGGCACTAGGCTGGTGTTGGCATCTGACAAACCTAGGCTTGTAGTTGTGCCCGGGCACAAAGGCTATCCTGCAGGGCAGTAGAAGTTTTAGACCTTTATCTGAATTCAGGTATTTTTATTTCTGTTGGAAAAAAACATAGCTGTTATTTACTCCAGATATAATAAAATCATGCTCAATGCTTTACTTCTGTAGTGCTTAGGTTACTGTTCCTAAACGCTCCTTAAAATATTTAACTCATGGCGTTACCAGAAAGGTCAAATATCATTATTTAAACATACCTGCTCAAATTTGCATCCTAGTTTCACCATCCGTTCTTTTCAGAACAAGCACAAGTCACAAGAGAGAATTACGTACATGGTGTTACCGCCAACCTTATTAGATTGCTCTGATAGTGTCATAGATCTAATGATTATTTTACATCCATTTACATGTACTTATCTTTTACCCATCCAGCAATTCTCTGGGCGTGGTGGTGGTGGTGGTGGTGGTGGTAGTGGCGGCGGCCGTGGAGGGGGCCAAGATGACTGGGGTTCTGGCGGCGGCAATAGCGGAGGCTTCAGTGCTGCAGTGGACAATGGAGGTGGAGACGAGGAATCATGGGATTAAGGGTGTTATTGTTGGCTGCTTTCTTCCTTGATGTGGTGTTAAACCCACCATAATAAGCCACGGACTTAATTTGGAATAATTTGTCGCTATTATCGGATAGTGAATCTATCATAGAGCCCCTTTTGCAAAATATCCTCATTGTTGAACCTCGCTTTTACCAAAATCATCTACACACGGGACTAAAGAAAGCTTTATTTTGACACCCTTAAAATTGTGAAGTAAAAGTCCCATTGCATTCCAGATTTGGGCTTTTATCATTTTGTACTGTAGATCTGTTATATTGCATTTGTGTTATCTTCCATTTTTCCCTGGGAGAAGTTTTCAGGCTTCACATTTGAGTTAAGAAGCCCTACCCCGTAGAGACGGCTAAACATAAACTTGTGTAAAGCTAGACAAGGGATCTGCCGTCCGACACGCAGTGTGCAAGTTACACTTCCATGTTATGTTTACAATAACGGAGAATGAAGTTGTTTTGTAAAGAGATTATCATAAACAGTGGAAGATGCTGGTGATTTGTTAGATGCATCAACAGACTTGATTTAGCATGGAGAAGAAAAACCAAGCTAATTAAAATAGAAGATTACCTTGAGAAGCACAAGCTTAAAAAGAAAGAAGAAAAAAAACAGGCAAAATACAGAGAGAGCTGAGTCTAAGATGTTGAAATTGCGAAGATTGGATCCTTAGCTCAACGACTGGAGACTGGAGCAAACACGAGACTGGAGGCATGGTTCGACCCCTTCAAAATTTGTGGAGAAAGAGACATGTTGACAATCTGCTGCTGTTATTAGAGAGAGAAAGCCGATCTAACTGAGGAAAAAATGGTTGGAAAGTTGTTAAAAATTTACAGCTTTTTTTTTTTTAAAATGAAAAGTCAGCAACATTTGAACCATTTCGCCTGATATTTGAGACTAAAGAAAAGTCTGAAAATGTAAGAATCGATTCGGACACTTCTTCCGTCTTTGTCGATTTTTTTTTTTTTTTTAATTTGCGTCCAGTGTGTGCAAGCCATGACTCATGGCACCAAAGTGGAGTCCTTTTAGGCTCCATATTAATGTTTTGGGACACGAAGCCTGACATATAAACATAAACAGAATTGGTGCTTTTAGATTTTTGGATTTACTTTCCAAACTTGTAAATATGTAAAGCTAGACAACCAAACTGCCTCATTAATGGTTGGCCTTGAAGGAAGGAAGGCAAACCATCAGCAATGTATTCCACTTTCTTTGAAGACAGTGCAAGTAGTGACTGTTCCCCAAACTGCAAAGTGTGTTAACCTCTATGCGGAAAGAATTTGAGCTCTCTGGATGTGTGAAGAGCTTGATCCCGGTCATGTGACCTCTGCAAAAATGGTTTGACCTCTGAAATGTGGAGGGCTTGACCTCGGCTCAAGTTTGTGACCTATGCATGGGTAGAGGATATCTGTAAAGTATGTGATACCAGCAGGAGTGTGAACGCTGCAAGAAATTGACCTCAACCTGAAGGAGAAAAAAAACTACCTAAAAAAAACTATGTGTGTGACCTTTGTGCATGATGCCAGCATGAATTAGCCACCTCTGTTTGAAGAGTTTGACCTCTGTATACTTGAACTAGTGCGACCTCCGTGTTCTGTTCTCGTTAGAGTATTGGTGAAAATTGGGAACGTTTTGAGCCATCAATATCCACCATGAGGAGTGTGTGTGCTTCTACCAGCTGGAGGATCTGAGACCTCATTGGTCCATTGATAGAAATGTCACCTCGGTCTGGAACTGTGATCGGACAACTGATTGCCAAACTTTCGCATCTGACTCAACTGCCGCTTATTTGCCAAAAAGACTTATATTTGAAACTTTTATTATTGAAAACGAAAAGAAAAATTAAATATAAAAAACATTTGAAGTTTATAAGTTACTTTATTATTACATAATCATGAAATTTATTTTGTAACACTTTCTTGAATCTATATATTTTTTCAACAACTTAGTTTATTTTCTTTATTTAGTTTGTTAGAACGCACAGTACATTACTTATTTCTTTTTTGTAGTACACAGTAGTTTTTCTCACTTTCGTTGTTTTCTTTTGACTATTATCAAGCTCTTGTCCTCTTGTGACACTGAATTCCAATTCACCAATCAGATCGTTTGCCAGAAAGCTTTGGCTTTCAATGTCTCTGCTGTAAGATTTGATTGGCTATGGGGTTATGAGATTTCCATGGATCATCCAATCAGATTACTTGACTTTCCAGATTTGTAGCTTTTATATTGGCAGGCCAGTAGCTTCTGGCTGAGTAACATATAATCTGTTTGGTTTGAAATGAGCTGTTTATAAAGCTGATTAGGCACAATTGCAAGAGACTGTTTGTCTTGACAACCTTAACTTTTGTCTTCCCTCTAACAAGCCAAAACAAAATTTCTGCACACTCTAAAAGTCCACACTATTTATTTCTAAGTCGGAAAAGAGTAAGCTGATGTTTAGAATGGGGATCTTTATTAAAAGGTTAAGATTCGTTGGGTCATTTGATTTGTTCTCGTGAACCAATTATTTTGATGTGTAACGAAAACAAGTGCATCTATAAAACCATACACAGGATTACACAGGTACAAGTTCAGCCCTATCAACGAAGGCATTAATTGTTTATTGTTCATAGTGATAAATGTTATCACCGTTTGTTGGCATTCTTGATTTTTTTAATAAAAGTTTTGCTGTATTCTAAGTCTGGTTTATTTCGTTCATTTACTTCATTGCACCTTATAGGTATTCAACTTTTATGTGTCTCAATTTAAATACATGAACAGAGTGCAGTAGAACAAACTACCCATAGCAACCAGTGTACTATGTCCCTAGCAACGGCAGCTTCTTGGTCCACAGACACCTATGGAAGTGTATCAAATTGGATGTTAAAAAAAAAAATGAAATATTGACTGCTTTTACCCATGCTGTTTGTTGAAATTACAGCTTGTCAGTGACCCCCGGAACCTTTTATTTTCCCTCAGCTTTACCTCTGGCAAAATGTACGCTAGAGCGATCAGCTCGGGAATCGTATTCTTAACTGTAGCACTCGAAGCAGTCAATGTTTGAATACTGTTCAAAACACCAAGACTGAAATACGGTTAAAAAAACAAAACTAATCTCAACTCCAGTTTTATTCACAACCACCACTTCAGAGGAAATTAATTCATGGTTTCTACCTGATGTTGTGATTTTACTGTCTGAAAATTGTTGCATGTGTATATTTTCCCTCCTAAGATACTTGTTCAGATCTTGAGGATTGGTTTGAAATGCTTTTCCTGGTTTCAGTCATGATACTCTTTGATAATGACCTTACTGTTGAGGTCCCAGTCTCGGACCAAGAGCAGAGACCTCAAAAGGTTATATTTATTTACGAGTTGTCGAGGGTCTTGTGCGCCGGGCTTACTTCTCTTGCAGCAATCAAAATAAGCAACATTGAGTTGTGGGCCCTTCGAGGGCTATTTTCTCAACTCTGATGGTATTTCAAACAAAATAATTTGTATCTGGAAGATTAGTATTGGTATGATCTTAACAGGCATGCAGCTAAAAAGATGCATTTTTTTTTCACTGCCACTGAAAATCACTGTACAAAGTTTTGTGTGCAATGTATTTTATTTTAATTTTTTTTATTTTAGGTAACCAAGTGTCATGTCCGTCTTTATAGTCTGTGAGCTCTATTTTATGGACTCCAATCATGCAACTGTTGTGCAAACATTTTAAGATGATGGGACAAGTGAGCCAAGGGTGGATTTCACAAAGTGCTCGGACTAGTCTTATCTCGGGTTAGGACGAGTCACTAGTCCTAACTTATGGGACAAGTCATGGGTTAGGACTAGTCCTAAGTTAGGACTAGTTTTGTGAAATCCACCACAGTTGTGATAACACTTTTAGTATTTTCACTCTTTGTCTTATCTGTTATTTCTGTTGGCCTTATTGAGGAATCCTTAATCCTCATTGTTGGTCAACACATAATATCCTCATCATATTTACTGATCAAGCAGCAAATGATGATTTAAGGCAAGTTGCGGCGACTGCAAGCGCGTATCGTTTTTTTCACCTGCCTCTTATGTTGACATTACAGTAAACATTGTAGTATAATGCCGGAAAGTTTATTTCTCATTGCAAGTGGGCCCAATGATATCTTGATATTTTTTGGGGAAGGAAAAAGGGGGGGGGGGGGGGGTGTCGCCCCTCACGCCCCCTGGATCCGCCCCTGATTGGGAAAGAGGGGGCAGGGCGGGGAAAAAAACACCTTGAAATCATTGAGGATGATGGTAATGGTGATGAGAAAGGATATGCATACAAGCAATGAAAAGAGAGATAAAAAAACGGAGGTGGGATGCAGTGATGCATATTAAATGATATTCTGTGAGAACATAACTCGAAGTCGAAAGAAATACCTCCTATTTATACAGCAAGGAAAGGAGAGGCGTGGTATGGGATGGTTAAAGGACGATCTTGTGTGTAAACATAGAGATACTTGATGAGTAAACTAGAAAAAGTATTGTTGTAGTAAAAAGTGACTGGTGTGGGGTGACCGAGGTGTCATATTGATAAGTGTTGTGGAGAGGATGGTAAATTTTAACATTTATTTATTTATTACGGTAATGTTTTTTCCCATAGGTACACCGAATAAATATTTTAACTGTTTATTTATCTATTCATTTATTCATTTTTTTAATTTATTTATTGAACAAACCAGATAGTGGTAATGCATGTGGTTGATTGTGCTAGTTGTTGTAAAGATTGTTATAACTCTTTTGACATTTCTGTCCACTTTAATATACATGTATTCTCTCTTCGTTATAACGCTGGTGATTTAAACAAAATAATAAAAACAGTTATTCGACTACCCGATATTGAGATCATTAATCGACTCTCACACCATTGGGCAATTCCCAAAACAAGATGGCGGCCTCCGGTGGGAAAGGACAGCGGGCGTTTGCCCAAAAGTTGAACAAGTGAGTAATGATCTAGCCATTGATTTGCTAGATTTTCTCTCTTTATATTTGATGTGATTGGCATGTATAGTTATAAAGCAATATCTTGATACGTATTGAGGTGGAAAGTCATGAAAGTAAGTCTAATAAAAGATAACGATACGGTTGGAGTTCACGGGTGACGGGTGCGGCAGGGACCAGTGTCGGGAGAGCTGCAGAAACCTGCGGGGCCTGGCAGTGGCATTGCAACGCAAGTGCGGGATGAGTATCCCGGAAGTAAACAGTGTCTTAGCCGCATGGCATTTTAGTATTTACCAATCCACTGGACACAAAAAATAAGAGGGCACAAGTGCTGTATCCGGCTGCCATTTATCTCCCTTAAATTTAGGTTAAATTAATGTATCCTTACCTGCCGAGAAAGGTTGACAGAATGTATACAGAGAGGAACAGGCACTTTGAACAATCACAAATCATGAAAAATAAGCCATTTTCACATTGGGCTTGACAACGCTACTCGCTAAGTGTCATTTTACTGTAAAAACAAATAATAAAAAATCGGATGTCAAGGGCTACAAAAGTACAAAACTTATCTGTTGCATATGGTATCGTCCATTTACGGTCCAAAGACAACATGGCAGACAGTACTAGTACTTACTAAAGAATCGTTATTTTTTAAGTTAAAAACACATTTTGTTCAACAGATTGAAGATTATTGGGATGATTATGACTCCTTTACACATAATTAAACGGTTATTTATTCTCAACGGTGGTTTTTCAGTGCATTTAAAACGTGTTGTCGGCAGTTGTCGTCAGGGGTCGTAAGTTGTCGGCTTTTAGTGCGACCCCATAGCAGCGACTGTTTTGTTACATGTTTAAAGACGTGTAAACATTCCGGGGATCGCCTGTTCGCTGATGCCCTGAGTTAAATATTGTTTTTTCGCAGTCAATGCAGGATACCAGCTGTGCTAAGAATTACATTGCTTATGATGATTGGGTCTAGTACGACCGATAAATTCAAAACCTCAAAAAAAGGAGTACAGCGTCCCAATTACTGGGTCTACATTAGATTCGCGATGCGATAACTTCTTTTGGCGGAATTTTATGAAAAATCTCAGACCTGATTCAGACATATTCAAACATCGTCGGAGCCATCATGGTTGCTGTTGCGCATGCACGCTGTACAGTGCTTAAGCGCAGAATAGGGTGCCATAAGCAAAGAATTCGGCGGTAAGCTGTAGGGCTGTAAATAGGGCCAAGTCCAGTGGTCTTGTATTTTAAATTGAATAATACCTCACTGTGTAATATCTTTAATTCATAAATACCCCCGTCAGTTTGGGACAATGTGGGCATTCCTATTGGTTGAAAGGTGGTCACATGACTGTTTTAAGACCGGTTTTAAACGGATGATATAGACATAGCTTGAGCTGTGATGGTGCGTTCTGCGCTCATTATAGTCCATGCGTGTTGGCAGGTGCTAATTTAGGCGTAGTGCAATCAATACATAGCAGTACTCAATGTAAAGTCTATTAAAACGCGTGCGTATGGGCAACCGTTGAGCGTCGACCATTTCGCGGCAAGAATTGAAAAATGAATTAAAAAAAAACCCAGAAAAGTTTCAACGGATTTGTCTACATTATTACGCTTTTTACCAAAAAGGGCATTGATGAATGGGAATAAAAGAGTAGTGACTCGGTCTTAAACGGCCGTTTAAAACCTTTCAGGGTCGTGGCCGTGTGATAAAGGACCTCGCCTTCGGCTCGGGCCTTTTATCACACGGCCACGAACCTGCCGGTTGTAAACGGCCGTTTAAGACCTCGGCCACCACTCTTTTATTCCCTTAATAAAAATCCTGATACATGTACAAAAAAATGTTGACTTTCAGTCTGATAAATATCGTTAAATTCTGTTGGGTATCAAAGTATACTCATCCACATTACAAATGAGATAAATCTTCTCTTGGGCATGTTAGTGCTTGTTCAAATAATGAACAGTTTCTGGTTAAACTGTGTAGATAGTTTTGTTCTTATTTTGATTCTGGTCTCGTTCAAAAGTTTGTAGGACAGTAACAATTTTGAGCTGCATATACAATCACTGCGGTCTTGTGGATTTTTTCCTCAAAAATGTAGTCCTGTAGTTTTTGCCAAAATGAGGTTTTTGTGTGTATTTTTTTCAAATTTTATTATGTGGAACTTTTGTTCTGATTTGATGCAGAAGCCAACCAGCTGCAGATATACGTCGTCAAGTTTCATCCCATTATTCTGGTCGGGATCTCGCTCGTCTTGGAATTGGAACGTCAGCATCTGGCTCGGTATAGAGACTTCAATCGTTTTTTTTAGATTTAGACAACATACTTGACTTTGGGTTGTTATTAAGGATACACATTTAAGGCCTTTTCAAATTACGAAAAATCTCTGTGTTGAACTCGGGGTCCGACCTGCGTAAGTCTGACAGAGTATTTCACACTACAACATTTCAATCCGGCGTTGACCCATGTAGAGCGCTTGATCCGTGTTGAAATCAACCCTGGTCGGGAGGTGGGTTGAGGGTTTTTAGACCTGTGTAGAGAATTTACACAAGTAGCAAAAAGCTGATTTCATGTCACGCAGTGTGAAAGCAGAGTGGATGTGAATCAATTTGAAATTTTATGAAGCCCCATTTTGATTTATTTAACAGACCCTTAACACACTGTTATATGTTCAATGTGGAACACTGTAAGTGGTTAGGTAGTCCTGTAGGAGGAATGCAATCTTTGAGCTGATCAGCCGTTTTCCTCTATCATAAATTATAATAATGCCATAAAAAACTTTTACCATCTTTTAAAATTGTTTTTTATCTGTTTTTGTTTGAAGTTGCAAAGGTGCATAGTCCAAAGTAGTCAGTTCAACGATTTTCCACAGCATTGAATATCAATTACAATTTTAATGTGAGAATAACAGATGGAAAATCTATAATGTAGCTAAAGTAAAGAATAAGTATGGACCAAAGGTTGATTGCCGAGGGGCCCGTAAGGTAGCATGGCTTCTAAGGGTGTAGGGCCCCTGAGTGAACCATTGTCAAGATGTTCAGTTAGTTTATTTGTACATGTGTATACTTAAACTCAGGCCTTGATCTTAACCGAGGCCATTGGCCTCATGCCCTGTCGAGTTGGCCAGCATGCCCTTCAGAAAAATTGCACTGTCACTACCAACTTGGCCAGCATGAAATTGTTCGATTTCTCTGATTTGGCCAGCAAAGGCCTGCCCCCATTATTCTTAAGATCGAGGCCTGTAAACTGGCACTCCCCGAAGGAAGATATTTACATAATAGAGAGACAGCCAATACTAGGGCTGGACAGCTAAGTTGGTAGAACGCCAGTACATTAATCCGGGGTTCGCGGGTTCAAATCCCACATCATTCAATTTGTCTTTGTATGTACGATACTCTTTGTCTTTTGTAGGTCCCGCTATCAGAAGTCGTTGATCCTTTGGACTTTGAAGAATTCCTGGAAGCTAACCGGATCCACTACAACAGAGATCCTTTACGTCATCTTCTGGAGTTTCCTGCTGATGATTTGGTGGTCACGTCCAAGCCCAAAGAATGTCGGACAGTCAAACCCTCACTGCCCGAACCAGAGTAAGAGATTTGATCTTACGCTTTAATTATTATTTTTTTTAAAACCCACCTTGCATGCAAAGCAAGAAATGGCCTCGCTCCCACATACCTCCCACATACCTCATCTCTCAAAAGTTGCCGACATCATCCATCAACCTTCCATCAAGACCCAATATCCACCTTCAACTATCCCTCGGCCCATGCACAAACACCTGCATCAGTCAACAAGCATTCACAGTGGCTGCACCTGCACTGTGGAACAAACTCCCTCTGCACATCCGTGACTCACCCTCCATCAACTTGAAGACTCTGTTGAAAACACAACTTTTCAGACAACCAAGAGTGCTTTGAAACGCCTGTAGACATGATAGAGAGTACTAAATAAATGTTATAATTAGTATTTTATTATTGACCATTCATCAAAAAATTCCCCAAATGTGAACATTTCCAAGAAGAAAACTCATTTGTTCTCTGAAGCATTTTAATAATAATAATAATAATAATAATAATAATAATAATAATAATAATTAATTCTTATATAGCGCATTTCACAATAATGTCTCAATGCGCTTTACATTAGTACCCTGGTCATTGGGCCAATAACATTCCTGTAATCTTTCTCAGCTCCCTGGGGAGTATACAGCCCCGAGCTGCTATGGTGCTCCATATCAACCTCTACCCTCGCAGGTAGCCATTTATACCCTTGGGTGAAGAGAAGCAATTACAGTAAAGCATCTTGCTAAAGGACACAATTGTCATGACCGGGATTCGAACCCACACCCCGATGACTGGACCACCAGAACCGGAATCTGGTGCGCTAGACCACTCGGCCATGACAGGATTTGGTGCTATATAATTTAGAAATCAAAGCTCAAGATGATAAAAATTGCAGTGGTTAAACCTGCTTAAGGTATAAAAAAAAATTCATATTGAAACTTGTTGTCTTATATGTACAACTTAAATTATTAATATATTCCTCTACCCCTAAAAACTTTTACCTTAACTTACCCCCGCCCCCTCCTTTATCCTCAACTTTAGTTCGGACAACAACATCCAGGTCCGGGATTGCCTGCAAGCCTACACCTGTGACTGGGCAGTGGTTCTACGCAAGTACCAAGACTGTGTCACAGCACATGTGGGCGACAAACTCAACCAAAGGCAAGCGACGGTGGGTTCAAGTCAGCAGGTCTTTGAAGTCGATGAACAGCTGCCGGATGAAGAAGTTCCACCGGTAAGCAGAAAAATATGCTAACAATTCACAAAGCAGATTAAGCAATCGCGTACAAATAGAATTGACCGGAAAACATATTTCTACTTTTGTATTCAAAAACTGTTCTGGAATGAGTGATTAAGGAAATTTGTTCTACCTGACTCATGTCATTTCAGAGAAAATGTCAAAATTTGAAATAAATCATCTTAAAACTAAGCCTGTGCGTTTACGATTATTTTTGTAAACATGTAACAGTTTTTGAAACGGCCCGTTACACGTGCAACTGTCTGTTTCAGAAACAAAATTTGGATTTAAAAAAAAAATGTTTACCTGACGATGGCACCTGTGGTCAACATATTGGGTCTTCTTCACAGCATTTTACTTTGAGCAATCACCCCGCAAAAAAACAAAAACCAAAAACAAGAAGAAACAAAGCTTACATTATACTGTAAAGTACTCTTTTCGTTCATCGAGGGTATCCTAAATGTTATCATTTTAGCAAAAATAAATCCTACATGTTGAGTAGTTTTTCGAAAACGAGCTGCAATTTTTGAGGAGCTTGCTCCGCCGACCATGTTTCCAACGTGTTTCGCATGCGCACCAGCGACGACAGTGCTGTGTAATCGTCTGGCAGTTGGTGCACCAGCGATGTCCCGAGCGTGCGCAGACCGTCTAGTCTTAGGTGAAGGCATTTTGTCATAATGCTCTGGTATGTTTCAGCACCAGAGGGCACACTCTCCCATTCTGTTGCGTTCTGAAAGCGCCCTCTAGCATTCAATGTTTCTTGCATTTAATGTACTGCGCGAAGTAGAAAGACAAGCAAGACAATCAGCCTGTAAATTATTGGAAACGATGCAACTGCTTACACGTCGCACAGATGTATTTTCTGCATTGTGCGCATGGTGATAGCAATGTGGTCTGTGTTTTGGGGTGCTTTCAGTGTTATCCGCACTGTCAAAATGTAAACGTGTAACCAGATGATCGATCGGTCAACCTTGTAACCGGCACAGGCATAATTCAAACCAAATTGAACGTAAACAGTGTAATCAAATGAGGTGAACCTTTGTGGGTCTTGTTGGTCGGCCGTTCTTTCGATTTCAATCAAGTGTCAAAGCCTTTACAACTGTTTAAGAAAATCTTTATAGGTTACTCTCACACACAAAAAAATACCCCCAAAATTGATTGTGATCAAATTATAGAAAAATAAGCTATTGACCTGATTTACCTGATGTCTTCAGCTTCCTGATATGTTACTGTGCTGGGGCATTTTAGGGTGACATGTGTAGGTAGTCACGCACCTTATCCCGGGCATGTGAGACCTCTGCGTTTATGCAGATTTCCACAGGCTTTTTTTTTCCCTCAAAACTCGGCATTTATTTCCCCTTTCCACCGCATGGTGCATGCGGCGTAACTTGGCTACGTGGACAATGCAAACATTGTTTTCTTGTGATTGACGCCGAGTGGAAAGGTAGATACAGGCTTTTTTTTTTCCTCAAAACTCGGCATTTATTTCCCCTGTCCACCGCATGGTGCATGCGGCGTAACGTGGTTATGTGGACATTGCAAACATTGTTTTCTTGCGATTGACGCCGAGTGGAAAGGTAGATACAGGCTTTTTTTTTCCCTCAAAACTCCGCATTTATTTCCCCTGTCCACCGCATGGTGCATGCAGCGTAGTTACGTAGACATTGCAAACATTTTTTTCTTGCAATTGACGCCGAGTGGAAAGCTAGATGCATACGTCTACATGTAATGACTTATCAGTGGTATAGCTGACAGAGTTTAAGGGGGGATTTTTCTGCTATGTGATTTGGATAAAAGATTCGAAAAACAAATGTATCATAAGCTGAAGACTTGGTCAATGTAGGTTCAGCAGATGCAAGGCAGACGGCTGTTTCTTGCAGAGAGAGTTTTTATATTTCACATACTCTGGCTGAGAAATTCTTTGTTTTCTTGAATCACTTATCAGCAGTTTTTTTCGCAGAGCGTTGGGAGGGTTGAGTGATGGATTTATTGCGTACAGTGCAGAAAATGTTTTATATTTGTTCAAATGTTTTGTTAAACTGTATGCTGTTCATGGGAAATTAATGTTAGTTTTTTTAATTTCAAAAATCAAGCCGCTGCAAGTTGCTGCAAGCCGCTACCAGCTGTAATGTTTGTTTTTTTTCACTTTTCTTGCATCGGTATTGTCTACCCATACATGTGTATATTTTGTGGTTTGTGTTGTGGTTGAATTAGCAGCAGTTGACAGGTGGTGATGATATGGGCTTTGAAATCATGTTGCCCTTCCTGTGGAAAGCCCCCCTAGCGTCCTCACTGCAGTACCACCACACCACCCCAATCATCAGGCGTGCCAAGAGGAGGGTGAGCGGTCTGCTGGTAACCCAACATCTGTACTAACAATCCTGTCACTTTCCTCTTATTTATTTATTTATTTATCTATTTTGTGGGCAAAGTACATTTGCATGCCTGATTAGCAGTATGTAACATGAGTAACAATGAAACTGCACACCTACATTGTTTATGTCTACATGATTCTTTATGATGTACACATGTATGAACATGTAAGGTTTTAACTGTTGGATGCAAACTGAGTATGTTCTGACTGGACGAGCTTGAGCAATTTCGATCAAGGACCATAGTTAACCATAGTTCCTCTAACTCTGATCGAACTCACGCTAGTCAACGATGGTTGGACTTGTCTAGTCGACTATTCGGGACCAGCCTATCGAGGCTGGTCGCATCGCTGGTTATCAATAGCCGTTTCATTAGCACAGTGCAGAGGGGACCAGTTATCAGAAAAGCGATAACGTTGATTTCGCCCGTTTTCTCATGGTCACACTGACGTGACATGACTAGAGTCGTTCGCACTTCAACTTCAGTGCGCATGCACTACGTACGTCACTAACCAACCACTAGTTTACCATTAGTCCTTGATCGAACTTGCTCCTTGTGTGCCGGAGCTGACACATGGTTTTGAAAAAGTCTTGTTAAATATGATTTGAAATCTACTTTACAAGTTGTCGTTCGAACCACAAACCATCGTATTGTTCTCCTCAGCCAAAATATCGTTGTTTGGAGAAAATCACGTTTGAATTCGAACTATTTTTCAAACTGCTGTTTCAGAGACTGCCTACAATTTTTATTTTTGTTTATTTTGTTGATACTAAAATAAAGCTGACTTCTTTATTCAAACAGAATTTGAGAAGAGTTTTCGATCAAGCACGTCACTTTGTGAAAAAAAACATAGAAGTGACGTAGAGAGCTATGTACAAACCAATGCAGGTTGAGATAAGATGCTTCTTGAAAACGTATACATTTGTTGGTCAATGGACATGTCACTTTGTGAAACAGCCTAAGTTGAACTTTGTGCATGTTTGGCACCTTGCCAGTGTTAATGTATTTTAATGAATGAAGTGGCGTAATGCGATACGTCACTTTCATGAAAATCCAAAATGGCAAATCTTGTGATATGTCATTCTTTCTAATTAGTGTAATTATATGTTAGGTCCTGAAAATTGCTGAAAATGTTGGCAATAATGAGTATATATCAATAATTTGTAATAAATTTTATGAATTTTGATCGATACGCTGGTTCATGGTCCAACCGATGAAGTGTAAAAGGACAGTTTACAACAATGTATCAGAAACATAGAGTTATATATAAGAACTAGAGGGAACACTCGCTATGTCACGCACGGAACTCCACTGACTCACCATGGGCGAAAAATCCCTATGGGTCAATTGCATACGAATGTCCACTTAGAAAATGTTTGCTGTGTAAACTGATGAGTGACTGGAGTAAAAGAATGGTCCGTGCCATTTTCTCAATGGTCAAAAATGCTCCTTGTCGGGCCGTGTCGCATGGTTGTGTACGCCCTCTAGTTCTTATCTAATAACTCTATGATCAGAAACCCTGTAAAGGGCCTTCATTATATGCTGACCATATACTGACCATAGCCCAATTTCTTACAGCTGTTAAGCACACAAAGAAAATCTTGCATAACAGAAACAGGCTACCAACCAAAATACCACACAGTGTATATTTTGTTTGTGACTGGTTTCCTGCTAACTTTTGCTTAGCAGAAACAAATTGGTAAGCATTATTTTCTGCTCAACAGCTTCGTGAAGTCTTGCATCATTTTAAAATGTGTATAAAATGTAGCTTCAAAAATAACATTGTGCTTTTGATTTGTGTTCCTCTATCGTTTTTTCTTGCAGGCACTTTATAATTAATGTTTTTATTTTGCTTCATAATGCCAAGTTGATCTCCTGTATCTTCTTCAAATGGTCTAGATAACTTTCTTTAACACATTAAAATTATCAATATTTCCAGTAAGTAGTTATACAAATTATTCTAAATTTATGCATGGTTATTTTTGATGTAGTATTTCTCTGATTTACTTGTAGAGAAGATAAACTTCAAAAGGTCTACATTTTTTTTGTTCATTTGTTGAATGCAAACATTTCTAGGGAAATTTTTCTCAGAATAACTTTGTAACTGTTACAGGGTGTAACGTAGCAAATCTCAACATAATAAGCCCTGAAAATAATTTGGAGAACCACATCTGATTCCTGTGTTCAACCATGATAATAATGGAAACTTTCGAAGCGCTGTTACCCACCAGCTGTGATGATTATGGCACATGTAGCGCAGTTAGAATAACTAAAAAGTACAATACAGCATTCTCCCTTAACAGTGGTCCACTAGTGAAATTCTAGTTAAAACACCTGAGGAACAGTCAAAATTCTCTCTAAGTGGTCTGGCTGGCTAGTTCAGCGTTGAAAAGCATCCTTATTTTAATTAGTATGGACCAGTGAAAAAGATGGCGGACTAGTGAAATGACAAGCTGACTGGTCCGGACGGCTAGTAACTGAAAATGTCTTAAAGGGCAAACCCAGAATGATTGTATTGCATTACGTTGTTGTTCATAAATGATGTCTGTGTTACACAATGTGACCCATGAGCTTATACCTTACCAAAATGGATTCATAATTTGTAGTAACTTGTGTTTTGGTGCAGCTCGGGAAGCGTACCTCCATCCATCTTGACAGCACACCGAGAGGAAGCTGGGCCTCCAGTATATTTGATCTGAACAACAGTGAGGGTGACGCCCCGCTGCCCCGCCTTCTGGAGCACACGCCTGTGGAACGGCAGGACAGTATCAATGAGGATGTGCGATCCCAGAACCGGCAGGGGGATTTATTCTGTCTTTACCCTGGTGTGGAAGAGGTGAGTAACAGGTTTCCAGGCCTGATATTCGGTTCTTGTGAGGAACAAGGCAGTTTTACTTTCCGGGTTGGCGTAGTGGCATCTTTCCTCACCTTCCACCTCTAGAACCCCGGTTCGAATCCGGCCGGGGCACTATGTGGATTGGGTTTTCAGTTCTCACCTAATTATGTGGGTTTCCCCTAAAAATCATTCTCTGGGGTTTTCCTTCCACATCTTAAACTAAAACTTCCTTGTCTTCTCTCCATGGGGTTCTTGGCTAGTCATGCTAGTATAGTGATTAAGTTCGCTTTCAACCAGATTTCATAAATCAAAATGATTTTTAGGGGCATCAAGGCAATGACCAGAGGCATGCAGGCAATAGACAACTTCGCAAATACTTGCACGTGTTAGCCGTGTAATGAGGTGCATGCTGGTCTAAGTAACAACAAATTTTTTGTCACTAGCTAGACCAGCATGCACCTCATTCCATGGCTAACGTGCTCGTAAAATGTATTTGCGAATAAGTGTATACATGTACAGGTGATTCCCAATCAGTGTACCTCTAGGGTTTACCGGGAGAGGCCATTTTCCCAAAAAGCAGTCAACTAAAAAAAATCACACTCACAACTCCACGGTGCTCGGGCAGTTTGGAGGGGGTTGAACATATAAAACAGTCACCAGCCTCACAAAAAATACCACTTTATACCGAAAGAACACAGAAAAATACAACCTTGCTGCTCTGCAAACAATGAATGGCAGACGCTTTGTCTGGACCAAAAACTTGTTGAACTTTCCCCCATGTTACGCTGTGAAAATGACCTCTCTTGGGCAAACTGTAGAGGGTGCACTGTTGCGTGAATCGCCGGTATTGTCTGGGTTTCTGAAACATTGTACAATGTTCATACCTTTGATGTTAAAGGGACATGTAGTACATATTTTTGACAATGATTAATAAATCATACAATATCTTAAACTGAAAGCTAACACACGCTTTCTTTTTTTAAAGTTCAAAGCTTTCCTTATAATTTCCTTCCCCAGACTGATGCCATCGAAAGAAGAATGGCAGCTGAGATTCCCAGAGAACACTATGGATATCGCATCTTTGTCAAGTGCCTTACTCTAAAGTAAGTCAACCCATGTCAAATACATGTATTATGCAGATTTGTCAGGGCTTAAAATACCCACTGGAACAACGTCAAGTAATCTTAGAATTTTGCCAGTAACTCTACTACCAAAGAAAGCTTGCAGTAGTCTTGTGTTTTTCCCAAAACGTATTTTTGAAGATTTACATTTTTCTCCTGAAGATGATCAGAGCAGTCAATTTTACAGAAAAGCACGAGTTGACTTGAAGCAACTTCAGAATAAATGCTATTTACACTACTATTTAACTGAGCTATGGGGTAACTATTTTGTCATGTGAAACATTGTTGCAACTTAAGTTTTAATGTCATTTCTCTTGTGACCGTTCATTTTGTCAACAAGCCTGCCTGTACTTAGTTGTACTTGTTGGCTTTAATTTTAGATTCCTGTATTTTCAGGTTGGATCTTGAGGTGGAGCCCATCTTTGCATCAATGGCCCTGTACGATGTCAGGGAGAAGAAGAAGGTTTGTAGCCATCATCAGCAATGACAGTTTAAGCATTTGAGAAGACCTCAAAACTTGAGTAACAATCCTCTTTAGAAAAGTGTAACTATTAGAGATAGTTGACTTTTTATAGTTGAATGGGTTATTTTCATCATTAAACAATGAGAGTTAAAGCGTTTTAGATCTGCTAAAAAACTCTAATTAAAAATTCTTCCTGTATGAGTGCACAACTATAGATCATGTAACATCACATGTTTACAACAGAGCCACAGAGCCTGGACTTCCTGCAGGCACAATTTGTACACAGCACAAACATAAAATCTTATATTTAACATGTTTAATGGAGGTTGCACTGATCTGTATCAACTTTTGAAATGAAGAAAGACGGCACATCTCAAAACTTGTTCAGCTGCTGTTTTTATAGCTCTTGAATTTATGTGGAAGTTATGCCATAAAATGTAAAAATTTCCCATATGACTGGAGCAGTATCTTGCCCATCAGAAAGGCCCTGGAATGTACAAAGTCACTCTTTTGCAAATGACGGTTACATGGTCTATTGGAGATAGTTGATTGAGTCAATAATCTAAATAAATAATGGATGAAACAAAAATTGTTTACTTAGGTAATATCAAGTTCTAACATTTGTGCATAGAGCCTATCTTTTGGGAGACACAACATGAAACAAAAATGGAGATGTGACGTTTTTACAGGGAACCTCTCTTGTGCCAGACAAACATTAAGAAAACAAAAACAAGATTCAACTTGTCTCTCTTGTGCAAAAGACAACATTAAAAAGAAACTCTAAAATTATGATGTGTCGATTTTGCGGAGTCTTTTCTTTTGGGTACACAGCATTCAAACCAAAATGGAGGTGTGGTGTCTTTGCGCGGAACCTCTCTTGTGCCAGACAGACATTAAAAAGACTAAAAACAAGATTCAACACGTTTGCAACCTGTCTCTCTTTGTGCAAAAGACAACATTAAAACGAAACTCCAAAATCGTGACACGGGGTATTTGCACAGAGTCTTTCTTTTGGGGGACACAGCATTTAAACCAAAATGGAGGTGTGGCGTCTTTGCACGGAACCTCTCCTGTGCTAGACATCAGACTCGACCTCAAGATTCAAAGTTTGATGCAACATCATTTTCAATAAAAAAAAGAAGACTTCTTCCGATTACAAGGAATATTAAACCGAAGACCCCGTTCCTCTCGTCCAGATTTCAGAAAACTTCTACTTTGACCTGAACACGGAGTCAATAAAGGGGATGATTAAGAGCCATCTGGGGTACCCAGATCCCTCCACCTTGGCCCGCAACGCTGTCTTCTCCACCACCTACCCTACCAACGATGTCTACATCGTCATCAAGCTGGAGAAAGTCCTACAACAAGGAGACATATCAGAGAGCGCCGAGCCGTACATGAAGGAACAGGAAAACCCTAAGGTTTGAAGAGATATTTTTACTATATTATCTTTCTGGTAATGAAACCAAGGGACCCTTAAAGGTGACTAACACACTGTGACCTTATGACCCAATTAACTTAACATCATCATCACAATCTTGGTTGCATGTCACACGTGGCGACTGCCACACTCAACAAGTCAGTAGGTAAGCGTGTAAACACCACGTCGACTAAAATTCGCACAACACTGTCAGGCAGGCAGCTTTTCAGCGGATCAGCTGATTTCCTCTTTTCTTCATTTTTAGTGCCATTTCAAATTGAAAATACACTTTACAAAATTATGAGTGTACGGCCATTTCCTCTTTTTTTGAAAATTCCAAGTTGCATGCCTGACTGTATAATACACAGGGAGATAGACTTCCAAAATGATTATCATGATGATGGCGTCAGGTGAATTGGGTCAGTAGTGTCCCTGGTTGGCTGAAGGTCCCCAGTTGGAAAGTATGTACAAAACCAATGGGAGCTGTTGCCAAAAAATTGAAAAAGTACAAACAAAAGTTGGACGATAGGAGGTACCCGATTGCAAGTGTTTACACACTTGGGTGCCATTACCCATGTCAACTTATGGAGTACTCTACACAATGGAGCAATGTTACCCAACAAGGTTTTCTTTGTTTTAGTGTTACCACCACAAAGGAATTCTTCAGAAAAGGGAATAATAGACTAGGAGGACCCCCGTAAGTGGCATATGTAAGAGTGCGTGTGAGTTGGGGGTAAACTGGGGGGAGAGGGAGGGGGTGTCAAGAAAACAATTTGTCAGGGCAAATGTCACCTGTATCGCTGCCTCTTGGCCTTTACTATATGTATGACCTTTTGGGTTGAATAGACCGATTGCGCGACCCGCATCACGTGACCCCTCTTGGGTATAAAATGTAAACACACATGTAATCCTCCATAGGAAAGGGTGGTACGGTACACAATGATTAATGCATTTAGTTTATTCGATCGAGGCTTTTCTTGCTCGAAATATGTGAAAGATATTCCAGAGTTTGTACCAGAGACCTTCAAGTGGCTGAATAAAGCCAGTAAGGACAGTTCCAGCAAGTCATGAAAATTGTAAAAGTACTGTATAAATGTGCACGATGTGTACAGCGCACGACGGAACATTAGGCCAGACGACCGCGATCACCACACACTTTTCAACACAAGAATTTCAAAGTTTTGAAGCTGAAATCCTCCAAAGAAATTGCTTTCCAAAACTGTCTCTCTTTGAAATTCTGCAAGGCTAGGTATTAATGCTCTCTTTCCCAACGTTGTTTATCCTTTTTTTTTTACAGTGATTTAGGCCAACATTACAAACAAAATAACAGACGGGTGGCTACATAATAGTCGTCCGACGCTGGTAGTGCATGGCTAAAAAAACCCTCTTTTTAGTAGAATTCTGTTAAATTATGAAACACAGATGTGATTTAAATTAATGCCACAACATACTCCTTTAAATAAAGGGGCTGATTAACTAATTCATCGCTTAACGAAAGTATAATCGACTGTTTTTCGAACTCACTCTGTGTCATGGCCTATCTCTTTACAGATATTTTTTCATCAGTTGTGTGACGTCATACCCGATAGGGGGTCACGTGACCACATGTAAACATTGTCGCGCAATCGGTCTATTGGATAAATTCAAATCTTAGAGCTGCTTATTATGCATGTTATAATGTAAGTTATTGCTGCTTCTGAAATTAAGTGTTTTATTAATCATGTCATGTCGTTACAGCATGTAGAAAAAGCCAAGCAGAATGCTCGTTACTTTTGTGAGAAACTGGGTGCCTACCGCATGCCGTTTGCCTGGACTGCTGTGCATCTCCTGAACATTATCAACGGAGCCAACAGCATCGACCCCAACCCTGATAACCCTGATGTGGACAAGGTCAAATCCAACAGCCTGGACAGCCGGAAGAAGAGCATAGGCGTCGATCACAGCTTTGGTTCCCTCCCGAGGAAGGCGGGCGAGGCAACGGTGTCGGCTGGCATCTCGGGCGGGGCGAGCGGGAGCCTGAAGAGGAACGGCTCGGAGAGGCGGAGTTTTTACAAAGTGGAGGATGATGCGGGGAATCTGGACTCGTTCCACCCTGTGATGATAACGGTGTCCAGCTTTTTCAAACAGGTAGGCCTACTGCTGATGTCAAATTATTACAGTGCATCTCGAATAGTCATTTGTTTCTTTGTTCGATTCTTTTTGTTTCCAGTGAGTTTGAAATTGACCAATCCTGTAAGCCATGCCCATAAATGCATTGACAAATCAAAACAGATATGCCGGAAAGATCAACAAAAGTGCACTCTTTGAAGTTCCTAAGTAATAAACCACAAGGGAAATTGACTGGGTAAATTAAATTCAGTTTTTGGGTGAACAAAGAAAAATTGACAAGAACAGGATTTGAACCTTTGACCTCCGGATTGACGTGCCGGTCTTTTAACAACTGAGCTATCTAGCCCTTTTTTAAAAAATGCCATTACAAATAGCCAACAAGTTGTTGCCTTTTGGGTTTCTATGTGCAGTCCTTTCTTTGTTAGATTGTAGATCTTTATATAGATTTTATTTCTTGTAAATAAAGGGTTAAGGTCAGTGCTTCCACTCCTAAAGCAAATTTCCTTATTTTAAGGAAATTTTAGCGTGCTAAGGAAATTTTAAGGAAATCCCCAAATCTTAAGGAAATTGCAAAATCTAAATAAAAAACAAAGAAATGTTGAAGGTAAAAGAAAAATCAAGGCAAATACAGTAAATTTATGACCAAATGAATAGCGTGGCCATGTTGGGGCATCTGCGGAACAGATGGTTACGCCCGGCGGCTGTTTGATTAGTCTGGTTTGGTTGACATCGTATACTAAGCTTAGGTCTGAGATATAGATGTGTTCATAACTTCATGTAGTTGTAGTTGTTGTATGACGGTGTGATTTGTATTTATGACTACAATTATTTAAGGAAATTCCAAGAAAAATCTAAGGAAATTTTGGAAAATATAAGGAAAAATTGTGCCAATCTAAAAATGTGAATGTATTGACCTTTTTTTGTCCTTGTGTGGATGAATTGAAGCATTAGACTGTTTGTGTGGTCTGTGCGTGCTCCGCAGTTGAATGACCTGGCAATCTTTGCTCCGGTGGTCTGAAATTGCATAATGGCTTCTTTACATGGCTTTCGTTTCCAGGCAGGGGAAACATTTGCGAGATTCCCGTAACCCGTTTTCAACTGGTTAAAAGTACATGTACAAACAAGTCTACTTTGATAGAATGAACAATAATATAGTGAAAACGTTAGCACAGCTTTCTATTGATTGATAGTGATAGCAGGAGCAAAGAGGTTAAATGCAAGAGGCAGTTCAAAGCACCATGCCATCCCCAAAGTTTAAACAAAACGAAATTTTACATCAAGTTAATTTCAAGGTCACACGTAACTAAAAAAGAAGGTACATGTTTCCCCAAAGAGAAGCTTTAATGTATTTTCTTCTGTCACAGAACAAGCAACTGTTTCAATCCTAGGATAAGAAACAATCAAATGTTCACCAGTGGTATCTTCCCAGTATAAAAGAGGCATTTCCCATCCTAGAATTTAACAAAAAGATGTGTTGACTGTTCTTCCTCGGTAATAAGCTTGTTTTCTCAAATATCCTGGGATTTAAACTTGATGTAATCAGTGTTTTTTCAAAAATAGTTGAGGCATTTCCTTAACTATCATATAAAAAACAGCGGTAGTCACCATATTTTTTCTCCTACAATAGTTGAGGAATTTCCTTAACTATCCTAGGATTAAAAACATGTGCATTCACCATACTTTTTCTCCTAGGATAGTTGAGGCATTTCCTTAACTATCCTAGGATTAAAAACAGGTATAGTGACTGTCTTTTTTTCCTAGGATAGTTGAGGCAATTTCCTTAACTATCCTAGGATTAAAAACAGGTATAGTGACTGTATTTTTTTCCTAGGATAGTTGAGGCATTTTCCTTAACTATCCTAGGATTAAACAAACAGGTTGGCCGACAGTTTTTTCAACCTAGGATAGTTGAGGCAATTCCTTAACTTTCCTAGGTCTGTCCAGTGTTTTTTCCCTTTTTGTAATAGGATAGTAATAGGATAGTTATATCAGCGCATAATACAGATAGAGGTGGAGTAAATGGGGCAGTGCTTCCACCTAAGGAAATTTCCTTAATTTAAGGAAATTTTAAAGCTCTTGTTAAGAAATTTCTAAGGAAGTGGACAATTTAAGGAAATTTTAAGGAAATTCCAAAATCTTAAGGAAATTTTAAGGAAATTGCAAAATCTACAAAATTTATACTGGAAATAATTGGTGTTGGTGTATTATTGTTTGTTTAATTACCCTCAATTTTGGATGCAATAATGGATGGAAAGATAAGGAATCTTTTTCTGTCCATTGTTTTATGTGTGTATGTGTGTATGGTACACACACAGTATTATGGCATGCATTGTCACAGGCACATCTGGCAGGTAACTGCCAAGTTCTAAAGGCGGGTATCTGATGTTATTCAGGCATGAAATTCTTCTTGATATAATTTCAGAGAATCCAGAATGATTATTACAAGTTAGTAAAAGCGCTATCTATCTGTAGCTCGGCCCTTAATCAATTCACTGCCATTGTCATTATGTAATCCTCCATGTCACCGAATCGCAACCATAGCAACTAGCTCATACCATCCGCAGGCCTTGATCTTGACCGAGGCCACCAAGGCCATTGGCCTCATGCCCTGTCGAGTTGGCCAGCATGCCCTTCAGAAAAATTGCACTTTCACTGCCATCTTGGCCAGCATGCCCTTGTACAATTTCTCTGATTTGGCCAGCAAAGGCCTGCCCCCATTTTTCTTAAGATCGAGGCCTGCATCCGGTACACACACAAACAGCGATGAACCTTATTTCCCATACAAATCAATGGTAAAAACTTTAGCACGTTAAAACCCATTTTTTGTAATCTTCATCTTTCTCCTCCTGGAACAAAAACAACTGTATTTATGACTTACACTGGTATGCAAAGCAGTTCACCATATTTTACTAGTACATGTAGTTTTGCCACTATCACAACGTTAAAAAAGTGCTCTGTGTCGAGTGTACAGTTGATTGTGTTGTTATGTCAGTGGCGTGAACCAGTGTCAAGAAAGTGAGCACTGAGTGTGATCTCGGGACGAAATGACGCTGGACTACGACAGCGAATAACATCTTCCAATTTTTTTCAAAGGTCGACTATCACACCCAGGGCCCAATTTCATAGAGCTGCTGAAGTACAAAATCAATTATGATTACCAGATTTTAGGTTACCTGCCAAAACGCTGTGTCATGTGTGCCATTTGTGACTGGTATCCTGCTCATCTTTGCTTAGCAGAAATTTGTTAAGCAATATTTGCTGCTGAAGCAGCTCCATGAAATTGGGCCCTGTTTTTATGTGAATGTGCATTGGAACATATTTCATTTGTGCAACGTAAAGGAATATTTATTCTTACTTTTCCCGTTCAGGAAGGGGACCGGTTGAGCGACGATGACCTTTATAAATTCCTTGCTGACCTAAAGAGGCCGACATCAGTCCTGAAGAGACTCAAATGCATTCCAGGTAAGACATTAATGTCACATAACCGGCTTATCCCAATCTAAAATAATCTAAAGAATACTTAGTCCTTCTGTTGACACCACAAAATCACAAAAGTACACTGGGATCTGAGTGTATAGGCCTACCTCATACATATCATGATCAAGAGCCATATACTCACCCGTCCAGTCACCATCATGTGCCAGATCATATTCTCGTGCGCCAGTATTCATGCGTTGTAGGCTGTCGCATGTGTGACAGTCTACTGCGCATGCGCTTTACGAAGAAATCATGGTACTATCTCACAGGTGTAGTATAATCACACTATGCGCGAACATCGCCCTGGCTACATACATATGAATATATGGTGCCACACGTAAATGTCAATCTGCGTTTTCCCGAGCTCAATGATGCCGTACTAGATAAGTATGAGGTACAGTAAAACAAGTATAACATGGTTTATTTCAGGTGGACAGTCGAAATTAGCTCCTTTTGGGCTTGAACTAGTTTGTCAACGTCCAATACCTTTGGGAGCTAATAACGATTTTTTCTTTTCTGCCAAGGGTCCCTGAAACTGGACATCTCACCGATGCCAGAGAATCCACCCTACTGTCTGACCCCTGACCTCCAGCAGGTCAAACCCTTCCCAGACATGAGAACAAGACCGACTCGTGAAATCCAAGAGTTCCCATCCAGAGATGTGTACCACCCTCACAGTATCTACCGGTAGGAACTGTTACCCTTTAAGAAGTGTTTTAAGACTATTTGCCCAATGGCTGTCGTCGCATGTTATTTCCTCCTAGCAATGAAAACCTATCCAGTGTACTCTGTGGGGTGTCAGGGCCAGGCTATCTAAGATATTGGACTCAAGTTTTGATGGCCTACTTGTTGGAGTGTTGGTTCCAATCCCGATCATGACACTTGGTGTCCTTGAGCAAGACACTTAGCCATGAGTTGGTTCCAATCCCGGTCATGACACTTGTGTACTTGAGCTAGACACTTGACCATGAATTGCCTCTCTTAACCCAGGTGTGTAAATGGGAACCTGCTATGGCTGATACACCATTATGTTGGATTAACCCCTTAGCGCTAATATAAGAAGCTTTAAGGTTGTATGCTCCCCATGGAGTTGAGAAAGTTTGTGGATCGGTTAAAGTATACCTGATGAACAAGGATAATGTTGTAAAGTGCTTTGATCTAGCTGCAAGGAAGTGTGTGCTATAGATACAAAATCCAATAAAACTGATCTATTAAGCCTCGCCCCCTAAACATATTGACCAATCACAGCATTGGCTACATCACCACTGTACACACGGGCAGCACAATGTTGCGTCTCTTAAATGCCACACTGCACGAGATGAACACACGCTATAAGTAACACACATATGTGTGTTTACATTTCCCAAGAGGATTTTATCGTGTTGGACTTTTAGTGACGTAGCCAGGGCTATGATTGGTCAACACTTTAGGGGGCGGGGCTTAATGGGATCAGTCTATTATTGTAGTTTTATTTCCAACCATGCCCATGTTCATTTCTATATATGAACAATTCTGATGAGTGGCATGGGAGAATTTAGTTCAAACTCAACAGAAAGTTGTGCAATCTGTGGAGCTGCAAGTAGTGAAAATAACGTTTTTTTTGTGTTAATATCAGGTTAACTCCAAGTCTTTCTGAAAAATGCTGTACCTTACATGCCATACACATACACTACAATTATCCACCAGAGTCAGTCCTATGTATTTTGCTTTGTCAAATCGCAATCAGCGCGCACATTTGTATGCCGAGCAGAACTTCCCTAATAAAACACAGCTACTGTTGTATGGTGTTTTATCAAAAACATGATCACTCAATTGGTTGATATTTTTTCCCAGGTTGGTTGTATGGGGTGTTAATAGGCCTTATTTTTGACTGCAAGAAGGTGCCCTTGGGGGTGGTTTGGAAGTCAAACAAACCATAGAAATAGTGTGATAAACCAGATGTAATTCGACTTCTAATAAAGTCATTAATATACAACTTTTGAGGGTTTTTAAATTGAAAGTTTTACAATGTAATCAGTGTAAGATTTTTGCTTGGAAAATTTGTATTTTTAATATTTGTTGACGGCTTATTGACATCTAGAGGATACAAATATATTTGCTCTTCCAAAAACCAATGATGTATCATCCCTTTAATTTGCAATGTATTTTATTTGCAGCAATCTGTTGTACATATACCCCAAGAATCTCAACTATTCCAACCGATCAGGCTCAGCCAGGAATATCGCCGTGAAGGTCCAGTTCATGGCAGGGGAGGATCCTGCTACTGCAGTCAAGGTGAGGCTCTTAGACATTCATGAAGACTCAGGGACACTGCCGATACAAATGTGTTTACTCTCCTTGAATCAAGATAAGGCACAGCACTAATGGTGTAAATGGCAAAGCTGTTGTTTTTGTATGCTTTCTATATTTGAATCGATATTAGAGGTACACAATTGGTAGTGGTTGAAAAACTGTTGCTTCTTGTATCTTAGTCTCCTTGAATCAAGATAAAGCACAGCATGAGTGCTGTTGGCAAAGCTGCTGCCTTCCGTAGGCCAATATCTTTGAACCAAGATAAGGTACACAATTGGTAATGTTTACACTTTATGAATGCACAGGTTCATAGTTTATTTATGTCAACTGCTGATCTTTTGTCTCATAGTGCATCATGGGTAAATCCAGTTGCTCAGAGTTTTCGGACAGCGCCTACACGGCTGTCACCTATCACAACAAGTCTCCGGATTTCTACGAGGAGATAAAAATCGCGCTGCCAGCCGACCTTGCTGATTATCACCATCTCCTGTTCACCTTCTATCACATCAGTTGCCAACGGAAACAGGATGTTATACCAGTGGAGACCCCGATTGGACACACGGTGAGTACGAACAAGTCTTGGCAATTTCCCACCCGGAACAGACTGACCAGTTTTGTCCCGTCCACCGTAGCAGCTGCCTAGCACAGTGATGCCTGCTTAAAGGGGCTGCGTCGTCATGATTATAGCAGGCTTGTGGCTGTGCATAGAAAGATGAACTCGCGCCTAGATACTGCACACACGCGCACTTGCGTTCAAATCACAAAGGGTGCCGTCTTTATCAATCTTTGATGTGACTACCGGTGCACACTCCCGCGTAGTAGCTCGGTTATTCCATTTACTGCCATAATCAATGCAACTGGCATGTGACTCTCCAAGCAGTGATGTAGTCCTCCCGTTGGTATGGTCACAGACTCTTCTGTGGCCATCTCTTTTATTTCTAGGCTAAATACACTTCATGCTTTACAGGGACTGTTGCCTACTAGCTCTGCTTTTTAATGGATCCCTCTACAGTATTATATTTACTCTATTATCTTCTCTAAATATTTCATTTAACAAATGCAGGCCTTGCTCTTAAGCTTTTTGTAAAGTCACCCAAGGGGCTATTAAACTGTGCATTTTACTTGCCCCCAGGAAGTTTTCAGTTGCCGAAAATTTTAAACATGAATTGTCATCTTCCTGATACTAATGGTACATGTAGCTATCACAACCAGTTTAACGATCAAATGCAGTTACACTAACACACTCAAAAATAAATTAACACATTTCTAAAATGTATTATTCACATCTGAAAAAGGAAGAAGTATGAGCATTATAAACAAGTAAGTTGCACAGTTATTAGTAGCCCACAGGGCAAGTTGAGAAGTGGTGTTTACTAGCCCATAGCAGTTTTTACTAGACAATGTACACTGGCTAGTGTTAAGGGTGAGCCTTGATATGTAACTTTCTGTGATGGATCTTACTTTCTTTGGTTTAATACTTTGGAAATAAATAAACGTGAAACCTGTCGTGCAATAGATAGTTCCCAATATGGAGTAAATCAGCCATCTTTACGGGCAATTTGGAACACACGGTCATACGTTTTGCGTAAGAACGGTGTGCAGCACGTGAGCATTTCACAAAACTCATTGCACGACTGGTTAGTGAACAACGCCGCTGCGTTAATAATTTAAGCGCATGACGCGCCTGCAAGCCAAAATGCAATTTGCCCGTAAAGATGGCGTCTATTGGGAACTATCTATATGCTGCGTACACACATAATGGACGGAGCAGCCATCATACCAGTGGCAGCTCTTGTGTGTGTGTGTGTGTGTGCTTACAGTTGTTACCAGCCAATGGATGAGGGGGCAGTAGTAAATGGATCAATCTCTTACTCCCTTTTTGGAGGGGCTATTTAATATATCAAACCATTCATTTGTGCATATTTTCGATTTCATTTCGGAGGAAGGGGAGGGCAAGGGTTCTGAGTGGGGGGGGGGGGGTTCCAGCCACCCCCAACCCCCTGGTTACGCCACTGTAAAGAAGGCAGCTTTGTTTCTTTTTGTGAATTTTATTTGCATTGTATTATAAATGCTGAAAACTCTTTTCTTATGAAGCTCCTTCCGTCTCATCTCATTTCTCCTCAGTGGTTACCAATGCTACGGGATGGGCGTCTTCAAGTGGGTGACTTTGGCCTGCCTGTCTCCATGGATGTTCCTCCCATGGGTTACTCAATGCTTAGTCCAGAGGTAAGCCTGTTGAAAAAAAAGCCTTGTTTCCAAAACACTTGTAAAAGAAAGCTGACAAAAAAAGCAATACTTTAAACAATATTTCATGTTTGTATTTTTTTTTTAATTTGAAATGAAGTCAATGTGTACTTATCCATCGGAGACTGATGTACATGTACGACAGGGAATATAATAAAGGGTACCACTTTGCATATGTCACATTAGCAGTTTTTTTTGAAGGTTGACTTTTTTTTGTAAGTACCAGAAACCACCCATGAGTGTTTCAGCTTGTGAATGGACATGCTGGCTTATACTGAATATAATTTGAGTTGTTTCATTTGATGTTCAGACACTTATGGGTGATTTATGGTACTTACTTTTCTGTTGTATTCATTCAGGATGGATTAGGCATCCAAAATTGCTGTTAGGGACCACTCAGAATAACCAAATGCAGACAAAATTTGACTTTTTTATTACTCGCCCACTTGCCCCAAATTTCGAATTTAAAAAGTTTGACTGACTATTGACTATGCTATTGACTATATTGACTATTTGACTATACAATAACTAGATCCTACATACTGAAGGACAAAGTGCTGCCTCAAATTAAGCAGATATTTTAGATCACTGCTCTCCCAGCTCTGAAGAAAATTGACTTAATAAGGAGATGGCCAACATTAGGACTTGGTAGTCCAGTTGGTAGAGCGTTGGTACGGGGATTGCTGTTTCAAATCCTGCTCCAGTCAATTTTTCTGTAGTCAACCCAAAATTGAATTAAAATTTATCCAGTCAGTTTCCCTTGTGGTATATTACAGCACCTAATATATTTAATAATTATTAAGATCATTCTTTTTTTCTCTCAAAATTCTTCTCTGCGAACATCTCTTTGATTTTCATGAAAAGGTATTTTTAAATATTTTGTGTATTATTATTGCAAACAATTTTTGAAGTCCTTATGCTGGTAACTGAAAAGGGCACAAGTACATGTAGTATTAAACTGAGGCACAAATGATGTTGGGTAAGTTGCCGTACATTGTAGGGTCGTCAAACACTTTGGAAGGATGTTACCGTCAAACTCAGGGAGGAGTTTTTTGTTTTATAGTTGCTCAAGTCACGTTCGTTATCCAAGCCCGACATCACCCGGTCGCAACAGGTATTATTTCCCTTCCTACATAATCCAGCCACTTTAACCAATCCCGCCCCCCCTCCCTCTCTCCCATCACTAACATCAGAAGTTTACTACTTACATAGGGTCCGCCTGCTGTGTATGAAGGACGCATACATTAGTTTCCACACGATGCCATGATTTAGAGGTTTGGTAGGTGGGGGCCAATTTCATAAAGCCTGTGAGCAGACGTGGTCTTCTTATTTGTGCAGAAGGTCTGTGAGGGACGTTTTCATTTCATAACTGATGCTTAACCAAACAAAAAGCATGCTATGTTGCTGGCGGTTCTTGTAAGCACAAGATTGATGTAACAATGCAGATCCATTGTGAATGCTCGTGCTATGTACCTTTCTTTTGCAATGCCAAAGTCCAGCGAGTTTTGCCGACCTTGGTTGCAAAGGTATGGGTGGCCTTCACTGGAATCAAATGCTAGCAAATACTACCAATATATATCACTGATAAATCATTTGTGCTACCCAAAACCAAAAAATACATATATACTTTTATTTATAAAAAAAGTTGAAATATTTTACTAAAAAGTGGTAATTTGTGCCAACCCAGTTATACGTTCTGTGATTCTCATGGCCGCCCATACAAAATGGTCGTCAGCGTTTGTAAACAGTAGAAAGGTCTATAGTCAGTAATAAGATTTGCTTATTGGTGAACAGTTTTATGAAATTGTGCCTGGGTATTGTGTAGGTAAAAAACTTCTGCTTACATCTACTAAAAGACGTGTCATCTTGCACATTAAAAAACATTTGTGTTTCCCCTATTTTTCTGTGTCAAATAAATTATAGTATACATATATAACCTGGTTTGAAGGTGGACAGTCGATATTAGCTCTGCAAAGTTGACAAACTAGAAGTAGTTTGTCACTTTCCAATACTGAGGGGAGCTAATATCGACTGTCCACCTCAAAGAAACCATGTTATATTTGTTTTAATATACCTCATAAGTTCTCTAGTTCGGCATCATTGAGCTTGAGAAAATGCCAATAGTCATTTATGTGTGCCGCCATGTTTTCATGTGTATGTAAGCTAGCTAGCGAGGGCGATGTTTGCGCATGTTCAATAAAACCTGTGCGACAGTTCCACGAGTGCTTCTTAAAGCGCACGCGACGTTGACTGTTACACGTGCGACAGTCTACCATGCATGCTTCTTTACCATGTGCGCGAATACAGGCAGATGTGCTTGGTAAACGCCAAAAATAGCATCAGGCACGTGATGCTGAATGTACCAGTGAGAATTCAGCTCTCGATCATGAATATGTATGAGGTATAGTAAAATACATTGTAGTACAGCATGGGAAGTAGAAACTTTAAACCTGACGTACATGTACGGCTAATATTAATTAAGTTTTTTAGACATTCCCCCTGATTTTATGAGGTCAGCCAAATATTTTGTCCAACCTTTAAATGAAAGAGGCATTTCTCAACACGTCTTTAGAATTATATTTGGTTTGGGGTAACACCATCTTCTTTACAGTGTAGATTGTTCTTGTGAGAACCTGTCGTGCTACATGTTCTACTTCCGTGGAGTAGATTTTGGAATTCGCGGAACTTAGTTCTGAAAAGAACTGCCCTACTTATTAAGTACTACCTGGAGAGGTAGGGAATCGGCCGGGACTGCTACTTTCTCCCTTAGTGGATCAAGGGGCACTTCTCATGATTAACTTCACTGCCTAAGTAGTCCCCCGAATTCTGCAATCTACTCCGCTGTAGGAGAAACAGCAGGACAAGTTCTCACGATAACTATCCACACAGCAAAGTAGATATATACACATGGTGAACTATAACTACAAACCAAATATACTTTGATACCTCCCCATGCAGTGCCTCAAAACTCCTGCAATGCCTCAAAACTTTAGAATTGATAAGGGATTACATGAGATTACATTAACTCTTAATTTTGTAGCATTTTGTATTGAAAATTAAGTTAAAATACAGGAAGAATCAAGTCACCGAATTCCATGATGGAAGCTTGATTTTTTTCACTCGATGATTAAAAACTGCCTGAAAAATGACTACTACCCTGGTACCTCAAAGTCTTGGTGGCATGACTAGAAGTGATTTTGCGAGTTTGTACTGTGTTTAAAGTAGAGCCTTGTTCGTTTACAAGCATGAGTAGGAAATTAGAGTGCAGATAGAAGACATCGTCTCCAACTGACACATACGGTACAAACATGACGTGTACATGTACGTATGGAGTAAATTAGTAAAGTTGAAACTTGAGGTTTCGATCCTAATTTCATTTATTTTCATACTACAGAGCTGCTACATGTAAGTCCATGCGCAATACTGTGAGGACAAAAAATGTGTCACTAGTTCCATTTAAATTTGTGCCCAAGAAATGAATTTTCAAGCATAAATTGGTGAATATGGAGGCTCTACATTAAAGTTAGGCTCTGGGCCCACTTTGCATAATCAAAGATGTTAAGCAAAACATTAGCAGGGTACCGGTTGCAATTAATGCATATATTGGCTGGTAACATGCAGGGCTCAAATTTCGGGGGAAATGCAGACGGCGGCATGTAGCTTAAAATTTTGTACTGGACCAGAAACAGTGAGGCCGATAAAACAATACAAGACCCCTGGACTTGTCCAGTTATAAGTTTACTGGCCTGACGCTAAAATCACTGGCCTTGGGCCTGTGGTCCAGTGTTAATTTCAAACCCTGACATGTTTAAGCTCAGCAAGTTTTGTCTGTGCCTGGCAACTCTTTTTGTGCTTACCAACTGTAAATTAGACCCAGGGCCCAACTTTTTTTCGCTTAGCGGAGAAATTTGCTAAGCTGTAATTTCTGCTTGACAGCTTTATCAAATTGGGCCCTGAGCACATACATGTAGGCTATTGTGTGAAACGTACGTGTTAAATGGCCCTGGTTAAGACGTCGGTCTTTGTTACACTACCATCGGTAGAGTAACCATCGGTGACCGAAGTCCTACCAGGGCTACCGTACACAATGTATAGAACACTAGCTTCAAGCTGCACAGATTTGTCAATTCAGACCACCCAACAAGTGAATCACTTGCTTTCCTTTCTTAGTTTCATTTTGCCAAGTATTATGCAGTCACTCTTTTGTACACGTCTCCAGTATCATGCATCACGTTAGACCATTCTAAAGTAGACAACTGTCACTTAGTTTGAATGATAAAGTACACTGGACATGACTTTGTACTATATGAACCATCCACATTCATGTTTTGTGCACATGTTCAGTTCACTTTTTAAAGAAAGGTCACACATATACAAGTACATGTGAGTCTTTTCTGTCATTGTAGATGTGTTTACAAAGACACTTGTCACTCATGAACCATTGGCAGAGTGCCTTATTTACAGCACATTTTCCCCCAAAGTTTGTCCATACATTTCAAGTACTTAGTTTCGAGAAAAATATTACGCTGTATGTTGTTGTAACATACAAAAATCATTTTTGGGTTTGTTTTCTTTCCAATTGTACATAAAAAAAAAAGTACAGTTTGTGTGGATGAGAAGTAAATAAAAACAGATTATTAAATAAAATTAAGTACAAGTGAGAGTTACATCCAGAGGAGGCAAAACCGTCATGTTGTGGAGCACCCAGACTGCTGTGAAATGCTTCACTGGTTTAAATGACAAAGTAAAGAATTGCTACAGATGATAAAAATGTGAAACTAAGAAATTCTACACATTTTATGAATATTTGTTTTAGTGTCCTGCTCCTAAAGACATGTATGACAATTCAAATTAGTCCATATAAAATCATAATACTTAATTAAGTAGAAATCTTTAGGTTGTTTAATTAAAAGCTTCTTTGGAACATAAATAAAAAGTCTCTAAGTTTAGTGCAGAAAGAATAGGAGACTTTTGAGACAATAGCGGGCGTCCCACAGACCGGTCCTTTTCCATTGTTTTCATCACTAAGAATAATGGAAAAGGACCGGTCTGTGGGACGCCCGCTATCGTCTCAAAAGTTTCCCATTGAAAATATTTAGGTTAATGTACACAGGTAGATGTACAGTACATGTACATTAACATACTCTTTAAGTGATGTGATAATTGCATTGAGGATGAAGGATATGATTTTGGGTTTTACCCTTACGCGGATGTGTGACTGTACTTGGTGCTTTCTGAGCCCTGCGTTAGAAAATCCACAGGCTACTCGGGTAGAATTTGAACTCACGACCCCCTGCATTCTACAGCAGGATGTCTTAACCACTAGATCAGTGAGCGTGCCCAGTGTTGGTAGAGTGCTGGCACCTTAATCAAGAGGTTGCAGGTTCAAATACCGTTCTAGTTAAAAAAAATTATGCTCATCCCAAAGTTTAATTAAAATGTACCAAGTCAGAGTCCCTTGTGGTTTATTACTTGATAATGTAATTAATTATTAACTTTCAAAGTCCTTTAAATTGTTCATGGTTGGAAAAAAATTGTTTTCATCACAGAGTACAATTGTCACTGTAGCAAACATTACAATTCAATTGCTGTTTTCCAATTTATCTAGAATCCTTGCTTCTGATTGGTCATTCGTCAGTCATGGATGAGATATATTTAAATATTTATTGCATCTTGCGTATGAAACGCAAAATGCATATGAACGCGCTTACTGAAACACATAATGGTTGTAAAATCTAGAACTTGTTTGTCCATCCCTGCAGGTCCTGGATACTATCTTTAAGTTAAACCTTTACAAGAGTATAATGTTCTGACATTAATGTTAAGTCATTTTAAAATATTGCTCTTTGTGCAAACCTGCAGAAACAATTATACCTTGCGTGCTCGTGGAATAACCGTCTGCGTCCCCAAATGCAGTGAGGCTGAGTTGCATGTGGGATGCAGTCGCGGTATATTCTTCCCTTTTCAACTATAATGCAAGTAAAGGGCTTGTGTGATTATTGCAATGTTTACACTCACTTTACAGAAGCGCAGCGCACATCTGCCTCATGTATTTGTATTTATTCACTTTCTGGTCCATATTCTTACTTCCAAGGTCAAGCATCATGTACAATGTAATTCCTGCCATGACCATGAAATCGCTAGTTGTCTAATCCTCTCCCATTCTCATCCCCCATTCCTCCACTCCCCCTTTCTGACCAAGTTGCGGATGCTAATTAATGCAGTCAATGCTGCTAAGGGTTGCGCATGGTGGAGGTTTGACAGAAAATTCATGTTTGTTTGGAAGACCAAACAAACACAAAAACCAAAAAACACAGGAGAGCTCCTTTGGATTGCCAGAATACATTAACTGAGGAAGTAAAGGCTGGTTTATAGTCGGTCGCGCGATGGTCGCACGAAGGTAAAACTGACGCATGACACAGTTTATAGTCGACGCTGACGCCTCAGTGACCATACACTGCAATGAAAAGGCTCAGCGTCTAGCGATCACAGCGTCGGGCGACCATCATCATGCGACCAGCTATAAACCAGCCTTAAGGTGTACCTTTATGTTTGCGTGACATGCAACACCCAGAAATAAACTGAAAGATGTAACGTGCATGCACACACTGACAATATTTTTCGGGGGAAGTTCTATGACATCATCTGTAGCCAAGTAAATTCCCACGTTACACAGTACTTGTAAAACAAGAACGAATCTTGTGATGTGCCACAAACATGCATGTACATTGCTCAGGGGAACATGAGTGATCTACACCACGCGGTACATTATCTTGATCGTGCACATTGTTGGTCGTTTCCACCGCCTTGTACAATATTAGGCCTGGGTATGAAGTTGTAAAATTTTACACTGGTTACAAAATGCAATGTTCAACAATAAATTGAAAACGAAATTTTGTTTATTTCAATTTATGTTTGATTTCCCCTCCTGCAATCATGGTGTAACAGAACATTTGTTGCACACTGTGTGAGGGTGTCCATGTTTTTTTTTTATACCTTCGGAGACAAATGGCATCCTCAGCTTTGCCTCGGGTGCCATTTCCCCCCATGTACAAAACACTATGGACCCCATCACAGTGTGTGAGAATTGGATAATGTACTTCATGTACAGTGTTCTGCTGCCACCTACATGTATATTAGTGTGTCAAGGTCTCCCATGGTTCATGTTGTAATTGGTACATGTTAAATAAACCATAAACCATAGAGAAAGGACCACACTCTGTAGACTAATCTGAGCAGCTTGTTCATGGCGTTTACACCACCGCAGCTACGGTGGCTGCATGTTCACATTGACGTGCACGCACTGTGAATCCTTCATGCTGGTTGGTACATATGCGCACTTACGCGCTATTGTCTCATCGCGCGGGCGTGCGGCGGCCACAGCTGCGGTGGTGTTAAACACCAAAAATGAGCACAGCTCGGATTTTGATCAACTTTTGAAATGAAGAAAGGCGGCACATCTCAAAACTTATACAACTGTTACTTTTATAACTCTTGAACTTCTGTGGAAATTATAACACAAAATGTAAAAATTTCCATATGACCAGTGTAGTATCTTGCCTGCCAGAAAGGCCCCGGATGGTACATGGTCACTCTTTTTGTAAACAAAGGTTACAGTCATGGTCTATCAGTCAATGATTTGTCATTCTACATTGTACATCCAAAGGAATGTTTGGTTAATTCATTATCGGGGATCATCAATTTCTGTTGTTTTACTTCCACTAATACTAAATCAACATTTCCTTTAAAATAAAAGCATTTATTAGTCATTAATTATCAAATTCAATTCATTAATGAAAACAGTTGAAGCATTGTTTTGTGTTCTTTTGTCAAAGAAGGCTATTTACGGTGGCAAGCTTTTAAAAGAAAATTATCATAGTGGTAAATTAACTTGAGACCTTAATGTAGCAATTTTATTTGCTTCTTGCAGGGGTAGCGTTGGATTAACATTACATTTAATATTATAACCTAATGATTATAACCTAGCTTTTATTTGGAGTTAATGTCTGTTCCTACGTAACACAAAAGTCAGGAACCACATTCGCTGGTTCGCTGCAAATGATTGCAGCAAATGTCAAACAACTGGTGGTCCACCTTTGCAAATCAATTTCTTTTGGTTCCACTTTTAACAGCAAGGTTTACTTTTATTTCCACTTATGGAAAAACAAATTCAAGGGTCATTGTTCCCAAAACTGACCCAGTCCTGTTCATATTGAAGTGTGATGTAATTCCAGTGTAAGCCATGTCCACTTCACACAAACTGGCTCCACTGATTACCAGAAGCCCACAGGAGTTGCACTGAGCTAGTTTTTCTTTGATGATTTGTGCAAGAAAAAAGTTTAATAATTGGACTTGGCTTTTACACGTTTTTCAAAGACTATTGATCTTCTCAGAATTAAAAGTTTCTGTCGCAAGAAATGCCTTTTAACGATGAAATGGGTGATTGATGGTAAAATTACACACAAACATATGCCAGCTCTGGAGCTGGAAGTAGAGAAAACTTTGGGCGTGCTGCAGATATGCAGGCATTTGAGGCAATGACTTACAAACAGGATTGATAAATCCATTATGTTCCGCCCCTTATTTCATTGAACAATCACTGCCAATGAGAACCAAAAAGTCCAACAAAATCCAGTATGAAATGTACAAAGCTGCTGCTATTCAGATTGCTGCATTGTGCATTTTTGTGCTTTGCAGGAGAGTGCACTGCTTAAAAGTGGGAAAAAAAGTGAGGGTAGATTCCAAGTGTCCATCATGGGTTTCATGGCTAGTCAGTTGCAGTGGTGGGTGGGGCCTAATTGATTGGTGAGACTGTACAAATCTATAGCTAAGGGGCGGAGACCAAGTGTCCATTATGAGCACCGTTGCTAGGCAGTTGCAGTGGTGGGTAGGGCTTAAGGGCTATTGAAATGTTCATTGGAACCTCTCCTCATCGGGGGCAACCCTGTCCACCATTTTGGACCTTATCCAAAATAGGAGCCACACATTGAAGTTCAAAATGCTAAATGGATATTTTCAATGACTGTTTTGATCTTGGCATTAGAAGGTGGTGGAATCATTTGCAAAGGGGCATCACACTGACAAGAATTTGTCAACCTAAACAAGTTACAACATGTATCAGGGCTATCAAAATTTAGCATTCGCCTGTGATCATAATTTAAGGTTCTACTTGCTAACCTGTTGGTAAGTGATGACGTTTTGGAGACAAGTGCAGTGTAATGAATGTTTACATGCATGCATGTGTACCACCATTAGTTTACATTGCACTTCCGGCTCCAAAACGTCATGACTTACAAACAGAATGTCTTGTTTGGTAGAATGTTATTGTGAATGTCACAGATACGTTTTGGAATTTGTGTGAAACATATTTGGCCATGCTGATATGGTAAATTTTATGCACTTTCAAGAAAGTCATATATGACTCCTAAACTGTGTAGAAGAAAACTGTGTAGAAGAAAGTGCTTTAACAGATCAGTGATTACCATTTTAACTGGCTTTTCGGCACTTTTGAACGAATGATGGTTTGCATTGATCACTATGTACATCATGGATTGCGTCACTATTTTGCCACGGTTTGTGTCACCCTTTATGTCACTATGTGTGTTCACAGCTCCCCACTGTTTGGCTTGATTGACCGTTGGTGTGTAAGACAGTGCACAAAACCCCCGCAGACAAATTTTATAATCTCAGTCCTGATGTAGAGATGAATTAAATTCAGAGCGGAGACAACAAAATTTACATTCCTCAAATCTTCATTTTCCAGTAAGAGGTTTTTTCCCCCTTAAGCATTTATACATGTATGAACCTGTCAATTTTGTTGAGTGAAAATCATGGTACACAGACTTGCTGTTAAATCTGGGCAAAGCTACATTTATTTAGCGGGAATTTCTTCAAACTAGTGATTAATGAAACAAATTATTGTTTTGATTCTTGAATTTGTTTTTCACTGAACTATGAAAGCACTGAAGGTACGGTATTTTAGAAATTTTTTTTGTTATGAAAACTAAAAAAAAATATTTCCGTTTTTAGAAGGTGGAACACATGGAACAATTCTGTTTGTTGTCAATTTACAAAACATTGTAACTTTACTGTAGTCTACAGTTTATCAAATAATGAAACAGTTCTTAATTCAATGTTTCTCTTTTTCTTTTTTTCACGTTAATGTCTTTGATCTTATAGGTTCAGTTGCCAACGATGCGTTGGGTGGACGGCCACAAACCGCTGTTTAATGTCGCAGTCAAAGCCGTTTCCTCCATACATGCTCAGGTATAAAAAACAAACAAAATCCTTTTCAAATTAAAACTTGTTGTGCTCATGTGGGCATACCACATTGAAGTTTAATACTTTTGATATGAAACCCTCATCTACCTACTCTAATGGATCGTACATGTAAGTCTAAACATTTGTGAGGACTACTGTGGGCATAATAATAATAATAATAATGATAATAATACTGTTAACTGTATTTTCATCTCTGTTGACTTTTCATCCCTTGGAAATAGAGACGTGTACCATTTTCTATTGTTCATGGAGGCGATGGAGGCGATGGAGGCAATTGCCTCCGTTGCGAAAGATCATTGCCTTAAGTGCCCTAGAAATTTACAGTTTCCTCATAGAGGTGCCTTTTATCAAGAACAAAATGCCTTGGTGCCCTTGCCCTTTCAAGAACGAAGCAATCAGGCCTGCTATGTACTTTAAATCTTATTTTGTGGATGGATAAAACGATCCCCAAAAGCACAGAAAGTGCAAATGAGGTGGCTTGCAGATGACAAGCCCTGCTTTTTTGCAAACCCCCTCCACATCATTGCCGCCCTTGTGTTCTCCCTCGGCCACTTTTCTCTTGGAGTATATAATACATTTTCATCATAATTCACCATGGATAATTGTCTTATTGTACTTCTCAAACTATATAGATATGTTCTTTGATGTGAAAATAAATTTGAACTGAATTGAACTTAAATTGAATAATGGATGGTACAATTACCCATCAATGGGGGACATTTGGGCACTAGGTGGCAGCAGACATGTACATGTACCAGGTTAGTTTCTAATGTTTATGTAATTCTGAGCATGCGCTTAATATCTGAGAGCAGGGCCCAATTTCATAGAGCTGCTTTAGCACAGAAAGCAGCTAAGCACAACGAAATTATGCCAGAATAAGGTTACCAGCCAAAATACCATTCCACATGTACAAATTTTGGCTGGTATCCTGCTTATTTTCGCTTAGCAGAAAATTACGATGCACTATTTGCTGCTTAAGCAGCTCTATGAAATTGGGCCCAGTTGTTTTACCTGGAGCGTCTGCTGCCCTCGTGTTCCCCAAAGTCTCCCCATTGTAACTGAATTTGTGTTCGTGACTTCCTGTCCAATCGAAAGGATGAATATGTAGACAAGTTCCTGAGTCGTTGTCACTACGTGGAGGAGGGCAAGATCCCCCGGAGTATCGGAGAACAGGACATGAAAGCCAAGCTGGTCAAGAGCATCATGGAACTGAATAACGCTGTAGCTGAACCCCTGGTCAAGTTCCTCCCTATCATACTGGATAAACTCATCCTGATGATTGTCAGGCCGCCTATCATTGGTGGACAGATCGGTGAGGCCATACTAAAATAAACTATTGTTTTGTTGGAAGCGTTCTCAGTTTGTCTGTTGATGTTCTTGCATAAAAAGTGTTGTTAAAGAGGGGCTCTCAGGTTGAATTCAGTTTGGTGATGAGCACATTTTCCAATAGATAGAGTACTTATGAAAGTGGGAGAAATGCAAGTCTCTAACCTCATGTTAAAGTGGTGTAAAATGCCCCACTTCCCCACTTCTATTGGGAAAATGAGTACATCACAAAGCTGAATTTTACCTTGGAGCCCCTCTTTAAATGTTTGTCATATTCAACTACCCCATCATACTGAATAAACTAATCCTGATGATAGTAAGGCCACATGTCATTGGTGGACAGATCAGTAAGGCCATGCAAAAATAAAACCATGTCTTGAGGGTAGTGGGCTTATTTTGGCGAAACAGGGCACTCTGCTATTGATTTCTTCATCACAGTCTACTTTTGTGAAGACGGCCCAATTTCATAAAGCAGTGAAGCACAAAACTTTGCGTAACAACATGAACAAGTTACTTCGCTTACCACAAAAAGTAGGGTACCAGTCATAGGTAACATATATATTACAAGACATGTTGGCTGGTAACTTTTTGCTGAGCAAGATTTTTCTGTGCAAAGCAAGTTTGTGTGACGGATAGCTTCATGAAATAAGAAGTTTTTGATAGAAAAGAAATAAGAAATATAATTTGTGTGGGTCGGGTCTCAGACTAGTACACTACTATTAAATTGCATGTGTGCATTTAGCTACAGTCGAACCCACCTTCTCTTTTCAGAGCCACCATTCCTCCCAAAAGAGATTTTTACATGGTTGTACCCGCAAATTTTGCTAGTTTACTAGTTATAGTTTTGTATCCTTCGCACCATGCGAAGCTTCAAACATCACTTAGCAATAGTCGGTTGTAGAATTCAGGTGAAAATTATATACTCCATTGGGAAAAAGTCCTCTTGGTGACAGTGTTGTTTGTCCAAACTTACCTTCATTTCTGGCAGTCTTTGTACTCTTTTTTTCTTCCAGTTGACCATGTCGGACAGCTCTGTTTCGACACTGTGGCTGAGATAGTTGACCGTATTCACATCTTACTGGACAATGGTCAAGACAACCATGGCCGCAATTCCCTTCTTTGCTCCTACATCCAGTATTACTTCCGACCACCAGACACGGATGATGACACTGTTGTTCAAGGTCAGTGAAGAGTATTTAGTTTTGTTTGGACAACAGGACTGGTTATGTTTGTTGAAACTGAGGGTGGTTGACACTGAATGAAAACACAGATCAATTTGATACATTTTCCTCCTGAGAAAGAGAGCTGATGTTTCACTCTTCTAATTTATTATTGTCTTTATTTATGCAGCATTAAAAAAAAACTTGTACTATTAAGCACACCAACAATACAGGCTCAAATATATTTACAAGTGATTGTTCATGTTTGCCAAAATTTATTATCGGAACTGAAAATGATCAGCTTGGGGAAAGGCAAGTTAATTTTCTCAAGAGTCCCACAGTTAGGGTGTTTGGCTACGTGTCGTGGCTAAGCAGTGTACATGTAGTGCCCTTGACTCTGGTGGCTAAGTCATCAGAGTGGCGGTTCGAATCCCGATCATGACAATTGTGTCATTGAGTAAGACGCTTAGCTGCGATCGATTCTCTTACCAAAGAGTGATAGGGTACTTAACTGGGACAGCAGAGACTGCACAGTCGTATACTCCCCAAGGAGCTGAGATGGTTTAAGGGAATGACCTAACTGGCCCATGACAGGGCTGGTAATGCTTATTCACTGTGAGTGTCATAAGAATTGCTGGATGATCGTGCTATAAAAATATCCATTATTCTTGTAGTACTGCTATACTTGCCGACAACTTCAGATCAACTTGGTAAGGTTAGACAAAATATGTCATGTGTGTGGCATTAAGAGTTCAAGTTTAGATACTGGCTACATTTTCAGTGTATTTCTTAACAGTAACTTGAATCATAGTTTATAAAAGAACGGTTTAGCACGTGTCCGTTTCACATTGTGATTAGATTATTAAGATCGGCAAGATTCTTGGTTGGGATTTGATTTCTGAATGTGCCTGCACAGGGGATGTTTATAAGACGTCTTAAAACTGATCATCGTGTGCATTTGTTTTTTTTTATTTGCATTTTTACCCACTTTGCCTACTATGGACTCGTCTGATTATGGTAAGTACAAGAGGACACATATTAACTGTCAAAGGATTTCTGTTTGCTGTAAAAACCAAATTCTGTTACTAACAATGGTGTGTATTGGTGTGTTTTGTTTTTTCTTCATCGGTTGTGGCTTGAGTTAACTTTATTCACTCTTTTTATTCACTTTCTTCCGATACTGGCACAAAGTTCAGACACATAGGCAGAAAAAAAAATGGACGCATTTGAAATTGAAATATGGCGCAGTAGAATTGGTGCCTTTGCCAGTATCATAGTTATTATTTAGCTTTAGATTCGAATTGGTAACTTTTCCCCCCATCATCACAAAAAAAATTTCTTGTTCTCTTCAAATGTACCAATTCATTGCCCATTAAGTTGGTTTTCATTAATATTGTTCTCGTTGCCATGATCCAGTTGTCATTACTGTGTTCAGTTAGTTTTGAAATTATAAATCAAGTGATTGTATGGAAGCCAGTTTGGCAACTCGCTGACTACATAAAAAATGCCAATAGAAAGTTTGTCGCACCTAGCTTGCAACCCCACTGTATTCAGTAATTTAGTTGGTAGAATCAATGACTGAATTTTAGTCTGGATGCTCAAAATACTGACTGTGAAAAATTATTGGTCCGGTGGGTGTTTACACCCCCTACATGCCCTGGTCCCTTCACCATGTTCACCTGTGAGTAGTGAATCTATTGCATGGCATGTGATGGCAGGTTGACCAATAGCAATGTAATGCTGGCTTATGAAAATGTAAGATATAGAAGTTTTTAGAAGCCAATAGAGCTGCTTAGTGCTCACTTGTAGAGAACATTACTTCAGCCATTCAGTAGACTGATTGCGCGACCAATGTTTACATGTCATCACAAGACTTATAGTGGGTACTATGTCATCTCAGCTGATGGCAAAGATGTCCAAAGACTACATGCTGTGACCTACAGAGTCACATCGACAGTTGGCTTTTGGTAATAATCACAAGGTTTCTAAGCCCTTTTTATGAGAGTTGTATGTTGTGACATTGATTTTGATCACACTACTGTTTCACAAACTACCAGTATTCTACTACAAGAGAGCTTTATTTTGAGTTACGCACTACCGGCATCGGACGACGATGTAGCCACATGTGATAAAAGTAAAGAACATTGGAAAAGTGAGCAATACCCAGACTTGCGGAATTTCAAATGAATCACACAGTTTTGGAAAGCCTTTTCTTTTGGATGATTTCAGCTTCAAAGTTGTGAAATTGTTATGTTGAAAAGTGTGTGGTCGCATTCATCTGGCCCCAATGCTCCGTGCAACTAACTACATAACGTTCCATGTAGAATTTCCAAGATTTGCTGGAACTGTCCTTACTGGCTTTATTCAGCCACTCCGGTACAAACTCTGGAATATTCTTCACAGATTACGAGAAAGAAAAGCCTGGACCGAATAAACAAATGCAACCATCATCATGTACTTTAAAACAGCGGCACTTTCCTATGGAGGACGCCTTGTTTGTTGATGTTTAATACCCACTATCGGTCACGTGACTTGGAGAGTGCAATCCGTCTATTTTTTTTTTTATAGACAATGAATAAAAGCTGTTTACATGTAGGTGGTGTCATTTTCGATGAACATTTTTAACTATAAACTCCATGGTGTAACTGTACATGTTTATGTTGTGTCATTTCATGTAGCAAGGTGTTGTAGTTGAAATCTGGAAGCCCGAGAATGAGACTAAGACAAACATATTGAGACCAAGACCAAGATTTGAAGTTCAGAGACTATAACTAATACTTGAGATTATGTTAAGAATCAAAGCAAAATCAACACTTTGGTCTTAGATAAGGTTGTCCATTGGTTTTTTGTTTTGTTTCATTGGTACATGGTTTACATGTAGAATTTATTTTATTTTTCTTTTATTTATATTATTATTATTTTGGGGGTGTTAGATGTAAATGTGCACACACTTTTATCTTGTCATTTCTTAAAAAATGACAGCAAAGTGTACCTCAGCCTTATCTGGGTTCTTTATGTTTAGATACATTAAATAAAACTTACATAGTTACAGGCTGTACATATAAAGTGGTGTCATTTAAGGTGAACATTTCAACTAACTCCATTTGTGCCATTTCATGTAGCAAGGTGTTGGCTTATCATGTTAGCAGTGTTAGAGTTGAAACCTGGTAGTCTTTGAACGAGTCTAAGACAGGGTTTGCCCTTAACTTTTTCAATAACTAGCCAGCAGGACTAGTTAGCTTGTGATTTCACTGGTCCCCCAGCATTTTCACTGGTCCACATTTCATGCTAAATAGGGACGTGTTTTAACACTGAAGTAGCCAGCCGGACCACTAGGAGTGAATATTGACCGGTCCTCAGGTGTTTTAACTAGCATTTGACCAGTGGACCACTGTTAAGGGAGAACGCTGTAAGACAACGATTTTGAGACTGAGACTAAGACTTGAAGTTCAGAGACCATGACTGATACTTGAGATTTGTTGTAAACAACAACAGTTAACATTCAAAGCCCAAACATGGCTTTGGTTTTAGATGTTAAGGTTTTTCATTGGTTTTTTCACAAGCCATTTTGAGATATGGTGGACACATTACTAGGGCACTTTTTGGTTTGGGTAAATTTTTCTGTATACTCCCAAACAAAACAGTGCTCTCCTACAGTGTCCGCCATACCTCAAAAAGGCTAAATGGTTTCATTGGTTCATGATTTACATGTAGGATTTTGTTGTTGTAGATGTAATTGTGCATTTCTTAAGGATGACAGCGTAGTGTATTCTACGCTATGTTCAATAATTTAGAGAAGTTAAAAGAAAAACCTGTTTCCCCTTTATACCAGCTGTCGTGACCAGCCTGCCAGCTGTGGGGCGCTGAACTCTATTTTGTGCATAGAATGTCATAAGAGACAATTCTTTAGCACCCAAAGCAAAATATTGCCCTTGCTTTGCATGAAAGTGGCAGCCACTTCTCCTTGCTCTTGTTACATGAACAAGCAGATGCAAATTTGAGGACTTTTGGATGCTTGTTTGGTAGCATATTACATGTACATGTAGGTAATTTTCCATTGTTAACAAATCTCTGATCATGCGCACATTTTCGAGAACAATGGATTTACCATGGTAGGTCTGCTGCCACCTAGCGCCCATGAAAGTCTCCCATTTGTTATTAGACCTATTATTTCAAATGACTTATCTTGACACCTTTTGCACACAACTTTAGAGACCACTGCATGGCCGTTATCATTTTCAATTTTTATATGATGCCACTTGAAATCTCAGTCTTTATCACCAATTGCCATTTTGTTCTCTGTATGCCATTTTTATTGGCTGGCAATCTATTGGCTGGAAGTCTATTGGCTGGCAGTCTATTGGCTGGCAGTCTATTGGCTGGAAGTCTGTTGGCTGGCAGTCCGTTGGCTGGAAGTCTGTTTGCTGGCAGTCAATTGGCTGGTAGTCTGCTGGCTGGCAGTCTATTGGCTGGCAGTCTATCGGCTGGCAGTCTATTGGCTGGAAGTCTATTGGCTGGCAGTCTATTGGCTGGAATCTGTTGGCTGGCAGTCAATTGGCTGGCAGTCTATAGACTGGCAGTCTATTGGCTGGCAGTCTATTGGCTGGCAGTCAATTGGCTGGCAGTCTATTGTCTGGCAGTCTATCGACTGGCAATCCACTGGCTGGAAGTCTGTTGGCTGGCTGTCTATTAGCTGGCTGGAAGTAAAAAACAAACCTTCCTGTGTGAGAAAAGTCTGTAATTGACATACACGTACAATATGTACCCTTAATCCTTTTGGTACACGTAAGTGTAATATGACGTCATAAACCATGCCCAATTCTCAAATTTCAGCTCTAATGATTATCTGTAGAAGCCCATAAAAATAGGCCTTGCAATTTTTTTTATTCAAAATACCTGCAAAGTTTTAGACTTCCTTTCACATTCATGTGTGTCTTGCAATGACAGTGTCTCACTAGAAAAGTCTACTTTTCGTCATGGCAATCAATTTTAAAAGGTGAAAATGGAATAGACCGATCCATTAAGCCCTGCCCCATACGTGTTGACCAATCACAGCCTTGGGTACGCCACTGAAAGTCTGACAAAAGTCTGACATGATAAAAATCCTATTGGAAAATGTAAACATGCGTGCGTGTACTTATAGCGCGTGTTCATGTCGTGCAGAGTGGCACTGAAGAGATGCACATTGTGCTGCCAACATGTACAGTGGTGATTTAGGCAATGCTGTGATTGGTCGATATGTTTAGGGGCGGGGCTTAATGGATCGGTGTTTCAAACACATGTCTTGCAATGACACAGTGTCTCTCTAGAAATGGCTACTTTTTGTCTTTGCAATCACTCTTGAAAGGTGAAAAATGGAATTAAAATAAATCACACACAAATGCACAGCACCTTTTTGAAGTAGTGTAAATACCTTGAGTGTAGGACTAGTGCATGATGCATGTGACATATACATTGAAACACTGACAGGATTATATATCTGTAAACCATGGTGATTATCGCTAAGTGGACCAATTTTCACTGTCTGCAGACTTCTCGCCACCTTCCCTGGCCAAATTCCGTATAGGGAACTATGGGACGGTGGCTAGGTCCAACAGCTTCAACGTCAACCAGCGAGCCTCGCTGTTCTCAAGCACCAGTAGTTCAAGCCTGTCTGGACCTGGCTCCCCCGAGGAGGACATGGAGGGGATGATCCACGGACGGTTTGGCAGCGAGCGCTACAACGCTCACTCCTTCAGTCGCTCCAGTCTTTTGAATAACACAGGAATGGGCAATGTACCGGTGATGGGTCTGGGTGGCCGTGTGCCACCGAAGAAGGTACTTGAATATGATGCTCTACTATGTGGTGGTACATCATCAGGCCATGTCAGAATTGACGGCTACGGCTACAGCTATGGCTGGATCGCCGCAGCATCATGCGTTGAAGTAAAGGTCGTCCATACCAAAGCTGTAGCTGTAGCAGTAGCTGCCAGTTCAGATATGGCCTTAGTTTTAGGGAGAATTTATTCTTTCCAATCACTATCAAAAAGTAGTATTCAAGTAACATATAAAACTAACCGGTTAAAAGATTTGTTATACATTATAAGGAAAACAGCAAATAATTGTCACATGCTTGATAAGGTTACTGCACTTTTAAGTTGGATCGGTTTTCAACATTATATTCTGAGATAATTAACATTTAAGTTTTCCTATTACTACAAACACTACTTTTCTATATCAATGCACAGAGCACTGAATAAAGTTTACTAAAAAACAGAACCCCTCCCCCCCCCCCCCAGGAATTTACTCCTCCCCTTCAGAGTGACTGTGCAAGTCTGGTGAATATTTGAAAAAAAACTGGGGAACCTAGAGTTCCTACAAACATTTATGACATTGGTTAAACGGTTGTGAGAAACAAAATTTGGCACTTTTAATGAAATACATGCTAGACTTGCACAGTCTATTAACATAAAAGTTTTACATCAGTGAAAGTTGCTTCAATATTATACCCTCATTCCTTGTGACCTTTACAACACTACTGAATTTCTAAAACTTTGTAACTTTTCCTGATGAAATGGTCAACTAATTTTAACAATTTTTTTCATAAAGTATGTGTGTAAAGACACACATATTTTACGTGCATATTAAATGTAAGGCCCAGGAACACAAAATAGTGTACACACAATTATTTTATTGTCAACACTTAGGACCCCCCCCCCCAAAAAAAAAAAGAAATTCTTTACCATAATTACGTCTGCTAAGGGAGCCTCAGTGTGTAGAAGAAAAAAAAATCTCCTTTGAGAAAGACTGCTGCTAATTTTTAAAACTTAAGCAGAAAACATTGCTCAACAAATTCCTGCTGAGCAAAAATTTGCAGGAAACCAAGAACAAAAATTAAGTATTTTTTGCAAATTTTCTTCAAGTCACATGAAGCAGAAACAGATTATCAGCCAAACTACCATATATTCGAAATACAAGGAATCAAAAAAATGCAAAAAAAAAAAAAGAAAGAAGCAGATTCATGACATGGTATTTTGGCAGGTATTCTGTTTCTGCTAAGCAGTAATTGCATGTGCCAAGCAAATTTTTGACAGAGGGTCCTGGGCCCAATTACATAGAGCTGCTTAAGCAGAAAACATTGCTCAACAAATTTCTGCTGAGCAAACATTAGCTGGGAACCAGTAACAAATGGTACAAATACACACGTGTCATAGTGTTTTGGCTGTTCACCTTTTTCTGGTAAGCACAATTGTTTCATGCTTTGCTAATTTTTGTGCTTAAAGGGGTTGTATTGTCATGATTATAGCAGTAAATGGAGAAACTCGGTTACTATGCACATGTGCGCCGGCGGTCACATCACAGTTTGATAAAGATGGCACCCGTTTGTGATTTGACCCCAAGTGCACTTGTGTGCAGTATCTGGGTGAGTGTTCATCTTTCCATGCACAGCCACAGGTCTGCTATAATCATGACGACGCAGCCCTTTAAGCAGCTCTATGAAATTGGGGCGTGGTCAGACATGATGTGCTCATTCAGGGACTGATTGTTATTTTCCTCGATTCCTTTCAACAGTTAGTACATGAGGAGATTGCACTGTTGCTGGTTGTGTCTAATGGCTCGGCGAAGGAGAAAGTCCTCAACCATGCCTGGTTCTTCTTTGAGCTTATGGTGAGTTTAAAAAAAAAAAAAAAGTTTTAAAGCTAGAAAAAGTTCAGTCTACTGGTGAATATGTTTGCTCTTCAATGCATGAGGACGTTACACCGTTAACTCACGTTAAAATAACAACAGGTACAATAAATCTGTATCTAGGTAGGTGTGCAGTAACACCATGTACATTTACATAAATCTGTCTGTCAGTATGCTCTGATCTTCTTTAGGAGACAGCTATTTTTATCAGTATGCTCTGATCGTCTTCAGGAGTGGAGATGATCGTCTTCAGGAGTGAAGGCGACCAGAGCATACTGATTGAAACATTGAGTTGTTACACCACCGGTTCTTTTTAGAACCACCCCAACTCATGCAAGAGATTCAAGGTGTTACCACAAACCTTAAAGGGGATGTATCGTTGTGATTATAGTGGTAAATGGATTAACCCAGTTATTAAGCCAAGAAACTGCTTAGAACTGCAAATTATTGCTTCTGCTAGGCAAAAGTAAGCTAAGATTCAGAGCTTCTTAGTTCTGGTAAATTTGGGGCCCAATTTCATACAGCTGATTAAGCAGAAAATTCTGCTTACCAATTTGTTGCTAGGCAAAAATTTAAGCAGGATACCAGTCATAGATGGTACATGTGGCATGGTATTTTGGCTGGTAATCTTATTCTGGTAAGCATTACTTTGTTGTGCTTAGCTACTTGCTATGGCCCAGCTGGTTTATCTATTTGTCTTTGTTTTACCAGTGCTGTAGTTTTCCAAACTTTTCAATGCTAAGCCTATTGTGTTTGAAGGTTCAATGTAAGGCTTTGTTTTGATTACAATAATTAGTATATTGAATCCTCTTTTTATGCCTTTAAAGTGGTACGGGTGTATTTTAATGAATTAATTGGATTTCTATGATTCAGGTGAAGAGCATGGCCCAGCATCTTGCCGAGACAGACAGACTGGACTCCCCACGTAAGGGGCTTTTTCCTGAAGCTTACTGTCAGGATATCAGTAACATTGTGGGCATTGTAACCACCGATATTGTGGCCAGATACAATAAGGTATGTAGAGTGCATACAGAAACCATGTAGTGGACACTTGTTTCGTAAAGTACACATTTAAGAGATTTATTTAACACGTTGACTGCCGACTACGAATATCCTCGTACTAACAGGTGTACCGGAGTCTGCCACTACGAATATACTCGTAGAAAATGAAAGGTATTTGCATTGTAATTTGAATACACTGGCACCACTGATGGCGCAACCAATAAGCTGCTGGCAGTGGTGAGGACATGCTTCTATAAAATGTACATGTTCAAACTATTTAAGTAAGTACCGGTACCTATTAAGTATGCGCGCATGCGCATAGACCCTAACGCTTGGCAAATGGGAACGGCATGTGAAATTATGCACGGCAGTCAACGTGTTAAGATGTCAGATTTGTCAGATGTCAGATTTGCCAAATCTATGGTAACAAATCCATTTGAATACTTTAAAGATATTTTTCCTTGAAGGCCAAGCACTATAGACCTTTATCATGGTGCGGCCATCTTGATTTTCTTCCATTCAAACCAATGTAACCAAACCGAGGCAGGAAGGGCAAATAGTCTGGTTCCTTTTTGTGCAATGATTGTTAGCATCTATTACTGTCATTGGATACAGGGAACATGCCCAAGATGGTGGCAGCATGATAGAGGTCTATTGGGAAGATCCAAAACCAGAAATGTTCACAGATTCACACAAAACTTACATAGTATAAAGATAGTCATGCTAGAAAACTTCCCTTGAAATATTTTTGCCTGAAATTTTTGATCTCGCAAGATCAGAACTCAATTTCTTTAAACAGTGAACACATTTAAGGGTGTTTTTCGCTTTTTTCTCGTGACACCAATTACCAGTTGAACTTAGACTCTCACAGGTTTGTTATTTCATGTGTATGTTGGGTCACATCAAGTCTGGATACTGGTCTTAGACAAATACCAATGTTGTACATGGGCTTTAGTTCAAGGACGTTATAAGCTTTCATTTGAGACACTGAAAGAGAAAAATCTGTCGGTACAAATGAGTTGTTAATGGGACCTGACATTATCTTACATTGCCAGCAGCCATGTGCGAACAATTTACATGTTACATGTACAAGTATTTTGTGCATTGTGTGTGGCATATGTGAAAGTAATCTTTTTTTCTATTATGAAGTGGCATCATCTGTCGAAATTCGTTGAGAGAAAAATGTCAAAGTTGTTTGGTTTTTCGGCGAAACATTTGGCGATGCAATTTTAAAAAGGCGAACCTTAAGATGTAGTTTGAACAGTAATGTTGGTGAAACTGCTGTTGTTCACGTTAACAGACCTTATGGTGTGTCGTGGCCGAGCGGATAAGAACACCGGACTCAAGCTCTGGTGTCTCTGACCAGCAGAGTGTGGGTTCGAGTCCCGGTCGTGACACTTGTGTCCTTAAGCAAGACACTTAACCATTATTGCTTCGTCCTTCGGATGGGACGTAAAGCCGTTGGTCCCGTGTGTTGTGTAATGCACGTAAAAGAACCCAGTGACACTTATCGCAAAGAGAATGGGTTCGCCCCGGTGTTCCTGGTTTGATCGGCTGCAGATTGCGCCACGGCACCTTGTAAATCATTACATGGTGCTAAAGGAACAGGTCTCATACTTCAAAAATGTAACTCATCATACCTTGCAGGAAAAAAAATACTGAGCGCTCTGAGACGCCCATAGGGTGTGATAAAGCGCTATATAAAAACTGCGTATTATTATTATTATTATTATGCATTAGCCGCCATCTTTGAGGTCAAATGCAGCAGCGTATGTGCATTGTAGCTGTTTTTACTTGAGGGTGAGGGCGCCCTTTCACATACTAAATGTTCCCAGTCATACTCATAAGGTCTATTGTTGATGGGGTTCTTTTTTACATGTGTTTTATACAGGATGTGAGAGCCATGCAGTTACTCAATGCCAGCTTAGCATTCTTCTTGCAGGATCTCTTGTCACTGATGGATAGAGGGTACGTCTTTGCTCTCATCAGAAACTACTGCAAACAGGTGAGTAGTCGAAAAGGGGTTCGCCAATTTTATTATCTCTGCATTGGTGTGTGCAGATGAGCTTGGCCTCCAAAATATTATTTTTATTATTAATACTGATATGTTAAAAAACTTGCCAGCAGCACCATCCCCAAACATGGCTTCCATCAACCCACAAGATCGACACGTAGTTCTGTACATTATATCATCCCTTGTCTATAACACAGGTGGTATCCAGAACTGTAAGTCATCTGCAATTCTCCACACCACACTACCCCCGACTTTGGAATAGACCGACCCATTAAGCCCCGCCCACTGTGCACGCGCGCTGTATGCACAATGTCAGACTTTTGGTGGCGCAATCATGTATGTGATTGGTCAATACAGTAAGGGTGGGGCTTAGTGGATTGGTCTATTCTCTCCCTGAGACTATCGTGGGGATCAAGAGGCCTGAGAAGTTCAGACAATCTTTGACCAGACCGTTTTTCAGTTTGGCATAAAAATCATCTCGAGTCTGTCCCCAACTACCTTTGGAATATACATTTAAAACAAATGAAAATTAAAAAATAAATAATTATTGCAGCCAGCAGGCTGAACTATAGTACAGATACACTTTGAAAAAAATAAAAGTACATCAAGATTTGTATTTAAAAAGTCATTGAATATTAAAAAATATAAATACAAAATTGTCAGTCGCAGTGGTCTGTAATAACCTGAAAATGTTCTGCACAGTTACTCCACTTTTCAAAAACTTACAGTTTAAAGATTTTTTTGTAAAGTGATATGATTCTCATATTCAGATATGTGTCAAATGTATATTGATGGAGAATCTGCTGCTCCAACCAGGTATTTGTGAAGGCATATTGTGAAAGATGTCGACATTTAAAATCCACTGTTGTTTATACAGGTTGCAGGGAAGATCACAGTCATGGCAGACCCTACCAGTCTGGCTCAATTGAAGCTTGACTTCCTTCGCATCATCGTCAGCCACGAGCACTACGTCACCCTCAACCTTCCCTTCCTCCACACGGACATATCTCGTCCCCCGTCCCCTACCCCATCCATCAGTAGCATGTCATCCATGATGTCTCTGGCGTCGTCGCTGCCTTCTACTGTCAGCAAGGCCAAGTTGATGCAACTGACCCCAGAGTTCCGGCAGCAGCACTTCTTGACCGGTCTGCTACTCTCTGATCTTGCCTGTGTACTTCAGACTCTGTAAGTGTGGACTCTGTACACTGTCCGTTGTCAGAAGAGAAAATTAATTTGGTCCTTTTTCACAGTACTCACAAAAGGTACACATTCTCAGAACTACGCGCGCAATACTGAGCATGTGCGTGCATGCTTGCGCATGCTCAGAACTGTCAAAAAGGCCTGTTGTGTCTGCTGCCGCCAGCGTCTCAAAAGTATCCCATCATTGTACTCTGTGATGAGGTCCATTATACAATTGTTGTCTGCTGTGATGTGGTCCATGCTGTTTTGGACACCTGAAGGGGCAGATGGCACCCGAGGCGAAGCTGAAGGTGCCATCTGCCCCCTCGGGTGTCCAAAACAGCATGGACCACATATCGCAGCAGACAACAATTGTTTTGTTATACCATGGTATTATATTGCAGGATTGTTAAAAAAGCCCTTACTGACATAGTTTGCAGACGACAATATTCAATTAAACAAAAGTGCAGCAGCAGGCGATCGATCAAATTTTTCATCAACCAAAATGTATCAACTGGTCTCTATCGTGAGCATCATATCGAAAGTACAGTAGCGTGCATAGTACCAGTGGTTGCATAGTAACCTCTTTCTCAGGTAGTACCGCTAATCTGGTTGTACAGATCAATGGGGATGATGAAATGAATTTTCTGAGAACGATCTAGGTAATGGATCCCGACAACATCACTTATGAAATTTTGTATTATGTCACGTGATTGGTTCTCGACCAATAAAAATTAATAATCTAATACCATGGTATAACGAGGTGTTTTGTACACCAGAGGGGGGCAAATGGCACCCAAGATGAATGCCATGGTCATTTTAAACAACACTGGGTACAAACATTTTCCCGAAAGTGGTAGCAAATTTTGAATGCGCGCACCCTTTGAAAACTAGACAAATTTGGAATGACTCTTCTCTAGAAACTTTGAGCATACCATTCCTTTTTAAAATAAATTGGTAACCTTTGATTACTTTGATTGAAAACAGGAACAGCAGCCTTCACCATCAGGCCATAGACACCGTCAGTAACCTCTTGAGCTCCCACGATGCAGACAGCCGCTTCGCTGACGCCGACTGTCGCATGAGGGTTGCTGCTCTCTACCTACCCCTGTTGGGGATCGTCATGGACGCCATCCCCCAGCTCAACTGTCAGAATGCCAATTCCATCAATCGTCCCTCGGCCGCCATGGGCGATGACGACTCGGATCTGGATGGCAATCCTGTCAATCAGACTGTTGCCATGGCGATCGCTGGGACCAGCGTGTATGCCCGATCTGATGCTAAGGTGGAGTCAACTCCATTGCAGGTATAAGTTTGAAACAAGTGAGAGAATGGGTGTGGGATAGCAAAAATGGATGTTTGGAATAAAACAATTCTTGCATACAGAAATTATAATTTGTTACGATAGTTTAGTTTAGTTTAGTGTAGTTTATTACCTCTGTTACGCAAAACACCAAAAACACGACTTGTGGTGCAGAAGAGAAACCCTGAATAGGCACGCAGGCAAAAAAACAAAAAAACGAGCACAACAACAGGAAAAACAGCGAAATAGACAGTTTAAAAGTCTGAAAAATAGTTTAAAAATACAGAAACTATCTATGGCTATGGCTACAACTGTTGCTAAGGGTGTTGCTAAGGACCTAGCCATAGCCGCCAAATTGGATACAGCCACAATTTGAGCAGAACAATAGTCACCGGATTAAAGCTTTTTTACTATGTAATTGAAATTGCCAATAATTCTACAGAGTATAGAATCCTCCTTCCAGACCATAACTCTGTTAAATTTCATTTTGTCCTCATTGGTTAAAAAAAATCTTTCCTTTTTTTCTTTCTAACCAGCGACCTCCAAGCCACACCAGACTGAGCGAGGAATCAACGAGGGACCTCCTCCTGTGTTTCATCTGGGTGCTGAAGAATCTAGATCCTCGCACTCTCCAGGACTCCTGGGTTGCTCTGTCAGTCAGTCGCATCAATCAACTTCTGGATGTGCTGTATTACTGCATCTGTTGCTTTGAGTATAAGGTAGGGTACAAGACCTATTTATTCTGAGGTTTGTGAAGTTTTTAAATATATCAATTTTAAGGTTTAGTACTATACCATACATTTTCACTTAATTCAGGTGTTGGAGGCTGTAACAGAAAATGGTGGAAATTACCACAAAATAGGTTCCTGAACCTGTGCACAAGTAGAGAATTAATTTGTGTAAAATGCAGAATCATTCAGAATTATAACGAAGGCCAGTAGGTGGACTTCAATTAACAAGCTCATTGTAAAGGGTAAAATACGAATGTCATACTACCTTATGGATATGATTTAGATTTTATTGCTACTTGTGAAATGTTGTGGCTGAGTGTATAATGCACCTGAAATAAGTTCTGGTGTTGTCACAGTGTGTGTTCAGTTCCCGGTCGTGGCACTTGCGTTTTTAAGCCATACACTTATTGCTTCATCCTTTGGATGGGATGTTAAGCTGTAGATATGGCAGACACTATATGAGTGCACTGTTTGGTTTGGGTGTATACAAACAAATTTACCCAAACCATACAGGGCACTTGTAATGTGTCCTCCATATCTCAGAAAGGCTAATTGTGTAAAGCATGTCAAAGAACCCATTACACTTGACGTTAAGAGAAGGGGAGTGCCCCATTGTTTCTGGCATGGTTGGATGCAGATTGTGCGGCATCATCTTGTAAACGATTACAAGGTGCTATGTAATAGGGTCTCATAATTCAAAAATACCCTTCCTAAAACTAATGAACACTTTGAGATGCCCGTTGGATGTGACAAAGTGGTTCAAGTGTATGTTTTTTGTTCTTGTTTCTTGTTTCCATTTTGGTCCTTCTCTAGTCTTTTTATGTCTTCGTTTTAAATGTTTGTGTTGCCTTTTGTGTAATGTATTGCTCCGGGTATATTTTATTTGTTCTTGTCTTTTTTAATTTGTTATCCAGGTTGGACTGGCACACCTCATGGTGACAGTGCCTGCACTTTTGTCAGCCCTGGCAAACCTGGATTTGTTTACTTTTTGATTGTCATGACTGTTTGTTTGTGGGGTTTTTTTTTGTTTTTTTTTCGTTGTTGTTGTTAATGTTGTTGTTGTGATTGTTGTGATTGTTATTTTGTTATTTATGTTGTTTTTTGCGGTGTTGTTTTGTTTGTTTGTTTTTGTCTTTTCTGGTTTGTCCGTTTTGGTTTACATGTTGTTGCTCTGTAGTTTATTGTATTTATATAAATTTTCTTGCCGCCTTGTTGTTTTAAATTTCTTTATTTTTTTAATATGTATGTAAATTGAAATTGCCGAATAAATAATAATAATAATAATAACAACAATATAGGCAAGCATTATTATTATTATTATTACTTCAGGGTCGGAAGATGATATACCGTCGGCAGTCTCGGCTTTCACTGAAGAAGCATGACGTGAAACAGCGTCTTGAAGATGCCATCCTAGGGACGTCTAACGCACGCAGTGAGATGATGCAGAGACATAGCAGACAAGGATCTGGATCATTGGGTAAGGCCTTGTCTGGGAACCACGAAGCAGGTTTGGCTTCTTACCATGGTTAAAGGGGATCTGTTGTCATGATCATAGCAGACCTGTGGCTGTACATGGATTTAGAAACTCTAAACCCAGTTACTGCACCCCCCCCCCTCGCCCGCATTGGCTGTCGCATTACGATGTAATAATGACGGCGCCCTTTTTGATGTGACGGCCAGCGCACGCATGTAGTAACTTTGTTAACCCTCCTGTACACAGGCACCACAGGCTGCCACAAAGTAACATGCATTTTAGGCTAACATTGGGTACAAGAGTTTCTTCTGTTTGTACAGGTAGTATTATGTGGAAACCCTGTGGCTTGTGAACCATGTTTGTATTGTGAACTTAGTCTCCACAGTCTCCTGTGGCATTTTGTAGAAAGAGCCAATTGGGCAGGAGAGTGCAACGACATTAATCAAACTTAATTAAAAAAATATTAAAAATGTTATACGTTCAGGGAAAGTCCCATGTTTTTTACATTTTGTAAACCAGAAAGAGAAAGTTGATCATGGGATTTCCCTCGGATATCAGATAATCGTTGAAGTAGTTTGTGCAAAGTCTATGTGGTTTATCATGAAACTATATGAAATACATATAGGTAACTGAGAACAAAGTTTGATTGCTTTGGTACCCTTTTTCCTTGTTAAGTATTTTTGTTTCCCTTTCTAAATATTTGTCCATGCAGACAGACACTTCAATCCTGCCCTCGGTCAATCAGAGAAGCTAAGATGGCGTAAGGACCTGACCCACTGGAAGCAGAACACAGAGACTCAGGCAGAAAGGTACCAACAAGAACCCTTCAAGTATATTTCATGGCTTTGTGCTTCCAAATGAATGAGAAAAGAAATCGGCATTTGATCTTGATTAACACAGACATGCAAATGTTTTAACTGATGAGCTAATTTCTCCTTATTTTTAATTAAAAAAAAGTGCCATAGAAAACTGAAAAACACTGTACAAAGTTTTGTGTGCTTCGCCATGTCCTCTTTTCCCCCGCAATATGCCATTTGTGAGTTAGATCTTGACTAAAGTTGGTACAATGACTTGATTAGTCACAGTTGAACACTCACATTGGATTCCCAGACTGTTGAGACAGTTTTGCTACAATGTACCTCACATGGTTACGGGCAAGCTTTTGTGGCAATACACGCTCATTCAAAATAGAGTGGGAGTGTTTGCCTGCTCTTACAATGTACGTCACTACTCAAAAGCTTGCCTCAACCCATGTGGCATAGCAACTGTCATTAGTCTGAGGAATTCAAATATGAACAGTCACTTGTGACTAAGCAAGTCATAGTACCAGACATTATTCAAATCTTATTCGTAATTCGATCTTTGAATAAACCTTTCTATTCCCTGTGTTCCTCAGGCCCAGGTCAGCTCTTGAGTATGACGCCAATGTTGAGGGTCATTGATCACCAGTGTAGTACTTTGATCTGTGAATAAATCTTTCTTTTCCCACTGTTATTCAGGCCCAGGTCAGCTCTTGAGTACGACGCCAATGTTGAGGGTCGCTGATGACCAGTCTTATACTTTTGATCTTTTAGTAAATCTTTCTTTTCCCACTGTTCTTCAGGCCCAGGTCAGTTCTTGAGTATGACGCCAATGTTGAGGGTCACCTGTCCACTGAGGTCTCCCTCACTGTCCTTGACACCATTGAACTCCTAGTTCAGGTAAGTGTGATACCAAGGAGTGGAAATTACGTAGAACTAAAACAGTCTTTTTCAAGAACAAACTTGGAAAAAAAAAATTAATATTGAAGATCACATTGTTAACTTTTAGTCAGTTAGTCCAGGTAAGGGCTCTGTTGGAGATGTTGGAAAACATATAGAAATAATACTTTTATGTCGAGAAATTATTTAGAAAAATACATAATCACGCTCGCCAGAGAAAAGTCATTGCTATGTTTCTCTTCAGATGAAAACAAATCAAATCTTTTGCAGTCTGTAATGTATTCAATCAATTAATCCAGAGGATCTGCAAAACACAAGTTTTCATAAATATCTGATATTGAAAGGCAATTTTTTGATCAGGAAAATGTTCTCAATGTTGTAGAAGTAACATATTCTTGTGATGTCAAATTCCATTTTTCTCATATTTGTGATGGGTATGTTCCTGATTCTAATGGAAGACTTTGGAATGCCAGGTGGCAGCAGATTTACTGGGTAAATTGTCATTGTTTACGAAGTTATGAGCATGCGCACATTTCCAAGAACACCATATATATACATGGTAAGTCTGCTGCCACCTAGCGTCCTCGAAAGTCTCATTGTCATCTTCTGTCTCCTATGCTTTATTACCCAGACCATACAGAGCACAGACCACCTGCAGGGAAGCCTGACTGGTGTAATGGAAGTCTTGCTTCATTCTCTAGCCTGTAATCAGAGCATTGTAGTGCTGCAGAATATCCTGGCCACACAGAGGTCCCTGGTTTGCAAGGTAAGGGACCATTTGGAGTAGTTTCGCTTTAGTCAGCCAGTTACTTTAGCCCTACAAGTCGAGGCCCATACCTTACATTGCATCCACAGTCTGTTTTAGTGTTTTTGTTTTGCGTAACATGTTTGTCTTGTCTCCTTGTTTGGTATTTTGTCTATTGAGGCCATCTTCTACAAGCTTTGACTTATTCTGACAGTCTCATACTCTCTTTCATTCTGCTGTACATACTTGTAGATCAATTTAGTTAGAAGGTAGAAGTCGTAACATCTATCCTGAAACATGCGGACTGTAAACACAATTTGCCTCTGGTAACAACATTGTGATAAAATAGTCAATAAAAGCGGAAGGATTTTTTGACTTTCAAAGTTTCATTTTAGAGCACTTGTAGGTATTTGCATAAAGACAATGTATATTAACAATTAAAATCATAATAACATTGTAACATGTACGTCAGTGCAAAATGCTGTTCCTTTATGCTGTATAACTTGGTGGCAAACTTCCCTTTGCCTGAAAATCCGATGGTTAAAAACAGTGATGAGGTTTCTTACTACTCTCTTGTGACTCAGATGACTGATTGAGCTTAAACTTTCACAGGTTGTTTTTTTATGTATCTTTTGGGTTCAAACAAATTCTAATGGGCACTGATACAAGACATGTTTGCACGAAACCTCTCATGCAAGTTGCAACATTGTTACAATCGAGAAAGTTTTGCGGAGACACCATGTAATTATCTCTAATGAGTTGGTGTGGTTCTGAAAAGAAACGATGGTATAACAACTCAACGTTTAGATCAGTATACTCTGATCGTCTCCTGAAGACGATCAGAGTATACTGATTGAAACGTCAAGTTCTTTTCAGAACCACACCAAGTCATTAGAGATAATTACATGGTGTCTCTGCAAAACTTACTAGATTGTATTCCCACCATGCAAAGTTTCAAATCTTACTTGACATTATTACAGACTCAACGTTGATTCTGCATGATAATGTTGATTTTGACTACTTAATTTTTATCTGTCTAGTACCCTGAGTTATTGTTTGAAGAAGAGACAGAGCAATGTGCTGATCTTTGCCTGAGACTCCTGAGTCATTGCAGTTCCTGTATCAGCACTGTACGATCACATGCCAGCGCCTCCCTCTACTTGCTCATGAGACAAAACTTTGAGATTGGAAACGTAAGTTTACCTGTGGGTCCGTCTATAGATGGTTCCCAATATGACGTAAATCGGCCATCTTCACGGGTAATTTGGAACACACCACCGTGCGTTTCGCGTGAGAACGGCATGCAGCACGCTCGCATTTCACAAAACTCGTTGCACGATTGGTTAGTGAACAATGCGGCTGCGTTAATAATTTAAGCGCATGACGCGCCTGCAAGCCAAAATGCAATTTGCCCGTAAAGATGGCGTCTATTGGGAACCATCTATAACTGAACTCCCCTGCCCTTTGAGTGTGTAGAAAACTGTATAAAAACTATGTAAATTCATTTATGTTTAGTAAAGTACACATTACGCAGAGTGCACTGTAAAACTGGGAGAATGATATGGTTTATCATCACACTCCCGTTCAAGCAATCTGATTGGACGATTAGCACGTACTGGAAGATGAAGAGCCCTCTCATGTTCCAGACATGCTGGAGTACTTACACGAGCACGTCACGCACGCACTTTGCTGGAACTGCGCGAACATGTGCTACGAAACGCAACGCTGGATGGCACTAGGCGTACCATACGTATCCTACATGTGCATAGTACTTCAGCATGGTAGACCTTTCACATCACTTTAGAAATGTGACGTCAGTGAGGAGGCTTTATAAATGGAATGGTGTTTAACTTCGCAGTTACACCACCAGTTCTTCCATTGAGCTAACTTTCTGCAACAAAAACCACTCAAGTCTAGTTATTTTACTGGTCTTGGATTTTGTTACCCACTGAAGCCCTCCCCCTAAATCTACACTTTTTATTTTGATTGTGAATTTACATTATTGTTATTCTGTTTCTCTTTTATATGGTTAGAGGCAATGTCTTGCTGCCATTGGCAGCTGCTCTGAGCATTTTGGTACAAGCAGCTTGCAGCTCCTATGGTCTGTAAAGGTTTAAGCACCTACAGTCATGACCTCTACCCCAGTTCTCTGCAGCTATCATTTTGTTCTAATAATAGTTGATTTTTCTGGTGGACTTTCTTTCCTCCCTGCTTAGAATTTTGCCCGAGTCAAGATGCAAGTGACCATGTCACTGTCCAGCCTGGTGGGTACACAGACCAACTTCAATGAGGACCACCTCCGCCGTTCACTCAAGACCATTCTCATGTATGGGGAAGAGGACATTGAGTTCCAAGGAACGGATTTCCCCAAACAGGTTCGTGTAAGGGAGCCGTTACAATTGTCAGCAACATTTGATTGTTCAAGTTAGGGCACTGACTACTCCCAACATTAACATGTGGCATTCTCACTCCTGTAAGCTTTTACAAATGGAAAAATTACATTTGAGACTTCCATTTAAAGGGGTAATGGCGTCGTATTTTTTTTTTTTTTTTTTTTTTTGCCCTCCCCCAGTCCTACCAACGGCTTTTTAATTTTTATTTGTTCTCTTTAATGTCGCGCCTCGAGCGCCCAAACTAGGTGGATTTGTGCGCTTTATAAGTATTTTATTATTATTATTATTATTATGATCATAGCAGGCCTTGTGACGGTACATGGAATTATAAATTCTTACCCAGTTACTGCATGCTTGCACGTGCTGGCCATTGATCTAATTATGGAGGGCGCGCACATTTGCAGAGTGCGAGTTCATAGTTCCATGTACAGCCACAGGTCACATATGATTATGACGACAGTGCCCCTTTAAGGAAACTAGAGTGTACTCTGTGGCAACATTGAACAGTCCCTTTAAGGAACATGCAACATTCATGTAGAGTTTTGAAACGCTTCATGTAATATATGGGTCAGATGTGACGCCTTTGACAAAAGTGTTTTTCTTAACCAAAGTTGAACGGAAGAGCAGCCCAGGGCTCGATTTCACAAAGCAGTAAGATTCATCTTAAGATTAGTTGTCAGTATTACCATGGTGATTTGTATTGTGACATCACACTTTGCTTAGCAATTAAGAGTGATTTGCAGGTAAGATCAAACTTAGCTCTTTGTGAAATCGAGCCCAGATGTGTCTTTTTGTGTTGATTGCCAATTGCATTGGATGAACACAAATACATTTTGACCCACATAAAGTGATGTAGCGCACGGCTACTGTTAGTGGTTTTTAGGGTTAAATTACATGTAAAGATATGGCGCACGTTCAGCTGCACCCGCATCTTCTAAAATACGCCCTGCACTGTAACACACAGGGAAACTCTCTCCCAAAATGGCGCAACCAAGATTTATCATGGTGATGACGTCACATGGGCAAATAGGGTACTTAATATACATCATTGGTCATCCTTCAGAATATTTATCCCTGCGGGGTAGAGGTTGATATTGTGTTTGAAAAAGCCTTTGGAGTGCCACGGCAGCTCGGGCTGTTTACTGCCCAGGGAGCTGAGTATAGAATACAGGAAAGTTATAATAAGGAGGAACATGCGGTGACGCCATGTAACAACTCTTTTATAGAGGTGGTGGCTCCGAGAAGAGCCGTTTGTTTTTCTCAACATTTCGGACAGTATGCTCTGTCCTTCTTCAGGAGACTCCAATAACAGGAAAGTAATTGGCCCAATGACCAGGGCACTAATGTAAAACGCATTGAAACGTTATTGTGAAATGCGCTATATAAGAACTAGTTATTGTTATTATTATTATTATTATTATTATTGTTATTAACAGTTTATTTTTTGTCTTGTCTTGAAAAGGAGGGGAAAATGTCTTTTTTTCTTCTGTCTTTGTTTTCAATGGTTACTTGCGTTCCTGAATCAAATACCAAAAAATGGTCATTAAAATCACACTTAACTCTTGTGTTTTAATTGTTACAGGTGCGAGACCTTGTATTTAACCTACACATGATTCTGTCAGACACCGTCAAAATGAAAGAATTCAGTGAAGATCCTGAAATGCTGATAGATCTCATGTACCGAATTGCCAAGGGGTAAGTGTGAATCCAAAGAAGAGGTACATGATTTGCTACTTAACAGATCATGTCACCTTGGCAAAATCAAATGGCTCAGAAATTCCCAACAAAACTCTCAGATGTGGTAGTATAAATTTTACAATTTCGTTTTAGATCATCCATGAGGTTGGTCATGTGGTATTTGTCCAAAAATTGACATTTTTGGAGGAGGTCTTTTGGGTTGCGACTTTGACAGTTTACAGATATTGACCTCAAATTTGACGTTTGACGTTGGTTAGAGGTCTCATTAAGTTCTTTTTTTGGTGACATTTACATACATTTACATGAAAGTTTAAAGGTTGAAATGTCCCATACAACAATTACTGAGACTAGAAAAGCCAGTATCACTTTAGAAAAACAATTTAAAAGGTTAAAAAAAGGAGGTATTTTGTATTGTTTTTAAGAGCAAAGATGAGAAAGTTTAAACAAAAAGTGTTGCATTATTGTGAAAGGTATCACAATGCTTTACAACAAAAACGGCTGTTTAAAACAGGCAGAGTCGTGGCTGTGTGATAAAGGACTGAGCCGTGCAGTTGAAACCAAAGAAAAGAATTTTCCTTCAGGAGCTCCGGGTGTCACGTGAATGAAAACTTATTAGCTTTAAGCATAACCTAAAATCACCTTTTAATAAATTCAAGGTGGTCCTCTATTGATCTTTTCAATGCGCCGCAACTTGACAACAGTATGTTGAGACAAGATTCAGATTATGGAAGGAAATGCTGTACATTTAACCTAAAGTGGTCCATCAGTAACCAATGTTTTACCTCGAGAGCGAGAAATACATCTTACAGGTACTGTGACATTTTGTTGTTGCCAGGTACCAAACCTCACCCGACCTTCGCCTGACCTGGCTGCAGAACATGGCTGGCAAGCATACAGAGCATAAGAACCATACAGAAGCTGCCCATTGCCTTGTTCATGCAGCTGCTCTCGTTGCTGAGTATCTGCATATGCTGGAAGATCGGCCCTATCTGCCCATTGGTTGTGTTACTTTTGAGGTAAGAGACCAATCTTCATTATCTGATTTTTTTTTTTTAAGCATGGGTTTTAGGCATACAATTCCAAGTGCACTTTCATTGGAAAGTATTAAGTGTGTTGGAACATTATTAAGGGGTACTGTTGCGAAGACCAGAGACAAAATAGTTAAGTGTCTCGCCTAAGAACACAAGTGTCCTGACCGGGAATCGAACCCACACTCAGTGATTCAGTCAGCAGAACTTGGGACGAAGCGTGAGGCTATTAATAATTTGTTGTCTTTAATTGTTTGACAGAAAATCTCCTGTAATGTCCTTGAGGAGAGTGCCGTCTCTGATGATGTGGTATCACCGGATGAGGAAGGGATCTGCACAGGGAAATACTTCACTGAAAGTGGGCTGGTAGGCCTCCTTGAGCATGCTGCTGCATCCTTTAATCTGGTAAGGAGAATTGAAATAGATAAGGTGTGATATTTTGTCTACAATGGACGATGTTTAATTTTTCTCATCTTGTTCTGTAGTTACTTTTGTATCTTCTTTTCTGCCCTAAGTCAGCAGCCTGTAATGGCGCTTAGACCCATTTGTTAGTAGCTGCGGTTTAAAAATAAAATATACGATTGGTGAAGCTGATAGTGCCGTGTTCTTACTTTGTGTAATTTTAATATATACATGGAAAAACAAACCTCTGAAAATTTGGGCTCAATCCGTTGTTTGAGTCAGGAGAAAATAGTGAAAAACTGTGCTCACTTTTCAGCATGTAAACACATTGTACTTAAGTTCGATTGTTACAACTGAAATTAAAACTGGGGTCTTCAAATTCTATTCTCTCGACATGGACAGTATTTCAGACACAAATATTTCTATGGAAGATTGGTCCTGGTATGAACTTTACAATTAGTAAGCTTTCAGACTGATACTGATAAAAAAGAAACTTGATGATTACCAATTAAGTATTTTATCTTTAAACGATATTTATGTATGTGCATCTCGATCTCTGGATCTGTTCCTTTCTGTACTCAGGCTGGTATGTATGAGACAGTGAATCAGGTGTATAAGATTCTAATCCCCATCCACGAAGCCAACAGGGAATGCAAGAAGCTTGCCATCATCCATGGTAAACTGCAAGAGGCCTTCAACAAGATCGTCCATCTGGTGAGTGCCAGAGTAAATGTTGACAACACTTCCCAATTTGAAAGAGTGGCTTTTGCCCCAAACTGATGTGCTTGCAATGTTTTTCAAAAGGGGAAGTGTCACCCCAAGCCTCCGGTTACAGAACTGATCTGGCGATACTTGGGGCTGTCGTACAGGCATGCAATTTGAAAGGATTTCTCCTGATTTCAGGATTGCTTAATCTCTTATTAGCTTTAAATTTCCTTGAAAGCAGAGAAGTTGCATTACAGGCAAGAAAGACATAGTTCTTGTTATGACCAGACATCAATGTTTCTTTTTGTGGTGACTTTTCAATTCATTTCCAGCCAAAGAAGAAACCACTACCCATATTTCAGTTTTTTTTTGTTTTGTTTACAATTACACATGTGGTCATAGCTGGGGTGGCTGTTTTTGAACAGTCTATAGCATTTCATTTCAGGGTTCCACAGGGCTCCAATTTTACACTGGACCGCTTAGCGCAGACCCGAGGCCAGTGATTTTAAAGTCGGGCAGTAAACTCAAGACCGGCGTCTTGTGTCTTTCAATTGAATAATATTCTCATAAACAAATCTGATGTTCAAATCGTTGTGTGCCCTGTGAAAGGGCGTAAGGCTTTACACCCTTTTACCAGGCACATAAAATTCTTTGTCGCAGTATTAAAAGGACGTAAGCAATAAAGTGGGCCCTGACATGAAAAATATAGCATTATTGTTACACTTTTGTTGCTAGAATTAACCCAAAGATTTGTTTTCCCATTCCCAAGCTGAATTTAGCCTTCCAATAATAACTTTTGAATGGCAAAAAACAGATCAAACTTTCCTGCTCAGTTTTCTTGAAACTCAAAATTTCACATCATTTGCTTATGCCCTTTTTACCGGGAACTTGTCCTTGCGTCCTTTTACCGGGCACACAACGAAATGTTGATTTTGAGTTTGTTAAATATATTTCAAGTCTGTTGAGTGTACTTACCCATAAGAATGAGATGCATCTTCCCGAGTGTTTGTTCCAATATTAACAGTTTATTTGTTAAACTGTGTAGACATTTTTTTTCTCACTCGATTCTGTTTCTGCGAAAAAGAAATTCTGGTCTAGTAAAAGTTTGAGCTACAAGCCCTGTGGTCTTGTGGAGTTTCCCGCCAATTCAAGCCCTGTTCCACTACCCTGTGGTCTTGTGGATTTTCCCACCAAATTCAAGCCCTGTTCCACTACCCTGTGGTCTTGTGGATTTTCCCACCAAATTCGAGCCCTGTTCCACTACCCTGTGGTCTTGTGGAGTTTCCCACCAAATTCAAGCGCTGTTCCACTACCCTGTGGTCTTGTGGAGTTTCCCACCAAATTCGAGCCCTGTTCCACTACCCTGTGGTCTTGTGGATTTTCCCACCAAATTCAAGCCCTGTTCCACTACCCTGTGGTCTTGTGGATTTTCCCACCAAATTCAAGCCCTGTTCCACTACCCTGCGGTCTAGTGGAGTTTCCCACCAAATTCAAGCCCTGTTCCACTACTCTGTGGTCTTGTGGAGTTTCCTACCAAATTCAAGCCCTGTTCCACTACCCTGTGGTCTTGTGGAGTTTCCTAACAAATTCAAGCCCTGTTCCACTACCCTGTGGTCTTGTGGAGTTTCCCACCCAATTCGAGCCCTGTTCCACTACCCTGAGGTCTTGTGGAGTTTCCTACCAAATTCAAGCCCTGTTCCACTACCCTGAGGTCTTGTGGAGTTTCCTACCAAATTCAAGCCCTGTTCCACTACCCTGAGGTCTTGTGGAGTTTCCCACCAAATTCAAGCCCTGTTCCACTACTCTGTGGTCTTGTGGAGTTTCCTACCAAATTCAAGCCCTGTTCCACTACCCTGTGGTCTTGTGGAGTTTCCTAACAAATTCAAGCCCTGTTCCACTACCCTGTGGTCTTGTGGAGTTTCCCACCAAATTCAAGCCCTGTTCCACTACCCTGAGGTCTTGTGGAGTTTCCTACCAAATTCAAGCCCTGTTCCACTACCCTGAGGTCTTGTGGAGTTTCCCACCAAATTCAAGCCCTGTTCCACTACCCTGTGGTCTTGTGGAGTTTCCCACCAAATTCGAGCCCTGTTCCACTACCCTGTGGTCTTGTGGAGTTTCCTAACAAATTCAAGCCCTGTTCCACTACCCTGTGGTCTTGTGGAGTTTCCCACCAAATTCAAGCCCTGTTCCACTACCCTGAGGTCTTGTGGAGTTTCCTACCAAATTCAAGCCCTGTTCCACTACCCTGAGGTCTTGTGGAGTTTCCCACCAAATTCAAGCCCTGTTCCACTACCCTGAGGTCTTGTGGAGTTTCCCACCAAATTCAAGCCCTGTTCCACTACCCTGTGGTCTTGTGGAGTTTCCCACCAAATTCAAGCCCTGTTCCACTACCCTGTGGTCTTGTGGAGTTTCCCACCAAATTCAAGCCCTGTTCCACTACCCTGTGGTCTTGTGGAGTTTCCCACCAAATTCAAGCCCTGTTCCACTACCCTGTGGTCTTGTGGAGTTTCCCACCAAATTCAAGCCCTGTTCCACTACTCTGTGGTCTTGTGGAGTTTCCTACCAAATTCAAGCCCTGTTCCACTACCCTGTGGTCTTGTGGAGTTTCCTAACAAATTCAAGCCCTGTTCCACTACCCTGTGGTCTTGTGGAGTTTCCCACCCAATTCGAGCCCTGTTCCACTACCCTGAGGTCTTGTGGAGTTTCCTACCAAATTCAAGCCCTGTTCCACTACCCTGAGGTCTTGTGGAGTTTCCTACCAAATTCAAGCCCTGTTCCACTACCCTGTGGTCTTGTGGAGTTTCCCACCAAATTCAAGCCCTGTTCCACTACCCTGTGGTCTTGTGGATTTTCCCACCAAATTCAAGCCCTGTTCCACTACCCTGTGGTCTTGTGGATTTTCCCACCAAATTCAAGCCCTGTTCCACTACCCTGCGGTCTTGTGGAGTTTCCCACCAAATTCAAGCCCTGTTCCACTACTCTGTGGTCTTGTGGAGTTTCCTACCAAATTCAAGCCCTGTTCCACTACCCTGTGGTCTTGTGGAGTTTCCTAACAAATTCAAGCCCTGTTCCACTACCCTGTGGTCTTGTGGAGTTTCCCACCCAATTCGAGCCCTGTTCCACTACCCTGAGGTCTTGTGGAGTTTCCTACCAAATTCAAGCCCTGTTCCACTACCCTGAGGTCTTGTGGAGTTTCCTACCAAATTCAAGCCCTGTTCCACTACCCTGAGGTCTTGTGGAGTTTCCCACCAAATTCAAGCCCTGTTCCACTACTCTGTGGTCTTGTGGAGTTTCCTACCAAATTCAAGCCCTGTTCCACTACCCTGTGGTCTTGTGGAGTTTCCTACCAAATTCAAGCCCTGTTCCACTACCCTGTGGTCTTGTGGAGTTTCCCACCAAATTCAAGCCCTGTTCCACTACCCTGAGGTCTTGTGGAGTTTCCTACCAAATTCAAGCCCTGTTCCACTACCCTGAGGTCTTGTGGAGTTTCCCACCAAATTCAAGCCCTGTTCCACTACCCTGAGGTCTTGTGGAGTTTCCCACCAAATTCGAGCCCTGTTCCACTACCCTGTGGTCTTGTGGAGTTTCCTAACAAATTCAAGCCCTGTTCCACTACCCTGTGGTCTTGTGGAGTTTCCCACCAAATTCAAGCCCTGTTCCACTACCCTGAGGTCTTGTGGAGTTTCCTACCAAATTCAAGCCCTGTTCCACTACCCTGAGGTCTTGTGGAGTTTCCCACCAAATTCAAGCCCTGTTCCACTACCCTGAGGTCTTGTGGAGTTTCCCACCAAATTCAAGCCCTGTTCCACTACCCTGTGGTCTTGTGGAGTTTCCCACCAAATTCAAGCCCTGTTCCACTACCCTGTGGTCTTGTGGAGTTTCCCACCAAATTCAAGCCCTGTTCCACTACCCTGTGGTCTTGTGGAGTTTCCCACCAAATTCAAGCCCTGTTCCACTACCCTGTGGTCTTGTGGAGTTTCCCACCAAATTCAAGCCCTGTTCCACTACTCTGTGGTCTTGTTGAGTTTCCTACCAAATTCAAGCCCTGTTCCACTACCCTGTGGTCTTGTGGAGTTTCCTAACAAATTCAAGCCCTGTTCCACTACCCTGTGGTCTTGTGGAGTTTCCCACCCAATTCGAGCCCTGTTCCACTACCCTGAGGTCTTGTGGAGTTTCCTACCAAATTCAAGCCCTGTTCCACTACCCTGAGGTCTTGTGGAGTTTCCTACCAAATTCAAGCCCTGTTCCACTACCCTGTGGTCTTGTGGAGTTTCCCACCAAATTCAAGCCCTGTTCCACTACCCTGTGGTCTTGTGGAGTTTCCCACCAAATTCAAGCCCTGTTCCACTACCCTGTGGTCTTGTGGAGTTTCCCACCCAATTCAAGCCCTGTTCCACTACCCCGCTGCAAATGTGGGGCCACAAGTAGGACTCTGCCTCTTCCTCTATCGTGTCATTAAGTTTAACAGAGGAACTGTCCATAGTTTGATAGTTTTCACCTCCCTTATTCTAGCGTGGTAAGCGACTGTTTGGAACCTTTTTCCGTGTTGGTTTCTATGGCTCCAAGTTTGGTGATATGGACAGAGAGGAGTTTATCTACAAGGAGCCAGCCATCACCAAGCTTCCTGAAATAGCCCACAGGCTGGAGGTAAATGTAGAATTAAATAATCTAAGGCATTTCCATGATTATTCATGTTAGTTACATTGAGCTTAAAGAAGTCTGGTTCCCCGAATGCCTTTCTCGACTTGGTATGCTGAAATTTGTCAATATCATGTAGCATATCATTGTGTTATTGTAACAACATCGTATCTCGATTTTGTGATAGGGTTGAATATCATATGAGAGACCCACTGTGCAAAAGCAGTGCATCTCAGTGCCTATTAGGTTTTTTGTGTACATTTGGGATATTAGGCAAGATACGTTGTGGCGCTTTCAAACTGACATGTAATGTTATTAAATGCTAAACCTTGTGGTTTATTGCTTGATATTTATAATAAAAAGTCGCATCACCCTTAAGGTAGATCCCCGTGCTGCCGCTTCCAAACTTATATCCATAGAGCTAGCTCTATGGTTGTATCATATATTATGGGGTGTGATCCCTGGCTACACGGCAGTAACCGGTTGAATGGCCTCTGACTGGCACCCCCCGAACAAAGATATTGACAAAATAGGGCTCGAGATAGCTCAGTTGGTAGAGCGTCGGTAGATTAAACCAGTGGTCACAGGTTCAAATCCCGCTCCAGTCAATTTTTCTTTGTTGACCCAAAAATTAATTTGTTATTAAATGCTATATGCTATTTAAGGAAAACGTTGTTTCACTGAAACAACAGTATGAAGTCATAAAAGTATAAATTTTTTTTAAAGATATCTGTGAACACTGTACGTGAAACAAGAGTAATCTTGGTATTTAAAAACCACATCAAAACCATGGGAGTCACTTTTTTGCCCTCTATGAAAGTGAATGCTTGCATTGAGACATTTATTTATGCTTGGAAGAAGCCATACTCATTGAAGATTGGCTTACCAGGTACAGGTTTTTAAGCTCTCTGTCAATGTAAAACATGGCCTGATGGTCTAGCATGTTGTCTTTATTGACAAGTCTTAAATAAACTAACAGTAGGGTTGGAGTCCAAATCAAAAGCCCCTTTGTTTTATTTTAGAAAGTGTTGAACCTTATTTACTTGAATGATTTACAAAACTAAGAATACAACTTTTTGTATACGATTTTGTTTTTGTATGTATAGAATTTTTACAGTGAGCTTTTTGGTGCTGAACATGTGGAAGTAATCAAGGATTCAAACAGAGTAGATCCAGCCAAGCTAGATCCGGATAAAGCCTTCATCCAGGTCACTTATGTTGAGGCTTACTTTGACTTCTATGAAACGCTCCAACGACCGACCTTCTTTGACAGGAACTACAACATCAGTATGTATTATGATTCTCTTGAAAGACTATTGAGACTTTGCATGGTAGAGGGTCAATGTGGGCTTAGTATGTTTCAGGAGAAGCAGTATCAAGAGAACAGAGTATCGTCGTTTGAGAGCTGTCATCACTGCGACAAACATTTAACAACCTGTCCGCAAGTCTAGTTTTGTCTCCGTTGAAAGATATTTTCCCACGTGTCATGAATTCATTTTATCATGGTATCTTTGGCAGTCCCTCAGTGTCATGTGAGACTGTCTCTGTGAGTGACCCAGCTGTTAGTCCGGAGATAGCTGACGAGTCTGATCCCAGAGCCACACACTCTGCCACAGTTGGAACATCAGCTGTCAGGCAGGATAGGTTGGACTGGGGATCAGTGAGCTATATGTATGGGTCAACAGTTATAATTTATCTCACCTAGATTTGATGAGCTATTTATTACGTGGTAAACTTTTATCTATATTTCTAGTCTACATTGTGTTGATTTATAGACGCCTAGTTGTAAATCTTTAGTTTTTCAGGTATTTTGTTTGTATTTTCTTGATAACATGTGTATGTACGGAATCTTTTTATTCCCGTTTTGTTCCCGGGATGCATTTAAGTTTTATGTTTGCCACACATTTCACAATGAGAGCAATGTTTTCATATTTGTAGTATGCTTTCGTTGCTACCCTAGGGAGGTTTATGTTTGCCACACCCTTCACCAAAGGTGGGAAGGCCCATGGTGACCTGAAGGAGCAGTACAAGCGTAAGACCATCCTGACAACCTCCAAAGCCTTCCCCTACATCAAGACCAGAGTTGCTGTTGTACACAGACTAGAGGTACTCTCTATTTCTGATTCTAACAGTATTACTTGACACATTTGAAATAAAACGTTTTTAAGCATTCTTTTTCGTTATTTTGTTGTTCAGATTGAACTTTCTCCAGTGGAAGTGGCCATCGAGGATCTCCAGAAGAAGACGAAGGAGTTGACACTAGCGACACATCAAGAGCCCCCTGATGCCAAGATGCTTCAGATGGTGCTGCAGGGATGCATAGGTACCACTGTCAATCAGGTGAGCTCACGAAAGTACAGACCTGGAAATTTACATGGCGTGTGGCTGAGTGGTCTGGCGCACGGGACGTTTTTTTTTTCTGCAGTCCAGAATTGCCATCCTCAAAAAAAAAATCAATTTTTTTAAAGATTCCCTTCAAAGGAATCGATTAAAAAAAACCCAATTATTATTGAAAATCATTACAGCGGCATTTTCGGACTGCAGAAAAAAAAGGGCACAAGACTCAAGTTCTTGTGTTGTGATCAGCAGAGTGTTGGCTCGAGTCCCTGATTGGTTAGCGGCAACTTATATGCGCGCGTGTCACTGTGATTATTTGCGCCTGTTGGTAACACGTCGTACAAGTCAGAATTGTTCTACCCTTGCGACTTGATTTTTTGGGAATGGCCACCGATGCGTATCATCTTAATATCATTATAGGTATTCTAATGTTGTAAACAATCGGCGGCTGATATGTTCCATTCAGTCTCAGCTCATCTCCAGCATCATCCTGAAAAGTCAGTCGCCGACTGTTCTGTGTCATCGCAAGGTCGACCTGAGAGCCGCTTCAGGCTTTCTTAGTTATTTCGAAAACGTGCGCTTTTGGCACAGGGCTTCAAACGTGTGGATAGAGCCTAAGCCAGAGACCAAGCCAAAACTGTGGTTTCGAAAAGGCCTATAGTATGTTTGTATGAAAAATACTGAAAGTTGTCAGTGGAGGTGTGGATTTAACGAAGCGCTAGGACTAGTCTTATCTCGAGTTAGGATGAGTAACTAGTCCTAACTTATAGGACTTGTCATCAGTTAGGACTAGTCCTAAGTTAGGGTTAATTTTTGTGAAATGCACCCCAGGACTTTACCTTTATTGTTTTACCTCTTTGGTTATAGGAGGTAGGTGTATCTTGCAGCAGTTACAGTAGGTGAATCTGTGGCCGCTGTGAGCATTTTGGTAGAAGCCGCTTTCGGCCACTTTTGTCTCTTTAGGGTTTAACCACCCAACCTTTGTGTTTTTTCAGGGACCTATGGAAGTAGCCCTGGCATTCCTTGGTGACAGCCTAGATGGGCAACCACTCGATAAGCATACCAACAAGCTAAGACTGTGCTTCAAGGAGTTCTCAAAGAAGTAAGTGAATAATCAACCTCATTCCCATGGGCAGCTCGCCTTATCAGTCCCGCAATACTAACCCCTATACAGAATACACTGACAGTGCTGAGTTGCTCCTGAGAGTGACTGCTTTGACAGGCACACTTGTTGAAAACTCTTTTGTAAGACACTTGGCATGCCATGAGAACGGTTTAAGTATTTTGAGGTAATTGCACTTCAAATAAATCCTGTCTTTATAACACAGTCATTTAAGCATGTGGAAAAGTCATAGCGTTACCAGTTGCTACAAGATTTGACGCCTCTGTTCCCACTCACCATGCTTGAGTGTGTGCGTAGAATGGATTGACCACGGGCCTAATTAAAATCTGCCATGTTTTGACACATTTAAATCAGACAATTCGAGGGCAATTCTATGCTGGGGAAACATGAGCCTAATCTCATAAAGCCTGTAAGCAGACTTTTTCTGCGTACGGAGTGGCCATTAGCACAGTTTCTGTTTTCATAAACACTGCTAACAATAAGCAAAGAAAAAGACTGTGTTATCAGATGAGTGGCGCAACAATGCAAATCCATTGACGACACCCGCAAACAGCTTTATGGAATTGGACCATGGTGCAGTGCAAACATTTAAACCAGTACAGTTTTAGTTCAGTTTTATATACACCCTGTACCAGTGTTTACTGCCATTACTGGGACGCAAAGACGCCCAGCATGATTTATTATGACGCACCAAGGGCATCTACAATCAATGATGTTGACGCAACTGTACAAAATGTCAGCGCGACATGAGCCTTTGCCTTGCACGTACACAAGCATAACAGTGCGCATAACATGTATGCGAGCATAGCAGTGTCCCAATAATGGGGGAGAATACTGGTACGATGGATTTGTCTATTCTAATGGGAAGGAGGTTGGCAAGTGAAAAGATTCATAATAGATCTCATAATCACTGGTAACATTCAGTGACAAGGTATCTGCATTGACTTACGTTTACGTTTATTTCAATGTTGTCAATAATGTACAATGATCATAACCACATCATTACATCATTTAGCATGATTACAAAAAAACAATTTCATGTTATGTACAGAATTATGACGAATAATGTTACTAAAGGTTTAATATATAGTAAGACAGCATTTAGGTTTGGGTGAAGCAGTGCTTAGGTGAATGTACTTCTATCCTTTAGATTTATACGCAGTATACATGTAATCCATGAACATCATTGATTGATATAGAGTTAGTATCATCTGAAACAAACCTCTGAAACTCTAGGTGGTCAAGTGTTGGTGAATACAACGAAAAAATATTTTTTTTTTGTCTTCAGGGATTTTTTCACATATCTTACTTTGATTGCTGCAATCAAAATAAGCATATCTTCTTGACTTTGAAACTTTTCCAGACGGGAAATGTCTCTCTGGAGGATTCGTTACTGGTATGGACCAATTGATTTTGATGGGGATATTTACAAAATCATCTACTTTATTTTTAAAGAACTCGGCAGGTAATTCAAATTTTCTTGTGATGGCCTGTGCATTCTATAACTGTTGTGACAATCAAAGGCTTTGGCTTCCAAGGTAATTTGTTACCTTGGAAACATGAATACTATATTGAAATCAATGGTGACCCAGAGTGTAACCAGCTTTTCCCGTTTGCCTTTCCTCCTTTAGGTGCGGCGATGCCCTCCGCAAGAACAAGAACCTCATCTGCCTTGACCAGAGGGAGTACCAGAAGGAGCTGGAACGTAACTATCACCGCTTCACTGACCGCCTCATGCCTCTCATCTCTAACCCAGGGCGGGTGGGCACAGGAACGCTACGCAAGAGCGGGCGGAAGGACAGACGAAGTAAAGGCTCCATCTCAATGCCAAAGGTCATCAAGACGAGCGAAACCCTGTAATGACAGATGTTTCTAAATGCCAGGTGGAAGCATTGCTCCTGGAAATGTACACATGCTCAGAACCACACGAACAATGCAGGCACGATAGTCTATCTATGCTATTTCCGATTTGTTTTCCCCTCAAAAAATCTGTTAGATTATTATTATTAAATAGCCTACAAAGTCTATCAAAGCCTGTACCATGTACTCATTTAATAATAATAATAACAACTGGATTTATATAGCGCCAAATTGCCAAAGGATACGAGGCGCTTCTCAGCATTTTTCCTGCAAGATATTCGGAGTTATAATTTGGAATATGAGACCTGTTCCTTTAGCACCATGCAACGGTTTACATGGTGTGGCGCAATCTGCAGCCGATCAAACCAGGAACACCGGGGCGAACCCCTTCTCTTTTTGATAAGTGCACTGGGTTCTTTTACGTGCATTACACAACATGGTACCAACGGCTTTACGTCTCATCCGAAGGACGCAGCAATAATGGTTAAGTGTCTTGCTTTAAGGACACAAGTGTCACAACCGGGATTCGAACCCACATTCTGCTGATCAGAAACACCAGAGCTTGAGTCCGGTGTTCTTATCCGCTCGGCCACGACACGCCATTTTTAAGGGGGGCATCTGTCATTATGATCATAGCAGGCCTGTGGCTGTACATGGAATGATGAACTCTAACCCAGTTACTGCATGCACTGGCCTTCACATCAATGACGGCGCCTGTTTGATGTGACTGCCAGCGCTCATTTAATTATTCCATTTACAGCCACAAGCCTGCTAAGATCCCGACAGTTCCCTGTTAACAAGGGTCAAATATTTTGCCCATAACCATGGAAAATAAGACAGTTTGGCTGCTGCAACAAAGTATTAGTCAAAGTCTGCCAATAGCGACCCAGGTATTTTACCTCTAAACTGCAACCACACTGCAAAAACTGGGATGTTAAATTGATTCTCTCAGCATCTATATGTGACAACACCGATATGGTGTTAGTTATCCCCATTGCTTTATCATTGGTAAAATTAACACCATGTCGGTGTTGTCATATATAGATACCAAGAGAATCAAATTAACACCCCAGTTTTTGCAGTGCACGTTGTGTAAAGAAATATGATTTTGTTGTACTGAGAAGTCTACATCAAGGTCGTATCTTTCTTTAAAATTGACTGATACGTGACCTATTCACATGGAACAACATGCTTATTTTGAAGAGATAATACAAATGTGTGTATTAGCCAAGTTGAGTTTTGCCATTGTTACCTTTTATACAGCAAACGTTTAAAGGAGTAATGCTACCCATAATCCTTCTGTTTGTTTAATTCTGCAAGATGGACAGTGTGACAACAAAATAGCTACCGTACCCCCATAATGCCCCATGTAAAAGATCGTATGCACTGATGGGACAGAGTTTTCTATTTACATAGTCTAATGCTGCTACAAACAAATTGCCACTTAATAAGTTATTTTTAAGGTTGTATACACCTTTTGTAAAAACTAGTAATATTGTTATGGGTGGAGGGAGTAATGCACAGATCCCTTATGCTCTTTTCCCAACTGATTTCATAAAATGCTTCGATGTTAGTTTGCATAGAGGGACTGCTCCGCTCGCTTTCTTGTAGAGCAGGTAATGTATATAATGGAGGTTTTCAGTCAAGCAATTTAAGTTAATATCTAATCAATAGCATATAATTTACACAGCCAGCTAACAAGATGTAATATAACATGTCCGAAATGGCAAAGGGTGTTGATATGGGGCCTCCTATACTTCCAGGCATATTAACGTGGTGATGAAACCAAAGTTGCAGCCGCTAATTAGCCCTTCACATGAAATATGCTAATTACATTCACGCATGCGGACTGACATTGGTGGGCAAACGCCACGGAGTTGTGCACTAGGCAGACGCACAAACGCGTGTGCGTCACGCCACCATTTTCCCCACACAAAAAGGCGCGATGATCCCTCATTTTGCCCACCAGTAGTGTTAGTGCGCACGCGTGACGTGCAACTCACATTATTTCATAGGAAGAGTCTATTCGGAAATGGCCTTAGGCCTAAAATCCATGTGTCCGTCATGGGTCAGTGCGCTCAAAGTGCGCAATCCTTTAAAATGAAAATCAAAAATTTTAGAGCGGCGATCTGTAGATTCAGTCGACAACAGCTATTCATAAAAAAAATCAACAAGTTCGTAGATTTATGAGAACCATTTCTAAAGATACAAACTTGGGTGGGGGTAAAAGGAAGTAGCCCTACGTGTAGTCTTAACACTTTTGTAAAAACAAAAAAATTGAATTATTTATTTGTTTTGTATGTTTACTTATTTGTATTATTTTAAACAAAGTCTGCATGGCTAAGTGTATTTCATGAACTTCGAAGTATTTAATAAAAGTGTAATCCACGGAACCAACAAATCTCTTGTAGTTTATTTTTACCTGATAATCCACAGACACAGAACTCATGCATAACAATTCATTGTGTCACGGGAGGTCGTGGACCTTACTCACACTGTAGCCATCTTTTTAGATTCCCTGTTTACACAATGGCACTAATGGTTTTAATTTTAAATTTATAAATAGGGATTCATACTATTTTTTCCTCCAGCCTCAGTTTGGTTACATTGGTTTGAATGGAAGAAAAAAAACAAAATGGCTGCACCATGAGAAAGGTATATTCTAATCATACACAATATTGGCCGCGGACGTCTTTCACTTTCGTATAGTGGTAATAACACAACTTTATATAATTTGCCTCACTGGGTGTGTGTGTGGGGGGGGGGGGGTTGGTAATTATCTTCGAACGATATCTAAAGTAAGTTATTTCTATCTTGTTCCAGATCCCTCGGATGAGATTAGTGTCATTTGCCGTTCCCATTCCGGAGGGGTCTTCCCCCCTGCCGCTCTGCATCCACACGTTCCACGAGGGATGTACGAAGAATTCCGGGAGAGCCCAGGACGCCACCGCAAGACAGATGCTGTACCGGTTGACCACCGGAGTCGGCTTGTCATGTCAGGACTGCGTGAGTCACTGGAATTTTTTATATTGTTCTAAAAATACAGTGATATTTTAAGTGTCTTCCAAAACGTTTTTGTGTCTTTGAGTGAAGGCCACTCAAAGGTAAAATCGTACTAGAAATGTACGAAGTATAATTTTTTTTACTAAGATCGAAAAAAACCTCCTTGAGCGTCCTTGCAGCTTTTAATTGTTCTTTGTAATTGAATCTACTCAATCATAATTGCAACTTTTAGGTTCTTGCAACTTACTCCCGGAAATTGCAGCGTGTCGTAGCCGAGCAGTCTAGAGCTGAGTCATCAGCGTGTAGGTTCGAATCCTTGCCGTGAACACTTGTGGCATTTCGGCAAAACACTATAACTATAATTGCTTCTTTTCACCAATGAGTAAAGGGTATACCTGCGATGGTAGAAATTGTTGATGTGAATATTTTAGCAACCTGTGCGCTGATTTGGCTGCTGGTGCTGCATACTCCAAAGGAGTTGAGATGGTTTCAGGGATGCTTAAAGCCCGATAAACAGGGGTAGTAATAAACGCATACTATTACCCTTTTTTTTTTTTATTAATTGAACATTACAATCATTACATAGGCACTGACCTACTGATAAACAAACACTGTAGGCGCATCGACTTGATCTCTATTTCAGACTTAACTTGATCTAGGGCTGCTACATAAAATAAATTCGTTTTTATTGTTTGTTTGTTTGTTTGTTGTTTTAATCTTGTTTAATGTATTTTCTTCATAGACGTTCATCACAGATGGACGCTGTAAATGCAAATAGTAATAATTGCTCTTTTGAGAGAGAGTTAAAAAAAAAACTACGTCTGACACTAATAGTTTGCCTGTACTGTTTTAAATGAAAAGCCACGCACAATACAGGTATGTTGTGACTTTGCAATAAACCAACATGTATCACATGTCGCCAGTATCACTGGTTATAATTTTTTATATGATTCATCGGTATTTCCAATTGTACATCGAGTATCGGAGTTGCTGTGGACACAATTGAGTTCCGTAAACTCGCCGACTCACGACATGGTAGCGCCAATGTTCAGATTGTATTATTCTTTTACCCAGACTATTGTATTACTTTTCGTAGTAGATGCAATTCTTCCTGTCTTGGTAGTATGATTTCCCATCAACATCGAACTGGGTTGCGTTATTGAGTTCACATAAGCCTCCATCAGCCACGTTGAACGAGCGGCATCCAGGCGTTTCGTTACACGCCAAGCAGCACTGTAACGGACGCTGTACGGTCGTGACGTCCAGGGTGTGGTTGACGAGGCAACGCCCGTGAAATACGGAGAAGCAGCTAACCGAGTTGGGGCAATGGGGAGGGGCCGGACGCTCACAAATGACGTACTTGAGATTACTGCATTTCACATCGTTAAAATTGTAGGAGTTGCTTACTACTGCGCAATCTTCATCGTCATGATGTGACCCATCACGCCAGCCAGGGCCCCGGTACGGCGACTCACCATCCCCGGTGCAAAACCACTCCCCTTCCACTGCCTTGTCGGTGCAGTCAATCCAGAATCCAACATCGGGATTATTACCAGGAAACGAACCCCGGAACTGGTCCCAGACGAAATCGTGTTCCGGTTTAGAGTTGATAGTGGGAATGTTCCCGCCATAACTCCGACATATCTCGTTGGCGTCGTGAAAATCGTATTTCGTCGCCAAACGGTTCATGTAGCACGAGTTGCCCCACTCTCGCCAGCCGTCGGCACATCGTCCGTACACCTGGGCTGCACTGCTCTCTGCTCCCATCCAGTATGAGGCAGTCATCAGTAAGGAAATGACACAACGTAACATTGTTTTAAGATATTCTTGATTCGAATGTCAGCGAAGTTTAAAACAGCGTCAAGTTCATAGACGCGGTAAAATAAAGGCACCTTTCGCAGCGAGACCTCTCACTGTCCTTACACACTGCGTGACAAACTTACGATTGCCTGAACACCTCAAGCATCGCCATGCCTCAGATCGATGTAAATTATTCTGATATAAAAAATTCTGTATTCTGCCAGCAATGCTAGCCCGGTATACGAGCCGAAGGACGTACAGTCCCAATCATAATAAATCATTGATTCCGTACACTCTGACTCTACCTTAATTATTATAACATGCAATTGAAAGGAATAATGGTTCGTAAGAAAGTCCATTGGTTGAACAGGTACAATGATGATTTTGTTCGAAGCTCCCCGAGGGCGTGATATTATCATGACAATAAACAGACTATACACAATGAAGGCACATACACTAATAATGTGTAGACAGCAACTGTAGTGAATAATGTTATTGAGTTTATTGACGATTTCAGTCGTAAGCTTACAACCATTATGCCCACCAATTCCCCGGAGGAATGTATTCCTTCTAAAATACTTCTCCACGCACACAGATCCTGTTCATTTAATAGACCGATTGCGCGACAATGTTGACATGTTGTCACGTGACCTCCTATTGGGTATACGCCGTACAGCTGATACCAAAATACGTGTAAAGAGATAGGCCGTGACACAGAGTGAGTACGAAAACAGTCGATTTTACTTTTGTTAAGTGATAAATTAGTTAATCAGCCCCTTTATTTAAAGTAGTATGGTGAGGCATTAATTTAAATCACATCTCTGTTTCATAATTTAACAGGATTCTACTAATAAGAGGTTTTTTTAGCCATGCACTACCGACGTCGGACGACTATTATGTAGCCACCCGTCTGTTATTTTGTTTGTAATGTTGGCCTAAATCACTGTAAAAAAAGAAAGGACAAACAACGTTGGAAAAGTGAGCATTGATACCTAGCCTTGCAGAATTTCAAATAGGCAAAGGAATCACAGTTTTTGGAAAGCAATTTCTTTGGAGGATTTCAGCTTCAAAACTTTGAAATTTTTGTGTTGAAAAGTGTGTGGTGATCGCGGTCGTCTGGCCTAACGTTCCGTCGTGCGCTGTACATATCGTGCACATTTTATACGGTACTTTTACAATTTTCAAGACTTGCTGGAACTGTCCTTACTGGCTTTATTCAGCCACTTGAAGGTCTCTGGTACAAACTCTGGAATATCTTTCACAGATTTCCAGCAAGAAAAGCCTCGATCGAATAAACTAAATGCATTAATCATCGTGTACCGTACCACCCTTTCCTGTGGAGGATGTCGTGTGTGTTTACATTTTTACCCAAAAGTGGTCACGTGACGCGGGTCGCGCAATCGGTCTATTGGTGAAACACGCGTCACGTGTCGTATTTTATTTCGCCATGCATTTATATAATAGCCTACATTATTTACTGCCGCGACGTTGGCGCTTCACTACATTATCAAAATAATCGTTCCCGTTTCGTCCAATTAGAACGCACTCTATTCAGGCTCCAGTCATCATGATTGTACGCAATGGCATAAATACGTTATTGGATAACTTATGACATTTTGCAAGCAGCCCACGCCAACCGCTATTATTACACGGGTATAAATTATTCCTGAAAGCCATATGACGGTTTTGTGAGTGACGATGATTATATTGATGTGAAACACAAAATGAACTACGGTGAATGAAATTTCAACTATTTGAATCATTGATGAACCTATACTGCCAGTTTCTTTTGTTATTTGAGATCTTTAAATTCTATGAATACCATCGTCTGCCTCATCGATTCATCCATCCATTCATTCATGCCTGTATTACTAATTTTTCATAAATTGCGTTATTTAGCGATGTGGTTTTCCTCCTTCTACACATAGAGTGTTTAGATACTGCACATTCCAAGTCACTTTGTAAATTTTCCTGGATGATCTCTATTGTTGCTGTCTAGGGGGGTCTGTGTCTTGTACCTCTATTTCTACGTTGGCAAAGTTCCACGTTCCAATATCACGCCAATATACGTTAGCAATATCAAACATAATCGAATCGGGAAAACGTGAGCGCATCACGGCGATGGCAGCTGAAATGGTCGTCTTGGGCGCCGGTTAAAAGATAACGTTCCCCCTCCCCGCCCCCACCATCACCCATCCACCCCCTTGAACAGTATTCCGGTCACCAACCGGTGCGCTCTGGCACAATTCGTTGCTAGCATAAAAAAGTCTACCGCGTAGAAAATTGCCGAAGTTGCCAGCCCTACACCCCACATGTACATTTAGAAGGACAATAGAGAGATACAATAGACTTTATCATGGTGAAGCCATCTTGTTTTTCTCCCATTCAAATCAGTGTAACAAAACCGAGGCTGGAAGGGCATATAGCCAGGTTCCTTTTTGAACAACGAACATCAGCATCTATTACTGTTATTAGATGCAGGGCACATGACCAAGATGGTGGCAGCATGATAAATGTCTATAGCCAATCAGCAGTCGGACACGTCCGTCTGGCTTCGGCGTTTAACGGCAGTAGCAAATGAAATACAACCACATTGTGCTACTAGCAAGTGGGCAAGATGAACGAAAACGACCCATCAGAGAGGGAGATCAGGGTAATCGGTTCTGCCTAGTGACATGGAAAGTGTATTGTCTACACTTACCATAATATAAAAGGAGGAAAGCCATTATCGGAAAATAAATAAACACATTAATTTGTGACGCAATTAATGACAAATTAGTAATACATCCATGAATGGATGAGTCAATTGGGCAGATGAAGGTTTTCATAAGATCGTCAATAACAAATTATTTTTGCAGTACGAAGAGGTCGATTGATGATTCAAATGAATGAAACTATATATATATTTTATTCACCATAGTTCATTTTGTGTTCCACATCTAAAAATATCGTCCCTCACAAAACCGTTAGGTGGTTTTTAATAATTTATACCCGGTTGGTGTCGGCTACTTGCAAAATGTCATATTCCCTGACGTGTTTATTGTATTGCATACAAACATGAACACTGGAGACTGAATAGAGTGCGCCCTCTGCTTCTTCATGGAGCAAGTAGGGGTGTAGTCTGGTTCCCTGACTAAAGATTCCCTGACGACTCTTGTTAAAAATCTTACATCAGGCATCATCCAAAGGTAGACATAGATTATGACGCATCATAAATATTCATTACTTGTCACCAACGGTGGACGATGCCATTGGATAATAAACGGAACCTGATTACTCGCTTTGTTTACTTAAAAAAAAGCTGGGGATAATTACAGTTTGTGATTACAAATATATTCAAATAATATGGTGTTGAATTTGTTGAGAAAAAAGAAGAGAAAAAAAAAGAAAAACAATAATGGGATGTGTTTGCAAAAGTTTGAATTTTTATCAACAAAAGAAATGTCCGACCATCAACGACACTTTCCGAATGTTGACGACAACGAGTTCGGAGCATTTCGGATACTTACGGAAAAGGGGGAATTCCTCCTTTTTTTCATGTGACCTTTGGGTGATACCGGACCATAAATTCTACGGAGAATAGTCGGAGATTTTTGGGTCTGGGAACCAGACTAGTTCGGGTGCTGACGTCACTCCAACGCGTGCTCCGGGGCGCAATTTTTTTTTCTGCAGTTCAGAATTGCCATTCTCAAATTTTAATTTTTTTTATTTTAGACGATTTCTTTTATGGATTCGATTCAAAGAAAAAAAATCCCCATTGAAAATCATTACGACTGTGGAAATTTTGGACTGCAGAAAAAATAAAACCTCCGGGGCTAGGTTGATTCAGGTAGACTATTGCTAGTCAAACCACTAGCTAGTCGAACCACGCTGACATCTAGATCGACTATGGTTAAGCCTAGTCGACTCTTGTCACCCACCCGCACTTGCTCATGATTTTTTTTGTCAGGCGTCTGCTTGTACAAGTATTGTCCCCTGTCGTGCTCCAGCTATTACTTATGTAGTTGATGATAAGAGCCTGAATTGGGTGCACACTCTTTCCATTTAAGAATTTACCAAAAATCTTATCGTAGAAAAGGCCAGAAATGTCACCTTTCCACTGAACCGATTGTTTAGGACTTTTCAGGCGTGTATAACTGACACTTCCTTGGAAAGTTTGTCTTGGAATAAATTATGTTGCAATTACTTTATAACTTTCCTGGCAGGTGTGGATTTCACAAAGGACGAGTAACTAGTCCTAACTTATAAGACTAGTTATAAGTTAGGAATAGTCCTGGAGGGTATAATTATCACAAAACTAGTCCTAACTTAGGACTAGTCCTAACTTCATATAAGTTAGTTAGTCATCACGGATATCAGACTGGACATAGCGCTTTGTGAAATCCCCACCGCCTGAAGTATGTCTCCCTTTATGTCAAAATCTTTGTTCTGGGGTTGCCAGTCAGAAGCCATTCAACCGGTTACTGCCGTGTAGCCAGGGACCACACCCGAGCTTACGATGCCCACCATTGAGCTGTTGTATAGCTCTATGGAATCAACCTGGGAGGCGGCAGTATCGGGGTTGCTTGAAATGGGAATTTACTCACCCCTTCTCCCAAAGGAAAACAGAAATATGTTGGTCGATAGAGGTAGTGAGAGTGAAGCATATGTACTTTGGAAGATACAGAGGAATAAATCCCCTTTTTTGAAGGTGAGCCCATACTAAAAAATGACACTTTCATTTGAATATCTTATGGCCGTGTCACACGGGGCAATTTACAGGCAACCAGTTCCAGGCAATCTTCAATTAGAAGAAAAGGCATTCACATTTCAATTTTTCACATCATTTTCTTGAGGATTGTAAGACATCACTAGAGATATATCTCGTATGCTACCAAAGTGTTCCTTTTGCATGGAATGCAGGTGGTTGCCTCTAAAGTTGCCTGTAAATATTGTCCTGTGTGACAAGGCCCTTAAAAATATATGTTGGGATATTCTGGAGGGGGTACCGCCAAGACCGTAGACCACGGGCAAAAGACAAACAAACAAAAGGGGCCACAACCTTTGTTGCTTCAATTCGTGTTCGTCCAGGTCTTGAGTTGTACCAATCATTATGTAACAGTATTATTATAGACGGTTTAGCCGCCATTGTTATTTTTAACTTCTACAACTTAGATTGTTTTATTTAAACACTCAATTCATATTTACACTATTACAATTCGTAGTAGATGCAATCTTCCCTTTCGTGGTAGTATCTTTTTCTATCCACATCGAACCGGGTTGCGTTATTGAGTTCGCATAAGCCTCCATCAGCCACGTTGAACGAGCGGCATCCAGGCGTTTCGTTACATGCCAGGCAGCACATCAACGGGCGCTGTACGATCGTGACGTCCAGGGTGTGGTTGACGAGGCAACGCCCGTGAAATACGGAGAAGCAGCTAACTGAGTTGGGGCAACGGGGTGGGGCCGGACGCTCACATATGACATACTTGAGATTATTGCATATCGCATCGTTAAAATTGTAGGAGCTGATCACCACTGCGCAATCTTGATTTTCCTTAAGTGATCCACTGACCCAGCCAGGGCGGTACGGCGACTCACCATCCCCGGTGCAAACCCACTCCCCTTCCACCGCCTTGTCGTTGCAGTCAATCCAGAATCCACGATCGGGATCATCACCATCAGGAAACGAACCCCGGAACTGGTCCCAGATAAACTCGTGTTCCGGTTTGGAGTTGACAGTTGGAATGTTCCCGCCATAACTCTGACAGGTTACTTTGGCATCGTACCAATTATATTGCATCGCCATACGGTTCATGTAGCACGAGTTGCCCCACTCTCGCCAGCCGTCGGTACATCGTCCGTACGCCGGGGCACTGCTCTCTGCTAGTGCGCCCATCAAGTATGGAACGGTCATCAGCAAGGAAATGGCACCACGTAACATTGTTTTAAGCGTCTCAGTTATAATGTCAGCGAAGATGACAACAAATTTAATTCCAACCAAAGAGGCGATAAGATAAAGGCACCTGTCGAAAGTTTTTGCAGTCCTCACGACACGTGGAATATTTGTGTTTTAACGCCTGATCACTTCAATATTAGTATCACCATTACTCGATGTGAATAAGTAATAGAGTTTACTCAGTCTGACTGCTTCTCAGCACGGATGCTTCATCTGTAAATATTTGGCAACAGTATCGGAAACAAAGGACAATATGCAAAACAAAGGTCAAACGTAAAAATTAATTGAAAGTCTATACACTGCCTCGTCTAAAAATAATATTCGAAAGCACTTATGATCGATACAATTATGATCGATACAATTATGATCGATACAACAAATCATTTTGAACATGGGCGTAGATACCATGGGGATGGGGGGATTATTATATCCCCTTCCCCCAGTTTTTGTCCGGGGGTTGGTCCATAGGATCGTTCCCCTCAGATTTGTGATCCTTAAAAGAAAAAAAATTGTGTTTTTCTCTGAAAAAGCACCCGATAGCTTAGAAAATGAATAAAACATTTATAAAAATCCCTATCTGTAATTATTTGAATGAACTACGTAGATCATTAAACAGCAAAGAGGGTATCCATAATGTAATCCAAAATCTTCTCATCGGAGAAGCGACCGGGGGTGTGGGTGGGGGGGAGGAGGGTGTGACACCCCAATATTTTTCCTAGGTCGTCATTTTTAGAGCCACAGTCGGCAAATTGAGCACCAAACTTACCCGAGTAAGAGCTCGGGCTGAACACAAATCCATTCGGCAAGCCTATAGCAATTTTCCGGCTGAAAATTTCAGTTCAATCCTTGCAGTGTGAGAAGTCAAACTTTGAATTCTCAAATTTTGAATCTCGGCAACGTGCGTAAATCTACGCTCTGAAAACACTAAAAGCCGTAGAGCGTCAGGGGCTTCCGCCCTTGCAGAATTTCTGCCCCTTAGACTTAATTAGGGTCTTTAGTCCACATGTCCAAATGGCCTTTTTTTAATCATGAAAAAAAAACTAAAAATCATCTTAGAACGTCCGGGGAATTCGTCCCTGGACCCCCATACGAATTAGCTCTGAAAACACTTAAAACCGAAGAGCGTCCGGTGGCTTCGCCCCCTGGACCCCCACTAGATTTTTTGTCCATATACGCCAACAAGGGATTCGCAAAAAAAGTACGGTTTTCCAAGCTTGCATTTCGAATAATTATGAGTTGTCTAAATGGTCTGCATTTGAGGGCCATTTAAAACCTTCCAATCACTGAAAAGCGTTCGGGGGCTATGCCCCCAAACCCCCTCGTGTATGTGAGTCTCATGTCATTGCACCTTTACTTTCATTTGGTAATGTCAGTCGGCAAATTTACGCTTCCACCCCTCCCTCCCCCCCCAAAAAAAAGTGCCGTCGCTACGCCGCTGCACATGCTGTTGACTTACATCGAACCTTCCCCACGCCCCTTTTGCTTGTGATCTCAGCATTAATCCTTTTTTCCCCATAACCCCCCCCCCCCACTTTTCACAACAAATTTACGTCGCTGATTTTGAAGAGTTTATAACGATGGTTGTGTTCGTGCAACGACAAGGCGTTGGAAGGGGAGTGGGTTTGCACCGGGGATGGGTGAGTCGCCGTACCGCCCTGGCTGGCTTAATGGATCACTTAACGAAAATGAAGATTGCGCAGTGGTAAGCAATGTCTACAAGTTTAACGGTGCGATAAACTCAAGTATGTCTTACGGTATATGTGAGCGTCCGGCCCCTCCCCTTTGCTCCAATTCAGTTAGCTGCTTCTCCGTATTTCACGGGCGTTGCCTCGTCAACCACACCCTCGACGTCACGATCGTACAGCGCCCGTTGATGTGCTGCCTGGCATGTAACGAAACGCCTGGATGCCGCTCGTTCAACGTGGCTGATGGAGGCTTATGCGAACTCAATAACGCAACCCGGTTCGACGTGGATAGAAAAAGATATTACCACGAAAGGGAAGATTGCATCTACTACGAATTGTAATATAACAGCCTGAGAAAAAAACATAAACTTTAAATAATAAAACTTGAACGTTGGCGTCACCTTGCCGTTTGGCGCGAATTTGCAGATTGCGATTTTGTCCACAGGCTCTGATATTCGATAATCAATTATTGTAAACAATAATGAATTAAGTATATATTGACGACATGTAGTACCTTTTTTGTCGTGTTGATTGCAAAGACACAATTTATCGGTATTGCAAATTAACTGAAACTTTATTGTTTAAACAATACTAAAACATTACATAGAACTTAATAACAGGACTGGATAATGATAGAAACAAAACAGACTCTTTTTTAAAAATGGGCTTGCTTTTTTCTGTTTTGTTGATGCAGTTGTACCTTGGTTATCCATGTCAGTCTTTGTTTCAAGCAGTTAGCAATTTCTCTTGTACATTCATTGGCAACAATAAACAACAAAAAAACGTCGTACGCCATTTCGATTTTGCAATTTTACAACTGTGACTTTCAAGCGTCTGACCGTAGCATTTTTCTCTTGGAGACGAATCGGGGGGCAACGTGCATTACGAGTAAATCGAGTTTTATATTGGAACATTTTTTCATTGCCGACTTTTGCGTTATGTTATAATTGCCATCATTATACAGTTTGATTTTGAGTAGTTTGTGTTCATATTTTACAAAGTAAGTTGACATAAGTTGTTTTTTAAATAATGTATGGAAGCTTCTTGAAGCTATTCTTCTGTACGGGAAAATTACAAATTGCAACTGCCAAACGCTCCCTGTACACAGTTTGTCAATCAATGCTGAAACGAATTTTATTTTTATTTCGTCAGTATGATAAAGACCTGCATTCGGGGTTATTCACTGTAGATATGCCATTAAACGTGATAGCTCTCTAATTTCGAGATGTTCAATGTTTATTGGTGGAAGACATTACATTTGCAAAATAGGAAGCAACGTAAATCTAGGTATTATCCCCCGTTCAGAATTGATCGAGGTATGAGCGAAATATAAAATATAAAATGGGCGGTTAGTCCCGCATGTTGAGTGATTTTTAAATAGGGCAGCCCCCGTTCTCAGAAGGAACCAAGTGTTTCACAAAATGTTTTTCGTTCACGTTAATCGAGGACTTCTCTTTGTTCTCCAATATAGATAACCTACATGCAATGGACTCCCCCACCCTTTTTCTGTTATTTTATCAGCGACGTCCACCCCATTTTTTTTTTTAGCGACGTCCCCGCTAATTTAGCACATACGAAACATGGACGTCCCCCGCTCTGTTTCAAAACACACGCTACGCGTGGGTCCCACTAGTTCAGTAAAAACAGCAAGAATTTTGAAATTGGTCTCGTCTTTAAACGTATATCGTGTGCATGTTTACTCTCAAACGGTCGTTCCGATGGAAGGCCTAAAGTCCCCCAACGCCCCCACGTGTTACAAATTGTTTAATGTCCGATCAGGTGGGGTGAAATAACTGGAAAATCGCATCTCTGTATTCGATAACCAAAACCATGTAAATACTATTATTCCTTTCCATTAGTAAGTGCTTTTATTTTTATTTTTTTAGTAAATAATGAATTGTAAAGTCAAATAACAAACGGTTGCTTTCGAATACCACTTCAACCATTCCAGTTGAAAAGAGGCGTAAGTAATCTATGTTCTATTTTTTTTAAATTTTATTTAATATATTTATATTTTTAAACAGAAAATTACGAGAACTTACTCTTAAATAAAAGTATGGGTCGTTCGTTTTGGGTTTTTCTTTTTTGTTTTGTTTTGGCTCTGTGCCCTTTTCCACCAATCTTTACCGATCACCTGTCATAACAATTTTAGCCAGAACACCATTTACCGAAGGCTATAATGCGGATAGAAATGGCATCATTGACTATTCAAACCAAACCGATTTCCTGTGTTCAATTTTTTTTCCCTTTAATTTCTGGGCCTAAATTCATGGGTGCTTTTAGTATCTAAACCCAAAACAGTTTGCAGTTTTGTTTACAGAATAATGTTACCAGCCAAAATACCAAGTTATATGTACCATCTTTGACTGGTATCCTGCTCATTTTTTGCTAAGCAGAAGACGTTTAAGCATCGTTTTCTGCTCAAGCAGCTCTATGAAGTTGGATCCAGGACTGCACTGTGAAATACAAGATGGCATATTGATACAAAATGAGCGCTTTCGGTCGTTATAATTTCAAAGAGTTCATCCTTCAACGGAAACATTTGATGTCAACATCATCACTGTAATTATTCACTGGTCTGAAATGCACAATTGTTATGAATAGTGTGATCAAGCTCTTATTTAAAAAAAAACTATTTTGTGTTACATTCAGACTCATTGGATGAGCCTCTTGTGTAAGGCCTACAAAAGTGTTGCGGTACATTTAACAGCCAAACGATGCTGGAAACGATGTGACAATTAGCACTACTTTCACTTTCGTATAAATACTCTGTTGAGAGGAAAAGTCCTACTTTGGCATATGTCAAGACTAGCTTCCACGAGAAGTCAACTGGGGTATTTAACGTACATGTATGTAACGCACCATTATGTCTGACGAGAAAATTGTGAACCATTATGTCCGACCGGTTGTGCCCGACAAACCATTATGTCCGACCCATTGTGTCCGACAAACCATTACGTCTCACCCGTAGTGTGTCCGACGAACCATTATGTCCGACCCATTATATCCGTGTACACAATGGGTTGGACATTATTGTTCGTCGGACACAGTGTGTCGGACACAGCGTGTCGGGCACAATTGGGTCAGACACAATTGGGTCGGACGGTTCAAATTTGTCCTGGACAAAAATGTCGGACATAATGGGATTAAATCCGATACACGGGATTCCCAGCTTTTATGATCCCTCCGAAGGACAAAGCAATGGTATGTCTCCATACACGAGTACCAAGTCCGGGAGCCCAACCCACACTCTGAAAATAGCAGAACTTGAGAGTGCGAAATAAGATTAGAATCGACCGGTCGGCCATGAGCACTTCTCTATGAATACTATATACATTTCAACAATAAAGAATTCACATTGTTTTGTATTTGTTATTATTATTTTTTTACAACTTGGTCCGGTGTCACGCTGCAACTTCCTTAATCTGGGGGCATTACTGACGTTTTAAGCACATCGATTGTGAAAATTAAACAAACTATGGTCAGGAGATGTAATGTCACACCCGCTCTTGCAAGATAAGAAACTTGTTTTGGTTTGTTTGTGACCTTCGCTTTCTTAACAGCTTACACTTATGCCCTTTTTGTTTACATTGTGCCACGTTTAAGAATTCAGAGGTGCAATGGTTTGGGACTCAACCAACGAGCCGCAGTCATCAAGACCTTTCACAACCTCGACCCCATTGAGAAAAATGCAATTCTAAAACATAGATTGCACGCAAGAGCGTAGGCTGGAAACATTCATTTAATGAACTGCAATAGACCGATTGTGCTCCCAAGTGACGTGACCTGTAGTGGGTATTAAATGTAAACAAACACGACGTACTCCATGGGAAAGTGCAGTACGGTACATGATGATTGTGACATTTGTTTATTCGATCGAGGCTATTCTTTCTCGAAATCTGTGCAACATATTCCAGAGTTTGTACCAGAGACCTTCGAGTGGCTGAATAAAGCCGATAAGGACAGTTCGGGAAGTTTTGGAACGTTTGGGCCAGACGACCGCGATCACACACTTTTCAACACAAGAATTTCACAGTATTGACGCTGAAATCCAGCGGAGACACCAGATATGTTAATCTGGGCGGGGGGGGGGGGGCAACAACAGTAATTTTGTACTGCTGAAAAGCAGTTAAACTCAATTTCGGGCATAGGCGAAAAATTGAGGCGGGAACTGGGGAGGGGGGGGGGCACAAAAAAATAACTGGGGGAATTTCCCCCCCCTGCCCCCCCCCCCCGTAGCGCCGCCACTGCTGAAATCATCCAAAGAAAAGGCTTTCCAAAACTGTGTGATTCCGCTGTCTATTAGAAATTCCGCAAGGTTTTAAGGTATAAAAGCTCACTTTTCCAACATTTTTTTTGTTTACAGTGATTTACATTACAACCGAAATAACAGGCGGGTTGCTACATCGTCGTCGGACGCCGGGTAGTGCATAACTGATAAAAAAACCTCTTCCTCTTTTGTAGCAGAATACTTGTAGTTTACGAATTCAATCGTATTACTATTAAAGTAACAGTGATTGAAATCAATGTCACAACATACAACTTTAATAAAAGGGCTTCGTAACTGTGTTGTTATTACCAAAAGCTGACTGTTGGTGTGACTCTGTCGGTCACAGCATGGATTTGCACGTAGTTTGCCACCAACTCAGATGACGTAGTACCCACTACAGGTCACGTGATGATATGAAAACATTGGTCGCGCAATCGGTCTGTTGTGTTATATCATTATAACATCCCTCAAAAGACAAATAATCTTCTGACGTTAACGTCAATCTTCCTGTAAGGGTTCTTAAGAATTTTAGTCTTTAAATCGATTGAATTTAAATTTTACTTTTTTTTCAACATGGCGGCGTGTGCCCTGGAGAAGGACGTAACGAAAGTGCGACCGGCAAAAGGCCGGAATATTAACAAATTTTAACAATAAATTTATAATAAACAGATTCTTTCCGCCAATGGTCAGATGGCATAGGCCTACTACAAGGTTAAGATGAAGGATTGGTACATTAACAACGTTTAAAGAATTTTTAATTAAATAAAAAAAAAGACACACAAAAAACAGTCTTCCCGCTACTACTTTAAAATCCTTCATTAGCCTACTAATAGACATTCACATAGTTCACAAATTTCAGTGATTTATTCTTTTACAAAATAACTATTTTACACCGAGCTCACTCTGCTCTAAATTGTGTCATTCCTTTAAAGGAATTATTTCGTGATGCTGTATGAGCTGGAACTCTGCCAATAAAGAAATTACCGAAACAAAGAATGGCCAACTCATAATATGACCTTCGGTGTGGCCGATATGGGTAACAAAGGAAAACCATGATCAAGCACTTTCACTTTTCTCCCTGTTAATTGTTTTACCGAAAGTAATACTATTGAAAACGGATAGTCGAATGAACAGCACAAAGTTTATTGCGTGCACAAGCCGCAATGAAGTTAAAACCCATGTACTGTTGTGAACTTTTGCTCCAGTCGAATTAAAACAAAATATAACAACAATATGATATTTCCGACCCTTTCAAAAACGCTAAATACACAGAATATAGGCCTTACCCTTAGTTCCGGGCAAATAAGAGCTTGCAGGGATTTGCCACGCAGTTATAATATGTCATGACAAATGTATTTTGCAATGGCAGCCATTTTGAAAGTTTTGAAAACTGCTTGTTATTCTACCTATAATATTCAAAGGACAAGTCTACGATGGCCCTACAGCAAAACATTTGTGTTCCAAAATGTCATGCTTGTATCATCAACAAGGTACACTCCCGACCCACTGCACTGCATGCAAAAGAGGAACACTTCGGTAGTACAACATATATTTTTCAATTACTATCTAGGCCTACTGTCCACAAACAAATTATGTGGATTGTGTTTTTTTCTTTCTTGGTGATTGCCGGGAACTGGTTGCATGTAAATTGCACTGAGCGACATGCCCTTCAAATCACCTTATGATACTGAGTTGTTCGAAGTGACTTGTGGAAAAAAAGAAGACTTTTCTGTCTGCACGGTTTAAATAAATCTGAAAATGATCACCGTTCGAAACTCTCAAAATTACCAATTTTCAGAAGACATCGGAAATTCAGGACGGAAAAAGCTCGTTCCTCACTATTAAAAATTAATATCTCTGACTTCCTCTGCTTCTTTCCTTTCTAAACAAGGAAGTCACACTGTGATCCGCTTGTACTGCGAAATTTATGTAATCATGAGACGTATCACTATGAATTATTACTGTTTAGTAACGGAAGGGGTATTTAGGGTAAAAGAACTTTCGTTTCACCCTTTTTTCCTCTTGTTATACGGTTAACTTTTCTTTGTTCTGTCCACCCATACCAAACCATCGTAACTAAAGCCTGGGGAAGAAGCATGCACCTCTTATGCACAACGGCAGATTTGAACCAATTTGTCAAACTCTTTGTGCGTGACATAATGGTACATCGGATATAACGAGTTCGACAAAACGGTCCATCGGGCGTGATGGGATTGACAATTTTTTTCTGTGACGTAAATGGGTCAGTCAATGGATAATCGGACTTCATGGCCCAACCCCCAAAATACATCGAAAGCACTGGGTCACACTGAAGCCAAAAACGTATAACATGGTATGCCAAACTTAATGGGTCGAAAATAATGAGATGTCGAACGTAATTGGCGTGAAAAATGTCGAACGAAAGGGATCAGAAAAATAAATGGTACTTCGAACATTGCCAGAAATAATGGTATGTCCAACTTTGTCGTACATAATGGTATGTCGAACGTAGGGCAATAAATGGTAGTTTGTTGGGCATAATGGGTTACTATGGTCCGTACAGTGGATCAGACATAAATAGTGTGTCGAACGTAGGTTCGAACAGAATGGTTTAGGGGACACAGTGGTTGGATAAAATGATCTGAGTTAGTTGGATACAATGTGTCGAACACGTTGGTTTGTGGGACAAAAAGATATGACATGATGGATTAGCATAAAGGGTTTTATCAGTGACTTACAAAATGAGCTTTGTAGGATAAATTAGCACAAAAAACTTGTATATTTTCCTCTTTCGTGCAGGAGCTCTGGTAAATATTTTGTCTTAGATTGATTGGTCATAATAACCTGTAAATGCCGACAACTTTCGTTCGACAAGTTTGTCCTTTGTTTTCTGGATGTGTATGTTTTATACCAACATGAATCTAGGTTTGGTTCTAAACAGCGGCATAGCCAGAATTTTTTTCTAGGGTGGGGGCAGTGCTTTTCAGTGGGGGGGGGGGGGGGGGCCAGGGTCTATGTTTTTTAATGAATTACATGTATCTATATTTTTTACACGGGGGGGGGGGGCACCGGGGGCGGGGCACTGTGAGTTTATGGGGGCACGTGCCCTCTGGACCCCCGTATACGCTGCTGATTCTAAACATAAAAAGTTAATTTAACTGAAGTTCGATAGGATTCATTAATTTTTTATAGATACTATACGTACACACAAGTACAAACGAACGAAAAACACCTAAACGTCAACTTTATTTTTCTTCAGGCAGGACTGAGGTCTCGAACACTTGGCTGATACTATCGTCTGAAAATTGAATTACATTTGAATTGCTATATTTTGGTCACAAAGCAAACAGCAGACCGTCAAATAAAAAGTCATTCGTATCAAGATCAGTCTTCCAGACATTTGTACTTATTCCAAAATTGACTTCGTCTTATCACTCAAGGACACATTGCTTATTCTCTGATTGCTATAATTTTTTTTTCTTGGAAATGAAAACAGGTCAGCGGAACACATTCTCCGGATGTTCGGTTGTTATAAAACTATAAAACAATAGCCTCCAGGCTTTTTAAGAACTCACCTCGCGTGCTGTGATTTAGCTATCAACAACCGTGGAGAACTTTTAAAGGGATTGTTCAATGTTTTACTTATTCTGTTATATCAAGATCAGTGAAACTTTGCATGGGTGTGGATAATAGGAGGTTACTTTCTAAGACAATTTTCTCACTATGCTTGTTCCGATTCTCCGGCTGTTATGCAACATAGTGTTACTTCAAAATCGCTGTTAGGTTTTGTCATATTAAGGGGTATGTATTTGTTATTCTTTGATTTCATTGATTTTTTTTTTAGAATGCGCTCGTTTTGTACTGTCTAGTTTTTACCAAACTTGCCTATCAGATTTAACGCCAGTGTACGGTGGTTTGCAAGAACCCAGGGCAACAATCAAATGAAATGTTTTATTCTAAGTAATCTTCTACCGCAGATGAGAGTTTTTCTCTTGCAACATTTCTCAGGACTTGTTCACTTTCTATAGCATTCACTGTTTCTGATAAAGGGGTGCGTGCATGCATGGTTTCGCACTGGAAAAATCATCGAATGGAATCTTAAATGCCCGGATGTAAAAGCAAACCTTGGAGTAAATCGTTGAGGCATAACGAAACGTGGAAAAACCTTGTTCCTAAAACATAAGTGAAATGACATCATGTAAAGCTTTTCTTCTTCGAAATGGCTACCGGTATATCTTGGTATTAGTTATTTTATTTATTTATTTATTAATTATTGATAATATTTTTATTATTATTATTACTATTATTTTATTTATTTATTTATTTATTTTTTTTTTTGGGGGGGAAGTGTGCTATTAGATGTATCGAATTTGTAATTTTTTTCGATCTCGTGTTTTTGGGGATAAAATATAACTTAATTAAATTTATTTTGTTAATGATTTATATCTGCAGACCCTTTATAGAAGAGAAAATATTTTCAAAAAGATGTTGATGCAAGCAGCGCGTTATTAATAATAATTATTATTAATAATTATAATTTTTATAATTAATAATAGTTAGTCACGTATAAGACCTTCTTGATATCATTAATCTCATAAGGTTTTTAGCAAGTGTGAACATTTTAAAAGCAAATAATTTTGTGAAGAAAGGGTGAAGCGTAAAACGTAACTATTCGTGGTATGTCAAGATTCAGAATGAAACACACCGCGGTGAAAAGTATTGGAATAGATTCGGAGTAAATCAGCTGACGGTGGGTGTTTTTTGAAATCCCAAAGTGAAAATGAGTCAAGCAGAAACCGAAGTTGTATTCTTTATTGGATTTATCATGATGGTTTTGTCGTACGAACGTTACATCATAGAAAAAAAAATCGTTGTCGGTTTTTTTTTTAAATTTTGTTTTATTTATTAATTTGTTGAACCAACTCAAAATTTTCAGAAGCGTGGAGGGCTACACCACACTACATAATTTTAACAGAATGATGAGCCTAATGAATAATTTTCTATAAATCAAAGATTTAAATTGTATACCTTTTAGTTTTAGGGATTGTTGACAAATGATCCAATAATTGAGTTAATGACTTTCAACAGGTAGACTGGGCATCTTGCTGATGAGCTTAAAGGGTCCATTTCCAAGATGGAGTTTGGCCATTTTACTCATTTTTAAGGGTGTTTTTCATTTTGATTGCCATAACTCAGATATTCTATAAAGCACGGAAAGCAAAAACGGAGAAGCTTAGCTGCCAGCAAATATTATTGATTTGATTTCAAGAGGAAGAGATACGTTTGTATAATTAGCATCTAGCGATGGTTATTCATTACGGTGCACTCAGAGTGGATAATTGTTTACGCACAATGTCACGAAGGTAAAGTGAACGGCTACCTCGCTTCACCCCAAACACAAACAGGTGACTAGTCCTTTTCCTATAATTTTTATTGTTGACTTAGTTTTTTTTAATAAACATCGAACTGGCAGCGTCCATAGCCATTTGGTGTTTATGTTTCGGAAGGTACCGGATAGTACCCGTGCAGGATATGATTAGAAACTATCTTGAGACGTCTGACGAGACCAGTTCTGACAAAAAAACAAAAAACAAACAAAAACAAACAGGACATTGTACAGAATTTGTTTAAATTTGTGGAATATCAACGAAACAGGGCCGGTAGGAAGACTTTGATTTATCCGCGAGTCATAAAAAAATATTATTTAATATATTTATCCATGTGTAAATTTCTAAAATTACCTTATTGGGTTTGGTTTGTTTGTTTCGGTTTGTGAAACAATAAAAATGTTGCATTTGTATGGTGAGTACATCTGTATCCGCTAGGAAGTAATTAAACAAAAGTAATTAATCAAACCTGCCAAGTCCGCCTGCTCAACCATGGGCAGATCCATAATCTTTGTAAGTGTGGCGGTTCAGAATCAAGAACGATGTGTCAGTACTATCGAAGCGCGAAGCCCGTACGGCGTGGGGTCCGGGCCTGCTTAAGGGCTTCGGAATTTTTTTGGGTACGATGCTCTTTGGTGCAATCTGCGACGATTCCTAGACACTTTTTTCCAATTTTGAGCAACATAGAAGCAATATTTTTGAAGGAGTAAAATGAGAATTCAATTGGAATTCAATTCCTCCTGTCCCCTTCCCTCCCTTCTCCCACTCTCTCATTCTTTCACTTTTTTTTTTTTTTTTTTTTTTTTTTTTTTGGGGGGGGGGGGGCTAAATCCCCTTAGCCCCACCCCTCGATCCGCCAATGCCAACAACCCTGTTGTTTGATACATTTCGCTTTGATATATCGGTATAAAAGGAAGCTTTTTATAAAAGCGGATTCTTAAACGACTACGATAAAACTGTGTAATATCCAATTTCATTTTAATGAACCATGGAAATCCTGCGGCCTGGGACGATATTCTTTCCCCGTCCCTAAAAACTTGAATATATTTTGTCTGGCTAAAGTATAAAATAGACACCTTGAAATGTGATAACAAAGACCCTTTCTCTATTGCATCTAGCACGATTGCGTTAAGCACAAAACTGCAGGCGCATCCTTTACTAGTGTCTTCAAAACAGTCATCATTTTTGACCTACGACCTGTTACACGCTGACTTACTTCCGGTTTCGCTGACAAGCAGAAGACTGCTGGCAAACTGGAAAGGACCGTCCTCAATAATAACAGGTAAGAGTTCAGAAAAATGAATAATAAAAACGAGTTTTGTGATATTCAAGGAAGCGGTAGGGTATGGTATACAATAGCTGACTACATCCGTAGGGGTTAGTTTAAGGATGGGAAGTGGACGGGAGCGGATGTCAAAGATCTGGGGATTGTTCTCACTCTTCTGCTCGCAGTTGGGCGAAACATAAAAGTAAGGAATCAATTTGGAGTTTTTTTTTTCTCGTCTGGACTCAAAGTTAAACATTCATGGTTGTAGTTTAGAGGGGATACCACCGATGAGAAAATCCTCTGAGTTTTTTGCTGTTGCTTGTCGATGCTTAGACATTATTTACTGAACAATAACTCCAACACTCTTGGAATAATTTGTCATTGATGGTAAGTAACATTTTTAATGTTTTTTTTCTGACTGTTTTCGTACATTCATGATTTGAGACTCACTCTATCCCTCACATTAACAACCGTTGTCTTTTTTTGAACTCCAATAAAACATTTTGTTACAACAAATTCCAGTAAACGCCAAATAAACTGTTTTTCTCAGGGTTTTTCCAAAACTCGTTTTGCTCAAGAAAAACGAAAAGCAAAAATAAGAATAAATAATAACAAAAAAATCCAAAGGACAATAAATTGGTATGGTCTGAAGCTTTATGCAATTATGGTGTTTGATTAAATAAAGATAAATAATAACAATATTAATAACAACAATAATAATAATGATGATAATAAAAAAAATAATAATAAAAATGCCGACGGCTACCAATACTGTATCTTACATTTAATCAGACTTATGACTCTATGTATACTTTAATTACACCAACTTCACTGATAAATAATTATTTTATGCAATCTTCGTACAAAATAAATATCCGTAATCTCCTTTTAAGAACAGGCTTTCGATTTCAGTTAAATTAAAAATCAATATAAGTTTACAAGCGTTCCCAGGCCCCCAAAACAGGTCTTTGCCGTTAGTTGTATGTTTTGCTTAAAAACTTTATTACTTAAGAAGAAACGTATAGGCTGGTTGTTGGTTTTCGCGAAAGGGGACGATTTGAAATATCAGCGGAGAGTTAAGAACTATAGGGCGTCTGCCGGGGATCTTTTAAAATTAATATCATGTAACAGATCAAGGAAATAAATTGCGTTCAAAAAGCCTAGACCATCTCATAAACCATAAAGGTACTGCCCCTCTTGGAACCAATTGGAACAAACCCAAAGAGGCTCTAATATTTCCGGATTCCACTGGTACGAAAGAACCAACTTGTCTTTAATTTATACACATAACGACAGAAATCTTACGGTGGCCCACAACTGTCACGGCAAAAGCAAAAGGGCCACGGCAAAAGCAAAAGGGCCACGGCAAAAGCAAAAGGGCCACGGCAAAAGCAAAAGGGCCACGGCAAAAGCAAAAGGGCCACGGCAAAAGCAAAAGGGCCACGGCAAAAGCAAAAGGGCCACGGCAAAAGCAAAAGGGCCACGGCAAAAGCAAAAGTGCAATGTAGAAATGGCCCTTTTGCTTTTGCCGTGGCGCTTTTGCTTTTGCCGTGGCGCTTTTGCTTTTGCCGTGGCGCTTTTGCTTTTGCCGTGGCGCTTTTGCTTTTGCCGTGACAGTTGTGGGCCACCGTAAAATCTCAACTGTCAGAGCCAGCGATCTTTCAACCTTATGTGTCACCGCAGAGGCATGGGTATGTGACGGGCGGCACGTGCGGCGGCTGCACGCTTAAGGTCATTAAGATTTGCCGTTGAGGTCATGAAGCCCGAGGGTAGGAAGCTGTGTGCATACTTTTGCAGCGTCTGCATATGCTTTGGGAAAATCCCGAATTCTAATACTTTATCCATAAAAAAAATGTGTATGCTGTAACCATCACGTCAAAGTAGAAGGTACGGTGGTCCGCGAACACATTTTGATGACATGTTTTCGTTAGTATTGATTCGGAAAGTATCAACAACTGCGCAGTATATTTGCGAACTATAAAGTTACTTTTATCCAATGGTTACAAAATAATCAACAAGTAACTACCTCGTACAACTATGTTCCTCCAACTTATCAGCCACCTGTTTTCTCTTCCACGTCAGAGAAACAAAACGTATTATTTGTCGAGCCAAATATGTCATTTGGAAACAAGGAAATAAGACCACCACGTGTATTGATTCCATCGGAGTGAAGATAATTTTTTTTTTGTTCTTCGGTTTCACTGCCGTTATAATAGAAATCGAATATGTACAGGTTTATAATAGGCGTTTTTCCAGTTGTGTTCAACTGGTCGAGACACTGACATTTTGAAAACTTTGTTCTTCGGAAGAAAACTGATCCATGGAGCTTGTTGTATTTCTTGAAGGTAAGCTAACTATGAAGTTTTTTGTTTGTTTGTTTGTTTTTTATTGTTTTTTTTTATGGAAGTCGCCAGACACACAAGGCCAGTAAGCCACTCGAGGTGTGGGCCACAAATAATCTGTTTTTCTTCCAGGGGCCGTGGCCACCTACTCATGGGTCTGAAACAGGGTAACCCCCTTTACAGTCCGTAAGGATGTAGGCTTGGGTAGCATCCATCAGAAGCGTGGCTGTTAGAGCAGAATGCTCTACCTCCCCAACTTTTACGGAGCAATTATGGTTAAGTGCCTTGCTCAAGGACACAAGTGTCAAGGTAGCATGCTAGGGAACATCTGATATTTAGTAACAAAGTGACATACCCGGGCCACGTTTCTTTTACGAAGCAAACCATGTGGTAAAAACAGTGTTGATCGTGTCATTCTGGCTGGTAAACGGTTGATACTTAAGCAAGATTTCTCTGCGATAATTCATTACCAACATGATGAGATGTATCGAGCAGCTTCAGAACAAGATTATAAGCGCACAACTTTTTGCTTTATACCCAGCGCAGATAACCAGCCGAAGTAAAATGTCATAACTGTCCTTGTAAGTGCGTGTTAGTTTTTAATGAGCACCGAGAAATTTGTTATGAGCGATGTTTTCTACTTAGGCCTAAAAGCACCCCGCCCGTAAAATCAGCCCAAAAGTGAATAATTTGAATTGCAACCTGAACGAGGCAATCACATGGAATGAATTTATTTTAGTATTGAGGGAAACGTGAACAATTACGATAATTACTCTATAAGGTATACATGAAGCTGTTGAAGGCAATTACAAACTTTTTCTCTCGAGTCCGGGCCGAATTTCATGGCCTCGCACTCTAGAAGCCACCTGGGTCAGAATTGACCCTGATTCCGGGTACCAGGGTACCTGACCCATTTATAGTGTTAGGCTGACCCGGGGACTTTGACTCGGATTCTGCGTCAGCTTGACCAAAGAGCAAGGACACAGCCCTTAGGGAAACTCCCCCCTGTCACCAAACTGTGTTCTCTGTGTGGTCATAGTGTCACACACAGAGAACACAGTGAGGTCACAGTGTGACCACTGAGTGCACAGTATGGCTACTAAGTGAACACACTGTGTTCGTATAGAAGTTCTACTGTGTGGTGACTGGGGGGTTTGGGGGACATTTAGACAGTTTCCGGGTCAGCCTGACCCAGAAATGGTTCAGGACCACTGGGAGCCATAGTCCGGGTCAGCCTGACCAAGAAATGGTTCAGGCCCACTGGGAGCCATAGTCCGGGTCAGCCTGACCCAGAAATGGTTCAGGCCCACTGGGAGCCATAGTCCGGGTCAGCCTGACCAAGAAATGGTTCAGGCCCACTGGGAGCCATAGTCCGGGTCAGCCTGACCAAGAAATGGTTCAGGCCCACTGGGAGCCATAGTCCGGGTCAGCCTGACCAAGAAATGGTTCAGGCCCACTGGGAGCCATACTCCTGGTCAGCCTGACCAAGAAATGGTTCAGGCCCACTGGGAGCCATAGTCCGGGTCAGCCTGACCAAGAAATGGTTCAGGCCCACTGGGAGCCATAGTCCGGGTCAGCCTGACCAAGAAATGGTTCAGGCCCACTGGGAGCCATAGTCCGGGTCAGCCTGACCAAGAAATGGTTCAGGCCCACTGGGAGCCATAGTCCGGGTCAGCCTGACCAAGAAATGGTTCAGGCCCACTGGGAGCCATAGTCCGGGTCAGCCTGACCAAGAAATGGTTCAGGCCCACTGGGAGCCATAGTCCGGGTCAGCCTGACCAAGAAATGGTTCAGGCCCACTGGGAGCCATAATCCGGGTCAGTTCTGACCCGGGAGTTTTAAAGTGTGCTTACCGTGAAAGCAGGAAAGGTTTCATATGTTTGCACGGACTTTTTACTTGCGAACCTGCTTATAATAACAATTTATAAGCATCCCTCGCTGACAGAGCTCAGTAAAGCGCAGCAATGTGACGCAAGCCTGTCTTAGCAGAGCATGTCCGTATAGCGCAGCCACAATGGAATATAATATAGGTGACCGGCTCTTTTTTTCAAATGAGAGCTATCAGAACTAATACAGGGTTTCGTTCACGCGGGAAGAAAGCAGCAGAAACACTGGGGTTAGCTCTGGGGTTAGATCTCGTATTGGCCCATTTATACCTTATTATTTTATGAGAAGATCAGACACGGAGTCTAGTCCGATCCGTAAGCTGTGGCCAAGAGAACTGGGTTTGGCGGAAATTTGTGACAGTTCTGGGGGCATCTGCCCCACGGAAGGATTGAAGATTGGTGTTTGTGCAGAATACATTGTTACAAAAACCAGGTATTCTAACCATTTTCCCCCAAATTTATCGCAAAACGGTATATAAAATGACCAAAATTGACTCCTGCTCTTTTTTTTCCAAAAAGCGAAGCCGATTTGTGAACAAACTATTTTCTTTTTCAGTTCAAAATTTAGTCCTTTTTAATTACTAAAATTAAAAAACAATAAACTCACTGTGGTGTATGGATAAAACACAAGCAATATAACAAACATTCTATATTCAAAAAGAGGGACGGGTATTTTTTAAATAACCCATCTTGAGAATTTTTTTTTATTTCTTTCTTTAGATTCTTCGCTCCTTGACAGTCTTTTGATATGACCACCGGGTGTGACCAGTCTGTTTAGATCAACATGTTTGGATGCTTTACATTATGTATAGCTGCACCATTTTGCGTGACACTTTTCATCTCATTCCCAAAGCAGGTGTTTTCTATACAAGGTAAGTCGATCACAACTTGTAGTTAGTGAGGTTGTGTTTTTCAGAACTATTAGTATTATACACATTGAAAGTATGACAAACGCGCACTGTCCATATTGCACACCAGCCATGTATAACGCACAACAGAAACTCCAGATGTTTATCACTAATCGTCACAGGTTGCTGAAGGCGGAACAGCCGTGCACTTTGCATCTGGGTATTCCCACTTTATTTCGCCGTCTGTATTTTTGTTCTAGAACTTGGAACGGTCTTTGTATAGTCTCGCAAAGGCAACATTTATTTTGATCAGAGCTAGCTGTCAACAATTTTGTATCACCAGATTATGACTGACGACAGATTGTCATTGCCCATGTGTGCCATTGGGAAATAGACCACTGTGTCCAACAAGGATTATTTTGTACCACATGAACCGTGTCTGACCAGGGCCATTCGGGTTAAGGACCATGGTGTCCGACGAAAACATTGTGTTCGACATGGACCTATGCGCCCGTTAAAAACCAATATGTCCCGCGCAGACATTGTGTCCGACACGGACCATTGTTTAGGCCCGCGGTGTGGTCAAATACAAAACGTTACGTCCGCACCATCATGTTGGACACAATGATTCAACCGGACAGAAATCATGGTTCCTCGGGGATAATACTTGGTAAAATATTGCACTTAATTTAAAACTTGCGCACTTTAGCTGTTCAGTAACTATGTATTTAAACAAAACGCAGACGTGTTTTGTCTTGGCGCTTTCCGGCATTCGGTTTGCGCACTGTCAAAATCCATGTGGAGTTAACGTCTCATTGTGCATTTTTTTGGATCTTAAGTGAGAAATTATTATGTTTATTAATACCGACATGAAATTTTCTGACATTTACGCTATCAGGTTCACCTGAGCCGGTGCATCTTTACATCGAAGCGGGCACTGAGCTTCAACTCAACTGCAACGTAAGTGATGCCGAAAATATCGGCAATCTAACGGCGGGGGACGTCGTCTGGCACCGCTCCTCTTCGCCGTTGTCCTCGACATTGTACAGTGCAGTCAACGACACATTGTCGCGTTTGTCATTCAACGTCACCTTCGATGACAGTGGCGACTATTCTTGTATGTTGCCGGGGAACACGACTGATGAACTGGCAACCTACGTGGTACACGTTGGACGTAAGTCCCTCATTTGCAACTCGTTTTATTCCATTTCCCTTCCAAAATCATTGTCGTCCCTCCACATGTTCACGTCAGAAGCTATTGTCCTTTCTCCCGTATACCAATTCATAAACATGCCCATTGCCTGAAATCGGTCAAATGGTAATTTCTGTCCACAAATAAAAAACAATCGCACCCTCATCGCCAGTACATAGCGCCATCTTGTGGTTTGTAAGACTTTTAACCCATGAGAGTGAATGAAAAACAACCTGTGGTGCGATTACTGAATGCAGACAACTAATGTTGGCCTAAGAATCGAAATAAAGTCCTTTTTCAAAGTTGCAATTTACCCTTTGGTTGCTGTTTTTTTTTTAGTGAAACCAAGACCCGTAAGACTGCAATGCATCGTCCGTAAACCTGATGACTTTTACTGGTGTAGATGGGAGGAGACCGTGAACACACATCTTCCAACTGTGCACACTTTTCAATACAAACGGAAAGGGTAAGAACAGAGTTTCTATGAAGGATGGTGCAATATTGGTTCATGGAGAGTGCATTAATTCAGTCTAAAGGTATAATGGGAGACTTTTGAGACGTTAGCGGGCGCCCCAGTAACCGGTCCTTTTCTATAGAGAGGTTACATGACCCCGGGAAAAGTTCGTTTCGCAGCCATGTTGGGTAATGCCATGTACAAACTCAATGACTGGCGCGTCGTCTGCTGAATGATTTCCAGCGCCTGTTTGTACACGCAGCATTAGAAAAAGGTCTCGGTGACGTCACGTAAAACCTCTCTATTGCTCTCATAATAGAAAAGGACCGGCTACTGGGGCGCCCGCTAACGTCTGAAAAGTCTCCCCTTTTTGCGGCCTTCCTTGATCTATTCCCAACGCACTGATATGACTGGGCTCTCTTGTCTGAGCGCTGCAGTCTGGGCCTGTCATTGGCTTTTCTTCAGTTTTTTGCTTACATATACATTATGTCATTGTCATTGTTGTTTGTTCTTGATCATTCTCTGAGCGCTTTGTAACCCTAGGAAAAAGCGCTATTTAAGTTGTATTATTATTGTTGTCAGGGTGTCTCATCAGGATTGTACCAAACGCGCATCCATGTTGAGGAAAACCCCCAAACCCACATCTACAATGTTAACAAGAATTCTGTTTGTTTGTTCTTAACATTTTGCTGCAACAGACGGCCGTGGAAGAGCTGTCCCGACTTACTCTCCAAGGGGAACAACACGTGTTTTATTACGCAGACGCAGAACGAAGGCAATAGGCAAATAGTGCGGGTGAGATCAAGCAACCAACTGGGGAATAGCTTATCTATCAAAGGCTTTTGGTCCGACCAGGATGGTAAGATATGTGAAAGTGGGAACTAGACATGCAGGACAGAGTTACTCCTGATTCTTTCACTTCCCCTCTACTTTTATATCCCTGTGCCTCCGACCCTCTCTAATCCTCACGGGACACAGTATCAATCAACCCTCATCAAGAGCCCCAAAGAAACCTCAAGTACTTTTTATTGATAACCTGCGTAAGTCAGAAGGTTGTCTCGGCTTAACATTTTTAATAAGTCATTAGGTTTTGGGGATCGAATCCCAATCTATAGGCATGTCCCTGGGAAAGACAACAAATCTTGTCCCTCGGGAGTAAATGGTTGTGTAGTACAGATTGTTGATGTTATTGATCAGTTGTCAACACGTACGCCTATTTTAATTATAAGGAATACCAGAAGACATTTATTAGTCTTACAGACTCTATTATAAAACTCATAATATGTTTAAAAACATCAACAGATCGATGGGCTGTTTCACCGTCACCCGTTTTAGTTGTGTGTGTTTTTTCCCCAATTAATTTTTTTACTTTTTCCCCCATCAGTTGTTGTTAATCCGCCAAGACTAGTTGCGTTGAGGCCGGGTACGGATGAGACATCGTTGAAAATACGATGGAATCGTCCAGAAGGCTGGTATGCCACCGAGGCCAAGAGATTGGTGGTGTACAACATTCGCTTCAAGGAGCGAGACTGTGTCGCGGTCAATCTTACGTGCTGCTGCTGGGATGAGGTATGAATGTTAGTCTTCGTAAATCCACTTCGTAACGTTGTTACTGAAAACGGCGGTTTGTGTTCTGTGGGGAGATATAGTGCCCTCTGTTGGGGGAATAAATCTCGGCCGGCCTTCGAGCAACGTCTTGTAATACGACTATAAACCAGCTTCCACAAAAAGGCTTCAGTATTCCCGATTTTCACTCGGTGACCCCAAGTGTTGTTTTCATTCAAAGAGATCAAGATAAGCCGGGAATGTTGACGTTTTTATGATATATCATGCTTCATTTTATTCAAATCTTTCGGGTTTTTAGTAACCACATCTGTAAAACCAGCCTGCGAAAATTTAAAGCCCACTGAAGTGAATATTTCTTAGGAACATATTTTTTGCTTTTTTCTAATCCCCCTTAAGTAGATGGAAACTGATTAACATCCCTTTTTGGTTAAATTTGTTGAAAAGTGCATTTGAAAAACATGTAAAAATCTTCGATGCTTTTCCTGACAACTGAGGTCGCTGTTGCCGTGATGTCATTTCAGGGAGACACACAAAAAATCGCTTATTGAAACATTTGTGAGAAAGTTTGCTCACTAGCTGACTGCCATGAACTGACACAACAACCAATCATATAAAAAAGGAACGTTCTCGACAGCGAAATATCCTAAATGATGCCACTTTTCTGCATAAACTGCTTGCAACGTTGAGGTTTCTGCCTGATATGACATCACACTTTCTCATGAATATGGAAATTCGCATTAGCAAAAAAGCCCAAAAGTCACAAAATATACTTAAAAAATGGCAAGAAGGAAAATTGAAAATAAGGTTAAATGAGACACAAAGGTGCATATACAAGGGTTGAATTAAACAAATTTTATTCCATAGGCCCTTTAATTAGGCCCTTTAATTATGTTGTTATTAAGATTCGTTTACTTGCGTGCTTATTGGGGTTTGTCGAAATAAGAAATAAATGTTCAGGATTATGTACAGATACCAAATGCATCATGCATCCTGCCATTAAAGTCACCGTTGAAAAGACTACTCACAATGTTTGTTGGCAGATTCAACCTACATGTACGCAGAGTGTAGGTGAAGAATACACAGAGGAATTGGGTCTGTGCCTGCACACATTACGATATCTTGAACCCTACACGGAGTACACTGTACAGGTTGCAGCAAGATATAAAGATAGCCCGTACTGGAGCGCCTGGACCGTGGAGAACTCTTCGTTCACCCGTGAAACAGGCGAGTAACAAGAAGTTCCATGTCACTTTCGTTAAATGTTATGTTTGTGGGTCTACCGGGCACACTGGATAATGACTAACTGGTTTAAGCTTAAGACTTATCCATGGTGGATCATGGACAATGCCATTGGATAAAATACAAAGCGCTGATGACGTGTTTGTTTACTTTCAAAAACCCTGGGATAATCACAGTTTGTGAAAATGTTACGCGAATATTCAAAAATAGCGTTTGATTTGTTGAAAACCATAAACAACAATGGGAAGTGTTTTCCTCAAATAGTTTGCAAAAATTTTGAATTTGGTCACAACTCTGTGTCAATAACAAGATTGAATGTTTTGCTAACATTTGGCTGTCCAAGGTGTTTATTTATCAACAAAAAAGTCCACATACGCCGGGAAATGTCCGACCATCAACGACACTGTCCAAATGTTGACGACAACGAGTTTTTTTTCGGAAAAGGAGGAATTCCTCCTTTTTCGTCACGTGACCTGGGGGTGATACCGGACCCTAAAATCGACAGAGAATAGTCGGAGATTTTTGGGTCTGGGAACCAGACTAAATTAGCCCTTGTCATGAAATTTGCTAGTTACATTCAAACATGCGCACACTAATGGTTGGCAAACATCATAAAGTTGTGCACGATAGTGGACGCACAACCGCGTATGCGTCACGACAATCAACCGCACCATACAAAAAAGGCGAGATATTCCCTCATTCTGCCAGCCAGTGGTGTTAGTACGCACGCGCGATGTGCGATTTACATAATTATTTCATGTGAAGGGTCTATATCCTGTTGTTAATTGATGACGTGTTTGAGCCGGAAGTGCAATGCAAACGAATGACACACATACAATGTTCATGAAAATTCGTTAGACTGCAGCTCCGGTGTCATAGAGTATTCTGTCCTCCGGGTAATGTGTCCACCACACGGTAAATTAACGTGGGCTGGAGGAGTTTATTCAAAAGAGGGCGCTATCAGAAGGAGTAAGTACACAATTCGCCGTATGCCCGGACAGGATCTCCTGCCGGACAGAATCTCCTTCCACACCGGCTCCAAAACGTTATCACTTACGAACAGGATTATCCTTCTGTGCAATGTTGCTCTAACTTCAAGTCCGCCATTTTGGTTTACAGTGCCTTCGGAGCCCGTGCAAGGACTTACTGTCTTCAATCAGACGGATAATGCTGCGGACCCAGTCTACAAGAGAGATGTTTATGTGGCGTGGGAGGTATGTAATCAGTGGATGGGGCTGAGGCTAGATTATTTTGTTTCATTGTGATTTCTGTTTTGACAACACAGTTATTTGAGCCTGAGATGCCGGCCAGGGCAAAAGTAAGAAAAAAAAACCCACAAAATATTTTCCCTCCGCAACCCCTGCTCACAATCCATAACAAACGTTAAACGAGATAAAATTGCTAAATTGGAATACTCGGAGAATTTACAGTTTAAGTCTAAAATAAAAAAATAAAAAAATAAAAAAAACACAAAATATTATACAGAAACTCACATTCTTAAAACACTGAAGATCAGAAGAAAAAACTTTATTGATAAGACGAAAGTTCCCTCTGACGTCACTGTGTCGAAACCAAGACACTGATGAACACGTATCATGTTTTTGCTGATTTGGAATAGGCGCGACTTCAAAGGTCAAATCGCCTTTGAATTAATAGACCTATTTATGACCTTTGACGCACCCCTTAAACCAAGTTTAGGCAAAACACGATGCGTAACCTAATCGACAGGCATATTTCAATAGAGGGCGGTTGATAAGTACTCTCTTTATGTAAAAGAGTGAAAGCATCAGTCTCTTGCCCGAGTGGTGGTGTAATTTTCACTCTTTTTAGGGTGCAATTATCTCTAGTTTGCTCTTTTAGAGTGAAATTTGAGTAAACGTCACTCTGAATCGAGTGAAAAAGAAAATGTTTCCACTCTAAGAAGACTTGTCCGCCATACCACTCTTTTAAAGGAGTGGTATGGGGGACAACTCTTTTTAGAGTGGAAATATTTAGTTTTTCACTCGATTCAGAGTGAATTCACTCAAATTTCACTCCAAAAGAGCAAACTAGAATGAATTGCACTCTAAAAAGAGTGAAAATTACACCACCACTCGAGCAGAGAGTGATGTTTTCACTCTTTTACATTAACAGAGTAAACAAAGTTAACACGGTCTATACTGACTGGCGTTAAAAACGGTTTTAACCACTGAAGACGAATAGACATGTTCCCCAATCTTTTGAGGGGAATACAAAAATGATACTGCATCTGCAGATCCGAAATTATATATTTTTCACGAAGAAAAATGACATCACCCAACGACCCTTATCTTGTTAAACTTGACAGTGTTTAGAAGCCGAATATCAGAATGGTCCAATTCTTGACTACCAAGTTAGTGCCGAGCCACTAGAAAACACTGATGACATTGGTATACTTAAACTGGTCTCCAATGAAACTGCATGTATACTCAAAGGTAAGATCAAGGGAGGAAATACGGTGTGGATTTAGACGAGTTTATTCATTTCAATAAAGAAAACATTGTGAGCGGTTTCATTTATTTAAAAATACGCTTCGATATTAGGTACAGCATCTGGTATTAGATACATGAACTCCTTAAATGTATAACGCACCAGGCATCTGGCATCAGGTTGGCGAAGTGGTTTCTTTCCCTGCCTTTCACCTCTGTGGAACCCAGTTCAAATCCCACTTCAGACCTGCTGGAGCGGCATTGCGTGTGAATTGGTGTTTCAGTCCCTTTAATACCTGACCGTGTGGATTTTCCCCATTTGGGGTTTTCCCTCCCACTTTTAGAACTGACCATTTCTTCTCGTTCCCTATTCATTTCGTTATTTTTGCTGTTGGATGTGCAATGAAATAAATAAATAGATATGTGAGTGGAAAACATTAAGTTATTTTTTTTAATAAACACACTGTTCTAACAATCAAACAACCCGTGTAAGTTTGATCAAATTAGCTACTATGGGAGACCGCTGACGGTGCGGTTTTATGCCCGTATAAGACATCCTCTAATGGTGAACTGGCTCCCCCCCCCCCCCCCCCCTCAACGCTCTCGTGGCCGCCCTATAAGTTGTGCTTCTTTTGTGATTCCGGTTGCCACTAGGGAGACCATTGTATTGAATCGTTCCTCTCCTGGCGCTCTGCTGTCAACTCAGGGCGTTCGGTCTCTTCACGGGTCAACATTGATAATATAACTTTATCATGGTTCGGCCATCTTGATTTTCTCGCATTCAAACCAATGTAACCAAACCGAGGCTGGAAGGGCAAATAGTCTGGTTCCTTTTTGTACAATGGATATTAGCATATATTACTGTTATTGGATACAGGGTACATGACCAAGATGGTTGCAGCATGATAAAGGTCTATGAGTGATAGGCGCAGAACTCATCATCGTTCACGACGGGATAGGCCAAGAACAGACTGAGATGTGTGCCAGACGAATATTTCTAGTTTGGACTTTGGAATGCAAGGTGGCAGAGACTTACTAGGTCAATTTTCCATCGTTTTGCCTATAGTGCTGAGCATGCGCACATTTCCGAGAAAATGGATTTACCTGGCAAGTCTGCCGCCACCCATAGTATCCTGAAAAATCTCCCATTGGAAATGAGAGCCGTTTGTGGGGCACTTTGAATGCAAGCTGCCTTGTTTCAAACGTAAAGAAATTATTTCTCACGACATTTCGGATAGCATCAAGTTTAGAGAATGTGAGCTTCCAGATAAGAATGTTTTAAACTATTTTGTTGATCATTGACAATCAAGAAGGTATCCAAGGTCAAATTCAGTTGTGTGATGCACTCATTTCCCAAAAGATAGAGTCCTTAATAATGAAACAGACATGAAATTACAAGTCTCTTACTTAACTTTATAATGCCTTATGTCAAACTATTGGATACTCTTTCAGAGCAAAATTTTAAACACGACGTCATTGGATATTAACAATTGGGTATATACATTCCAAACAGAAACTTCTGAGTCAGTCAAATTCGATGCCATTTCAATTGAATATCAACGAACTTCAGGAATGAAATCCCGTGCAAAAATGTAAAGACCCATAATATTTTGTAATGCGATGTCATTTTGTTGTGTTGGGATGATGTTGACAAAATGCGCACTGGGGTCGATTTCACAAAGCACCAAGATTCATCTTAAGATGAGTTGTCAGTATTACCATAGTAATTTGTATTGTGACATCACACTTTGCTTAGCAACTAAGAGTGATTCGCAGTTAAGATCAATCTTAGCTCTTTGTGAAATCGAGCCCTGGAAGGGTAGTGGATACAATGACATTTGACACCGTTTAATTTACACCCACTTTCATCAGGACTAACTCTACTGGAAACTGAGTGCATCACAAAACTGACTTTGTACTTGGGGCTCCTCTGTTCCACTATCAGAGAGGTTATACATTTTGGTATCTTGATTAGCTACCACCGCCTTTCTTAATCGTATTGAAACCATAATTCTGATTATTTGTCAGGTTTGCGTAAATACTCAAGCTACAATATACATGTTAAAGCTCGTAACAGCGCTGGCATGGGTCCAGAGACAACTAAATCAATCGCAGACAGAACAACAGGTAATCTTTCCCTCCGATACAAAACAGTCACCGAGAATGGGCTGTGTTAAAAAGGGACACATCGCCTTCAAATCTCTTGAAATGTTGCTGTTTGGAATTGCTCCTAATCCTTTGTAGGAGTTGTTCATGCAATAGAACACATACAGCGTGTTGTAACTATAGTGAGTAGCGATACAAAAAAAAGCATACATTAAAATTCTGGAAATACAACCAGCGGAACCACACTCCACATAGAAACACCCGGTCCGCCATTTTACGGATCAACAAAATGTTTTACCTGTACGCCGATTATTTAAGCCCATTATATTCTAACCCATTATATTCTCATTTTAAAACACATTTCCAACCATATTCATCTCATAACAAACGCTTTTTGTAGCCCAAAAGCGCCCAATCCTAAGGCAATGTGTCCCTTTAAGTTGGTTCTATGAAGCGGTAACACAGACTTGTTTATAGCCGAGAGTCTGAGACAGACCGAGTGACACTGAGGGCGTTCAACCAGGCAACATTTAGGGTATGTGGAGACTGTGTCAGCGCCGTAACTAGGGTAGAATTTTAGGGGGGCACAAGGGGGGGGGGCACCATTTTTCCTATGGGGGCACTTTTGGCCAATTAAAACTGTAGTTTCCGTTTGTATTTTTCCTAAACAAGCCCCTTTTCAGTGTTTTCTGACGTGTTGAGGTAAAACAAAATACATTCTGCATGTAAATAATTATAAATAGTTCTAAAAACTACTACTATGTAAAATACTCATAAAATGTGACCTTTTATTCCGGTATTTTTCATCTCAAAAGTTCAGATTTCAAATGGGGGGGGGGGGTACTCGGGGGGCACCGACATCAGTTTGGTGGGGGGAGCACGTGTCCCCCATGCCTACCCCCTTAGTTATGCCACTGGTTGCATCTTAACTAAGAAGTACTGCATAGACAGTGCATTGTTTGGGGGCTACAATATGAGTCGCGTTGGTTCACTATGGTGCAAATGACAGGTTTATATATCTGTATAGGACACTACAAGCATCCATGTATGTTGCCTCCAAAATCGAATTGTGTTTTTTGATAATATTAAAAAAAAAAAGATTATTATCAATCTGAAATTTATGAAGTTCTTACCAGTTCCAAAATTTCCATATAAATTTTTCTGTCTGAAGTACCGTCAAAGTCGAGAAAATAGAATTTGAAGACCCCCCATTCAAACTTCGGTTGTCGCAATTGAAATTAAGGCGAATGTGTGTACATGTTGAATTAAGGAAAATGTGTTTACATGCTGAAAATTGTGCACTTTTAGGCACTATTTTCTCTTGACGACGGATTGAGCCCAAAGTTTTCATTTTTTCCCTTCATATTGAATGACAAAAAGGAAGAACAGTGCACTATCAGCTTACCAATCCTATAAATGTTACCTTTAAGGACTCATTGTAAACAGTACTTGGGACATAAATGGAAAAAGAAAAAAAAACTTAATAAAATTGGATTATTACTATTTTCTTGTTCAGCACCAAATGCTCCAGATGAGGTCACAGCTGTTCCCATGACAACGACATCTATTCTTGTGACGTGGAAGGAGCCAAGCCGACCCAATGGGTACATACTTTGCTACATTGTGCAATGGAGAAAAAGCAACACAAATGGACAGATGTACGTACGTCCCACATAATTTCTAGGGTCGTTACAAGGTCTACCATATTAGAAATCCTGCAAAAATTACCATTATAATGTTCAGAGAAATCTATTGGAGAAATGAACAATAAACCACGTGTGAGAAAGGAAAAGTGAAACTTTTTCTATAAGAATAACTATTTCACATCCTCTAGTTTTTTATTTTAGTAAAAACACCATCAGTTAACCTGGATATTTATTTTGTTATTGAATATGGTGGAATTATTTATGCTGTGACGGGGATTTTGTGCAAGCTCAGTATCGGGCTTAAGTCGACCGCGGTAACATTTCTCTGGAATTTTGTATCGATGTAAACTTAACAATCAGTTTTCCACCTGACTATTTACCAAACCTGCATTTTGTCCTAAAATATGAATAGATTCTGGTTACAATTCTGATTACCTTGTAAAAATCTCAGACTCATATCACGTTGTTCTTGAAAGATTTTAGCTAGCGACCTTAAGATCAGCAAAGAGTGGTACATGTTAGTTTTATAATTAAAACAAATTATGTATGAATGTTTGCCACCCTGTTATTCAACTGCAAATACTGGCGCAGAACCTCGTGACATAACATCATTGTCTCAAGCCAGAGAAACCGCGAGTGTTCAGGTAAATCACTACGCCAAAATTTATTCAAATTTAAATCGCCACAACGGCTTCTTAAATGGCCCCTGAAGTGAACATTTCTCAGGAACATTACTTTGTGCTACTTTCTAATCCCCTGAAGTGTATGCATAGTAATAGACATCCCTTTTCAGTTAATTTTGTTGAAAAGAGCACTTCTTTAAACATTTAATAATCGCCGTGCTTTTTCTGGACAACGTGATGTAATTTCAGGGAGACACTGTGTGTGTGTTTTTGTTAAATTCATGAAATTCTAAACCCCATAGTTAGTTATTAAAAGAATTTATGAGAAAAGTTTGCCCATCGGCTTACTGCCATGAACTGACACAACGAATCACTAAAGATAAGAAAGTTTACGACAGCGAAATATCCTAAATTCTGGCAAGAACTTTTTGTGCATAAACTACTTGCAACATTACACTCTAAAACTCAAGTTAGTCAAAACAGCCTTAATTAGTCAGATTAGACCCTTTGACAAATTGTAGTCAAAATGTGGTTTAAAATGACTAATTAACGCTGTTTTGACTAAGTTAGTTTTTAGAGTGATAAGGTTTCTGCCTGATATGACATCACACTTTGCTCATGAATATGGAAATTCGCACAAGCATGACAACCAAGAAGCACCAAAACATCCCTAAAAAACGGCAAAAAGATAATTAAAAATAAGGTTAAATGGAACACAAGGGTGCATTTCCAATGATTGCATACAAAATTTACTTTTCAGGGCCTTTGAAAGAGCTGTTGTTTTATGATCATGACCCGCACTTCTCATACCATACACGAGTAGGAAAATTTGTCAAATGGTGGTCGAAAACGAAAGTCAATCCTACAAAACCTAACTTTATTTCTTGTTATATCATTGATTTCAGGGAACAATACACAACACATAATGCCAGTAACAGGTCCCACGTATTGGAAGGTCTGGAAACCTATGCTCTCTACGAAATAAGCGTGAAGGCAAATAACTCTCGTGGATCTGGCGGAGCGGCGTACGTACACCGCGGCGCACGAACGCTGCAAGGAGGTAACTTGCTTTCGTCATCCAATACGGAGTATTTTTTTTAGTAACTAGCCTACTATAGAGCTGCAAGTATGTTCTGCATAAAAACTCTATGAAATCTGAACCATAAATGAATGAAAATAAGTTTACGTGTGAATTTTACAGTTCCCAATGCTGCACCGTCTTCTCTAAAAGTCAAGCCTGTCAGCAACTTGCCAGAAAGCTTGATGTTGACCTGGGAGTCGCTCCCCGTCGCCAACATCCAGGGTATCCTGAAGGGTTACTTAATCTCATACTGCAAGATGAACATAAGTGGATGTTCAGGTAGGAAAAACGTCTTCACTTTTTTTAATCATACAAATTCTTTCCCAAGGGATTAAGTAGAAGTTTAGTATACTGACGCATATATCTTGGAACGCTACGAATAGAAGAAATGTTGGTTAAAACAAGTTGACGAAAAGTAAGCTGTATCGTGGACACGTGATTTTTTTGCCCCACAACGATGGATAATAAGCAATGTCCACACGCACATTGGTTGAAATTCGAGCCCACGACCTTCTGCCGTCTAGAGAAGATGACTTCACCGCCAAACCACCACGATCATCAACGTCATAAGAGGACAGTTCGATTACTACGGTATGATTTTCAGTTCTCACCCATCATTTTCATATTTTGGTCAACCATGACGCGTTCAATAAATTCATTTTTCCCATTGCTGTATTTTATAATAGTGCTGCATCACAATCTGACACGCCCAGATCAAACTACCTTTACGTTAACCGGGCTCTCCCCCTCGACAAACTACACTGTGGGGATAGCAGCATACACTGAAGTTGGCATCGGCCCCGACTCGGACTATGTTACTGCCGTGACTGGTGAAAGAAGTAAGTTAGGAGAGAGAGAAAAAAATGTTTGGACGAAAGAATTAGTGTCTTTTCGGTAAATAATAACACAGTGTTACGTATGCAAGCTTTTGAACCGGAAGTAGATGAAATTTTAGGTGGGCAGCAGATGCGCACGCGTGTGACGTAATAAGTTGCCAACCGGATAGGCCTACTTTTGCTGCCCCGTTGTTACAGGTTTCACTTTAAAGGCTCTTTTGTATTTTTTGTCTCCAGGTTTTGGGATATATCTAGCTGCCATATTATTGCTCGTGATTGCTCTCCTGTTCGCTACAGTCATAGGCCTATTTATGTTTTGCATTCGGAGGAGGTATTTTGATCGTCTGTTTCGACCCAGTCCTTGCCCAAAGTTCAGCAAGAATGTCCACTTATTCAACAACGGGGTAAGTTAATTGGTTTGGTTATTATGTGATGGATGACAGCATTTGATTACCTCGTGCGATAGTTCGTTATAACTTTTCTCAGTTGCATAACTCGCACATTTGAGTAAATTGAATTAAATCGAATCGCCAGATGTCAACAAAACGAAAACATTTATTTAAAACAATGTGTCGTGGCCCAGCGGTTTCATCGGGGTGTGGGTTCGAATACAGATCACGAGACTGTGTCCTTGAGCAAGACATTTAACTCTATATTGCTTCTCTTCACCCAGTGGTAAATGGGTACCAGTGAGGGCAGAGGTGGTTATATGAATGAGTTAGCTTGGTGCCCTACATACTTAGCAGCGCATACCAAGGGAGCTGAGATGGTTTAAGGAATTAAATAAATGGCCCAGTGACCAGGGTGGGGGGGGGTAATAATGTTGGAAGCACAATGATCAAATTTTGAAAATGCACTACGTAAGAGCTGATTGTTTTTGTTAAAACACAAATAAACATTTTCGACTTTTCTATATTATCTCCAAATTAGACTGATCTGAGAAGGCTTAACAGCAGAGTAGAAGAGGAACAGTTCGACGAGATTGCCACAGAAGTCATCGCGGGAAAGTTTCAGACAACCAACCAACTGAATCTCCCAGACATCCACATCCAGAAATTTATTCGGACAGAGAGCGGTGACAGCGGTATACCTCCGTCCCCAGCGAGTGACACTCTGGACTTCGACGCAATACGAGACAAGTCAGGGGTCACCAGTGAGGGCGAGGACAGTGTGTTCCTTGGGGAGGATCAAGCAGAAGAGGCAGCGGTGATATCTCTCCCGTTGGAGAAGCTAACCGTCAGGATTGGTCGTGTTGAGGAAGGAGCCACCCACCATTTCCCAAGAGGTGCCACTTCACCGTCCTCCCCTATCGAGAGTGTTGGCTCCTACACACAAGTAGGTGAGTTCCCATGCTCCGTAAAGAAATCAAGCACGTTGAAATCAACTATAAATGTTTCTGATGTGCCAGAGGTGGGACCAGCACTTACAATAGAAAAGCCATCTGAGGCAAAGGAGAACGACTTCCAAACACAAAGTGAAGTGCTGACTACTCCAGGAAATAACCCCCTCGAGGCATCTGAAGATGTGTCTCACAGCAATAACCTTCAAAACTCACCCATCGGACCCATTCAGCTGACGTGCCCAGAGACAGATTCCATTGTGATAAGACGCTCGTCACCTTTGCATAATGCTGAGGCATCAGTTAACACACGTCCCTCTCTCCCAACCACCTCCACTTCTCCAGTCTCACCGTATGTGACAACGTTCGAAACTCAGAAGTTTCTCTATCCATGCAAACAAGAGAATGTCCATTCTAGACACCTTATCAGTTCTATGGGCTCTGTTATTGGTTGTTCAAATCGTCCAAATCCCAGTATTTTTCCTGTAGCATCAACATGCAACACAAAGGAGCAGATTTCAGGCAGTACTTCTGATTGTAGACGAGACTGTCTCAATCCCACACCACCCCTCACCTCAAGCTCGTGCTCCTCTGAAGTAGACAAAACCCAACCAGTCTTTCGGGATGGCTACACTCCAATGTCTGCCATCGGAGATCCACGTCAGCAAAAGTCATCTACCTTAGAACAGTCTCACGTTGGTATGGCAGACAGTGTCCGTATCACCCAGTTGGCTCAACCCTCCCAATGCTCATCATTACTTAAACTGGAAGGAAATAAACCAAGATCCTCCTCGACCTACACTCGTGTGTCCCCTGTCCACGTAAGCATACAGCATGATACATTAAAGGGTACAGATAAGTATCGCATTAGTATGACAGACAGTGATGGGTTCAAGGCACCAAACTCACAGTCCAGCTCATCCTCGGCAGATCAGCACACTCCTCGCCCTCTCACCTCTACAACACACTCCTCTCCATCCCAACTGGTGTTGCCATACGTCAAAATTGAATCCCTAAGAATAACACCACAGACAAATCTCAATGATGATCTCAGACTGACGATGCTCTCATCTCAGAGCCGCGATGTACCGAGTCAACAACAGCTGCATGTCATCAACTCATCACACATCCATGTTGCCGCTTCCGAACATCCTGTGCGAGAACGAGGAGATCAACATGAAGAACCGCTCGAGGACATCGAGATGCGCAAGTCAATCCCACACCAGAGCGATACGTCAAGATTCGGCGATAAAACGGAGATTGCAACAATTTCAAGTTCAGTGCTGACACCATCTGGCTATGTACAAGCATCTGTTGCCAGGTCCAAACAACCTGCTGTTAACACTCAACAACTACCTGTCGACCAAATTATTGTGCAAAATACATCCACAAATGCGCCCACCCATTCACCGGACACAAATTGTACATCCGATCCTGAAGATGACGTACAGGATTATTGGAAAGTATCCGGTCCCGTCTCCGTACCTGGATCCGTTTTAGCTCGGCTTCAGGCGCATTCAAACACAACCAGCTTCAGTTCAGATCCTGACATCTCGGACTACACTCGAACCGGAAGAGGCACGACCAGTCCGTCCCAAGCTCAAACGTCGGTGGGCTATGTGCAATAGCTACAGCAGAATGACAGCTTCCATAGTACTTTGAACTGGAAGTCATCACAGAGATGTACCTATTAATCTGATACCCAATGTGAGAACAGACGGACCTTGCCTGAAGTCTAGCCAACAAACCTTTGACTGTTTTACTGGCATTGAAACATTACAAGTGCACAATGTAGTGCACACGCCTGTGCCGGCTACCTGGAATGACCATTTTCACGCATGTACGATTGAGTGTGCAGCGTAAACACGACCAGTGAATAAGCCATGGCTGTTTAACTGGCACACCAAAGCCTGTCTTTAACTTTGAACGACAATGACGGGGCCAGACTAGAAAAGGTTTACTCGACAATGAGGGCGCTCTTGGAAACGGGGACTGTTCTTCCATGGAGAAGTTGTTGGAGTTTGACATTTGTTTTAAAATGCCACTTACTTGAAACATGTTTTTTTCCTATGTTAGACTTTTCTTGTTGAGTGTACAGTACATTTCTAAGAGGGTATAATACCTATCTTAAAAATCATAAAGTCTGTGTGTTGAATGTAAGACCGAACAGCCGAAGCGGCAGTTTTATCGACGTATTAAACGTTTTATTGACTTGATACAAAGAAAATAAGCATACTATAGCTGTAGCAATAGGTTGGTTAACATTGCTGTTCCTTATCTTATTCCATAGAGTGTTGTGCACATCAGAAGCAGGCAGCTTGACCACATTCCTATACCTTATTTTGATTCAATGCATTTCGGATACAGCATGTTTTTTTTATATAATCGTTTGTGTACATATCTTGAAACGAAAAATGCAAGCATGCTACAAGCTGTTATGTTTCTAAAACTGTTGCTGTTTCGTATTTTGATTTATTTCGGCAGTTTATACATCACTCCTGTTTTTCTTAATTCAAAAAGAAAATACATCAGAAGAAGTGGTTTGTCTGTGACTGTTTGAACACACAAAATTGATAATTCATTTTTCAAAGGCCAGTTGTTGTTTTTTACATATGAAATTATATATGAACCGACATACAGATACAATTTATTAGTGGAACTTTTATCGCGTGACATTCACTGTTATACTCCCATCCGCATCGGTGAACAGCGCTATTCGCCCGTGGAGAAAAGTATTTCCCATTCAACAGTATTATAGGATCATCCTTTTTCCCAAATGTTTTTGAGCAGTAGAAAGCCGCTGCTGAAAGAAAGGCACCTGTGGAAAAGGTTGCGATCCGATCGATATTAACTTGTTGGCATTGTTGTCAACCAAACGCATAAACATGGTGACCATTATGATATTATTCCTACGTTCGAGTCCATTTCTGATATTGGTGTAATTAAAGGACTCGTAAAGCCAGTTTGTGTGAAATAGGCGTGGTTGATATTGGAGTTACAATTTTTACGAACAGGAAAGGCCACGCAAGCTTGCGCTCATTCGAACAATTCCGGGCAGGTTTGTTTGTTTCGTTCGTTGCTTTAACATTGTAAAAGAAACACAATCGCGCACGTTAACGGACCAAACATTCGAGTACGCGCGGGACTTGCATGGTCAGATGTTTGGTGAAACTTATCTGCTTTTCAGCCCCCGTTAGGACGACAGTCTGCGTATGCAACGGAGGAGTCCAACCTGGGCTATTACTCTTGATGAGCTTTAGTAAGCACTATACAGTTCATTTACTGGTAAACAAGTTCATGAAATAGGGTTCTCGTTGAACAGACAAATATTTCTGAGGCACCGCTTCTGTACCTGCTGATTATGTTATGAGCTAAGTGTTGATTTTTATTGTACAGTATTTGTATATTTGGAGTGAATCAATTTTATTGAGAAACACGAGTGATTTTAAGCATACATTTTATATCAAAGCATTTATGTCATTACCAACATAATTTATACAGAATATATATATACGGGCTTACGGCATTTTAAATAGAAAAGTAAAAAAAGAAAAAAAGCAAAAGAAACTGAACCTTCGGGGACTACTAAGAAAAAACACAAAGGCAGGCGGTGGATAAGGGGGTTTCTTCCACCTTTCACCCCTGGTGTGGACCCTGTCATCACCTTGTTTCCACAATAAATAGTTCTATTAGATGATGACCCCGGGTGAATTTCAAAGTTAAACACATTGACAACTGAATAAAGGACAAGTAGGAGACTAAGTATAACTTGTTAAGATTCTATATTTACAATGATATTTACAAATATTTACAGGAGTAATGGACGGAATTTCATTACAAATTAAAGTCAGATAAAAGCTTTCTGATTTAAGTTTTACAATTCCAAGTTAATTTATCGATCATTTACAATAATTACACCCGTTTCATTGAAGGCACTTCTGCCCAAACTAAACTGAGTGAGAATAACAATGCATAAAAGAAACGATACTATAACTGGACTTGAGCATTATGATGATGGCTAGTAGCCCGTCTCCAGTGTGATCTGGTGAAATTAACCTGCTGTAGTCTCCGCCTCAAGGAGTCTTTAATTCGTCAAGGTTCACCAATCGTCAAGGACGGGGTTAGATTATGCCTAAGGATGTGTGGCCATCTATTAAGTAAAATACAACCAAAATCTGTGCAAGTTTTCCGGAATAATCTTAGAACATATTTAAATCAAGCAATTAAACAATATTAACAAAATCAATGAATCTCAATCAACAAGTTGCTCACAACTTTCAATATTCGCCAACTTTTCGAAATCTTCCATATTAATAATCATTGATGTCTGTCCATTCCCTTAAAATGTCTTTGCCGATTGCAACTATAACAGAACATCATTTTAATAATACAAATTGAATCTTCTCAAAAATCTTTCTCCTTCAATCAATCAATCAATTTTTATTCAATAATAAGTAATCACTTGAAACTTACGGTTATTGCATATACGTGTAGTGAGAAGCGTCGTGAGGCTGAGTGTTGCGGGGTTGGACCGGTGAAGAAGAATCAAGAGTTTGGCTCTAATTTTGCCAAAAATTGATTGGAACGTACCGGGACTGTGATTTCTCCGGTCGATCACCACTCCTGCTGCTTCAGGGGCTTCTATAAGAATTGGTAGTCACTTGCCCGCCAAAAATAATAGCAATCTCACTCTCTCTCTCTCTCTGGTGTTTGTGGATCGCTGATCAAAATCGCTCTGATCAAACTATGATAAAAATCTCTCTCACAATCTCACACACTCATTTACATGGAATTTGACAACAATTGAACCACAATAACAAAGCACAGTAAACAACAACAACAATAATGACTACACAACAACAATATCAGGGGTGGGGTTTGAACAATAACCACGGCCGGTGTCCTTACGTAATTCGCTGTCACTACTGAAAGCGCGTCCTAGGATACGAAAATAAAAAGCTCTGGAAAAATACTAGCGGCTGCGGCAATCTTCGCGGGAAAAAATAAACGCGCGCGATTGGCTTGTGGCTACATCAGTCAAGAAGGCTAATGATGTAATGCTGTCAGGTGATTTGGTTTGCGGGAAAAGAATACTAAAAAAATATAATAAAGTAAACGCTGCGCGATCCTGACAATTTACTCCCCTTTTAAGGGAAATGTATCACATTTCTCAGGCTATTATATATTGACTTTTTACACACTACGACTCAAAAAGTCCGCTCCTACATTGTCGGACCCTTTAATGGCTCGGAGATGAATGCGAAAAGGCTGTAGTGCCAGCGCCCATCTCATGATACGAGCATTTGCGACCTTCGACTTATTCATGTAGATAAGTGGCTGGTGATCGGTTTCAAGGACAAATGGCTGCCCATACAAGTACTGTTGGAACTTTTGCACACCATACAGTAATGCGAGGCATTCTCTTTCCATGACTGAGTATGCGCGTTCGCGATTTAGCAATTTGCGGCTTGCGTATGAAATTGGGAACTTAAAGCCGTCACGCTCTTGCATCAGTACTGCACCAATGCCTACGTCAGATGCATCTGTTCTAAGCACAAATGGCTGTTCGCAATTGGGCAAGTGAAGAATGGGTGGATTGGTGAGAGTCGTTTTGAGTGAGTTGAATGCTTGTTTTGCGCTCTGGTCCCAGACGATGTAATTTGGCAGCGCGTTCTTGGTTTTATCAGTAAGTGGGGCTGCGATCGCGGCATAATTTGGAATAAACCGCCGATAGTATCCGCTAAGCCCAAGGAATGACCGTAACTGCTTTTTCGTTTTGGGAAGTGGTGCCGATTGGATTTGTTTGACTTTGTCTTGCTGCGGCGCGAGTTGTCCCTTTCCGACTACGTGCCCTAGAAATTCGATGTTTTCCATACCGATGAAACATTTGCTAGGTTTTGCGGTTAAGCGTGCCTTACGAAGTCGAAGTAGCAACTCTTTCAATATTTCAATGTGCTTCTCCCAAGTCTGTGTGTGGATTAATATATCATCTATGAAGTTGTCGACGTTTTCTAGTCCATGCAATAGAGATCGCATGATTCTAGTGAAGGTTGCTGGAGCGTTTACAAGCCCAAATGGCATGACTTTGAATTGGAATAATCCGTTCGGTATTAGGAAAGCTGTTTTGGCCTTATCGTCGCTGTTGAGTGGGATTTGCCAATATCCTTTACTTAAGTCAAGTTTTGAAAAGTACTGGTCTTTGGACAACTTGCTGAAGATTTCATCAGGATTTGGCAGTGGCTCTGCGTCAAAAATTGTCAATTTGTTGACCTTTCTAAAGTCTATGCAAAATCGATTCGTGCCGTCTTTTTTCTTGACTAGAACAACTGGAGATGCGTACGGTGAATTGGATGGCTCAACAATGTTCATTTTCAACATGTCTTCTACCTCTTTATCTGCTGCTTGTCTAAGCGCATATGGTAAAGGGTATGGTTTGGTTCTGACTGGTTCTGGAGTGGTTAAAGTAATGCTGTGTTGACCGAGGTTTGTTTCACCTGGTAGATCGGTCATAACATCACTAAAGCTACCTAAGATGCGTTTCACTTGGGATGCTTGTTCAGGTTCAAGATTTTCATCAATTTGAACGTCTGTAACGCTTTCGGTGGAATTCAAAGCGGGTAGCATTATGACATCTTCGTTGTCGGTTCTGATGTGATCGTTAATTATTTCTGATTCGGTTATTGGCTCTTCGCATTCAAGGATTGATGCGTTCGCGCATTCGATTAGACTTCCGGAAGTCTCTTCAGTGGAATTGTTCTTGATCGCTGAATTTTCTCCTGGTCTAGTTAGATACCTTTTCAGGAGATTTGCGTGGAAAGTTTTAGGCTTGCCGTTCAAATCTATTCGGTAATCTACACTTCCAATTTTCTCAAGTACGCGAAATGGACCTTTCCATTGTAGTAAGAGCTTGTTTCTGTCGGTTGGTAACAGGAGAAGCACGTGATCGTCTACCTTAAATGATCTAGGGCGAGCCGTGCGGTTGTAGTAGTGTTTCGCAGTTTCTGCGGCTTTAGCAAGTTCTTTATGTGCTAGCTCACATGTGCTCTCAAGACGTTCGCGTAGTTCTAGAACAAATTGGTAAGTGGTCTTGGTTTCAGGATTGTCTACCTTGCCTGTCCAAAGTTCTTTGAGTATTGCCATAGGGCCACGAACTGATCTACCATAAATTAACTCAAACGGTGAAAAACCCAAACTGGTTTGCGGAGTTTCGCGGTAGGCGAATAAAAGTGGCGCAAGATATCTATCCCAATCGCTTGGCCTATCAGCACAAAGGCGTTTCAACATTTGCTTGAGTGTGCCATTGAAGCGTTCCACTAAACCGTTACAACTGGGGTGGTATGGTGTGGTGGTTAATTGTCTAATTGACAATAGCCTACTGATTTCTCTCATGAGTTCAGAAGTGAACTGTGACCCTTGATCAGTGAGGATCTCACTAGGGACACCAACTCTAGAGAAGACATCTACCATCGCTTCTGCTACTCTGGTTGTGTCAATGTGTGGTAATGCGATGGCTTCAGGATACCTTGTTGCATAGTCCACAAGAGTGAGAATATAGCGGTTCCCATTTCCAGTTTTTGGATGGATTGGACCCACTATGTCGATTGCAATCCGCTTAAATGGTGTATCAATGATCGGCATTTTGCCTAAAGGAACTTTTGCAACTCTGCCTTTTGTGATGGTCCTTTGGCAAATGTCACATGATCTGCAGTATCTTAAAATTTCGGAATGGATACCCGGCCAGAAAAAATTGCTCAAAACCTTGTCACTCGTCTTTTTGGCGCCTTGATGGCCGCCTAGTATAGACTCGTGAGCCAGTTTCATCACATGTGATCTAAATTTGTGTGGAACAATCAGTTGGAGGATTGTTTCACCGTGGTCATATTTTGGAGACTGGAATTCACGATAAATAAGACCATGTTGAGCTAGGAAACGAGAGGTTCCGAATCGTGTTGACTTTTCTTCACCACTCTTCACAAGTTCCCTAATTCGACTCAATGTGAGATCTGTATTTTGTTCCTTCCTGATGTCCTCTTGGTCAATTTCAGGTAGACCCGCAGGAACTTTAAGTTTTCTCAGAGGTTTGCCCTCAGCAAGCTTCTGAGATCGAGTTTGTACAGCACTCGTTTCAACTTTGTCTTTAACACGGTTGTGTTGTTGGTCAAGGTTATCAGATGCATGAAGTCGATCAACAACTTGTTTGAATTCCCAGTTAGGATTGGGTTCGGCTGGATTTCTCGCACCATCTATATTGCCAAGTATGACGTCATAGACTGGTTTGGCCATGCACAAGGCTTCGACTTGACCTACAAAGAAAGGTGTGTCGATATCTATGATGGCTACTGGGGTGGTTCTAACGGTACCATCTACTAGTACACATGATTTTGTCTGTCCAGTGTACTGATCAGGAAGAACTAAATCTGTGCGTATCACTACACCACTACATCCACTGTCACGTAAAACAGAACCAACCTTTCCGTTGATCATACCTTTTGAGACTGGCATGCCACGGACATCTTTACTTTTGCATGCGGCACTCATAATTGGCAATGTGTGACCGCATTCAAGGTGTACTGACCCATCTTGGATGCAACATTCAGACAGTACGCAAGGGGTTGGAGTTGGAGTAGTTATCATGCATGCAACTGTTTCAGGGGAAAGAAACGGATTTGCTTCAGTACTCGGACTGCCTTGTTGGTCAATACATTCGGTTTCGGGATCTTCTGTGAGTACTTCAACTAATGCTGATGTTATGGCATTGGCAACCTTTGCTAAGCGAGAATTTTTGTGAGGGCAGTCGCGTGCAAAGTGTCCTGGTTTATGACAAAGATAGCATGTTTTCGCTGGTGGTCTGTATGAAGATGCTGACCAATTTGCATTTGTCGAATGAGATGGAGCCGCACCGTGTGAACTTGTTCTGTCAAAGCGTGGTGCCTGAATTCTTGGTGGGTAAGTGCGCGGCTGCTGTATTTGAGCTCGAAAATGTTGGTGCATGGGTTTCGGCGTAAGTTGCTTTTTAACTTGACATAAATGATCGCCAAATCCGCCATGAGCTTCGGAATATTGTTCTGCATAGCGCGCCATATCTTGAATACTGGGTGGTTTGCGTTCCTTAAGAAACGTCGCGAGCTCATCATTGCAACTATTTAAAAATTGCTCTCTCAGAAAAAGATCTTTCAATCCATCGTAACTTTTCTTAGCCTTAGCCATATCTATCCATCTAGTGAGTAAGTTATCTAGTCTGACAGCAAACTGTGGAGCGGTCTCTCCACGTTCGGGTTTAACCGTTCTAAAATTCACGCGGAACCCGTATTCTGTAAGGTGGAATCTTTTAAGAAGAGCGTCCTTAAGAGTGTCATAGTTATAAACATCGTTCAACGACAATCTAGAATAAACTTCTAACGCTTTTCCTTTAAGCAGTGCGCTGAGGTTTACCGCCCATTCATCCTTTACCCATTCTTGTGAAACCGCATATCGTTCGAATCGCTGTAAGTACGCGTCTAAATCATCTAGCGCTTCATTGAAAACTGGTAACTTAGGAGCGCGTGCTTTAGGACGAGAATGATCATGGCCTGAGTCGCTGCTTACACTGCCAGATTTCTTAGCGGTCTCTAATTTAACCTGCAATTCTATCTTTTCCTTTTCCTGCCTGCGCAATTCTAACTGGTATGCGCGTTCATCGCGTGCATTTCGTTCCTTGTCCTTATGCAGCTTTTCTCTTTCTGAACAAACAAACTCAAGTAACTCTTTTCCCTCTAGGCCACATTCTTTACCAAGGGTGGTCAACTTACTTATTTCAGCACTCACATCCATTATTCTCACAAGTACCAACTTACAAGAAGACTCTGAAGCAACTGGTGGTGCTTGGCGTACACAAAGGGAGGGGAAATAGCAACACTGAGCCTGCAGACAAACAGTAAAGAAAACTGAAAAAATAAATTTCCACATAACATTCATCTATGCATCAATAACGATCATGAAAGCTTGTGTTGCATTAACAATTCGGCATAAAAATTAGTCTCTGAAATGTCCATTATTTTTCAATTCCCGGACCAGCCCCCATAAATGTCATCACCTTGTTTCCACAATAAATAGTTCTATTAGATGATGACCCCGGGTGAATTTCAAAGTTAAACACATTGACAACTGAATAAAGGACAAGTAGGAGACTAAGTATAACTTGTTAAGATTCTATATTTACAATGATATTTACAAATATTTACAGGAGTAATGGACGGAATTTCATTACAAATTAAAGTCAGATAAAAGCTTTCTGATTTAAGTTTTACAATTCCAAGTTAATTTATCGATCATTTACAATAATTACACCCGTTTCATTGAAGGCACTTCTGCCCAAACTAAACTGAGTGAGAATAACAATGCATAAAAGAAACGATACTATAACTGGACTTGAGCATTATGATGATGGCTAGTAGCCCGTCTCCAGTGTGATCTGGTGAAATTAACCTGCTGTAGTCTCCGCCTCAAGGAGTCTTTAATTCGTCAAGGTTCACCAATCGTCAAGGACGGGGTTAGATTATGCCTAAGGATGTGTGGCCATCTATTAAGTAAAATACAACCAAAATCTGTGCAAGTTTTCCGGAATAATCTTAGAACATATTTAAATCAAGCAATTAAACAATATTAACAAAATCAATGAATCTCAATCAACAAGTTGCTCACAACTTTCAATATTCGCCAACTTTTCGAAATCTTCCATATTAATAATCATTGATGTCTGTCCATTCCCTTAAAATGTCTTTGCCGATTGCAACTATAACAGAACATCATTTTAATAATACAAATTGAATCTTCTCAAAAATCTTTCTCCTTCAATCAATCAATCAATTTTTATTCAATAATAAGTAATCACTTGAAACTTACGGTTATTGCATATACGTGTAGTGAGAAGCGTCGTGAGGCTGAGTGTTGCGGGGTTGGACCGGTGAAGAAGAATCAAGAGTTTGGCTCTAATTTTGCCAAAAATTGATTGGAACGTACCGGGACTGTGATTTCTCCGGTCGATCACCACTCCTGCTGCTTCAGGGGCTTCTATAAGAATTGGTAGTCACTTGCCCGCCAAAAATAATAGCAATCTCACTCTCTCTCTCTCTCTGGTGTTTGTGGATCGCTGATCAAAATCGCTCTGATCAAACTATGATAAAAATCTCTCTCACAATCTCACACACTCATTTACATGGAATTTGACAACAATTGAACCACAATAACAAAGCACAGTAAACAACAACAACAATAATGACTACACAACAACAATATCAGGGGTGGGGTTTGAACAATAACCACGGCCGGTGTCCTTACGTAATTCGCTGTCACTACTGAAAGCGCGTCCTAGGATACGAAAATAAAAAGCTCTGGAAAAATACTAGCGGCTGCGGCAATCTTCGCGGGAAAAAATAAACGCGCGCGATTGGCTTGTGGCTACATCAGTCAAGAAGGCTAATGATGTAATGCTGTCAGGTGATTTGGTTTGCGGGAAAAGAATACTAAAAAAATATAATAAAGTAAACGCTGCGCGATCCTGACAGACCCTGGTTCGAATCCCTTTTCATGTTGGACAGATCCGTGTCGGCCGAGTTCTCAGTCCCTATAGCCGTTTGCGTGGGGTTTTCCTCCCACATCTGGGCGTTTCTTCAACATCTCCTCACAGGTATCTTCAGGCCTATCGGTCACAGTGCTGGTCACTTAAGAAGACCCGTTGTTCCATTACTAGATAGATATAAAGAATATTAATAAGAAATGCAGTTTGTAGTTTATAGTAAGTTGGAAACTCATGAACGGTGTTTTAAGATATCTGTATATAGATAACTTTGTAATAGCGTTATTACAGGGAATCTTCTTGTATTGAAAACAAAAAGAAATTACTGAAGATGGTGATTTTGAAAAGTTGGATTACGCAGTGGGGGAAACTATGAACAAATACTTTCGGGAGTTCCGTAATCGCAAAACAGTACATGTATAAACTAGAAGAATGTGTATTTACCGTAGTCTGTGTTATCTGAACGCTGCAGGCAGGAAACACCTTTTCCTCACCAAGACACTAACCATAATGTCGATACGCTACATACCACCTGTTATTTTTATATTAACTATTATTTTTTTTTCATTTTAATTATTCATTTATTACATGATAAAAAGATCAGCAAAAGCTGTTTTGGTTCAATGCCCCATATGCCAACAAATGCAGGTAAAACAAAACTATAAGGAAAGCAAACATTATCCAGACAAGAAAAACAGTACAATATCAAAGCAATAAGGAAGGAAACAATTACTTAAAATACAGTTTCGTATTATACAATGATTGTCAACAGAGGGAGAATTGTGAATTGTAGCAGGAATATTGTTCGAAGCTCTTTTTTTAGATTAATTTGCTTGAAGTATCTTCCGACCCGTTTGCCAATTTGAACTTAAAATTGATTTTTTATATGAGGGCTCAAAATGATCAATAAACGTGGTTGTAAATAAAATTACAACGTATTACATTTCTTACACTGATTCATCGGTTGATGTTAATGCGTAGTTTATCGAGGCTCGGCGCATGATTTTATCTCTATAATTAATTCAGTGTAGTGCACCCTTTAGCTCCTGTAAATGCGGTTCGTGGGGTGATAGTGCCCTCTAGCGGCGATAGGTTTTGTGACTATGCATTAGGAGTGTCTTGCAACCAAGACTAGGTTTAGGTGCTAGGAATTAAGCACTTGGTTAATACGCAATAAGCACTCAGGCCATGCCCGAATTGGCGGCCATGGCTACGGCTACGGCTGGATCGCTGCGTCATCATGCATTGAATTAGGGGACGTCCTTAGATACCCCCTGGGCAACAGTCGTAGCCTTAGCCGCACTCGACAATTCAGATTCAGCCTCACATCGGGTGCGTTTTGAAAGCACGTTACAGTGTACTTTGAAGAAGAAAAAAAGACTGGAGTACGGTAGTACATCACCGTAACTGAGTAGGAGTAGACGGCTGGACGATGTCTAAGAAGAACGCCAAGGCTTAAAGACCAGGAGGTTCTATCGAGGGGCTGCGGGCGGATGCGTGGACTACCGACCGGTGATGTGGATCTACCACTACCCCCAGACTACCACCGTACCTACTCCATGTTCACCCTCCTTAAGATCAAACAGAAGGTAAAATATAACACTTTTTCTGCCCAGACTCCGTGTTTTTTCGTCCACTTTTCACCTTTAAATGAACTGCATTTTCCCCCATGCAGTTTAAACTGCAGCCTGAAGTACGCCCATTAACCTACAAATGCCAGTTTGTTCAAAATTTATATGAGGTTTATGTCGCAAAAAAATATGTATAACTAAAATGGGGCGTATGACAAATGCTGCTGGTCGGTGCGCGGTGATTGAACCTGTGGTTGTGGTACATTAAGCAAACGTTGTAACTTCATACGCTTTATAGTTTCTTTGGACAAATCTCTTGGTATTTGGCTTTTGTTATGTGGAAAATGCCATTAAGATGTACTATTGCTGGTTGCAACACTACTAAAGATGTCATCAGTATGCACAGATTCCCATCAGATCCAAAATACCGACGAATTTGGACGGCTGAAGTGAAACATACATACCAGAGCTAAATGGTCAGGAATGTTTGCATTGTCATTTGGTTAGACTGGTTCCCGGTCCCTACATCGTTCTCTTCTAACTGTATAATATAGGGACCTGTAGCTTCTACCGATAATGGCGCTTTTGATAGGCCCTCAATAGACCGTTCCGGCTTTGGCAACAAGCCCCGCCACACACATTAGTTTATGTACGTTTACGCTGCCCGTGTGACCGAGTTTGACCGAGGTCACATGAGCAAATGGCGTGATCCAATTGGTCAATGCGCACAGGCCGGAACGGTCTATTGCGCGGGCGCAGTAATGATTTTCTAGTTTTAGTGATGACGTTTGTGACGTGTGCATGTTGTTTGACGCTAGCTCACGTGCGTATCGTAACCCCTCACCCGGACATTATAGTGAACCAACCTTCAACATCAAAATTCAAGCTAACTTTAGAGACGAACATCTTAACTAACGTTAGTCTGCACGATGGGCGATTCCGAGACTCTGTGCCCATCATGTTCTATGCAAAGGGCGCATTACATTATGGGATTACGTTGACCTATATGCTAATTTTAATTAGCATATACCTGGCAGAAATCTGCTAATTTTTATTACCCGCTACCGGTCCCTATTATTCAGTCAGACGTAAACGATGTAGGGACCGGGAACCAGTCTATCATTTGGTGCCCCGATATCACGAAAGCGCGCCACCAGGCAACATTGAAAAGGATAACACCACTTGACGTGACAAATTATGCTAATTGAGCAATGTGCAACGTTATTGATTAATGAGTCCATCTTAGCCGTTTTATTGAATGTATTTTAACACCGGGGATTGCTCACAGTGTCATGGGCTTAACCTAATGGTCGAGAAAGTTAAACTTTGCAGGAGTATAGAGTGGTACCCAAACAGTCCTCCCCCTCCCGCCCCCAATGTTGGCCAGTAAACGCCACAGAACGAAGATGATGTCACACGCATCCAATATTTCCACACAATTGAAAACCGACCTCCATTAACCGAAATGTATCGCCATCTATGCCAAGAACTGATCTATTAACGTTTATAATATTTTGTTTGTATCTATTCACAGGGAGACTTTTGGTGACAAGTGTCAACAGACTATAACAAGTAAATCAGCGTTCCAGGAGATATGCGCATGCTTAGAACTACATGAACACTGGAATAATACCTGGTAAGTCTCGTGCCACCTCGTGTGCCCTATTTTGCTTTCATTTTATCTGCTTTATTTTGTCTCTGTAGTCTTTTAGATGTTTTTTTTTTAAATCTTAGTTACACTTTCTTTATTATTTTGTTCATTGATTTAATTGTTTTTAACTCACAGGACCGACATGTTAGACAGCCTTTGAGCCTAGTGTATCTTGTATCTTGTATATAAAGAACATTTTTGTTGAATAAAAATCTACACATACGTGGTATTTCGGTTTGTAGTAACCCCATGTGATGGTACTTTTGCTGAGTAGAACTGAATTGTGCTGAAAGAAGTCGTCTTTCTTAGGTTTGAAATGATTGTTCTGCAAATATCTACTGCCACAGAGTAAATTGGGGAATCTATATTTCTGAAAAAACAAAAATGTTCAGCTCTATTCGAAATGAAAAATAAAAGCATCAGAAAAAAAGAACAAGAAAAAAATTAAACGAAAAAAACACAAAAAACCCCAAACAAACAGACAAAAAACGAGCAACGTTAAAGCCTGTGTTGTGACGTCACTATTTGTGTAACAACTTCTTTAATACACGCGAAACCACTGTCCATCTTTTTTTTAGACACACCTTGACCCCCAAAGAATCGATTCTTTGTGACCGGTGCTGGTCCGTGTAGTCGTCATTTTAGCAGTGTATCTCCACACTGGGACCCTGGAATATCGATTCTCATTGAGCCCGAGACCGATACCGATCAAACCGAATAATATAGCATGTCTGGCCTGTCCCAACCTTCCCCACAGTCTTAAATTTACAGCTTGAACAAAATGAGAATTTCGATCGCTTCCGAAGGAAACACAAACTACCTTGGGAGAGTATCCGGATAATGACATTGTATCGATAACTAAAATACGTCTGTTGTGTCCAGTAATTAAATTATGGATTTTGTTGTTTTATTTTTAGGATAATGTAAGGGAACTCACTGGTTCGTTTGCGTGCGTGAACGTGGATTCGGATAAATGAGAAGGGAAAAAATGAACAGGCAATTTTGTTTCGTTGAAGTGATTATAATTTTAGAAAGGATTACGCAAAATAACAAATAGTATTTTCTCATGTTCCTGTTACATTTGCGATATTCGTAATATTTGATTATTTATTTTACTATTTTATCACACATTCAACAGCGCTATTAGCGCCAATAACATGATGAATAAGAAACAAGAAGAAATGGTTCGTTTCGGATGTGGAAGGAAAACCCCAACGGAGAAGACCCACGCAATCAGGTATAGGGACTGAAGACCCAATCCACATGCAAGGCTTTGGTTTGAGGTGGGATTCCAACCCGGGGTCCACAGAGGTGAAAGGCAGGGTCAAGAAACCATTGAGCCATCGTGGTCCCCTTTTCATATTTTATATGACCTTGCAAGTCTTGACATTTTTTGGCAGGCAAGTTTGTACTGTACTTAACATGGAGACTTCTTTTGTTTTCTCTTTTATTATCTTAATACAATTCTCACGTAACATCAATCCCAGGGACCTGTGGGCATATGAATAGTATTTCCAAGGACACGCGAAGAACCCAAAAACACTTGTCATATAGGCCCACATTAAACCCTACCTCTACCCACAAAAATCTACATAAAAATAGAATTTTGCTTACCATGAAGCATCGAATCCGCCATACGTTCATGTGAATTTATTTGCCCATTGTGGGTTTTTGTGTTTTCTTTCCAAAATGGCATTAAAACTATTATTATGTTTATATTTTATAATTATTTATAATTATTTATGGCAATGGATGATTGGTAATGATCAAGGAAATACAAATGAACTATTTTCCCTGTACTCTTAAGGCTTACTTATCTCCTACCGTACGGAGTGATATAATACTCAGTTCTTATAATATAGCGCTTTTCACACCCGAAGGGCATCCCAAAGTGCCCATTATTTTTTTTCTACAGCATGCAGACCTATGTTTGAAATTATAAGGCACTTTTACATATATATACCTTTATCATCTGTTTACAAGGTGCTGTTGCTCAAACTTAATGCAGCCAACCATGCCACAAACACCGGGAGAACTGGGCTCTTTTACGTCTATTGCACAACACACGAGACCTACGGCTTTACATCCTATCCGAAGGACGAAGCAGCCATAACGGTTAAGTGTCTTCGCTTGAAGGACACAGGAGTCAAGACCGGGACTCGAACCCACACTCTGCCTTTTTGCGAAAATTGACCCCAAATCATTCAAATTTGGCTTCGTTTCAGCGCCAAATCGAAGTGAAAGCAACCGTGCACAGAATCTCTTACGAAACATAAACCGTCGATCCGAGTTTTAGTCATGAAAACGTGACCGCGTAATTTAATGGAATTCCACAAATTGGTTGCAGTGGGTGTTGATTGAAAACAACAGAAATAAAATGAAAGTACTCTTCTCAAATCCAATGAAGCATCCCACATTTAACCAACACAGTATTCTACTTATATTTTATCTTTGTATATGGAAACCATATAGTGACCTCGTCCCATTATTAAATTGTAAATCGATTCGACAACCATTTCCAAGAATACTTCTTTCATCAACATTTAACGAGACCCTGGAAGTAATCTGAGCTCCTGTATTTGCAGTTTGAGCAAATATCCAACCCTCTAACATTGGAAAGTGGTGTGAGATCCCGTCGCTTGTCAAATCTGTTCTCAACTACAATTTGCACTAGGTCCCACTCGCAAAATCAATTAGTGTAAATGCATTATCGGAGGAATTGACCATCGTCGATAATAAAGTACTGATCTGTATTTCTTGTCTGCCGAAAGAAGAGCAAAGAACTAAACTTAGAGGGGCCATGCCGGCTTCAAATTCCTCGGTGAATTACTTTAAATAAATAATTACTTTTGCAACTTGAATAAACTTTGAAAAACACATTTCATTTTTGTTTTAAATAGTGATCGTCACTTCCACTGAAAATCGCAGCAGGTCGAAATATCCCTTTAAAAACAGCTGGACAATTTCTTTTTTCGTCTGAAATGCTGTCAAAGTTGAGAAAGTTTGAAGACCCATGTAGTAATTTCGGTTGTATCAATCGAAATTAAGAACACTGTGTTTATAGCTGAAAAGTGTGCCAGTTTTTCGCTATTTTCTCCTGACTCGGACGACGGATTGAGCCCCAAGTTTCACAGGTTCGTTTATTCATGTTTATATTGAATCACACAAAGTAAAAACACCTCACTATCGTTTTTACCAATCCTGTTTATCATTAAATAATCAAGCAAATTAATTCCCGTCCTCTAATTATCAAGAAACACGCCATAAAACCAACTTGTCAAAATGTCATAAAATTAAGGGGTCATATTTTGGTTGAAACAATTACAGTTTGTTTTGTAGTGGATTTTGCGCACCTTCAGCACCTTATTTTGATTGCAGCTTAGTTTGATTATATTTAACAATTGATAATCTTGGGGTGTTCAGGGGGTCACGTATCTTTCAGACGAACTTATTTAACCGAAAGAATGGACTGACATAACATTTACATAAAAGGCTGCCTCCAGATAAAAAGCAATCATTTCCCACTATGACTACCAATTTTACCTTGAAAATGTAGAAGGCAAGGACTGACCTCGAGCTTGGACGAAATGAATTACAAAAGGTTACCTCAAATACCCAAGACAAATGATTTTAATCACCCAGTTCGGGGTAACCAGGGAAGTCTTAGAATTCTACCTCCTGCGTGACTCGGTTTGATAAGCGCCGATTGGGTTAAAATATCAATCTCCATTTATCATCTTATCGATAAAAGGTTGTCAAATATTTGTGTCACAAAGTTTGTTCAACTACTTGTGTTGATGACGGGAATTTGTAACAATGCATTGATTTCATCGGTATCACACTCGCATGATTGTTAACAGACGGTGCCTTGAACGAGAATTCATCAAAGATCGTGTAAAAACATTGAAACATTCAATGATTTTGCAAAACACAGCGTAATCTAAACATGTATAATGATGAGGCGTCTACAAGTTTAAACCAAGCAGTCTTTACGCAAAAAAAAAGGGGGGGGGGTAATATTATACACTCCTCTATTCTCCTTTTCTTTTTGCACTAATTGATGTTTTCTGGAAATTACTGTACAGAATGTACACTTCCAAAATGAAACAGCGGTGGAGCAAGGCATTTTTATTGTTTTTGATTGATTGATTGATTGATTGATTGATTGATTGATTGATTGATTGATTGATTGATTGATTGATTTTCTTTCTTTCTTTCTTTCTTTCTTTCTTTCTTTCTTTCTTTCTTTCTTTCTTTCTTTATTTTTGGGGAGAGTCTTGCCGAATACTACTGTTCTCCAATATTTCAAGGAGACTGGTGCGCTCAGCAGTATTGTGAAGTCAAGTTATTTTCAGTCGCCTATCAAGTACTGCCGAGTACTAGGGTCGCCGAGTAGTACTCGAGTACAAGTACTTGGACCATCGAGAGAGTATGAGTACAATTAGTGTCCAAGTACCGATTATTCTGATATCCGAGTACCAAGTGTAACTGCCGGAGTACCAAGTTCTTAGTTCTCCGAGTACGGGTAGTTATTTTTAAACATTAATACATCAAAGGCAACTTCAATTTTACTTTTTCCAGAGCTTTATTCCTCACATTAATACACGTACAGCGGAAGGATAGTAGTATTTTGACCACAAGTCTGGCCTTCAATCGGAGTCCCAAGTGCATTTTTAGTTGAGTATCCACTGAAAAATAACCTGTACTTGAAGTCACGTACTAGATTATTTTTCAGTTGAGTATCGACTATGGGCATCGAGTATATGAGTATTGTGCTAGCCTAGTACGAGTACGAGTACCAACGAAACGGTACTCGAGTAGTACTAAAAAACGAGTACATATACGAGTACTACAACACTGGTGCCCAGCATTGAACCCAACTACATTCAATTGGAAACTTTTGACAGTCCTTTTTTACAGTTCCAAGTAGTACACACGCTCAGAACTGCACAGACAGTACTGAGCATGTGCGCGCACGCTCAGAACTGTCAAAAAGGCCTGTTGTGTCTGCTGCCACCAGCGTCTCAAAAGTCTCCCATAATGTCAAAACAACAGTGTCTGCCAGGAATGCCTCCTTTTTTCATAAGGGTACATGCCGTAACCAGATTTTCTTCATCTTTGTCTTGTCCCCTGTGTTTATTAGCAGAAAACGAATAATAAGTCTCATTGACAAAATTGGTGACAGACCAACTCTATTTTCATTGATTTTATTTTTGTTTCACATTGTCACATTACATCACATTTTCATTACGTCAATATATGGCAAAAAAACTTTTCAGATATTTTCTGATATCAAATCCTAAAATATATAATATAGACATATAGCTATAAAATCATACAAACAATAGTTGTAAAGTTCTTGAGGCAGTATTTATATATTTGCCAAACGTGTTCACCTTTTTTTCTTTTTTTTCTTCTTTCACTATTGTACAAAGAAGTAGAAGTGAAAGAGCGCCCGGTAGAATAGAAAAAGGGAACAATAACCTACAGAGCGATGTATTGTTTATTTTGGTTTTATTTATCTGATGAAAACCAACCACCATTGAGATTTCCAAGAAAGAAACAAGATAAATACTGATATTTCTTGGGTCAGTACTTGGCAAATAATTATTTTCTACACCGAGGACATGGGAAGAAAATATGAATGAACACAAAATAAAAAAGGAGGGCAAAGTTTGTTCTCTAACACAACTCCCCCTACCATAATACCCTTTATTTTAACCACATCAGATAAGCACCCATGCTTGAAGGTCACACAAGCCACAGTATTTATTTCTAAAGCTTACTGCACTGATCTGACAGCAATTCAAAGAATCATGAAAACAGGTTTTTTTTTTACTTTTCTTTTTTGAAAGAGTACATTCAACCAAACTTTCCAGTTTTATGTTTTACGTCACTTAACTAAAACAAGCACGATTGGATGTAAAGTGTGTTTGTAATTTTGCATTACAGCATAACTTCAAATAACGAGACATAATTCACAGTCTGTTCATTTTTTTTTAAAGGACGACGTTTCAGAATGCGATGTTTTGCTCACTTTTTATATATTTTTGTTTCTTGTTTTCTCAAATCAATTCTTTCAAAAAGTTTCAATCATATCTATACCATTGAAACGTGACTAATGTTTGTTTGTTTTTTCAGCTGGTTGTTATGTTTGTTAAAATCAGACATTGAACATTAATTTAGTCTTCCACAAAATGGTGTACACTTTTGTAGACAATATACAATTTGCATAAGGCTTCTCGTGCACAAAATTACCGTTGACTTAACTCAAAGCAATTTGCTTACGAGAAAGAGATCTCAGCCAAAATGCCGTGAGTGCAGCGCCGTAACTAGGGTCAAATTTTAGGGGACACAAGGGGTGCACCATTTTTCCTAGGAGGCACTTTTGGCCGATTAAAAATGTGGTTTCCCTTTGTGTTTTTCATAAACAAGCCTCTTTACAGTGTTTTCTGACGTGTTGTCGTAAAACAAAATACACTATGTGTGTAAATGAATAAAAATAATAAAAAAAACATCGAAATTACTACGTAAATGCTCATAAAATGTAACATTTAATTCTAGTAATGTTTAATCTCAAAAAGTCCAGATTTCAAATGGGGGTGGGGGCACCCGGGGGCACGGACTTCAGTTGGGGGGGCACGCCCCCCGTGCCCCCCTAGTTACATCACTGTGTGAGTGTATTGGTTTGTATCTGAGCAATACAGTAGGCAAAAACAGTTTTGGAATGACATGGATGTGAGTAATTATTGCGCTTCACTTCCACGAAACATTAAGGTGAAAGCGTTTGACTGCCACGTTTAGTATTGTATTAATTTGACTGTTGGTTGTCGTTGTCCTGTACATGCACTTTGGTATGTCGTGAACCAAAGGGTCTAGCGCATTGCATCGAAGTTCTGGTGCCTGAATCACCCAAGTGCTGGTTCGATTCCCGGTCAAGATACTTGTGTCCTCGAGCAGGGCACTTTTATCATAATGGTTTCTCTGAAAACCCAGGTGTTTTATTGGTAACCTGCAAGGACTGAGATAGTTACGGTGTTGGTTGCTAGGAGTTGTATGCCCCCGAGTTAAGAGACTTTGAGGAATTGTCTAAGTAAGCCTGTTGAACGGGAATATTGAAGTTGTACAGAACATTGATCTTATAACTGTAATTGTATATGCACGCTATTATTAGAACATCAGCAACACCCCTACTCCCCCCCCCCAAAAAAAAAAAAAAAGCAAGAAAGAAAAAGAAATGATTTACATGGTCTTCAAATAACATTTTGTCATCTAGTTTGATGGCTCTTTAAAGTGGAATAATTTCGCTAGAACAATAGTATACATATCAACTTCACAATTCAATCAATCAAATTCACCGGTGCATCAGTTACTGTAAGTTATCGTACTGCTCTCAAGGGGCATCATAACTTTACTAGGGACGTGGATCGTCTTGTAATTGATTTGTCGGTGTTGACGGATGTCCTGTCTCCCCGGAAGATAGTCCGGGAAGCGTTTGTTGTAGGATGAAATTGTATCTGCGGGGATCGTTTGTCCCAGATTTCTGCCGGGATTTTGTCTCCTCTGGGATATATTTTGCCCGCTTGGGCATTTTAGAAGAACAATTCCAACGGTATGAAAAATCCCTGTTTTTCGATGAATGCATTCCCATGCTAAATCATCTCTAATCTCAAGTTTCCGGATTTTCGTTAACAAAAAAATATAATAACGAAAAGCCAAAACTGAATTGAGAGGGAACAAACTAGCAAAAACAAAACAAAACTGAAGGGGGTGGGGGAGGTTCAGAAAAAGAAAAAACGGATACCGATTCATGTTTTGTCAGCAAGATTTTGCACAACCTCCGGCGGTTGAATGACATTTTTTCTGGCCTTTTTGTTCTCTTGTTTTTCTTTTTAAGCGGACATATATAAGAAACCAATTTCTCCTGCCATGGTATCGAGTTTTAAAAAGCAAGTTTTCAAGATAATAATCGTTTACACTGTCACAACTATAAAAAGTTGACTGTGGGCACGAAATGCCCTTTTGCACGGACAGTAGCGGCGTAGCCATGATTTTTTTCACGGGAGTGGGGTGGGGTGGGGATGGGGGCATTGCTTTTCAGTGGGGTGGGGGGGGGGGCAGTATCTACATTTAACTATGGGGGCACCTTGGGGCACTGGAAATTTGTGGGGGAACGTGCCCCGAGCCTCCCCCCTGGCTACAACACTGAATGGACAGTGAGTGTGAAATTCACCGTGATTACAGTCACCTTTGTGGATTTTACTAATTTGATTTGATCTAGAATAGGCCTGCTTGACAGCCAAAACAACGTTATCCCGTTTAATGCTGATATTGACGATCATCTGTATCTGAATTTTCGAGGTCATCTCGCGTGATAACTTAGAAGTGACATAAGGATCGTGACAGGGTGTTATCTGAGATGGCCTTGCTTTGTATTTTTGTTTGCAGTGCAACAGTTTTGAACGATTTGTTGACAGTCGAAATTGAAAGCGTCCCGGTAATTGGCAGGACGATTTGGCAAGGGATTTCATACAAACCACTGGGTATTAATGCCTGGAAGACGTGGAAACGGAAATTCACGTTGTATTCTTTTGTCTAATTCAGACAAAATATGTATGGTACCGTTGGTCAAAATAGCACAGAATTTAGCGCTTTAACTCGGAAGGAAAAAATATGTCTTATGAGCTCTCCGGATAAAGTTATTATGAGGTGTGTTGCCGAGGACACATTATTTGCTTTTAAGTACAAGGAAAATCAATTATTATCTGATGTGTATGTTCTAGCTAAACCCTCTTTCTTTGCATTAATTTAAACCTTAAGTTATTTCTTTCATTGCTGTACCCATCCACAGGGTATGGGGTATGTTCCGTTTTGGGAATAAAAGAAGCAATAACAATAACTATAACAATAAAAAAATATAATAATAAAGTTGCATTTATTATGCGCTTTTATTGTATCGAAGCGCCTCACACTAGTACTGTCTCAGTTCATAGGGCCTAAATCATTCCCGAACATCTCGACTCCTTCGGAGTATGCACCACCAGCAGTCAATTGAAGTGGGCACACATGTTGCTTTATCGTACACATCAACAATCTCCACCCTCGCAGGAAACCCATTTACTCAAGGGTGATGGGAAGCAATTATGGTGTTTTTGTTGTTGTTGTTGTTGTATTTTTTTGAAAACAACTGTCATTATGATGTCAAAGGCAAAACTATCATATTTTTTTCATGAAGTGGGACATTGAGAATTATCTCTGGAGGGGGCAACTTTGTGACGTAATGCCTGATACTTTGGAGAGGCGGGTTGGGGGATCAAAATTCAAAACTCACGAACAGAGGACGGTACGGCAGTTTTCGGTTCTTCTCCCCCTCTGAAAACAAATAATTAAAATAAAACAAATAAGAAATAGAAATAAATAAACAAATTAATAAGTAAATTCATCAAAATAATACTAAATAGATAAAATACGAATAATTGCGGGCCTCGAGCCCCGGCTAATTGAAAATTAGGGGTGGGGGGGAAGCCGTAACATATACCCCAGCACGTAAACCAATCAAACTTTCATCTCAGTGGTGGTCGGGTAACCAACATTTCTGATTTCTCAGGGACATATTTGAGTGTAATTGGGGTGCAACCCTGACCACCACATGTACATCTAGGGGGTGATCTTGAATGTTCCAGATAGTGGCAGACCTCAGTACACACAGCGCCGCAGTGACAGACGTGACTGTGGGGCCGTGATCCACACACTTTTCGGAGAAAGTGCGGAATTTTTTAAATACCTGAGGATTAGGTGGGTTTAAAATCCTTGATATTTTCTCGGAAGACTTCTTTGGTTTTCTTACGTTTGCTTTCCGAAGCTTTTAACTTGGACTGGATCAGGGCACGGGGCGATATTTGCTGGACCTTCATTTTGATACCAATTTTATTTAGTGGATGTCAAATTTGCATCTGTCAAAGTGGAGAAAAATCAGCCTTCAGATCAATATTGCTAACTACTTGGATATCTCCTATTGGATAGAAGATATTGGATTTGTTTTTGATTTTTCCTTTTAAAAGATGTTCTATTTGAATTTGTATTTTTGGTGATGTATCATTGCTTGAACAGAACAAAACCTGAAAAATAAAATTGGATTTCATAACTTCACATTTTAATTGCCTTAATTATAGGCGGTTCGATAAAGAGCTTGGAACTTAAAATAAAAACGGGTATTTTTTTAGTTTAATTAATTACCTTAAAGGGCGAAAATGTTGAATTCTTTTACGAAGAAAACAAAATCGACAACCGCAGCTTTTTTTTTTACCACCGATGTTTCTAGTGATCTTTACCGTCGTATTGCATGTTCAGGTGTTCCGAGACACATAAACCTCTATTTATCAATGACGATTAGTCAGACCAACGTTAAGACGTATGCCTGCGGGAGTGTGTTGATAAGTGTTGCTTTTCAGAAACCGTGAAGAGAAGAGACTCAGCATTTTCTTCGAATCGGCCTCAAGGTGGACTTTGCATCCCCTGTACCAAGCCAGTACCATCGCTCTGACAATTCGAAGAGTTGGGTATAGCATGTGGCGTAAATCTGTGTGTCTGAAACTGGGAGATGGTTTTGATATTTGTTGGTGAAGACTGCGAAGGGTCTGAAAGGGGTGAGTCCCAGATAGCGTGTGCAAACTGAAAGCATTGATAATGCACGACAGAGAATGTTGTTAAAGGTAGAATACAGGATTGGTGTTCATCAAAGAAAAAAAAGAAAAAAGTTTGCAACCATTGCACATGAAGAGATCTTCATCCCGAGCTTATTGTGTGCCATTACCTTTAATTGCTTCCATTCATCCAGGAGTGCATGGTACTAGTGAGGCTAATGATTGTTGATCAACAACACACCCCTGATTTCCTGAGGTGTTAATGGTTTCAGAAATGATTTACACCCGATATGATGAACAGGGCTATATGGTGTTTATCATTGTAATTATTTCTTCCCAATGTCTTGTCATTAAGGGAATAGAATGGCGTAATGGTAATTTATCCTCCCCTGTTTTTCACTTCTGTGGATCCTGGTTCGGATCCTGCCACTCGAACCGGAGCCTGGCACGCGGAAAGTGGTTAGCCTTTTTTGTTTACGCTGAAATAACTAATGAATAAGGAACTACTTTTGTTATAAATTTGAATCACCAGGGAATGTCTTTTGACGTGGAGATACGACAAGTCAAAAACTGAATGTAAAGTGAATAACCAAAGTATCTGTGTTGACTGGTTTTTTTTAAATATGAGTTTTATCTATAAGTATTCCAAGGATAAACGGCTACATGTTTTTTATTTTCATTGTGATTTATATGGGTAGGGCAGGGCAGGGCCCGTTTTGGGTTGGTTTGACCAGAAATCCGTTCTGAACTAACCAAACATTCCGCATGTTAAGATTACCACAGTTTCCGGGTCACGTATACTCAACGTGGGATAACAACCTAGTCGACGACCATTTTGGGAACCTTGATCAGTGCAATGCAATTACAAAAAAAAGTGAGTTTTTGAATACTTGTTTGTTTTCAAAACATCGTGTATACATTTGCCTGTTGCCAACGGCCTATCTTGACGACATTGCCCTGTTGTGGGAATGTTTCGGCTAAGTACAAATGAAATTTACTGAGCACTATAGTCACAAGCAATATACATCTCACGGCATCTCGGAATCTATTTGATTATCTTAACAGAACTGGTTAACTCGTTTATTTGTGTGCTGAGCAGCAATTACCCTTTATGTATATGCATTTTGACAGTGGCAAGTTCAGTGTCGAATTAGGAACTATCAGTATTCGTTAAAGGTTTTGGAATATCGAGATTACTGCGTTTATCAAGAGGAAAGCGGGAGGTTCGGGGCGATGGCTTGGGTAGGAGGGGAGTGGCGCAACACCCCCTAAAATATCTCACGGGACCCTGCCCCTTCTCACCGGTTATCACTGCGCCTCTAAAGCACGTTGTTATTCTGTTGACACAAACTGCAATGACAGTGGGGGGGGGGGGGGGGAGGGGAGAATCTCGTGAGGAAGCAATCAATCTTCGTTTACGTAATTAATTGTTGCAACTGTTTATCTTGTACGATTTGACATTGTGTAGAAGTTTCTCTGCATTGATTTCTCGTATGCTACTGAATAAATAGAGCAAGGTGACGGTCACCACAGAGTGTTGCACAACGGGGAATCCTTCGCCCGCAGTGTTTTAGCCTCGCTAAGTCCCTCGGTGTGCTCCTGGGTCACATGGCCTTCCAGTAAAGAGGTTTACTACCAGTGGCGTAGATCCGTGTTAAAAAGTGTTTGGAATGATTGTGACAAAAATTACATCAGACTTGCCAAAGTAATTTTGTAAGTAATTACGTAGAGGCGCTTTGCATTTTTATAATAATATTCCTCCCATTTCCACGAGTTAAAGCCACGCTATATTAATATTGTTTTATGTAATTGACATAATAGATCCTGATCATTTTATGTATTAAAAAAACTACTTCTGTGTTTGTTTGAATGACAACAATGTAAAACATTAGTATAGATCGGATCACAACCTTTTGCACAGGTGCTCCTTTGTTTTCTCAGCGGCGCTCTACTGCTGGAAAACATTGGGAACAAGGATGTTCCTAACTGTTGAATGGCAAATACTATTCCCCATAGGAATCGCCGATGCGGATGGGAGTAATGTCATGTGATGTAAGTTCCACCAATCAAATGACAAGGATATGTATGCCAGTTATATAATAAACTGTATAATATTGTGAGAATGAAAACAATAGTATAAGAAAACATAATCTAAGCTTCACCCACCGCCTGTCCATTCTGGGACGAACAACTTGACCCGGCACTGATCGATGGCTTCGTCATTCTCAACCACGCCCTTAAACGTGGGATGTTTAGCCCCCTTTTTGACCAACCAGAAGTGTTGGAAACTCCCATTCCAATTAACCAACTTCTGGTGGGAAAAAAAAACGTTGTTGCGTGGGATGGATTTTCCAGGAACATCCTTGGCACTAATTGAAAAAAGGGCCTCGATAAATATTGTAGTAGTTTCCTTTTAAGTAATCCATGGTTACTCTCTTTGATACAATAGATGTTTAAACAATCTGTCTCTCCCTGTGTCCTGGACAGGAACGCCCTGTTTATGTTTTCTATTTTTATTAAAAAACCCTCCATCCACATTCTACAGCAATTCAACAGTGCATGCACTCTGATTACACCTTGTTACTTCGCAGCCAGCGCGAGTTTTGCCAACCTTGGTGTGCCATACTACGGGCGGCCTTCGCTGCAAAACTATCCTAAAATTATTTATAATTGCTATAAGTTTACTCGACACTAAATCAATATGCCCCAATTGCTACCCAAACTGAAAATACTATTGCATCATATATAAAATGGTTTAAATGTTTCATTTAAAGGAACAATTTTATTTCAAACCAGTTATAAGTTGTACACACTGACTGTTTGCTAACAATGTTATTGGCCTCACGTTTCGCCCTACACATGTATAGCAGAGCCTTTCTCAAATGCAAAATGACAACAAAACATCACATGAAAGAATTAGCAGTCAATAAAATAGTAAAAAGAAGTGAAAAGTAAGTGGCTCATTTTCGCCAATTTCTAGAGAACTGACTGTTTTTGTACGGCGTTATATCGCCATCTATTGCGATATAACGGCGATATATCGCCATTTAGTTTTTGCGATAATAAAACAAAAAAAGCGATATAACGCAACTCTACGGTGATATGTCGCAATATTACGGTAGATATAACGCCGTAAAAACAATGAGTTCTCTTAGAACTGGTGAGTATGAGTCACTTTAGAAGAGAGAGAGAGGGGGGCACATAATGCAGTCAGAAGAAGCAAGGGATTTACAATGAAAACGAGGCAAAGGCTTAGAGGGAAATTGCTTGTAATGAAAAATAATTTGCCCCTTAAAAATGTTGTGGTGATTGAGGGAGACAACGGTTCGAAATAATCCATTCCATAAAGAAAACTGAGATATCACTCCGGGTCTCAGAAAGAATTCCCTCTTCTATGTCGGTGTTAGCTTCTTAAAATTGAACCTTAGCTTCTTAAAATTGAACCTTAGCTTCTTAAAATTGAACCTCAGCTTCTTAAAATTGAACCTCAGCTTCTTAAAATTGAACCTTAGCTTCTTAAAATTGAACCTTAGCTTCTTAAAATTGAACCTTAGCTTCTTAAAATTGAACCTTAGCTTCTTAAAATTGAACCTTAGCTTCTTAAAATTGAACCTTAGCTTCTTAAAATTGAACCATAGCTTCTTAAAATTGAACCTTAGCTTCTTAAAATTAAACCTTAGCTTCAAGTGATTACTTCATTAACAACAACAGAAACCAGCCATATCATAATATAAAGCGCGTTATTTGATACCAAGAAAGTCATGAAAACTCAGGCCGTACCTGAATCGGCGGCTACGGCTACGACAGTTGCTAAGGGTGTTGCTAAGGACGTCCCATGACGACGCGGTGATCCAGCCGTAGCCGTAGCCGTAGCCGCCAATTCGGACGCGGTCTCACCAGCGGTCTCACTAACTAGACCAAAACTTTGTATAAGAAAAACGTTCAGGGCTTTGTGACGCTGAATGTTGTCCACACCATTTAAACTGTACTCCCTGTAGCTAACGAACATTTGCGAGGCATAAGCATAAGCCCGTTCAAGAGAAGTCACGTTTTGAACCCATTATGTCACTTGTAAGTTGTTTATACTATTGTATAAGAGAACGCTTTTCTAAACGGCTATTAATCGTTTAAAGTTTAAAATATATATTGACTTCGATTTTTGTATTCTTTTCAAATCGTGTAGTATTGGGCGGGCCACAATTTCACGTAACAGCGATAATAATGACTCTGGCCCTTTGTTGTGTTCGAGTTTTTTTTAAACGACACTGCAGCAGCCTCGTCGCCTCTGGCTTCACTTTAGTGAACACAATAAACACGAAGAAATATGTATAGCTTTTCACAAGTATAGCTTTGACTAAATACTTGAACGAGGACTTTGTTAACAAAAAGAGTGGAACACTGTACACACCGTGGGTAATCCTGGTATGCGAAGTTATGTGACGTTTCAACTGTTGAACAGTTTGTTCTGTAATTTCCACACAGATTTGAATGACCGTACAATTTACTTTATGTCTGCGTAACTAAGTTATTTCATTTTGCTAGTTTGCAACATTACCACCGGGCCTCTCCTGTGCATATCAATGTTTTGTTGCTGCTGCTGTGGTTGTCTGTCACTGCTGTTGGTGTTTTAGTGGTTGTTGTCTATATAGTTTTGTGTAGAAGTTGCTGTTGCTGTTTTTTTTTTTTATTTAAGTTTCACTACATCTCAACAATCGAAGTCATTTTTTGAGAAGAAGTGTTACTAAAATTATGTTAAAACGTACCGCGAAATCATTATTTAGCAACCGTATCACAGTTTGTCATTACATCACACACGAAGATAGAGTTAGTTCCTTATTCCTTATTTACCCTGCTTAAATATTCATTTGAAACTGAAAACGAAAGGTGAAGAGGGAACTGGTTAGTTATTCAGATGAGTTTGAATACCAGTCAATTATTCAGGAACCATGTTTACTTTCATCTTTATACAATGCCTGACAAATCCTGAGCACGAGACATGCAGCTTTCATTCTTATACGACTGGTACACTTTTTTTTGCTGCTGGGAAATTAATTTCTCAGAAAAGTTCTTTTTGTGGATCATCGGTCCGGGATGGTACGGTACAACCAGAATTTCCTTCCTCCATGGAACAACACTTAACTCTTTTCTTTGTTTAACCATAGAGCAAGGTCCTTGCTCTATGGTTCAACTTCCTGTTGGACATCGTCATAATAAGGAAGTCGATTACAGCTACATTTCAGACATAGATTTTTCCCAGGAACATTGTCCGCAAAATGAATTTTCGATTCATAAGAAAAGTTAGTAGATAATCACAAAATGTTTGATCCGTTTAATGAGATTCGTATTTTTGATTCTACTTTTTTCTGTCAATATTGTTTTAATTTTTATATCGTGTCATGGTTGATCAGTCAAGTACACCGGTCGCTGCGTCTCTAGAGTATAGGTTCGAACTCCGATCTTGGCACATGTGTTTTTGAGGTTAGACATTGAACCATAATTGCGTCTCATCAGCCAGAAGAATGGGTACCTGTGAGGGCATATGTGGCAACAAGGGTTGTTCTATTCGTAAAATGAAATGACTAAACCTTTAAAAAAGTCACAGAAAATGGGTGAACCATTTCAATCTTCACCTACACCAACTTACAGAACTACATGACCCCAAGGGCAATTTTTTTTTTATCAATGAAAATTATGACTTGTGTACTAAAGGTTTCTCTGGATAGGGTACCAAGCACGGCTTGGTGTGCATTTTTGAAGCTACAAGAGACGTCATTCAAACTTCTAAATATTTGGCAAGGGGGGGGGAGAGAAAAAAGATAAATACAAATAAAAATACAACTAAAAAAAGGAGACCAACTTGTGAAAAAAAGAAGGTTGCTCACGCGTTTTGGGGGAAAACAACGACATAAATGACGATCGTTTGTTGTGTTTGTTTGCCTTAAAAGACATTTAAAAAATAATACCACCTACCTAATCCAATTGATGTGTTGCGACCCTCCAATCCAATGTATAGCAGCCAAAGGGTCCATGCACGGTGACAGACCACTGTATCCCAGCTAAAGTTGGGCCGTCACAACTGTTACACTCATTTGGGACGATTCTAAAGTTGTGACGGACTGTGCCATCGGGTGGCCATAACTATATCAAAATTGTCAGAACTGTTATTTCTAACCCTGTCTCTTCTCAGTTTTGTAAACGGTCGATACTTCTGTCAGTAATGTCTTTACGAATCCACCCTGATCCGCCAATGATCAAAGACAAGTTCTGTGTTTATATGTTTGAGGCTCTGCAAATCTCGCGAGATTTCGTTTCCTTCACATGCTAAAGCAACGCACACCGTACGTGAAACCCCAAGGTGCCTTCCAATATGTATTTGCACGGTTTACAGAAGTTAATGCTGTCGACTTGCTTTTTTACACCAATATGTAATGACTCGCTACTGTATTTACGCATATCGCTCTAGGGCCGGGGTTTAAACAAACAACAAGATAACAAAAAGAGTACCTACGCAAGTTTTGCCAGCGTTCCCCTTTGGTTGCCAGGAAACGCAATAACACAGACCTTTTTTCAAAATTTGTGTGGGCCATAACAATCACGAAAAAGTGCAAAGCCCGTATCCTCTGCTTTTCCATTGTGTGGAACAAACACTGTTCTATTTGTTATTTTCATGCACTACGTAAAATGTTCACATAGCCCTACATCACTCCAAATAATCGAGCGAAAAAAATATAGTAAAAAAACAGACAAAAAGAAACCCTTGCTATTTAGTCTGTGCATTCACTCAAAGTTTGTAGTTTGCGCGGTGAAAACTATTTTGTTGAATAAGCATAGATGGTAAATACTCCTTACAGGACAATTTTAACTGGTACATGTTTGTCAATTTTTGTCACCACCGAAGATTGATCAATGTTGGAAATGTTTTAAAGACGAACAACTGAATTCATCTGAACAGGAAAACAAAAATAGCTGACGGTCGTTCATGGGAAAGCTTCTTTTATAAACTTGTTTCAAGAACACCAAAGGTTCTAAAATGTGCCGGACAGATCTGGCATAGAAAAAAAGGTCCTTGAGGGCAATACACATGTCCGTCAGTATCGGACAGCCCGATTTGAAAACCAGATTGAAAGTACGCATCTTCTAAACAACCAATGGTCTGTCATACATCCACTTTGGCATACTTTCCTTAGAAATACTGTCATCTTCGGGCAATTGTGTTGAATCCTATATCTATTTATCTTGCATGTCATAACAACAAAACATGTCATGTTTAATTGTTGAAGTTCAGTGATAGTGTGTTTGTACAAAGACGTGATCACCTATTGCAAGGCATTCCCGGAATAGCTGGCAGCCTCTTTTTTTGTCCGTGAATCTACAGCGGGGAACAATAATATTTCAGTGAAGCACAAAAGGTTGTATAAAATGGTCAAAGTGTCTTATTAACAAAAATTGGTTGTTAGGCAAAATGCCAAACAACTCACAACGCTGCACCGGTGCCCCGCTATTGGTGTTTTAATTTCTTTTTAATTATCACTATTAGGCATAATAAGGTGTAGGACTTAGAGATTTGCAGTGACACCATGTACCATAATATTATAAGTACTATACGGTACCGCGTTCCTCATGCAAATAAATTTTTAATGAGTACCGGTAACATGGGCAGATTTACAGCTTTACGAAGCGCCCCTGAAGTGACTGACTTGCATTTTTCCCTCGGGGTCCTTCTCCAGGTTTCTAATTCCTATGTTTACTTGTGATATCTTCACAGATTTTTTCCGACGAACGGAAACCATACTGGAGTGCCCTTAACTTCCCGCATGGTATAGAACGGCGTTGCGGAACCAGCCCCTTTCATGCGTTATTAGTCACGTTAGTTGTAGGCGACATGCGTAGTAATGAGCCTAAGACTAAAACCAACACATCACTGATTATGCGTGGGGTTTAAAAACCGGCGTATGAACGAGGTTCGTCGTCAGTGCTGTAACTCGGCATGTAGGGGTATGATCAGACCGCGACTTCGAGACACAAGTGTACGCGATGTAATAGGGATTTTGAGACAGTAACAAGTCTGCGGCCTCTACTCGTTCTGTTCCTCTGTTCGATCGTCGCTTGGGATACAACGACTCTCCAGAAATACCAGACAAGCAGCTCACCAGAGAAAACCAAAGGAACAACTGCGCCAACAGACAATCTCACGACAGGTTTTCGCAGTTAGAGGTAAGTTGTTCTCCTGATGTTCTCATGTGACCCCGAGGGCTCTTTTGTAAACACCGGAAGGCATGTGTTACTAATAGTACGGCTTGTGTTTACATATCCTATGTGTATGTCATAATCATAATTTGTTTATGTTCTGAAACGACTTCGATCGCACGTGTTTTACCAAAAACCTTTTAAACTCGACCGCGTTCGTTAAATTTCATTTAACGCCAAAGAATTGTCCCTGTCATGAACATTGAAATCACCGGACCTCTTCGGCAATATTGAGTGTTCGTGGTGATGATGCGTAACAATCGGCCACGTGTATAATTATTTGGCCCCTTCTGTTGGTGTAAATTAGAGTCGGTGGTCATTAGACCGAGTCCGTTCAGTTTTGACGACTTTCGAAAATTGTGACTTCACACAAGTTCGGAGGGATTGGGGGGGGGGGACACCAGGTTTAAAACAAATGACTTTATGTTGTAGGTTTCAATGCAGTATGAACAAGTTGTCAATATTTCAATTTACCATTTGACTGTATTTAAAGAATAGTAAATAAATTCACCTCCTCTAGTGTTTAATAAACAAACACACTCCTACAACCAGTCCAAGTTGTTTGTACACAAATCAGTTCATGTGTTACCAGGTATGTTGTGCATTTTCATACACGTGTTCATTTTTAACTGTGGCAATCAATGTCATTATCAGCAACGATGAAATGTGAGATGTCTTCAAATGCTTTTTACTCGACTTTGACAGTAACTCAACCGGTAATACATTTGTATGACATTTAATCAGTGAGCTCTCAGATTCAAAGTAATAATTTCCCCCAACATTATAACCCAAAATCCTCCTGTACTGTGTCGTGAAGTGTGGTTGTAGTAGCATGTGTGGGGCGGGGATTTTTCCTGTTTTCGTGCGGGGTGGGTGGCTGGTTGCAAGACCAGTGGGGTGATGGCGTGCCCACTTCAGTCGGTCCAGGGGGTCAATGCAATCAATACATCGGCGCACCTCTTCCCGGCTCTATTGACGATAAGACATTGTAAGTATTGAAGAGGCACTTAAAAATAGCCACGGAAAGATCGATTGAGGCCTTAAATAACTAGGCCCAGGGTAGTATATTTACAATCATTCGGCCTTTGGTGTGTATATTCAAATGTTTGGAGAACTCTGAGAGTTCCTGGTAGTTTGGAAATAGTTGTTTCTCTGCTAGTCTAATCAGAGTCCTCACCACTAAAGGTAAATATCAGTGGTATTTTAGTAGAGAATATATAATATCCCTGTGGTTTTCACAAACAAAAACACCGCGCAACAAAGGGGTATGAGAATACACCCTATACCTGTGACAATTTCTTCAATTTAGGCGGCCAAGTTTACGACAAAACAACGGATAATTATTTAGGTCTATATTTCGACTTGGCAAATCAAAACAAGAAAAGGGTGTTGACGGGCAGTTTTTTTCCCCACTGAGGCGGTACTCCAGCCAAATGTCTTTATCAGCTCTTGGTAATTGGTATACATTTTGCGAAATGAAAGCCTTTGAGATTAAAAACCTTTCTAAAATAGTGTTTTCGTGAGTTAACCGCAAACCCAAATAATATGAAGATTCACCGTGGTAGTTAAACAATAACTAAGCTGTTGATTAATATATCGGATGAGACATTTCTGGCTAAAAGTTTCACAGAATTTTAGATGGTATAATGACCTGTTTTAGCGTAGAGCATGCACGGGCCCAGATAAAGGACCTATAATATACGGTTATCAAGATAAACATGATCTGTTTGTTTTCTTTTTCAACCATGTTGTTTGCGATCGGGTTAAAACTAGACATAAACCGGTAGGGCCTATCCCTTTAAAAGGTTTGTGTCAACTGTGCTTTGTTTTGTTTTGTTATTGAGATTTATTTATTAATAAACATACATCTTTGGTGGTTCAAAGTTTCCCATCTTAACTCATTGAGGCCAGTCGGTGTAGATTGAAAGGGGGACGGGGTGTTAATCTATAAATTAGGAGGTAAACATCTTACAACCCAGGTAATTGCCACATACAGGTTTCATTGTGCGGTATTGTTAAGTCGTGTCCTTGGGTGACGGAGCATTGCCACCTGGGAATAAACCAGCGGTATGGGCAAGGATTAAAATAATCACTTGCTTTGTATACCACATGGGCGGATCCAGATTTTTTTAGGGGGGGGGGCTGAGAATCAAAAATGATGATTTTTTTTTCAGTACTATGAATCACAAAGCGAGAAGCCCTTACGGCGTGGGGTTCGGGGCCCGCTTGATGGCTCCGGGAAAGTTTTGATTCTAGACGCTCTTTGGTGCAATCTGAGACGATTCCCGGATACTTCCCCCTCGAATTTGAGCTCAATGTTTGAAGAAGTAAAATGAGAATTCCATTGGATTGGTGTCGTCTTACTGTTTGTATCTGATTCTGTGTCTTCTCGCACCCTCCCCCCTTCTCCGTCTGTTTCTTTCGTGGATCTCAATAAACATGCCACCGAAACCCGTGAAATTTTCATCAAAGACGGAGGTCACATTTGAGGGGAAAGAAAAACCGACTCACGTTTTGTCAGGGTATATCGTTAACGTTCGTTATACGTGCTCATACCGATTTGCATATCGAAACGAACAGTTTTGTGTTTGGGGATCTTGTTCTCTGACATGACAGTATTTCAGACGAAAATAATTCACAGGGCAATTTGTACTGGTACCAAATTTCTAGAAGATAAAATTTGAGGTTGAAGAGGATCTCCAAGGTCAAATTAAATTAAATCGGCGTAAAATGTCATTTAATTTGAGACTCTTTCAGAGCGAAATTTGAAACATTGCGTCATTGGACATCAACGACAAATGGGTCTGCTGTACATTCCAAAGAGGAATGTCTGCGTCAGACAAAAGGTCTAATTCATTGTCGTTTGATTTAATATATGGAAAATTCAGGAATGAAAAAAAAAATCGTCTACAAAATGGTACAGACCCTTATATTTAAAATGTGACGTCAGTTGATGTTTTAGGGTGTTGACAACAATCGCACTGGAAGGGTATTAGATACAATGACATTTCACACACTGTTTGAACGTGAGGTTAGAGACCTGTCATTCTTTCCGCTTTCAGAAGGACTCTATCTATTGGAAAATGAGTGCATCACAAAACTGAGTCCCCTGGAACCCCCTCTTTAAAAACAGTCACATTATTATTTCTTTCGAAAGCAAAGAACATAACAAAACAAGTTCACCTTTAACTTTGTTACAAATCACAAAATATGAAGCGTAACATATCTTACGGGTGTTTGGTTTACCGCACTAAGAAAACTGTTGATACAAACAATCCGTGAACATGTTTCCGTGTTACATGTGTGTTGATTACAGCCCCAGCTCAACATTGGTAAGAAAGAAAAACGTAAATGTTCACAGATTTACATATACCTGACATTGTATAAAGATAATGAAATAGTGCTGCCTGAAGTGTTGTCGTATATGAATAATAAATGAAATAAGATCCAAACTTAAATTTCTTCTCGTGGGATGCGTACAAAAATGCTGAATGCATTAATTCCTGCAAACGAAACAACAAAATGAGCTGGAATTTTCACAGGTTTGTTTTTATTACATATATCTTGATTTGTGCAAAGAATGGAATCATTTACAAACACTTAACCAATGTTGAACTGGGGCTCTTAGACTCTGTGAGCACGGGCGGAGCAATTTTTCCAGAACGGGAGCGGGTTGTTCATTGACATTAGAAAAGATGGGTGGGCGGCCTTCCCGCAAGGAGTGGTGCATCTCACAGTATAGCCTACTTCATGCACGGGGGTGTTAAATTGATTCTATGAATCTCTTGGTATCTTGGTCTCAACAAAAAAAGCAACGGGGGGTAAGTAACACCATGTCGGTTTCGGAATCAATTTAACACCCCCAGCTTTTGACCCTTTGCGAAACCATGGCTTTGTCTTGGTCTCCGGCTCAGACTTCTTCTGCCTGTTTGATTGCCCCGTGCCGAAATCACACGTCTTTTAAAACGACCGACGGAGCTTACATGTACATGTATAAGCCGAAACCATGGTTTCGAAAACGGTCATAGAAGCCAATGCGACCTTTCAACTCTAAGGATTTTCCGTCTTCGGCCATTTAAAAAAGAAATCCGCCTCAAAGAACCCGCAATCATAATACAACGTCGTTACAGATTAATGTTCAATACGGAAGAATTTACCAAACTGATTAATTAACATTGAACCGGCTATGTCCCGTAAAACTAAAGGCACTGAGATGAAGTGTTACCGCTACAACCAGCCAGTACTGACGGGTGCCTTGGCATTGGTTTTGAGGCATTGCATGGTTAAGTATCAATGTATATTTGGTTTGCGGTTTGATTCTTTGACATGCAGTGACTTGTTCTTGTGAGAACATGTCCTGTTTTGTTATATGTAATTTTCTGTAGCTTTTTGGTTTCCTAATTAATTGTTAATTTTCTTTGCATTGCATTCCTTTTACTTTTACTGCCTTTTGGTAGTTTTTATTGTGAGCTGGAATCAAAGGGAGATCAGTGAGTTTTTCGCGCTGAATGGATCACCCAGGATAAATAAGAAATAAATGATTGAATAAATAAATATCCCGGTAGATTTAGGAATTTGGGGGGACAACTTAGTTCTGAAAAGAACTATCCTGCTTACTCGTACATGTTCTCTTTTTGTCAACACAAAAGGTGCATTTTGTTTTGTTTCTTCACAGGTAGGCTGAGCTGATCATTCCTGACTAGGGTTCACCACGAGCTTGTTCACCGTATCATCATTATCTCCAATCCAAGATGGCGCCCATCCTCTCCACATTCGCAATCCTGCAGTACTATATTTGCATTCTCGTTGTTTGCAGAATAACCACAGTCATCGGCATTCCAGGTAACTTGACGTTGTATTACTATCCGTAGTATTACCTGATAATAATGTTTATTCAATGGTTTATTTTAAAGTTGGATTTGACGCAGACAATCGAGTTATCCGACTATCGGGAGCCCCATCGCGAAAACCCCGTCTTCGGCTTTGGCTCTGTCAAGCTCTCCATCTGGCTGTTGGAAGCCGGAGCCAGTGCCAAAGTCGTGGTTTCAAAAAGGGCCCATGTGGTAGCGTAATAGGGACTCCAAGGTCAAATTCAGCTTTGTGATGCACTCATTTATCAATAGATAGAGTCCTTATGTACGTTAACGTTTCCTTTGACTGTTGCCGTTGTCGGGGACCAGAGGGCGGAAGAAGCTGACGTCCTCCTCCATGCTGGGCTGTCTGTGGCCTGCATCATCAGGAGTTCTGGCATATTCAAGTTAGTCCACTCTTTCACGTTGTCCAGCCACTTCTTCCGGTGGCGCCTACGCCTGCGTCCCCCTCGACGGTGCCCTGTGACCAAGCCACTTCAGCTGCCGTCGCTTCACGGTGGCAAGAAGAGGTTCCCAGGGACCCAAAAGGCTCTCAGTCTTGCTCCTCAAAATACTCATTGGTTTTGTGCTCCTAGTAGCAGATTCGGAGCACATTAAAATGGTGTAAAATTTAATTTCATTTGATATTCTTTCAGAGCAAAGCATTGAAATATGGCGTAATTGGATATCGTAAACAACAGTGTCTGTACATAGAGAGGAAATTTTGCGTCAGTTAAAAGGTCAAATTCAATGCTTTTTTGATTGAATTATCGTCACAATTCAGGGATGAACTAAAACAAATTTCTGTACAAAACGGTACGGTACAGACCCATATGACGTCGATTTATGTTTTGTACAAAACTGTACGGTACAGACCCATTATGACGTCATTATGTTTTGTACAAAACTGTACGGTACAGACCCATTATGACGTCAATTTATGTTTTGTACAAAACTGTACGGTACAGACCCATTATGACGTCATTTTATGTTTTAGGATGTTGACAAAATTCGCACTGAAAGGTTATCAAATACAATGTCATTATTTTTACACAGTTTTATCATGAGGTTATGTTTTTTTCCACTCTCACAAGGACTCTATCTATTGGAAAATGAGTTCATCACAAAACTGAAATTGGCCTAAGAGCACATCTTCAAACGTTTTAGTACAACAGTTTTATATGAAGCGTTCACCACTTGCACATTAGCCACTGCAGGGCTTTTTGGAATAACTGGACGAGCCCCAAAATGCCCTAAAACTTTACCTGAACAAGAAAAAAGCTAGTCTATTCTGTATCGGAACACTCGATTTAATTCAAGCGTTGAGGTTTTTATTCTCCACAGAAAAGTTGAACTTCTCAAAGAACATTTACCATTTTCAACGTCACAATACTGCCCTTTGATAAATCATGCCTCTCACCACTCGCTTTGTTTCAATGCAACTGTTCAAGTTATCAAATTAATAGGCTTTTGTAATTCAATCAGGATGTGTTTACATAAGCCATTAATCTACTTGATATAGATTACTGTGGAGATTTCGAGCTACCACAAGGTTTTTAGCGTTCCTGGAAATATTGACATCCAAGAACACCTGATGTATTTGGAGTTTGGCTTGGGAAACGATGCAGGAAGGAAGAGAAAAGAAAAGATAATCAAATTGTAGCAGGAATGTTTCAATAGACGAGGGTCATCGATCTTATTTCAATGTTTTCTATTTCTAGATTAATATTATTGCTTTTCATTCAATTAAGTCACAATATGAAGCTTCTGACTTGGGGGACTTTCAACAGACGTTATAGAGTATTATTCGAATTGGCGGTTTCAGCTATCGCTATGGCTGATGCTGAGGGTATAGACCTCCTTTGGCATGGTGCGGCCATCTTGATTTTCTCCCATTCAAACCAATGTAACCAAACCGAAGCTGGAAGGGCAAATAGTCTGGTTCCTTTTAGTACAATGAATATGAGCATCTATCACTGTTGTTGGATACAGAGAACGTGACCAAGATGGTGGCATCATGATAAATGTATATAGGACGCCCTGTACTTCAACGCACGATGACCCAGTGAGCCAGCCGTATAGCCTTCGCCGCCAATTCGGACACGACCTATTTCTTCGAAAAAAAATGTTTTTTGATAAAACAATAAGACTTTTTAATTTTCACGCACAGCATCAATCAAACCCATGGACCCTACGATGGCTGCTGGTTCGGACATTACACTGCGTTGCGTGCTCAACACATCGGCCACTGCACAGACCGCTAAAGACATCGTCTGGTATTTCAAATCATACAGGTACAAAGTTACATATAACGTAAGAATACAACCAGACCATGACGTTTTAACGCCACGGACTGGTGATGAATCGATTCTGTCAGAAGTAAAGATTCCGGAAGAAATTGCAAATTATGGGTATTTTCCACGGATTGGGCTTGGACTCCGGTTTTCGGTATTATGGACTTCAAATAAATGGACGGTGCCTAAGCAAAAGGGTATGGTATCTAAAATACGACAATGGAGATTAAATAACAGTGGATGAACTGGCATATTGATGCGTCAACTTGTACTAAACCACCAACAAGATAGCGTGTGTTTTTCTCGTTGTTTTCACGCTGTATCTTTCAATGAACTGTAAGTAAATAGATATATTTTTTTATAATTATTTTACAGAAACATTATTCCACGGGAACGGTATGAGGTGATTGATAACATATCACGGCTAAGACTGCGCAACCTGACGTTCGCCGATTCCGGCACTTATTTCTGCGCATTTGAGAGCGATGGTTTTAATCTCATGCAATTTCAGGGAACCATGTTGTATGTTGGAGGTAGGTATACTGCATTGGTTATAACCTTGGTTTATCTTGTATGCCATTTAGAGCGAGCTCGGTGGTGTCACATTTTTAAGACATCTGCTCTATAGAATGTAGAAGGACGGTGTTTCGATTACACTCATGGCATGTGTGAGCACATTATTTCTCAAATGACTATTATAGGAAAACACAGATTGTGTGTTTCACCATGGATATGGATTGGAAAGATATTTTAAAAAAGTAGAACATAATGACTCACACAAATATCCATTGAAACTTCGTGACAGAACACTTTCCGTCTTTATGTTGTTTGAATCACTACTCACTAGTTACATCACACTGTAAACGGGACTGTTTTAGTGCATGACCAACTCTTATAAAGGATCAGGAGCAATTTTAAACAGCAAATCTTGATAGATGTGAAGGCAACGTGTCCTTACAACCCTATGGTTAGAAGCAAAGATTTTTGGCGACTCATATTGCTAGAAGTTAATGAATTTGCATGGAGCCGATTCCGGACTTTTTTTTTTAAACATAAAGAACTTCAGTGATTCCTGAGTCCAGTGAAATTCAGAGTACTCTGGTTGGAATCGAACCTGCGATCTTTTACAAATAGTTCTGAAGATAAGTTTTAACCGCTCGGTCAGCGAACTTGCCCAAACCCTAATCACCAGTGGGTACGACAACCTATATGATGCAACTCCAGCATTTGTGGTGAAATTCTAAACTGTGAATTCGTATCCAACCACACTATTTCTCGGAAACAAAAACAGCCAACAATATCCTTCTTTTTAGATGACTGTAATAAAAACACTCTTCCGGTTGAAAGCCATACGAACGTCCAGAGTAAAGAGAGAAATAAAATAACATACTATTGTAAAACGCCACGTCAGATGATCAATAACGTTCTGTTTAGATTTGTACTTTCTGTTTTTGAATTAGGGTATTGCTTTTAAAAACAATGACACTGCATTATATACTATACACGTGTTTATTCGTATTCAATGTATAATCCTTATAAATTGTAATGGAACTTATGCATTGACGTCATCACCCGCCATCTTAGAAGTAAAACGGTGATGAAACAAAGGAAACGCACAGCTTTGTACGCGCGGCTCACAGGGATGCGCCAACGAGCAACCTTCTTTTGACCATACAGTTATATATAAAAGCCGTGTCCAAATGAGTGGCTTTGGCAATGGCTACGGCCGGAACACCGAGGATTCCTATTCTTCAACGTTGCCGTTGCAGCCAGCGGCCATAGCCGTAGCCGAAGTCGCTTGATTCGGACACGGCCTAAGAACTAGAGGGAGCACTCGCGATGTCACGTGCGGAACTCCGCTGACCCACATGGGCGAAAATCCGTATGGGTCAATTGCATACGAATGTCCACTTAGAAAATGGTTGCTGTGTAAACTGATGAGTGACCAGTGTAAATGAATGGTCCGCACCATTTTCTCAATGGTCAAAATGCTCCTTGTCGGGCCGTGTCGCATGGTTTTGTACGCCCTCTAGTTCTCTATAACTCTATGCTTTTGACCTACCTCTACTAGAGCCTCGCGCATGATTTTGTTTTTCTTTTAATAAGCAGGGCAAAACTAAATCGTATAGATACACTGCATTGACGTCATGAGCGGCTACTGCCCGTCCATGATCCGCCATTTTAGGAGTCAAATTACACGTGAAGATAATAGACCTTATGCATTGACGTCATCACGCCGCCATCTTAGAGGTAAATCGATGATGTAACAATAGAAACGCAGAGATTTGTACGCGCGGCGCACAGGATTGGCCAATGAACAACTTCATTTTGACCTCTAGACGAGGGCGCCCTACTCAAATGACGTCATGTGCATAAGGTCTATTATTATGATGTTGTGCGTCTCAGCTCACCGCAAGCATTTCACTTTATGTGAAGTGCTCACTGGGAATCCAACTCCCAAAATGCCGCAGCCAAGATTAATCGTGGGTGATGACGTCTTATGAGTTGGGTCAATGGTTCATTATCCCAAACTGGAAATGAAATATAAATGAAATATAAATACGAATTAGTACAACATTGTCCATTTGTATTGGTTTTTATCAGTGCCTCCCTCACCACCCAAGGGGCTCCGATGTCACAGTACCAATCTGTTGGACTTTTGGTGTGAGTGGAATAATGGCGTAAGGAACAACATCAAGACCAACTACAAGTTCAGCTACCGCCCAGCGTAAGAAATCAAACTTAATATTGAGAAATGTATCAGAAATAAGATCACAAGAGCAATGTATAGTCAGTGCTTTCTCGAAAAAAATCCACATACACTCCGGGTGGGATTGTTACACATAGGAAGAAAAATATATTATTTAGACCTTGTTTTGAAAAAATACAAAATATAAAACAAACAAAAACTTGATTTTAAAAACGCTGAAAAAGAGTGCTAAGTTTATTTAATATGCTAGGTCCGATTTGACCCAAAAGTTAGATTTGAATTTTAAATGCCGCTTATAGTCCTTTATGTTCTATCGTCTTCGGAAACGCAGATGTGCGATCTTACGCGCAAGACTTGCATAGTCTATGAAAACATCAAAGAGCAAGTTCGGGCGCTTACTTTTAGTCAATTTGTCATTTAAACCACGCATGCGTGAACTGTTCTTCACTCGAAAGCGTCAAGTCGAGCGACTAGTCAATATAGTTAATTAGCAAGTCAATGTATGCTTGTTGAGCAGACGATAGGATTTAGCAAGTTAGCACGTCATTTTCAAGTTCATTTTCTATGTTTTCCCCTCCTATTTTTATCTCTACGTGCAATAGTGAACTAAGTATTTCACAAATTATTGTCATATTCAACCAAATCCCTTTGTTATCGTTGAACTACTCATTAATTGTGACGTAGCACGCGAATTGACTACAGGAACAGTGTTCTTGGGCTAGGTTGATTCAGTTTGACTAGCTAGTCAAACCACGTAGCGTTCGGGTGACATCTAGATCGACTATGGTTAATTCTAGTCGACTCTTGTCACCCACCCGAACTTGCTCAAAGTTAAACAGTTTGTGTTATTTTGGGGGCTAAGAATGCATGCATGACGTTACAACGTTGTCTGCAGATTTCAGCGTCCGCACAATTGTACAAATTTCTCATCACGGTGAAATTGTGGACTCTATAATGGGGTATCGTGAAAGAGTCAGACGTCGTGCCTGATCCCCCGCCAACATTTTTTAGGAAAACAAGGTTCCCTGACTTCTTCCTACTGTAATTTAACAGATATGGTCGCAACGACTGGAGGGACTGCCCGAAGCTGGATGGACGCGGGAGCCACACCTGCGTGGTGCCTCGTAATCAAAATAACGGTTTCTCGCAACTGGTTCGCGTCACAGCGTCAAACTTGCTGGGGTCGTCGACGTCAGAAATACGCTTCAGTCCGGAAACTTCAAGTGAGTATAGCCACGAGTTCATCAGCGATAAATTTACCCTTACTTTTTAACCCTTGCACCAACGTCACACGCGGCCACTCTCTGCCATACACTCGCCATTTGGGGAGTCAAGTTGCACGTACAAATAATGGTAAGCGTGTAAATGCTGCGTCGCCTAAAATTCACACTGCAATGTATAACTCACGGGACATTGAATCCCAACATGACGCAACCAAGATTATTGAATGGTGACGTCAGGTGAATTTGGTCAGTATGTCTTTTCGAAAACCACGGCTTTGGCTGCGGCTCCGTCAGTAATTTGGAAATCTTCCGAACCCGGAATGGGGACTTCAGAAGGCGGACCAAGCCAGTGGCAGAGTCAAGGCAGAAAGTCCATAAACAATTGTCGAAGTTTCACGGCCCTAATTGCAGTCCAATGATAATAGACAAGTTATATTTCAAGTTTATTTGTTTTAAGGACGTCACGTTTTCCTAGCTGGCCACAGAGTGCAGTCCAGCTGGGTTTAAAGGACAGTGACCTTGCAGGTTTAATTAGTCAAATCAACTGAAGTGGAAGTGTGATTTGCTGATAGTTTTTGTATTATGGCGAGCGTTAAGGGAGATAGTCGACATGGGCGAGGGAGTGGCGGAGTGAGCAGGAGGGTCCGTCAAGAATAGCTCTGGTCGTCGATCTGGGGGAAAATATTCAAGCCCCTTCATCATTATAACTTGTACTATCACAAGGTTGCACTGTGGTGGCACGTATTTGCTCGAGAGAGTGACTGCTTGACTGTAACACTTATCATAACTTCCATGCAATGTTTCATAAATGTTTGTATGCGTAATGTACTAAATAATTGTTCCGTCTTCCCTCCTTGAATGATTCAGCTATTCCCAACTCACCGACCAACGTGCAGGTGGAGACGCTAGGCCCTGAGGAGCTACGCATCTCCTGGGGGCTACCGGAAGAGTGGGATGATCAGATGTTTGCGTCCTTCTTGAAATACAAGGTGGAGATCGCCACGGAGACTGGATCCATGTCGCGCATGGTGTGTACCAGAATTAATAATAACGTATTTATTATGAGCTTTATCATGCCAACCAGGCCTCTTAAAGCGCCTCACAGTATTATTATCTCTGTTCATCGGGCCCTAAGCATTCCTAGCTCAACTCCTTTGGAGTATGCAGCACCGGCAGCCAAATCAGCGCACAGGTTGCAAATCATCCACATCAACAATCTCTACCCTCGCTGGTAACCATTTACTCATGGATGATGAGAAGCAATTATAGTAAAGCAGTTTGATCAAGGACACAAGCGTCACGACTAGGTTACGAACCCACACTCCGCTGATCTAACCACCAAAACTTGAGGTCGATGCGCTACACCGCTCGGCCATGACATGCCATAATTAAATCAGTGTTTAATAGTGACAGTCAGTTATATATATTTTCGAAGTTACACCAACCATTATGGGGTCCCTTTTCCGGAAAGGAAAACATCTTGACAACGATTACTGTTGACACGCCTACACATTAACAACATCCCCGCCCCCTGAAAGTGGCGGTTTTGCCGAATGCATTGAATATTAAACTGCACCCAAAAGCCCGCATTGAGTGTGGGAAGTGGGTGGCCCAATCCCGGTCTATGTCTATAGTCATTTATTATGGCCTGTCTTTCGGGGAAGGGGTTTTGCTAATGCATGCCAAAAACAAAAAAAACTTGGGAAAAGTTCATCATACTGGTTGCATTATGCGGGAAATCCTTTACAAATAAGCTTGAAACGGTGCCTTGGTCGTACTACTGATATTCTTGACTGGAAACAGGTTTACTAATTATTGTTTTCGTATTTTATTGAAGTTTTCTGTATATTTTTTCGGTTTATCTGCGATGTTAACATTATCACTTTTGTTTTTTCATGACCTATTTACAATGACCTATATTGACTTATGGTTCTTAAATGTATGATTCGATAAAGAATACCCAAAAATGTGTTTAGGGAAAATACAATTCAATATAGAGCTGGCAAAGTATCATTGTCCCTTGTTCAGATACCTGATCTCGATCACGGCGAAACCTACCTGCAAACGCGTCGCTACACGGTGAACAACCTCACCCCGCACACGTCGTACAGTGTGTGGGTCTCGTGCCGGACTCTAGTAAGCTACAGTGATGACCAGTGGAGTGAGTGGTCCAAACCCGTCGGTGGACAAACAGCGGAAGCAGGTAAGAGCCTTCTCAAAACCCATCGGTCTACAGGTGTGTTTCTTGTAGGTCTAAAAGGTGTGGTCGACTTTGCTCCCTTGTGTGCTCTTGCGTGCATTATGATTATGTTACCAGTCAAATATAACAAATTCTTCTCCAGACGTTTCAAAAGATGAAGAAGAGGAAAGACAAATGAGAAATGTAATTTATAGATCAGACATAATTTTTGAATACTTTAACCGAAATTGTGTATCTCTTGTTACCTCTATCCTGGCAGCTCCTAATGCAGCAGTACCAGACATCAAAGGCCAAGAGTATGATAATTCAGTCGACCCCGCGTACAAACGAGATGTATTTCTTCAATGGAGGGTAAGTATCCACCGAAAAATGGGGAAGATAGTCCCATTGTTTTCTCGTCTGGAAGGAGACGGTTAAAATTATAGTCCGAACATCTGACATCAGACTTCGAGGCTCGTGAATAATGCCAGATACCGGCTTTTAGAACCTGCTGGTTGCCTGCCAGATATACCTTTGACCTTGTATACTATAATGGTGCGTGTGTGTATGTACACCCATACTCGTGTAGTATCAGTCACCCCGGTAGTTGTGCGTCTTTTCATGCATGTCTACCAATGAAACTGTTTGGTTTGTAAGGCCAGTGCCCATCTTTATGCAAGACAGGGGACCAACAGAGATTGTTTCTTTGCTTTTGCGGGGGAAGGTTGAAAAAGAGGTCCGAAAGGAACAAGGTTTTGCAAACACCTAATCACCTCGAGCCCATAAGACAATTGGCGCAAAACCCCCTGATGGAAGTCTCAGTCCGTAGTGTTGTAACTGATAACAATTTATGTGTCAACTTTTCAAAATATCCTACTTTTTGTATTCTCAAAAATACTTCTAGAGGTTGTAAGTGATGGCATCAGTTTTCGACGCCAGAATTCATTCAACTCAGACCATTTTGTTTTTGTTCACCAGGATCTTCCTGAGGAAAATCGACGCGGAGTAATACGTGGATATGACGTATCACTCCGGCTGGAGCAACTGGACGGCTCGTCTGACGTTGTCAGATCGGTCAGAGCGAATGGCACCATGGTTTTATTGCAAGGTTGGTCCAATTGCATATTGATCACGTGCACGCAATTCAAAGGTTTACCGTACGTTTACGAGGAAAATGGCGCCGTGAATTTGACATTTTTATGGAATCAGAATTTCAAGAGTGTACAATCAAGCAATGGATTGCAAAATGTTGGTCTGCACTTTTTTTTCAAAACATGTTACAATAATATTATTAGTTTAATTATTGAAAGCTTCTTTGATCTTTAGTTTGGTTGTAAGCATTTTTCAAAAACATTTTGAAAGACATTATTCAATAGCATGGGGGCCTTTCGATCACATTCGTTGACAGAAATGATGTGTTGCTGTAACCTCAACAATCAGTTGTGCTATCCAGCAAGGTTTGTTTCCACCACAAAAAAAAATGATGTTAAACTTCATTCGTCGTCGTCCGGTAACTTGCAATATGTATCATTTTTTTCAGACATGGATAAATTCAGAGGATACTATGTGGATATCGCGGCTTGTAACAGTGCAGGATGCGGTCCAATTGCAAGCTATTTCCTGGCAGATAAAACTTCAGGTAGGATTCTACAATAACTCTCATAGTATACTATTTGAATGAGTGAGGAGACCAGTGCCCTATTTCATGGCTCTGTCTACCGCGGAATTATGCGCTTACTGCACGTAATCACAGGCCGTGTCGACTTTGATGGTACGTTTGACCACGGTGAGAGAAAAACTGGATATGTAGGTTAAGGATAAAAATAATGTGTCATCCCTGTAATAAAAAAAAAACAGAAGAAGTTGTCTCGCTGTTCCGGGTTTCTAAAAAAGGAGGAATATCTGTTAATCATCGGAATTCAAGTTAAACGGATTAAGACCAATACAGGAAACACTACGGGCCTACGTGTATCCTGTTATTGTACAGGCGTCTTATCAAGTCCTCGTCCTACGTTGCGGGGTCGATCTCAAGGATCCCCTTTTTCATATCCGGAAATTACGAGTCCCTTGGGAAGAAGGGTGGCAGACGTCAGGATACGGGGGACGGGAAAGTTTGATGACCTGTATTGTAAGGGGAAGCTCATTCAATAGCTTCTATTGAATGACACATTATTTTTATTTTTATATTGAAGCTTCTTCAATGCTCTTCAATGCGTGCAGTTTTCGTGCATTTAAAGGCATTGCATACGTTTGGTAATGACTCTGAAAATTTTTGGCAATAAAAACTTACTTGGTAAGAAGTACAGCAGCTTTGGATAGTATAATGCATTTTGAGAAACGTTTCACTTCGAATTACTGCAGTTATGGAGAAATATATCACTTTTTATCACCCAAAAATTTGAATCTGAGAATCGTTATGGCCGTAACGCTTCTCAGAATGTGTATTCCAATGACGGATACTTCTTCTGCGTGAACACAACCGCTCCAGATTTTTGGTGATATCTCAAAAACGCTGCCACCTTTTGAAATGAAATTTACACAGGTTAGTTTTATGGTATATATCTACAATTATATAGCATTAAGGCAAACGTACGGTTCAAAAAACCAAAGGTATACTTTGCCTTTAAGTACCGTTGCTGATTCTGTAATATTAATGGCAAAACTGATTTAACACAGTCACACCATGTGTCATTACTCTTGATCAATTTCAAAAGAATACAAAATAATATAATAAATAAATCGATGTCGAACCCGGTTCCAGGTCATTGACTATGTCATCCGGTTTACGGTGGTCATAACAGCGTGTAGGCCGTATTCCGGGGCATTTCCCGGCAGGCAGGAAAATAAAGCCTCCTCTGCCAATATAAAAAGTGTAATGTTTTTTACTGCGAGCGTTGTAAAAAATATCAAATCAAAAAGTAGATCAACTGTGATGCAGTCTCTAAAAATTTTTACATGCATTCTCCCATTGAGCTGCGTACAAATTGTGCTTGCATTATAGGCTATGTGGGTCCTTCGCAAAAATGATTATGGTATCATGAATTACATGGTCTAATATAAACCAACTGCAGGTACCTTGGTTCTTTTTCTGTACAGCAAACAGCAGTAAGACAGTTTGACCAAAATTAGCTACAAAATAAGCGCCAGTGTTTAAGTTGTGGGGTCATGTACATATGTGCCTTTTACATACCTAATGCCTTACTCAACCTGTTCCTAATGGAAGTCCATTAATCGCAGTGTAAAAATTATTTAATAAAACGTCACGTACATTATGTTACTTTTTTTATGAGTCTCCCGTCATATTTTCAGTTTATGTTTTTATTTATTTATTTTATTTTTTTTATTTGTCATTATTATTTTTATTTTTATTTCTTTTTTTTTTAAATTTTCTTACAGAGCCTGGGGCACCAGAGAATGTACGCGTGCAAAACGTATCAGATACGTCAGTCAAGGTTACCTGGAAACAGCCAACGAGGCCCAATGGCTACATCGAAGGATATTACGTAGACTGGAGCAAGGGATTGGCCGAAGATGCAAACAGGTAAACTGCTGCCCCACGAGGATTTGTAAAGTTGTGCAAAATATCAATGATCATTTAATTGTCTTGTATGCTATGAAACTGCCGGGATTAAATTGTATGGATCGTAACTTGTTTCTTTCGGTTTTAAGCGCAAGTGTTGAAGGCAAGGGATAACTTTGTTATTTGGAGCCGGACATTTTGTTTCAATCCTAAATAATTGTAGATATATACCATAAAACTAACCCGTGAACATTTTGTTTCAAAAGACAGTAACATTTTTGAGATATCAGCGAAAATCTGGAGTGGTTAATTCCACGCAGAAGAATCTGAAAAAGCTGAAACTACATGTTTTCATTACGTGAGAAACGATTCATGCATCGTTTCTCAGATTCAAATTTTCGGGCTGAAAATTATCTCTTTCCCTAAAACCACATTACTTCAAAGGGAATCGTTTCTCACAGTGTTTTACACTATCAACAGCTCTCCATTGCTTCCTACCAAGTAAGCGTTTATGTCATTACTTCGCGGAGAAATTATACCAAAGGTTTACGCTGCCTTGAAGCTTACTATTTAGTCTAGATTAATCCTTCTCCCTTACTGTTATCTTCGCTTTTGTCATCGCTTTCTTTTTATTTTTACCCGATAGTTTCGCTGAGGTGAACGGTTCCGAGACGTCTTACACCATACAAGGAGTAGAGCCTAACAAGTTGTACCAGTTCAGAGTGAAAGCGAAGAACTCTCGTGGTTCCAGTGGGTGGTCAAACGCCCCAATCCAACACACAGGGGGCGGGTCCCGCATGGAGCTACTGCGTACGCTGATTAAAGTGCTTCACACGTTGCTGGTAGACATGCAAGATGACGGCGAGGACAGCAACGGGAACCAGGTCACGCTGGAAACCATCTCGACGTTTCTGTGAGCACCCTTGGAGGTTGTTCGGGTAATTTACTGACCCTCACCCTACCCCATGAATGTTGTGATGACGTCACTCGTTTTCAACTAAAACGATCGCGATTGTCAAACGTTAGACATGTCTCATCTGGTAATTTTGTTTACAGGAACGTTTATAGAAGCAATAACTGAAGGGCGGTCAAACAAGACATTGTATCGGATGAGACTCTAAGTAAATCATGTCAAATCCGATGCTCTACTGTTGACAGTTGTTATAAAATCATGGTACAAACTGTAAAAAAATACAAACAAATGACATCATATGCGGACGGCCCCATTTTGGTCACAGCTGTATGTGTTCGCAATTTCCCTTCCTCTATTCAAACCTTTCAGTTTCCGTTTAGAATGCTAAAGCTTCAGCATTCTCAATGGTTGTGTTAATGCTGTCACACACACACCAATATTTTATTTTTTTATGGGGATTTTTAAAGCGTATACCAAGTGTTATCTATGCTTTATAAGGGTTTTGGAAGAGTGATGAAGTCCTAAGCGAGTGAAATGGTTTTACTGGAGAAGCACTATAAAGCTTTTTTCACGGTCGATCGAAGTGGTGTTTCTTTTATTTCAGCAGTGATGACGTCAACATCTCCTGCTCTATCCGTTTTTTTAATAAACGCCAAGATTATTGTTGTTGTTTTGTTAGTGAATTTTGCACACACTCTTGCATGTGCTTTCATTGTTATTTTGATTTTGCTCAAAATACGAACGGATTTTGATTGACAATTTCCTTACATATTGCAGTATTTCAGGTAAAGTATCACCCGGGACATCTGGTACTTGTAACGAGTTTATAAGCTTCGCGATGAAGAATCTTTCATTTATTTTCTCATTAAAAGTTATGTGTTAAACTTTGTATAAAAATTAAAATATAAAATAAGACAGAAAAGCTAAAATAAAAAGAAGCTAAAAATGTTGAATGAATGGTTCCTTTCGGTTTGACATGAATCAGATATTCTCGCATAATGCTTAGGTTAACAATTGATTACAATAATGTTATATCAGTGAATATTTTTGATATATTATTTTTTAAACCTTTCAATAGTAACAGTAATCTTCGACGGTATTCAGTTTCTTTTTAAATGTACAGCTACTTTTAAATAATAATTATACGGAATAGAGTCTTTCATGCGTTGTGACAATTTTAAAATATTTTTTAAAGATTTATTATTGTGTACAGGTATTAAGTCTTCGACACTTCCTATTTTTGTTGTATTTGAAATTTGATATCTATTTTCAGCTAGTTTGGTTTGGATTTTGGATGAACTTGTGGGTGGATTGTATATTGTTCAAACATACCTCATTAAACTGCCCGATAATAACGAATCAGAAAGTTCCCTTACCTCAGATAATGAGTTCATGGATCTTGAGTTTCTTTCCTTCAAACGATAATATAACCTTTCATTTATTGTGAGTGATGTTGGAATAATTATATTTTATGGGGTATTAAATCAAAAAATGTAAAACACAAATAAATAGACTTGTTTCAATGTTTTCTTTGCTTTTAATAAAGCTTGAGATTCCAACCATTAAAGAGTGAGCACAACATTGTAAGATTGGGAAAAAAAGTAATGTTTACAGATTTTCACATAGCTTAAATGGTACAAAGATGGTGGTGGAAAAGTTTGCTTGAAATATTTTTGTCTGAAATGCTACAGTTTTTGAAAAACTAGTAAAGCAAATAGTTTTTACTCTTTAAATGTAAAAGAGTGAATATTTCACTCTCTCACCCGAGTGGTGTCCTGTTGGCTCTTTTGAGAGTGAAACTCACTGCGCATTACTGTTTTTGAGTGAAATTAGAGATATTTTCACTCTTATTCAAATAGAAAAATAGTTTTTCACTCTAAATAGACTTGTCCGCCATATGGCTCTTTGCAAGAGTGGTATGGCGGACAAAACGATTGGTTTTCACTCTTTATTATTTAGAGAATATATAACGAGATCAAAACTCGATTTTCTAAAACTGAAAACATATGAGGTTTATTTTCAACTAAACACAGCATACAGGTCACGTCTGTTGTCGTACTGGGCTGAGAGCAACAATGTTGGGTGGAATTTCTTTTACAAAAGAACTGTCTCTGCGCGATTTCTTTTCACAAGAAAGGTACAACAAAATTACAAAAATTAAAAGGGTACAATCAAACATATGGGAAAAGCCCACACTGTCGCTTTAAACATTGTCTGGATTTACATTTTTCAAGGTTTCCCATGTTGAAATAGTCTACTCTCTACACCTCTTCAGTGCAACAAGACTAATTTCTGTTTCGTATTATTCTTCCAGAGATTGGGATAATAACTTTTTGTGTAATAAAAAAACAATCAATATTAGTCTTTTTTGATCGTTGGCCTATAGTGACGATTAACAAGCACAGAATGAGTTAATAAATTTAAATGGTTTATAAGAGAGCCGTACACAAGATCGTATGCCCGGCGATATATGAAATTGTCCAGTAGTTTCGAAAAAACAGTTGTGGGGTCTGGGGTTTGTGTTCCCCTACCCGCTTCACTGTCCACTCTTCCCCGTGCCTCCCCTGAGTTCACCTTTGGGCTTCCGTCAAAAATGTCTGCATTTGATGATTATTACAATCATTTCTGAAATCCTACAGTTGCTCCCGGTCCGTTTTCTATGGTGGGCCATCGCAGGGTTTTAAGTGTAACCTGATTTATAATACGCAAAAGACTCCCCCCCCCCCACGTTTTTTGACGTATTTTATACTGGCCGTTAGATAACTGACATTAGAAACATTGTACAGTATTTGCCTTTATTTTCCTAAAGACGCTGTGGACCTCACCCCCTAATGCCCAGTGGACCCACCCTACTGCGTTTCAAACCCAATCATCCTGGAAATGTACCGCTTTCCAGACTTTTGGGGTGTCAGCAAAACCGAAGATGAAACTAACTGCACATTGCCCTGTACGCAATACTTGTCACAGTGTAGATCATCTTTTTCATTTTCAAATGCGAGGGGGGGGGGACCAGTCCAAATCGGCCTTTTTCTGAGTCGAAGGCCTACTGCATTTATTTCCAATAGGATAGTGATTTGTATCCTCTAAACCTCTCAATAATGTTTGTATATATATATATATCTATATTTTTTGTTTTTGGGGGCTTAAAGGGTTTCTAAATTTTAACAATCTATAATAGGCCTCTCACCCGCTGCTCCAGTCTCTATCGACGTGGCATTAACGATTTTCAAACTGAGAAAAAAAATCATCATCATCATCATTTACAATACATAAATGATGATTTTTTTTTTAATAATTGCGACAAATCCGGGTTACATTGTTGTACATATTAGCATTATTGAAACTTGTTACCAGAGGGCGCTGTTCAGTATGTAATGACGTCATCAGTTTTAGACTTGAAAACGTAGATGATCAATTATGAAACCATGTCATGTCCAAATTCTATTTAATGTTAACTGCAAAGCTGAAATTATGAATTTTGAAGATTTTTCACTTCAACTTCCGGTTTGAACCGGATGACGAAGTCAAGTTGGGTCTTTTCTGTGAGAAATTGAATAAGTTTTCAAAGACCTTTCCGATGATGTATAGATTGTAAACATCCAGCGTGTAGATCAGGAGTTATGCTTTTGTTTTGATTAAACTTTGATTTTTTTACAGGTGACGTCATCATGACGATATTGTACAGTTTTTTTTGTTGAGTTGAAAGTATATGCCAAGTTTCAAGGTTCAAGTCAATTTCAATCTTGAGTTACCTTTTTGAGAAGAGTTTAGTAGAAATAAAACATTAAAACGTAACACAATGGTCTCTAGGGTAAGCGATTTTTCCCCTTCAAACGATGCAGTAAATCCATTGTGTGGTTCAGGAGTCATGATTTTTAAAAGATAATAAGTAGGGGAAATGGTCGAAAAAAGGGGATGATTACCCTAACCCCGGCCAGAGACAAAGTATGCCCTGAAGAGCATTTTGGTTCTAAGAAAATTACATTTCTCCATTTGTGCCTACTTCCATCCATTTCATTCTCGCACTGGAATAAATTAACGTAAGCAATCCAGGATTGAGGCTTTCATTCAACAAGTTCATTCCTTGCATTTCTTGGACTGGGGTTTTACTGTGGAATGTCACCTCATAATGACATCTTCACTGTTATGCAAATATTAAGCAGTTTTGCGTTGCGCTTCGATGCAGGCCTCCTCATTGTGGCGAATACCGTGTATAGGGCATTCAGATTGAAGTGTTGCGGACTGGAGGGCGGAGGGCAGCATGGCCGTGCCTCTCGGCTCTAACAACGTGGGATTGGATGCCATATTTTCTAAAGAACTCTACTGCTAAATTTATCAAAATTATTACCATGGCCAAGCATGTGCATTCAGGAATATTTCGGCAATACACCTTAGGAAGACCAGTTGTGATATTCTGAGTAGGCGTACAAGAGCATGGCCAGGAAGTTTTTACTAAAAACTCCAGTATACCAAAAACATTTCCTGTTGAGCCCTTTAGTACATATCGTGAGTTCCACGAAGTTCTCTAGTTCTGACTACAGACTTTACAAGTAAATTTTAACTTCGGTGTTGAGCTTGCGAGTGGCTGGAGAGAGCTCTGGTGATATGCCTTGACAACAGAGTAAAACTTCACGGCCAAAGCCGAACACATCGTTCCAAAGACATCTTGTTGAGGTAAGACTTGTGAACAAATTTAACCACATTCATAGACTTGAAATGTTCGCTGAATTTAATTAAATTAAATTAGAATAAGTTCGATTCAATTCAACTCAATTTTATTTATTTCGTTTACAAATAAAAAGTGGAAATCGTATTGCCGGTGTTTTCAAATTGAAAACTAACTAAAACAAACTGAAAAGGAAACTTAACGGGGGAAAAACATCCACAATTTCCCTAGCTGATTAAAAGGAACAAATACCTAATTAAAAGTGAGTCAAAAAGATGAATAGTACTTTGTAAAAACGATAGTCAGAACCAGTTTGTACGAGTTGAAAGAGAACGATACCTTCCTGATGGAAGAATGAGATCGAAAGAGTGAGTGGGATGCATTGGGTTCTGGGTTATTACTTTTAATTTAATACAATGGTTGTCCGCGATTTTATTTCTGTGTTTCACTTAAAAACATTTTATCTTGCTGGCAACCCTTGATGATACAATCAATTTTTTTCCTGATTTTTCACGGTTAGATCATTATACATGTACTTAATAATATTATAGCTAAAAAGTAATTACAAAAATATACAATTATGCTAAAAATTGAATCACAAATATTAAAATAAAAAACTTCATTACCTGAGAAAATAAGGCCTCTGATTTACCTTGGCAGACTTTTTTGTTCTGTGATTGTTCCAAGATTGTCCCCCAGTTACCCCCTTTGCATGTGAACTGTACTCATTGCTGTGTTTATGGGTTGTTTTCTCAAGTCGGAGACTGGGAACGACTGATGCAGCTGTAAGCGGTGGACCAAGACGGGGAACGACTTGAAGCAGACTCGGCAGCCAGCTGCCAGAAGTGAGCTCCCGTCCAGCCAAGCTTCAAGAGACATTGATGGGACTGACTCTGAAGAGACTGTGGCCAGATGGGAGTTAAAGTTTGTCTATGGATCTAGACGTACATTGGAGTCGTCAACGGATCAAGGTAAGGAGAACTGCCATATCCGATCTCCACTTTTTAACTTCACTTGTGCGATTTACCTCTTCGATCAACTTTATGCCCTATTTCCCTTTTTTTTTTCTTTTTTTTTTTTAGAAATCTGTCAATTCTAGAAAAGAATTCTTGATTGTGCCCGCATAAAAAATACACATTGTTTTCCATTGGCAATGGGAAACATTAAAAACTAAAAAAGAAAGAAAGAAAACTTTATGATACTTAAACCACAACGACAAGAAAATAAAAAGCAAATACCTATTATAAAACAGAAGTAAAATATACATTAATAATTTACTGGCAGCAAATACGTTAAAAATTGACCTTCCAAAAAAATTGTTGTGGAGGTCGGATAACGCAAGTTGGCATTCAAGACAAAGACAAGAGTGTGAAGACCGAAAGGAGGGTAAATATAAGATCTAACCCGTTCTCTTGCAGAGTCCATCCCCTTTTGTAACACCCCCTCTCCAATTGATATTCGGCGATCTTGTTGATGTTGTCCTTGCTTGTATAACTTTCAAGGTGACTTCACACTGTCTTGGCATTTCTTGATTTGCATATTGGTCAAAGCCAATGATGCTTTTTAACTAGGAGACTAGTCTTAACTGGAAATTTCTGTCAGGGTTGATACTTCGAGTCGTCAGTTGTCATGCTTATTTATAATTACCGTGATTTTTATATATTTCAAATAGCGTAATGTTGATAACGAAAGAGTGGATAATCTAACTAAAAAATCATTCACAATAGTTTTCAATAAATACTAAAAAATAGATGAGAATTTTTTTTAAGCAAATACAAAAACAAACAGCTAAAAATAGATTGTACACCTTCCTCTCCGGTGTCGCGCTTTTCTGTTGGCAAAAAACCACGACCAAATGTTTTAGTAGTAACATAACAATCATGACATGAAGTCAAATATCACAGTCCATTTATCATTCATTTGAAGATTAATGTTTGATTTGGGAGCTATAAATAGATAATTTAGACGAGCTAAATTACTATTTATATATTCCTAATATCAGCATTACATCAGCATTTTTTTTTGGAAATTAAAAGAAAAATCATAATAATGATAAAACGATATTAGGCATAACAACGAAACTGTAACCCTTGCTAATTTAGATCAAATTTTTAATAAAAGAAAAAATGTGGAAAAATAAACTTGTCACAAACACAAGTTTGTTAAAGTTTTTTGGTCCTGAAATGCAAATCTATTACATAAAAGCATAAAGCGCGCATTGCAAAACTTTTCCCTGAACCACTTTTTTGAGCGCAGCGAAAAAACAAAGCAGAAAAAATTAAATAGCTAAGAAAAACTGGAAAAAGAAGAAGAAAGACTGAAGACGACAAGAGAGAGAAGAAAGGAGAAAAAGAGCAGATCAAATGGGGGAAAGACGCCAGTGATGCCTAGGTTTGTATGGATGGTAGGACAGTATAGGCCTAGAGTATTAGTGTTGGCCTAAAGATAAGACTAAAACTCTACTCTTTCAGCAGGTTCACTGGCAATAGGTAATGTATAAGGTGTGACTGGTGTAGCAATTGGTCTTGATTCTAAGATGCTCATTCCCATTTTCTTTGCGGTGACACAATACATGTACTTCCAAGGACAGTGAAAACTACTTCCTAAACAAATAAAAGATAACAACATCTTGAACCAAGACTATGAACTACGCCATTATCAGTATAAGCAGAACGTGAGTAGATGATGAAGACTCCCTTTGATGTCACCCAAGGTCAGCAAGGTCAATGAAGCCAGGTGTTTGCAGCAAAGGTTAAGTAACTGGTGAAGTTTTAGGTAAAATATTGTGGTGAGTATAAAAACAAATAATAACTTTCCCTCCGCTTGCCTCTAATCTTTCCCTTCGCAGGCTACAACCCTGTTTTTGTTTCCCACAGTCAGTTAAGTGGATGCACGGTTGGCAGCTCTGGAGCACCGTAGATGACACCGTTGGTTTGGTTAAGTATTGGGGTTATCTCAGGTAATGTGAATGTCTGTATGATGAACCTGACTGGCTAATAGTGTGACCCCAAAATGCTAACCTTTCTTTCTTTTTTCTTCCAAAAAGCAGATCATGTTTTCTTCTTGAAGATGATTACGTAGTTCGAGCGTTGACATATTTACTGAGCTTAGGTGATGTCTACCAGCAGGGACTGTGGTCATTCAAGAGATTTGGTGATGTATCGGTTTATAAAAGTTACAAGTTACTGGTAAAGAAAACACCTGCTGAATGTGGAACACCAAGTCAGTCAAGAAATTTAGAGGAACATAAACAAATCTAAACATCACTTTATCGATAACTTTGCAAGAAAAACGAAACATGCATAAAAAATCAAATTTTGAATCTCTCAAACAAATTTTTCAAGTAGTAAAGACAGATATAACAGCAGCAGTCAAGATACTAGTATCATTTGAGATTCTACAACGGCAAGTATGAACGGCCAGCCAACCACCGAGGTAAAACAACTCAAAAACCAGTTAACTATTGTGCTTGTACAATCTAAAAAAATTGCAATTCTACCAAAACGATAGTCTTAAGCTCTTCTTTCACAAAGATGTGTAAAAATATAGAGATAAATTTGTCTTAGCACACTAACATTTTCTCCTTAGTTCAGCCATCTTTTGTGCAGTGGTGACTACAACTGGACCTGTTGGGATGAGCATCTGATGGAGGATACAGGTGCACAATATCTCAACACACCGCCTGGTAAGTTTCAAAACTTCAAAAACATTTCTTTGGAGAGAAGGTTCATCCCACAAATCTGGTAATGCAGTTAATGTCTCGGAATTAGCAACTTTGAAGGTTTGAAATGGTCAATTTGAAAGAATACATTCATTCAAATCCTGTAGTACCATACAACCAACTGGTGGAAAACTTCATTAGAATAGGAGGTCAAATATTTTCAGAAACAGCTTAAAAAAACAACAACAACAACAACAACAAAACGAAAAACAAAGCTGGAGTATTGTGTCATGTTGTGTGTGCATGTTCAATGAGTTCAAAACTGATTGGAACTGGAAGAGAATTGTCTTGCACACGACAACATTCAAACCTAACTACTTCTCAGAACAACTGATACTTTATCAATACAAGAAATTATCAAAACTAATGTTTTAATTTGTTTTAATTTTCTACCGCAGCTTGAGACGATGACCTTGGTGACGACTGTGTGCCACCAGCCGAAGGAATGCGTCAAGAATAGGCAGATGACTCCGTCGTAGTTCAACTGCTTAAGTGATGGAGGGATCTTGAGGCTTACCAACACTTCTTGGACTGTATGCCACCTGCTGAAAGACTGCGTCAAGTCTAGCCAAATGACCCTCCGTTGCAAGTTCAACTGCTGGAGCGATTTAGGGATGTTAAGGCTAACAATGCTTTTTGTACTGTGTGCCACCAGCTGCGAGACTATGTCAAGTCTAGCCAGATGACTCTCCGCTACAAGTTGAACTGTTCGAGTACCAGAGGAATGCCTAGGCTAACCAACACTTCTTGGACTGTGTGCCACCAGCTGAAGGACTGCATCATTTCTAGCCACATGACTCTCTGCTACAAGTTCAGCTGTTCAAGTGAAGTAGGAATGTTGAGGCTATAACCAACGTTTTTTTGGTCTGTGTTCCACTAGCTCAAGAACTGCGTTGAGTGTGATACTTTTGTAACTATTTCATTCTGGACTGTCAAGTCTAGCCGGATGATTCTCCACATGCCTTTTGATATCTCCATGGTTTAATTGAAACAAGCTGGACAAAGACCTTTATCATGCTGCCACCATCTTGGTCATGCTCTCTGTATCCAATAACAGTAATAGATGCTCATATTCATTGTACTAAATGGAACCAGACTATTTGCCCTTCCATCCTCGGTTTGGTTACATTGGTTTGAATGGAAAAAAAATCAAGATGGCCGCACCATGATAAAGGTCTGTAACGGTGCATTGCCGTATGAAGACACTCAAAGACAGTCTGAATTTGCTGCTGCGGCTATGGCTTTGGCTGTTGCTCAAAGGTTGTTGGTATGAGCCTCATAATGTGCTTTCACGCTTGTTCACGTGACTATCAAGCCGCAGCAGCAGCCGCATCCACAGCCACAAATTCAGACACGGCCTGTTTAATGTTTACTCAATAGCCTTTTCTTGAATCCATCAAACTCCAATACCATTACTACATGTATGCATAAATGTAGTTCGATAATCACATCAGTTAATTTGGTCAAATTGGCACGCCTGACCTCAAAATCAAATTTACTGAATTCAAGTATAGCACCCTTTGGATTTTGATGGACTCAGAGTAGTTAGGAATAAAGATGGTATCAGCTTTTGTGACGAGAAACAAGCAATCAAACATGAGGCCACCCAAACATCTTTAATGTAATCTCAGCGCAATTTACATGTGTGAAGCTTTTTTGCTTGCCGAAATAATTTGACTAAAAATGAGCGAAAATGTAAAAATTCTGCTTAGCAAAACTAAGTAGGATACTGGCCAGTCAAAGATGGTGCTTGTGACATGTTATTTAGGCTGGTAACCTTATTCTGGTAAACATTGTTTTGTGCTTAGCTGCTTTTTGTGTTTAGGAAGTTCTATGAACACTTGTGTATTCTTGGACAAGACACGTGTAAGTGGGAGTAAGTGAGTACTGCTTAGGGTAAACGATTGGCAATGTGGCACCAAGTTAGTGCTGCACACTCAGAAAGAGTTGAAACGGTTTCAGGAATCCATAAACGGGCCCAATGAACAAGAGTACATTGTAGATTGTATGGCACTTTGATACAATGTTTAAACACTTAATAATAGGACAACTTATGTACATGATAATAATTGTATGTTTTAGTTTTAGCTTGATGTTTAATAAGGCAGATATTCTTCCCTCCGAAAAAATTAAGATGAAGACATGCGGTCATCTTTGTGAAGTTCCCTTTGTACACTTCAGGCATTAGACTATTTTGTCCTCTGAGCCTCACTTTGGTTACACTGGGCTGATAGGAACAATACAAAAGTGGCTGCCAGGGTTTGCCCTTTAAAAGTTTTAGTGATTACATGTAGCCAGCAGGAGCAGTTAGCTTGCTGTCATTTCACTAGCCCATTAAAAAAAATTACTAGTCCGTATTTCATATTAAATATAGGGATGCTTTTCAACATCAAACATCACGTTTTTGTAGCTAGCCGGTGTCATAGGGTATTCTGTCCTCCGGGTAATGTGTCCACAACATGAGGTAAAATAACGTGGGCTGGAGGAGTTTATTCAAAAGAGGGCGTTATCAGAAGGAGTTAGTACACAATTCGCCGTGCTTGGACAGAATCTCCTGATGCCGGACAGAATCTCCTTCCACACCCGGACCACTTGGATTGGGGAGAATTTTGAACAGTCCTCGGTTCGAGCGTTTTTAAAGTTGTAGCATTTGGCCAATGGACCACGCTCACTGGCTGCAGATGATGAAGTATTTACTTCGACATCGACTCATTGTTTAAAGTACTTTGTAATAAGTTTACTGCAATTATGAATTCACTATGTGAGAAGAAATTAGAAGAACAAAAAAATACAGAAGAACAACAATAAACAGAATAATAAATGGCTCGGTCCCGTATCCGCATTGCTATCTGTGGTGGAGACCAAGCCCAATCTTTGTAACTGACTCTTGTTGTTTAATAATAATGTACTTTTAAGTTATTTAAATTAATAACATATTACCCAAATAATGATGAAGATGTTGGGGCGGTGCCAGGGGGTAAATAAAAGACAAACTTACATCGCATTCTACAGGATGTTCTACCTCCATGGTAAATTTCCCGGCCAATTTCACAAAGTTTTCATGCAATTTAACCCCGGGTGATTAAATTAAGACTGAAATTAAAAGATCACGCAGATTGGCAATCAGCCATCAAAAAGAAAAATTTAATTTCACTATCCCGAGCATTTTATGTCCTATAAGATGCATTCAAATTAAAAGTATCGCAATGTCACATTCATTGGGAGACTTTTGAGACGATAGCGGGCGTCCCACAGACCGGTCCTTTTCCCATTGTTTTCATCGCTAAGAACAATGGAAAAGGACCGGTCTCAAAAGTCTCCCATTTCATCTGAACCGGTTGTAGGGGTTGATCGGACATTCATTTTCATCAATGGGCAAATATTTCAACTTTTTTTTCAAACACCGTTTCAGAAGAATCCCGATTGTCCGTTTTCCTATAAAAGGATTAACTTAGCGTAAATCATATCTGACGTTTTTAGACATAATAAAATAGTGGCCCATGTATGGAAGACAATTAAATTACCCACCTCCCCATCATAAAGATGACCCATATAAATCTATACAGTTTTGTGTATTCAAACTTTTGGAGGGAAACCCCAGTGAAAAAAGGAGAACCCTAAACCTAATAATGTTATTATTTTGTGGCATAACCCGCTTGGTTTGTTACATAAAAAAAGAATTAAAAAAAAAAACAGATCTCGGAGGAAAAGAGAAAAATACATCAATTTAAACAATGTTATAAGTATAACCCAGTATACGTAAACACTTTTTTGTATTAACTCAATGACTTTTTTTTTATACAAGCATTTCGTTTACGTGTTCCCAAACACATATAGTTTTTCCGTCTAGATTGTTTTGTTTCAGATCCTTTTTACCAAAAGTTACGTCATTGTGACAAAATCTGGATTAAATTAAGTCAAGATAAGTGCCTATTTAGTAGTTGATTCAATTAATAAAATTCCCACTTTTATTTTTATTTTAAAAATTTAAGCGTTGCCTTAGGGCCAAGAGTGTGATTTTCGTCACTGTTGAATGGCAAATTATTTTGTGGAAGAGTTTGGAGGAATTCAACATTAAAACATGAACACGATGGTCTTTTCGGGACACCGCAAGAAGTGCTTTTCGATCGCGCTAAAAACGACTCTTTCTTTTTACCGTAACTTTTGTTTGACAAGGCTGATTTTGTTTTCTTCAAATTTCTGAAATATGCTGTTATTATTTTATCTTGTGACAACATTTCTACGGTGATATTTTGTTCAACAATCTTTGAGTTACAAATAAAGTTTGATTAAAACTCGTCGCCGTAGCGTTCAAATGCGATAACGTCATTAATGTCATATTTTAAAAAGTCCATGAGCAAAAGTTATGATATTTTTAAACAATAACCTTTGATTTAATGTAATTTAACGCCTAATGACGTCATGATGACGTCATTGTTCAAGTATAAATACCAAACAACAACAACAACAACAACTACTACTACTACAAAAACTACAACAACAACAACTCGAACAAAAACAAGAGGTGCTCGGCTGAAGCCAGAACACTTTAAAATCCGTGACAAGCATGCAACTAAAAACTTATCACGGCTCCACTGACTGCTTGGTGCTGAATACCAAAAAGGCTCCACAAGGTGGCGCTCTGGTACATGGCCGCGTTTCCTTGGCGGGGGTTGGAGAAGTTAGAGATTGAGGAAGAGCCACAAAATGTTCAGGACTCGTTCCCCAAAAATAGCCGATGAATCTTTCCACAAGCATCCCTAAAAAAATGTTAAATTTATAGATCTGCTGACACTAAGCTAGACACAACCAGGCATAAGTAATTCAACCTGGAAATAATAAAACCTCAGCCCCCTATATTAATTTTAAAAAAAGCAAACATATTTTTTCCATTGTCAGTTTTTTAACTCAGTTTTTTCAATCATACTTTTAACTGTATATCTGAAATAATAGATGTCGTGTAAATGACGTAGACCTCAAAACGAGACCCCCTTTAACTGGTTATCATTTCCCCATTTTTTTTTATAGGCCCCCCTAGCCTACACACACACAAAAAAGGTAAAAAGTAATGTATCGAAATTTTAATATTCACAACACGTTAATTTTACGCTGGTTCACCACCCAACACGCTGTTATTGAGTGTCACACGTTGCACAGATACCAGTGAATTACTGACGTGTCTTGTGCCCAGTGCTCATGTGACATTCAACACCGCCATGTTGTCTGTATAGAGGAAAAATCTACGTGCTTCAGCCTGCACCAGTAACGTTAAATTGAAATGGAGCATTAATCATTCTTCAGAAAATTTGCACAATTCGTGCTAGTTTTGCAAAGAAGTTAACCTCCTCTGATTATTTGTTGTATTGGGGTATTGCATGAGGTAGTCATCATGGCTCTGAAGAAGGTAAAGGGAAGTTTGGAGCGTGTTTTTGACAAGAATCTGCAAGATTTGGTGAGGGGCATACGGAACAACAAGGAAAATGAGGTGGGTGGATCGAAAGCGACAGATGTTATTTTTTATGTATGTTTGTTTGTATTGTAAACAATAATGACATACAGTTATTCGTTCATGAATGTAATAAATAATGACATGTTTTACAATTGACACGGTACATTGACTTAAAAACCTGGCTTGTGATATTTTTAATTGAAGAGATGTAAACACTAAATTTGAAGACAAAAAAATGAATTTGTATAAATTGTATTTTGTGGCCCAACTAATCTGAAGTGAGAGAGAGTATTCTTAATCTTAGTGAATAGTGTAAGTGAGTAATCAGGAAAAATGAATCACTTTCAATCAAAAAAGCTTTTTGAATTATGATGGCACATTTTTTCTCATACTATAATTCTTCATGAACAAATTTCCCTCAGAAATACTGTCAAAAATGAAGAAATAGGCCTCGGATGTAAAGACTCTCTGCCCTTCACAGTTTGCAGTAGTTGTCCGGTAGTTTTCTGGTTGTTTTCCAGTATTCTCTGGTATTTCCAGTGTATTCCCTATAGGCCTATATTAGACCCAGTAACTGGGGCGCTGTACTCCTTTTTTGAGATTTTGACATTATCTGTCGTACAAGCGCCCCAGTAAGGAATATGTAGTAACTGCGACGGTCAGGAGAATTTAAACCACCTCTGTTAAAAAAATGCCTTAGACTCAACAGAATTGCTCAAAATTCGCCTACTGTCTTCTCCAAGTGTTTAAGGTGAAATAAAATGTATTCAATTGTACTCACGATCATTTTCTTTCCTCCAAATCGATGATTTTTAGGGCCTCTGACAACCCTACCTTTACAATCGCCATTTTTATTACTAATGTGACGACTGTTTCCTGACTTGAAAAAAGTCGCATTAACGCTGCAGGGATTGCGTGTTCGCTGATGCCCGGACTTGCATAATGTTTTGCGCAGTCAATGCAGGATACCAGCTGTGTAATGTCAACGACCCCCAACATTGTACATGTACAGAGCGCGCTCGGCCAATCGTGACCAATGGAACTTTGTGGTGTTTGTTGACTGGTATCCTGCGTTGACTTTGCAAAACAATATGCAAGTCCGGGCATCGGCGAACACGTGATCCCCGCAGCGTTAATACAACTTTTTTCAAGTCAGGAAACAGTCGTAACATTAGTAATAAAAATGGCGATTGTAACGGCAGGGTTGTCAGAGGCCCTAAAAATTACCGATTTGGAGGAAAGAAAATGATCGTGAGTACAATTGAATGCATTTTAATTCACCTTAAACACTTGTAGAAGACAGTAGGCGAATTTTGAGCAATTCTGTTCAGTCTAAGGCATTTTTTTTAACAGAGGTGGTTTAAATTCTCCTGACCGTCGCAGTTACTATATATTCCTTACTGGGGCGCTAGTACGACAGATAATGTCAAAATCTCAAAAAAGGAGTACAGCGCCCCAGTTACTGGGTCTAGGCCTATATAATAACCCCCCGGGAGGGTATGTCATGCTAGCCCCACTAGTGTGGCAAGGATTTTTGACATCGGTGGAATCCTTAGCCACACGTCCAAGCCTATCTTTTGTGCAGCTCGTCCCCCAATCCGCCGCACCGAAACCTAATGGGTGCGGCACTGGATTTTAACCAACTAAATGTGTCCACGTACCTCTTAGCTTCCCTCCGGTACTTTGGCTGTTGAAGTTACTAACCTTATTAAGGGCAAATAATCATTTGAATTTTGCTCAAAATTACTCCACACAAATAGATATCGGCTAGCGATCGGGGCCATTTTGATTACCCAGAATGCAATGCCATCACGAAGCCACGGGTGGCGCAAGAGTGCAAAAACAATTTCAGAATGGAGTCAGAAAAAGTGCAAGTACCAAACTATGCCTGCATGCAACCGATGCCATGCATAGATTTGGTGCATGCACTTTTTGTAACTCCATGCATTTTGTATTCTAAGCTGTTTCAGTAGCTGTAGCTGTCACGTGAAACAGCCGCTGAATTGTTTTTTCAGCCAAGGATTCTCAGAAAAGCGAACTAAATCACTATACTAGCCAAGAACCCCATGGAGAGAAGACAAGGAAGGAAGTTTCAGTTTTTGGTTGATGGGTTGCATGCCTGAAAGTGACATTTAATAGCACATATGGACATAATTATGTACGTTGTACATTGTAATATGTAATGTTTACAGTTGTTACCAACAGCAAAGCCAGGTTTGTATTCTGCTTCAATAAGTAGAACTTTTTTCCTTAGAACTGTAGAAGTAAACGGCAATATGTGTAAATTTTAATTTCTAGTTGTCTATTTCAACGATACCAGGGCCAGGGGCATAGTTAGAAGGGATTGCCTCTCACTCAGTCTCAATGTAAAGTGTCAGGTCTGAATGCCCCTTTGGGCTCTCCAAATTAAAAGTGGTTGTCCACTTAAACAGAAAAGTATGTGTATTTTGAACAGCCACATATATTTACTATCATGCTATGTATGAGGAGTAATTTGTATGTGTAAAAAAAAAAGGCCATTTACATGTTCAGCATACATTTTTTTATTTATTTTTTTATTGCAAAGATGGAAAACAATCATTTTAAGATTTCCTACTGTTTGCTGGGGACATCTTCTTTTTATACGTGTATCATTACCTTTACATTCCTAAACCCTCCAGAATTATATTCCTGAATAGACCCATGTACTGATGACGTCACACTTTGTTTACAATAATACGCTTTCTTATGGAATGATGGGGGCTACGATTTTGAAGCTCCCATAGGAAAACACATGTAAACAGTGTTACGTATCATCAATACAGGGGTCTATTCGTATAGGGGTTGAAGCTGCTGGCACTAACAGTCATTGGAGCAAGCAGGTTGACTTCTAAATCCCAAGTCCAAATTGGCCTGATTGCTTTGTTCTTGAAAGGGCAAGGGCGTGATGTTCGATGTTCTTCTTGAAAGAGGGCACCTCCCTCTAAGAGGAAATTGTAAATTTCTATTGGAACATTTCAAGGGGCACCAAGGCAATCGCCGCTTGGCTAGGGGCATTGGAGGCAGTTGCCTCTGTTGTCTTTGTTGTCTATAATGTCTCTGTGAATTATCAGGCCAGCTTCTGAAATTGGTACTGTAATATCAGGCCTCGATCTTAAGAAAAGAGGGCGCAGGCCTTTGCTGGCCAAATCAGAGAAATCGTACAAGGGCATGCTGGCCAAGTTGGTAGTGACCTGGTGCAATTTTTTCTGAAGGGCAAGCTGGCCAATTGACAGGGCATGAGGCCAATGGCCTCGGTGGCCTCGGTTAAGATCAAGGCCTAATGTGTGTACTGGAACATTTCAAGGAACGCTAAGGCAATGACCAGGCGAAGGTAATGACCAGGGGCATGGGGGCAATTGCATCCATTGCCTCTGTGTAGTATCAGGCATGAAAGAAATTATAACATGTGAAAAGGGATTGTTTTATTAGGCATCATATAGCTTTAAAGTAATTCCTCTAATTGTACTGAAAGTATCAAGCAATAAACCACAAGGGAAACTGACTGAGTAAATTTTAAATCAATTGTTGGGTGAACAAAGAAAAATTGACTGGAGTGGGATTTGAACCTTTGACCACCAGTTTAACATACCGACGCTCTACCAACTGAGCTATCCAGCCCTAGTGTTGACGGTCTCCCTATTTTGTCAATATCTTTGTTCTGAAAGTATTAAAAACTTGAGTTTCTTTTGTACTAACCTTGTGGACCAAAATGGATTCAAATTTGTGAAGCCCACAAAGTCATACGGTTTAACATACAACATGTAGAACTCGCCTTCTCTCCACAGGCCAAGTACATAGCATCGTGCATTGATGACATCAAGCAGGAGTTGAGACAAGACAATATTGCAGTCAAAGCCAATGCTGTTGCGAAACTGAATTACGTAAGTTGTTACTCAAGTACGTCATCATGATCATGGGTCATGTGGGAGCAGAGCTCATATTATGAGCAGTAGGCCTACGTATTTTTGCAAAGCCATTCTCCACGCGTGTTGAATCTAAGAAAAAAAAAAAGAGCATTTCAAAAGTACATTCCTCTGTTAAAATTTGTTGCACTTTGTGTTTCAACACAAAAGAGCTACATGTGCATGCAGACCCTCTACTCTGTGATTTGTCCTCTGACACATTTATGAATATTTAGACAAGAGATTATAAATTTGTAAGCAGCTAAATGCTGTAATTAAAAGTATGAGCTGGTTGGCAGTGTCGTACATGTACTGTGCGTATGCTTAGTGAATAATGCAGGCTGACCATGTTTAGTTCAGTCTGTTATCTGCTCAAGAGGCTTGGAATTCCATTTTGAAAGTGGTGTCAGCATTCCTCTATGGTTAAGTCTGCTCAGTAGCTTCCCATTAGCTAATTCTAATGTAAACATGAGTCAATGTGAAGAGCTACATGTACATGTACATGGGGTTAACAAATACCAGAGCCAACCAAGGTACAAGTATTTATTTTTCCTAACAAAAAAAAGGTCTACATGTACAAGTAATGTGTGGTCATCTTGTACACATGTATCACTGTAAACATGGTAAACACAATGCATAGATGGAAGTTTCATACAATGTATATTGTATTGTTATACACTGCTCCGAGCTGCTCGTTCATGGTGGTTTAAACCAGTAACACCACTGCAGCTATGGCCGCAGAATGCTCGCGCGACGCGACAATAGTGTGTCAGCCGCGCATATATGTACCAATCAGCATGGAGGATTCATAGTGCGTGTGCGGCGGCACAGGCGTGTGGCTGCCATAGCTGTGGGACCACCATGGACGAGCTCTTCGGATTAGTGTACAAATTGTGTATAGTCTGTTAAGTTGTGGGGTCTTTGCTTAATTTTTGTATACAATCTTAAACAGGCATGCGACTGAATGCGGCATGAATTTTAAAGCTAAATATAAAACAAGACAAAGGTCCTTTGTTGAATCTTTCCAATGATGGGACAGGATTTATGACTAGTACATGTTATGTATGTACTGTAGTAGATTCAAGGTGGACAAATTCAATTAGCTCTTGACATATTGAATTATGCACATGGCAGGGACTGCATTTGATGTTTAATTATTGATTTTAAACCACAAGGATCTGTTGCGGTGTAAGCTTGTACATGTACACTGTACTGTACCATGCAGCAGTGAATGTGCATGTGTTTTTTGCGTACAATGTGTGTTTACTCTAGTGTGCTGCTAATGGCATGGGTCATTGTGTACATATACATAATGTGGATAAAATGTGAAACGCACATTGCACTTGTAAAAAATGTCCTTGTTTCAGAGTGAATTCTGTTCCGTATCCTCTTTTACACTTTAAAAGCATGTAAATTCATGTATGAAGGTTGTTCAAACTATTATCGTCAAATCTATGTTTACAACTAAGTGAGTAAAATGATTAGGCCTGCCAGCAATTCTTACAACAAAAAAATGATTGTGTACCTGAAGGTATTAGGATATCACCATACCACCGTCTCTTTTCCAAAACAACACTCTTCCAAAAAATGATTTACACATGGTTGTACCTGCAAGTTTACTTCTAATTCGCCGGCTCAGGACTATAAGGTCATTAGTGCAGTTTGTATGGATTTTATCAAATTGCATTTACATATTTTGGAGCTCCTGGTAAATGGAGCTTATTGAATAAGAGTGGTCTCCAAAGTAACTGTTTGGCTAAAAGAAACATTCCTTTTCTAAGAAAAAACATGCATTTGTGGGTTTTGATTTAGTTTTTCAAACTTATACGCAGTTTTCCTTTAACGCCCTTTTGATCATTACAGATACGAAATTGCAATTAATGACCTTACAGCACTGAGGCGACAAATTGTTACCTCCTTTTGGGATGCCTAATTGAACAAAACAATTTTGCATTTTCCTTCAAATTCCCCCCTTGGCGCTCTCTCCTGCAGTTACAAATGTTGGGCTATGACATCAGCTGGGCAGCCTTCAATATCATTGAGGTGATGAGCTCGTCCAAGTTCACCTTCAAGAGAATCGGCTACCTGGCCTCCTCACAGAGCTTCCATGAAGGCACTGATGTCCTGATGCTCACCACAAACATGATCAGAAAGGTTGGTCTCGCTAAAACAGAAACAGGCAATACAATGAGATTTAAATCCTTCACCTTCATGTACATAAGCCCACCTTTAGCCCAGTTCATACATTGTACTTCACTCAAAACTGACTGCATAGTGCAAAGTAAACTTATGTATTGCAGACAGTCTGAATGCCCGTTTTCCCGTTCAAATTACTTTCACATTTACCTTTCTTAAATGTGTAAGTATGAAGTGGGCTTAAGAAACATGATGAGGATTTTTATAGCACATATGTACAGACCTGTATGCTTCATTCTTGAAAGGACAAGGACACCAATGCAATTTCTCCCTTGGTAAAGCAGGGTTCTGCCTTGGATTTCTTTAGTGGTGGACGGAAAAAACAGCAAGCGGAGTTTCAAAATTTGTTTTTTTTTAAGATTGTGGATAATTTCTCCCTGCTGTGGTCAAGCAATTTCCTTTATGTACAGAGTGGTTAGGTAGATTTCTGGTGTTCCGGTAGATTTCCCTCATGAAAGTACCCTTCAATAAGGGAAAAAAAATGCCTTGCCCTTAAAAGATGAAGTATCAGGCCTGGAATTATTAATAAAACTGAAACCTGGGCTAACAAACTCCACCCTGGAAACAACTTTGCTATAAACCATGGAGAGAGGTTGATTGCAAAACAGATAACATTATTTAATTTGATACAAATGTACTCGTATGTAGATCTCCTTGGTATGAAGTTAAAAGAATTTGTCAGACTTCATTATTAAATCAGACATTCAGTTAAAAAACAAGATATATTTTGAAATGTACAAATAATATAATCGTTATACATTACCTAAACCAATGACTGACTTAAAGTGATAGTTGTCAGTAATTCAAAAATAGAAACATACGTTATTTCATCATCATTTTTGTGTCACCTATAGAAATCACATTAGTTTGATACCAATTTGTTTTGTATCCAAAACATTTCCAGTGAGGAAATTCAAACAAACTTTAATTTTGAATACTTGTACCAGGTCTTTGATTAGCCCCTTTGTATTTTCATATCAAAGCATGACTGGTATAGAAATCTTCAAGTAATTTCCAATGATTGTTTTGTATACGTTTTTTTGAGCAAAACTTGAATGGTTCTTAGAATGTGATCACGTGTAAGCCAACTTGAAATTTGATCGATATAAAGACATCTTATGAACATGTGCATTTACTATTTTTTTCCTTTGGCCCAATGTGTTCCATTTTGTGCAACTTCCTAACGAGTAATTTTCACAGGATTTGGGCAGCAAACAAATGTACGATACCGGCTGTGCTCTCAGCAGTCTTTCCTGTTTCTTGACCTCCGACATGGCCAGTGACCTGGCCAATGACATTATGGGGCTGGTAAGTGCAAAGGTCATGTCAAAGGTCACAGCGTGTTGGTTTGTAGACACACAGATTTCTCACCCCTTCCTTGGCAATGTGTATTAAGAAGCGCTAACATGTACCGGTAGAGTTATGTGTTGTGGGTAGAGGTATGGCATCGGAAGACTAGAAGCAAAACGTAAGAACTTCAACCTTGTGCTCATTAGAAAAGATGGTTTGGAAGCAAAGCAGAAGGCCTTTTCGCACTATCAAGCTTCAATCCGTGCCAAAAGTTACACGGTTACAATCAGTGTTTACTTCATAAAAATGTCAACACGGTTCAAATCCACTCTGCTTTCACACTGCCCGACGTGAAATCAGCTTTTTTGCTACACGTGTAATTCTCCACGCGGGTCAAAAAACCCTCAACCCACCCCCCGAGCAGGGTTAGTTTCACCACAGATCAAGTGCTCTACACGGGTCAACTCCAGATTGAAACGTTGTAGTGTGAAAAGGTCTGTCAGACTTACACAGGTCAGACCCGGAGATTTGTCGTAGTTTGGAAAGATCTATAGTGTACACAAAATTTTAAACTGTTTGCTTCTGCTCTTCATTTGTCATCCCTTTAGCACTTTCATCAGTGGTCACTCTTGTGATACGTACATTGTATCTTGTTGATGCTTTGTAGTACTCGGCTTAGTAGCCTCTCGTTTTTTTGTTTTCCTTTTTCGTTTTAATTTCTCTCTCCAACAACTTCATGGTCACGTTTCCCCCCGTCCGATCCCAACTTCAACTCTGGCCCCAACCCTGTGCCAACCTCACCCGGTCGGCTTTGCATCATCGACATCACCACCACCACCACTACCGCCACCCTGACGGTGTTTTGTTAACGGTGTGTCCCGGGGGTGTAATGACACTGAGTAGGACATTAACAGTACCAACCAGTATGATGCTAGCGTGGCCATGAACGGTCTTGCATGTTTCACGTCCCCTGACCTCGCCAGAGATCTGGCTAACGACCTCATGAGTTTGGTAAGTTCCCTGTTTTTTTTTTTTTTTCATCATTTTGGATGTATTTTGTTTATAAATTTGTTGCATCAAGCCAGGTATTCCTTAATTATGCAGGGGGTGCATTTACATGGCAACTCCCCCCCAAAAAAAACAAAAACAAAAAACAAAACAAACACTTCTCCAAAAAAAAGAGGGAAAAAAAGAAAAAAGGAAGTCGCAGCGGTAAGTTATGACTTTATTTGTAAATTTCCAGTGATTTGTTTTGTTTCAAGTGTTTTTAAGTACTCTATAAACCTACATTGACCTTTCATGAACAGAATTTGTTCATTATACTGTGCAATGGTTACCTGCAGTTATGTGATATCATGTGGAAAACTTTCACATGACTCATTTTCTGAATACCAGGCGCTGATGTTATGACCACTCTTGTCCATTTTGTTCATACAACTCATAATGATTGTGTCATTGTGCAAATCTACCTATTCATTGTTTATATATTTAATTTCTTATTTGAAAAATGTTATTGATATATAGAATAATAAAAAACAACCTGTTTTCAATTGTTTTAACCAGTGTCCAATAGTACATGCACAATAATACATTTGAGAATTTCACAAGACATTTTCTACATGTACATGTATTACCATGTGTTAAATTTGTTGTCATTTTTGAGCCTGTAAAATCATCTATTAAGAGCATCATTCTCAGATTATTCTTCCCCATTGGATGAGCATTACTTTGGATAAGTCAAATACCTATGAGAATTTCTATTTGGTTGGTAACAGACCAGTCAGCCACTGTTAACCAGTTCGCTTTGAAGAACCCCAACACACAGAACTTTTATGCAACACACAGCAGCAGTGACATGTCTTGGCCGAGTGGATACAGACACCGGACTCGAGCTCTGGTGTTTCTGATCAGCAGAGTGTGGGTTCGAGTCCCGGTCGTGACACTTGTTTCCTTTAGTAAGACACTTAACCATTATTGCTGTACAAGTAAAGCTGTAGGTCCTGTGTGTTGTGTAATGCACAAAAAAGAACCCAATGCACTTGTTGCAAAGAGAAGAGTTTGACCCCGGTGTTCCTGGTTTGACCGACTGCAGATTGCGCCACAGCATCTTGTAAACTGTTACATGGTGCTATGTAAAGGAACAGGTCTCATACTTCAAAACGTATAACTCCACACAACTTGCAGGAAAAAATATTTAGCGCTGTGAGACGCCCATCAGATGTGACAAAGCGCTAAATAAGACCTGCATATTAGGCCTATTATTATTATCATAAACTGGCGTTCGAGTTTCAGTGTGTTGGTGGGGGTCATGTAAACACGCCACGTTTGGTGATAACTATAGTGGATTGCGCGTACACAGGCAACTGTTTCAGGGAGTGCATGGTGTCATGGTTCGGTTGCCCCCCCTGGCAAAAGGCACTGCAAACAATGATCGGATTAACTCTTTGCGTGGATTTGGGTCTAGCGCCTTTATTGAAGACCTATAGGCCTACAGCCATGATTTTGTAAAGACGGGTTATGATGTGTTTTGTCATGAGGCCTTTCAAATTTATCTCTCTTCAGGATTTCCAACAATCTGATTGTGCTTCAGAAACGAGACCAGAGACTGAAGAAAAATAATACGAGCCATTGAATATGTAAATGTCTATGAGAAAGTGTCTTTATATGGGTGCCCAAACTGAGTTTCATTGACGAAACAAATTATTAATGGGTGGATTTAGAAAAATTGCTTTTTGACTGAAAATAATCCCTAACAGATATCGTGGAAATAATTTTTTAATTTGTTCAATCCCGAAGCGAACTGGTTAAAAGAATTTAATTAAATACAAACAAATAAAAAATGGAAGTGAAACAGATTCCTTGCAAACGATATATGTACCTTCCTTTCATAACTACACTGTGGATCTACATAATTATATTCTTGTTCGTGCACAGAATAATAAATATTGATACATGAACCACGATTTTATTGGAATTTTCAATACAGATGGCTTCCACAAGACCGTATATCAGGAAGAAAGCCGTTCTTCTTATGTACAAAATTTTCCTCAAGGTGAGTTAAGACTTGAATGTAACACCTCCCAAATTTGCTGTGTTGTTTTTCGTATCAGCTTCTCACAAACAGGTAACGAGGGTCGATTCAGATTACGATGCCTATCCATAGTGTCCCCTGGAGAGGTTGTTATCAAAGAGGGCAGTCAACATGCAGTATTCACAGTGCACTTTGAAATTTCAGTTTCATGCTTTAAGAGAAATGCAATTCTCAGCCGCCCTTATGAAGATGGATACTGCCCACGTGCCAACACGGAAAATTTAAATGAAATGGCCTACATTTTTTCAAAGTGAACTCCAACTTGCAATTTTTTTTGTTCAACTATATAAATACAACCTTTGTAACAGTGTAGGTTGCAAAAAGATGAAGGCTGCTCCCGAGGCTGTACTATGAAATTTTAATTTCATGCTTTAAATTGTTCTTAATGGGCACATGGTCAATATCAATATTTATAAGGAAGGCTGAGGCCTCTCCAGTACAAACTCTTACTGCTGCACTGTATTGTGAATCACCTGAATAGCCCATTTATGCTTCCAGAGCGTATGACCAAAAATGATCAGTGTGCAAAGGATTCTGGGTGAAATCTGAATCCAAACAACATCGGCAACCATCGTGGTGCGCTGATTTTGAAGCATTGTGGTACACAACTCGTAAAACCTGGCTACATGTAAACTACAGCACGGCACCCATCTTGGCAACTTAATCTCTTTTTTAGCTGTACTCAGTTTCCTAAATTGCATTACGGTGTATATTTCAGATGGCACTAATACCCTTGCATGAGTTTACCAATAAAGCAAGGACCACTTACCCAACTTTTAAAACTTTGATAATCGATCTCCAATCTTCTCTCTTGTTATCAGTTCCCTGAAGCATTGAGACCAGCCTTCCCAAGGTTGAAGGAGAAACTAGAGGACCCAGATCCAGGTATGTCGAGTATAGACCGTGGTGCTCATTTCATTGTTTGATACCATGTACTTTTATTTGCATTTTTCTACCCAGTTTCCTTGGCGTTTCCGAAAAATGTTATGGTACATACATCAACCCAAACTTTTTTTTGGGGGGGGGTGGAAAATTGTCGTCGAAATGAAACCCTGACTAAACGAAGTACAGACAATGTTCAATTATTTTTGTATTTGGCACTTGGATTTACAGTTCACCAAGACCATAAGCCACAACTGACAGTTGCAATTGCATGCTTGAATCTCGCACTAACCTTGGTGCTGAGAACAATGGGAAACAATTGTGGCAGTCTATCAATCTCTTGTTACCCTGTTTTGCCAGACAAAAGAGTGAAGTGATTTTGACCAGTGATTCAGCTTCTTTTGTGCCTATTTGTACCGGGCTAATGAAGTATGACACGGTGAGTATATTCATGTTGCACGCTAAAGAGTGAGCCTTTCGAGCGAGTCAACACATCCTCTGCTCTTGAACTCGTCCGACACAGATTTGATTTGCCAGAAGATTTCAGTTTGGATATATGGAAGAAAAATTGTGAAAATCTATACAACAATAAACTTGATACTGTTGAAAGGCAACAAAGTATACCGTGTAAATTTAGGCCTGAGCTACGTGAGTGAATATCTAGAGGACTGGTTATAATGAAAACAAGGGGGAAGCAGTGCTCATCAGCAACATGAAATTGATGTTAATAGAAAGTAATGTCCGCAAATGATTTTTGTTTGTTTGTGTTATGGCAGGTGTACAGTCAGCTGCAGTTAACGTCATCTGTGAACTGGCTCGTAAAAATCCTAAGAATTACCTGTCACTAGCTCCACTGTTTTTCAAGCTGATGACCAGCTCTACCAATAACTGGATGCTGATCAAGATTATTAAACTGGTAAGAAAGTAGAAAGGCTTTGAGTCTATCTTGTGGGGGATTCATTACACATTTGGGCATCTGCTGAAGGGGGTTCAAGTGGTTTCTTTTCTTGACTTTCACGTCTGTGGACCCCTGTTCTAATCCTACCTCAGACAGAAACCTTGCACGTCGATTGGGTTTCGTCAGTCCATACCTGGGTTTTCCACCCATGAAGGGTTTTTCTCCCACATCTAAAACTGAACATATTTTCATCCTCACTGAATCATCCTGGTATTGGCACATACGCTGTTGGATGTGTAATGGAATAAATAAATAAAGGTTTGGCTACTTGCGGCACTGAATTTCGGGTGTAATCTTACAGACGGATCTTTTATATATCAATGTCCTTCGTCATTTCTTAAGACTGAATCTTATAATTCTGACAAGACATTTTTACTACTTTTTTAAAATGTTTATTGTGAATAAAAAATTAGAGAAACAATGACTGCAGTCAGGGCATACGCAAGTAGAAAGCTGACTTTCCAAAGTTTATTTGGTCACAACTTGAATTTTCTCAAAGGTCGCTTTAAGGTAACTTGGTTTGATGTAGTCAACAGAAACGGTTGTAAGTTTGGCCAATTATATGGTCTAGGGACACTGATACGAAGGCTATAAAAGCTAAGTGCACTCAAAAAGTTTAACACATTTTATTGCTTGTTTTTTTTGTGAAAACCTACAGCCTTATATGTGTATGTTGTAGCCTATTGAAATGTTCACTAAATTCTTTTGTAGTTTGGAGCTTTGACGCCATTGGAGCCCAGATTGGGCAAGAAGCTTCTGGAGCCACTCACAAACCTCATTCACAGGTGAGTAGTACTGACGAGAACGTTTACAAACAGGCATGACAGTCTTCCTACTTTAATCTGATTTCAGATTTTGTTTCCCTCAGAAAAATCAACAAAATTGTTAAAAAGCCTGAAAATTCTAAACAAGCCTATACCATGTGTGCATGTGGGTTAGCCCTTGTACTCGATAAAATTTTCCAACTTTTTTTCCAGGGACCAAATATCATGCCTGACAAAACAGCAGTTTAGGCCAATGCATAATCTTTCATCTATTGTGAATGTTATGTATGTGCATGAGACTCTTAGTCTTGACTGAAGTAAGCCTGGGCAACTGTTGAGGCTATTCAAGTGAGTGCAATGACTAGTCGTACTCGCAGTGTTGTCGCCACTTGATTAATCAAGCCGCCATGACATCTTCAAGACACTCCAGTTGTATTAGTCGCGAAAACAATGTCACTGCCACCAGAGGGCGCTATCATCCAACTAAAATCTGTCACACCACGAACCTCAAGCACATTCTAGTGGTGTTACTAATACAACTGGACTGTTGTGGAACAAGACTACAGACTGACATGACTGAGCTGAGAATGTGACTGGTTCAGTAATTGCCACACATCTACTCCAGATTAAATTTCCCAGATTAAATTTCTCTAGTCGTCCGGGCCAAAACTGAAGCCTGAGCCCTTACCAGATATTAGTATTAAATGCTCAGTTGATCAGTACTCAAAGCGAAAAAAACAAATTAGTGTGAATTGTATAATTTAAGGCCCTCTCAGAGCAAGGAACCGCAATGAATGATGTGATAATAGGACAAGTTGTTTTTTCTTCTTTAGAATCTTCAAATTTTCTGATTTACATGTGACAGTTTGATTTTCTGTTTGTGTTTACAGTACGTCAGCCATGTCATTACTCTATGAATGCATCAACACAGTCATCTCGGGTGAGTCTCCAAACTAAATACTGACTGTCCGCAAGTACAGTTCACCACCTAGAGTATTTGCCCGGTAGAGGTTAATTTCAAAGAATACAACCAGCATTCTGTAGTCACAATGCATGAGTTGTGTTTTGTGTTGAGAAAAACGTCTTTAAGCCTTGCATATAAGTATCACAGCACGTCCACAGAGAAGCATTTCCAAAATTTGTGAAAGATTTTCAAAGGTACATGTACACCAGACGTATGCCAGAAAGAACTACCATTTAAAGCATGTTAAGGCCCAAATGCAGTACATATTGTTCCATTCAGCCTAAGTCTCGCTATTTGCAGACGTGCATGTTTGGTACAGTGCAGGCCTTGAACTTCGCTCTTGAAGGGGCACAGCAATTTGCTTCTGGTAAGGGGCACTTCTATGAGGAAAATTTAAACTTGTATTGGAACTTTGCAAAGGGCAGCATGGCAAAAGCACAGGGCACCACGGCAATTGCTGTGGGTGCCGTGGGTTAATTCGAGGCCTGCAGTGTGTGTGTGTGTCATTATTCTAGCAAGTTGTTCTTGCATCTATGAGGCTCCAAAATTCATTCTATGCTAGATTTGTGTGAAATAATGTCCAGGACTTTTGACTTTCTGTAAGTGGATACTCAAAATATGTACAGCCTTGGAATTACACTGAGACCAAGGAGGCATTGGTCTCTCTTGTCTCTGGTCTTGCCCTTGATTCCCCTCTTCAAAATATGTTCATCGACTTTAAATTGTTCAGATGGAAGTGCCCTTTATAGATTGCCCCTCAAAAGTTGAAGTTCCAATCCAGCTTTATTTCTGAATAAACTACGCACGTTTCTGCAAAGTAGCTTCATGTACATGTTGATGGAAATGGGTTTTGTCTCACCAGAAAACGGTCGTTGGTTTTAAAGAAGAAAATTGAAAATAAATTTACAGAAGCTGTATAAAACAGTGGCGCTGAAGTCAAAATCTTATTCATGTCAAGCCAAAGTCTGTGGAAAAGATGGTCTGTTGGGTTGGGTTTTGTTTTGCCTTTGAAAAGTTGTGTACAACATTGCAGTACATGTACTCCCTGACTTTATCGTCTGGTGAATCTGATGTTATTAACAGAAAACTGCATGTGGTACATGTATGTAATAATGGCAGTGTACAATTGTGATCAATTGTATTTTTAAGCGTTCAACTTCTCAGCTGTTCAGCTTTTTTTTGGTTTTTTTTTTGTTAGTAGTGTCCTAGAAAAGTGTGTACAGAGTGTTGTGTATAATTTATATGTACATGTAGATAGTTTTTTCGTTCATGTAGAATTGCAAAGTTTGATGCAACATTTGACCCAATTCACCTGACGTCATCATTCGATATGTTTTTCTTGCTCCAATTCACGAGTTCCCCGTGTGTGACTGTGCGATGCGCGCAGTTAGACTTCCAAAAACGCCAGACCATGGGCAGACTGTAGCCACGTTCTGTCAATAGGTGACATCTCTTTGCACTTTCATTGAAGTATTTCATGTGTCAAATTGTCACCTTTAACACTCTTCTGGCTGAAATCATTGAAGCAAAGCCCAGTAAAGGGCATGCTTGCGGCACTCACAGTCTGGAAATACCCTCAAGACAATAGGTTCAACATACAAGTACACTAAGCTGTCGCTTTCGATGGTGTACTGTATCTTTACTTTATTTATTACTGCATGCATTTACATGAACTTGAATGTTACTCTTGGTGTATATATGTACCTTCATACAAAGGCTGTTAGTAGTTTAGAACCATAGAGCTATTATGAAATAAATTTTGACTAGAAATTCGAATGGTCACAAGGTCTGCATTTTGAAGCCATGTGGGCGCATCCATGTTTGTGTACAAACCTACATGCATGTAAAAGCTTCAAATTGTCAGTGTGTGTGCACGTAACGCAAACCCTCATATGGACGTTCATCAGTTTCAACATTAATGTAAGTTCTGTGAGAAAAAAAGATTTGTTCCACGGTCACGTACAAACCTCAAACATGTCTGCGTCCCAGCAGGCTTCACAAAACCTGTGCATGTGGAAACAAGAGAGAGAGAGAGATGTGGTCAATGTATACATGATAGCTCTATGTTTAGTACTTGGTAGTTATTGAGAATTTCAAATCCTCTGTATCCCTACCAAATCCTGGGCTCCATTTGATCATTCGACTGAACGCTGCTCTTTTTTTCTCTCCCTGTTTTTCTCTCCCCTTCTCCCGTCTCATTTTCTCTCTCTTTTGTAACTTACAGTTTTGATTTCGTTATCTTCAGGAATGCCCGACCACTCAGCATCAATACAGGTATATACTCTCACACCGACCTTGTGAACTCTGACCCATGACCCTTGCCCGACAGATCCCCCCCGTTTGCTTCCGGGAGGCGGGATTTTAAAAAGGGGGCCGGAACAAGGAACATGCACAGGCCCAGACTGTGACAGGGTTTGGTTGCTGATCATTTTGTCTGGATTGTTTTTGTAGTGGTGTTGCGGTGAGGTCTTTTTTAACTTTAAAGGCTTGTTCATACTTCATGCAAATGTGAATGTGGATGACGCTACCGGCAGCTCACTTCAAATTGCTGCAGGGGGAAGTAGAGTTTGAACTGGCCTTAACATTGCACACCAGGTGGCGCCAAAAATTTGCATGGCAATAACAAACTCAAATAACAAAACAGTAGACACACTTGGCTTTTACATTTAGCTACATTTATCATCATCATGTATGGGACATTTTAATAAAATCTATGTGGTAGTCATACTTAACCAGGTAATCCATTGTTCTCGACAATACACATGTCCATGAAATTGTAACTAATAGAAGAAAAAACCCACCCGGTGTGTCTGCTGCCACCTATCATCTCTTGGGTCGCGTCCCAATTGGCGGCTACGGCTGCAATTGTTGCTAGGGGTGTTGCTAAAGACATCCTATATTTCAACGCATGATGACGCGTCGATCCAACTATAGCCATAGCCGCCAGTTCAGACATGCCCTAAGTCTCTCATCAACCCATTCATAATGATATCATCCGTTGATGTGTTCACTGGAGAGTGCGTTTTAATGGTTATTTCATGATCATCACCCCTGATACACTCATTTCAAAGATTCACTTCATTCTTTATCAATTTTGACAGTTATTTGTTCGTTTGGAGTTGAAGCTTTATTAACAATCATCTCTAACTACTCAGGTTAATACAATTTGTGTGGACTTCTAATGATCATTGGATCCAGTCATTCCAAAAAACTAGGCTTTGGTTTATGTTGGAATCAAGCCACAGTAATATACGGAGCTCTAGGAGTGCCGTACAACTTACCCAGATAACAAGATAATTTATCTCACCAGTAAAAAAAAAACCAGCGAATGTTTTGGTTTATGTGGGAATAACGTCACACAAATGTATGGAGCTCCAGAAGTGCCATACAACATACCCAGATAACAAGATGATTTATCTCACCAGTAAAAAAAAACAGTGAATGTTTTGGTTTATGTGGGAATAACGTCACAAATGTAGGGAACTCCAGAAGTGCCGTACAACTTGTCCAGATAACGAGATAATTTATCTCTCCAAGTGGACTTACTGGCCCTAAGATGTGGGCTTGTCCTGATAGTTTGTCTTGCTAAGACTTCTTACTGAACCAAAAAAATTGACTTAAAAATGGTGATATTTTGTCCCACCGAGACAGCTTAACGAAACTGAGATGATAAGTGGACTTCTTAGTTTAGGAAGTCGTCTTGGTGAGATAAATATCTTGACAAGTTGACGTAATCCATAAAATAAGTCGTCTAGGCAAGATAAATATTCATGACAAGTCAACACCCGTAACATAGGTTGACTTCAATCATCTGAATAAGTGGTATGGTACTGTTGGATCACTCTAATGGGATTGTGACCAAGATTTGTATTCAAACTGACACATTTCCTGTCTCAGTTGTGTAGAATGAAGATCATTTCATGCCCTACATTGGTTGATAGAACTTCCAAACCATTGCTTGGTAGCACTTCCAAACTGGAACATTTGAACAATCTCTTAACCAGTTTCCGCCAGGAATCTTCCTTTTTTTTCCCCGTCAAGCCTGATGGGAAATTTAATTTGAATTGCCGGAATCATTTTTCTTTGTGAGTACCACTAGAACAAAGAAACCTTGACTTGACAAAGCCAAGAGGACAAAGATTATCTTTGAAGTGTTGTGATTTGTATTTCCTCTATCAAGAAAAAATACTTGCTCTGTGAATTGCAAAACCTTGGCAGTGAGCTACGGCTGAGGATTGTTCTCCAATCTGGAACCATGGCTGAAAACTCTGTCAATAACTCAAACTTACCTTCATTGAGCCGAAATACAATAAACAATGGTGGAAGCCTCATGATGTCTCGTAATCGTCTTTTTGGAACAAACGGATAAAGGTCTGGAATTGGGGATTACACAATAACCCCCTCGCAAAATGGGCAAAAACCGGCGAATTATTCAAGGCCATCTGTCCTTTTTTTGTGAAACGAAGCGTTACACGGTGTATGTGCTCAATGTACAAAGTGGAATGTGCGGGTGACCTTTGTTGCAGGCTTAGAATTTCACACAAAAATGCAAAACTCACATTACTCATTTGCAGACTCGGAAAGTATGTGCGTTGGTACACGACATCTTGCGCGGACTGGTGAAGCACACTAAAATGCAAGCTCAAACAGCACCCTCAGCAATGAGAGGTCAAAGGAAGACCTATCATTGGCTGAAAAATGTATCTTGAAATTGTTTATTGATGGTAACAAATTCAACATCAAATCACAAAAATCAATCAGAAAACCAGATTTTTGATATCTGTGGTCACTATGGACTCCTTGCACATTATGCCACATGCTCAAACAGCGCCCTCACTGAGGTCAAGGGAAGACCTATCATTGGTTGAAAATTGTGCATGGCACGTACAGGCGTGCACGTTTCTGTTGTTGACCTCAGCGATGGCGGCCTCTGCAGGGGGTCTAAGATTATTAATCATAGAATATGGGTTCACAGGGAGTTACCCACTGGGAATGCATGGTGTGCCCAAAAAGAAACATTCCAAAACTTGGTTCTCACACTGGGAACAAGAATCCTTTCCATTTGAAATAGCCGTTTTCCTGAGGGGTCTCGGGTTTTTAAGGAATGGTTTGGGTTTTGTGAAGCTCCCACGTAGATAATAATCATGGTGCAGTCATCTTACATTCAAGTCTGTGTAACCAAGCTGAGGCTGGAAGAGTGAAATAGGCTGGTCCCTTTTCGTTGTAAAGAGAATTGGTATTCATCATTGCTTTAGTAGATAGGGAACATGACAAAGGTGTTAGCAGCATGATACAGTTCTATAGACCTTTATCATATTGATTTTCACCCATTCAAATCAATGTAACCAAATTGAGGCCGGAAGTCAAAATAGTTTGGTTCCTTTTTGTACAATGAGTATTAGTATCCATTACTGTTACTGGATACAGGGATCATGACTAAGATGGTGGCTGGCGGCATGATAAAGGTCTATTGAGGACTCTGAGGTGATGGGTTAACCAAATTATGCATGATTCATCCCTGGGCTGCTTTTTCATGAAACTGCTCATCCCATCACTATCGGTATACTCTCCTGCCAAACTGGCCCGTGCCACAAAATTCCACAGGAGACTGTGGAGACTATGTCCACAGTGCACAAGCCATTGGGGTTTCCTGATAATACCAGCTGTTCAAACTGAAGAAAACCCATGCACCCAATGCTAGCCTGGAAGGTATGGTACTTTGTGGCAGTCTGTGGTACCAGTGTATAGGAGGGTACAGATAGTTGCTAAGCAGAGACCAATATCATGAAGCTGCTATTAAGCGAAAAGTATTTCAAAAGAAAAGTAGTGGGAACCAGTAGGGCTCCATGGTTCACATGGCATTAAACTTTTGGCCGGTAGCCTGATTCTGAGTCGCAAAACTGCTGTGATGTTAATAAATTTGAATGCTTTTTTGCAGCTCTAATATTCAGCCGCAAGTTCACAATTTTTGTTTTTTAACAATGAACATGTTAAGCAACATTAATTAATCCGCCTACTCTTGGTCACATTTTCCAGCAGTTTGACCAACCGTTTGAAACTGTTCTGCTGCATTAGTTGTGTATGATGGCACAAGTGTGCACAGAGCTAACTGTGTATGTATGTGTGTACCATATATTCATTCATCACATGATGGCATATCAAAGGCTGGCATGGTTGCAGTATTTTTTTTTATTCAAAACCACAATGGGTGATATTGAATGGCCAGACAGTAGGAGGGTTAATGGATGTGTACATCACATGTACATGGCATTAGAGCCGGGAATCCTTGCTAAGTACTGCAAAGTACTTGTGTATGCTAACCTAGTCAATTACAGCACTTAAATAATGTTGAACCATTGCAATAGTTTAGTTCAAGAACTCAAAGAGCTGTGGCTTACATCAGATTCCATCAATTAGTATCACTCAAAATTGCAGACTTTGAAGCTGTATGCTGCACTTGCAAGGGATCAAAACTAGTCCTAACTTGGGACTCGCCCTAACTTATGACTAGTCCTGTAAGTTCGGACTAGTTACTCGTCCTAACTCGAGACAAGACTAGTCCTAGCGCTTTGTGAAATCCACACCCGAGCTGCCAACTCTCCCTGATTCTGCAGAAAGTTCCCTGAAAAATAAACCAATCTGTCCATGTTCTGATGAACAAATCTGAAAATCTCCCTGATTATGGATTTTTTCCCCCTGTTGCGTTAAATGCAATTCAAACTATCGCCTTGAATGTTGTACAAAATCTCCCTGATTGCAAGATGCAAGTGTTTGGCAGCTCTGGAGGGATCCATAACACTGTGTAGAGTCCAGCAAACCCTGTCCTTCGTTGTGGGGAAAACGTCTGCATGTATTAAGCAAGCATATACAGGCATGATATTCCTCCTACATTATTCTGATTTCTGATTTTTAACGCCCTTGGACAAAACAGAAAAATTGTGATTAAATGGCCTGAAAAGTCTATTCAAGCCTAACACCACTTGTTGGTCAGTCCTTTTATTCGATAAAATGTTCCTACTTTTTTGCAAGGACCAAATACCATGCCTGCATATACTCTGAAAACGGCAGCATCTTGATGCATTGCGCTGAATTTATGCACTGTTGGCCACAAATCTATATCATGCAGATACATGCTGGAGTGGATTGAGACATATTTTGACTTGATGCATTGTCCTTTGTTGAAGACTGGTTTGATGAAGTTGTACGCAAGTCCATTGGACTTGAAACATAAAGTGTGTGGGACATGGGCGTAACATGGGTCATGCTACGTCTACATGTACATTCCCCTTGCCAAAAAATGACACTTTTTAAATAAGTCAAATTTTCAATTTTATAATCCACAGTAAGACAAAGAGAGATTTGTCTGGTGGATTGGGGTATATGAAGTTTTGTCTCCAAAAGAATTGGATTTGACGCTTCAGAAGATAGAATGTACATACCGTGATAAACTGTACCTCGTCATTGAACCAATTCTCATCATGAGGGGTGACTAACTCTTACGTTAACACATTTCAAGATTGTATACAAGATTGATCCTTTAATTATTTTTTCTCTCTCTTTCTGCAATGTCTCTTTGTTGTTCACAGCTGTGTGTGCAAAAGCTCCGTATTCTAATTGAGGACACAGACCAGAACCGTAAGTTGACTTTATCAGGCCAATGAATTGCATTTTGAACAGTCTTTCCTACTCACAGGCATGACATGGTCCCTACGTGCGAAACCTATTAACACCTCGAACTTCAAGATTAGGGGTTATTTTCACAACAGGATAAGATTGATCTGGAATGCGAATTAATCTTAACTGCTGAGCAAAGTGTTATGTCACAATACAAATCACCATGGTTGTTTTGACAACTCATCTTAGAGGTTAAAAATAGGACTGGTAAAGCTGATAGTGCAGTGTTCTTACTTTGTGTGATTCAATATATGGACATGAAAAAAAACGAAACAAGTTTGGGCTCAATCCGTTGTCCGAGTGGGGAGATACATGCGAAAAACCGTGCACACTTTTCAGCATGTAAACATATTGTCCTTAATCTCGGTTGTCACACAAAATTAGAATCAGGGTCTTCAAATTCTATTTTCTCAACTTTGACAGTATATAAGATAGAAGTATTTCCATGGAAGATTGGAACTGGTATGAACTTGATGATCAGTAAGCTTTCAGACTGATAATTAAAAAAAACCTGTTGATGAATACCAATCCTGTATTCTACCATTAAGGTGAATCTGAATACTTTTTAAAATCCAGTAACGGGTCTTAGATCTTCCCTTTTCAGTATCATTAAAAACTGAAAAAACACTATGACAATTTGTATGCTTGGCAGTTTCCTGCTTGTTTTCTTCAAAAACAATTTGCATGTCTGTATATAAATACTGCTTACATATACGTGTAATAGGGTTTCATACTTTGAAGATTATGTACAATGCTTAAACTTTCAAATTACTGTCTTCTACAGTCAAGTACCTGGGTCTGCTAGCAATGGGTAAAATCTTGAAGACTCATCCCAAGTCAGTTCAGAGTCACAAGGATCTTATCTTAGACTGTCTTGATGACAAAGATGAGTCAATCAGGCTCAGAGCGCTGGATCTACTCTACGGCATGGTATGTACATGCATCTTATTTACAGCTTGAAGCTTTTTGAATTGATGGAATAATGGGAGACTTTTGAGGACACTAGGTGGCAGCAGACTTAGCACGTAAAGGAAATTTACCTGGTAAGTCTGCTGCCACCTACTGTTCCAAAGTCTCCCATTGAATCAGGGATAAAGACTGTGTTGGTCTTAATCATCGATGTGTGATCTCGGGCCTTTTAGAGTCCTTTGGAATGACCCTCCCCCCTCTGGCATTCTAGAGCAGGTAGTCAAAGCCAATAGACCACTGAGCATGCCTGATATGAGAGGCCAGTTCAAATCTTGCTGTAAGGGCTTCGACCCTCTGGTACTGCTGTTTGATCATTCAATATTTTTCAAACATTGAAGGACGGAAGGACGGCCTTGTAGAGGTGCTGGTCACCTGTTCCTCCTTGCCACTCACTGGCTTGGTTTTTAACATTTTAAATTAGTTTTGATGTTTGTGATAGTTTTGTTGTTGTGTATTTACTGATTTTTGTTGTTTTGCCGGTGTAAAGTGTAATAAAATAAATAAAATAAATAAAACAAAAATGAGAGAACAAAGACCAAGTCTTTGATTCAGCAGGTCAACAAATGTGTGTGTGTGTGTGTGTGTGTACAGCAGGCTTACCAGATAAATCCATGCATGCTCAGAACTACGTAAACAATGGAAATTTACCTGGTATGTCTGCTGCCACCTACAGGCATGCAACATTTTCAGCTGATCAGCTGATTTCCTCGTGTTTGGTTTGTCAGCTGTGCCATTGAAAATTGAAAAACGCAGTACAAAGTCTTGCTGTGCCTGGCACTTTCCTCTATTTTTCTGGGTTTTTTTTTTGACAAGCTGCAGTTGCATACCTGCACCTAGCATTCAAAAGTTTCCCATAGGAACAAAGGGTCCCCCGCTGGGGAATTCAAAAAAAAAAGAGGAAAGGAACAGAGGAAAGAGCAAAAGGGATGCCTGTGTGATTGTGCGGGGATGTGTGTTTGCTGGGAGGAACAACTAAAGTAATTTGGGTCATTGAAATCATGTTGAGGGGCTTCAGAAGCATTTATTTTTGTTTCGCTCTCCAGGTCTCCAAGAAGAACTTGATGGAGATTGTGAAGAAGTTAATGATCCATGTGGACAGGGCAGAAGGATCACAGTACAGAGACGAGCTGCTTGCTAAGATCATTCAGATCTGTAGTCAGAATAACTATCAGTACATCATCAACTTTGAATGGTGGGTACACTGGGAAAATCCTCCCACAAAATATTAATGTAAAAAACCAGTCACATCACCCTTATATGGTGATCCCCGTGCTGCCGCTTCCCAGGGCTGGTTAGCTCAGTTGGTAGAGTGCCGGTTTGTTCAGCTGGTTCAGATCCCGCTCAAGGGCTGGTTAGCTCAGTTGGTAGAGCGCTGGTCTGTTCAGCTGGTTCAGATCCTGCTCAAGGGCTGGTTAGCTCAGTTGGTGGAGCGTCCGTTTGTTCAGCTGGTTCAGATCCCGCTCCAGGGCTGGTTAGCTCAGTTGGTGGAGCGTCCGTCTGTTCAGCTGGTTCAGATCCTGCTCAAGGGCTGGTTAGCTCAGTTGGTAGAGCGCCGGTCTGTTCAGCTGGTTCAGATCCTGCTCCAGGGCTGGTTAGCTCAGTTGGTAGAGCGTCGGTCTGTTCAGCTGGTTCAGATTTCGCTCCAGGGCTGGTTAGCTCAGTTGGTGGAGCGACGGTCTGTTCAGCTGGTTTAGATCCTGCTCCAGGGCTGGTTAGCTCAGTTGGTGGAGCGTCGGCCTGTTCAGCTGGTTCAGATTTCGCTCCAGGGTTGGTTAGCTCAGTTGGTAGAGTGCCGGTCTGTTTAGCTGGTTCAGATCCAGCTTCAGGGCTGGTTAGCTCAGATGGTGGAGCGTCGGTCTGTTCAGCTGGTTCAGATTTCGCTCCAGGGTTGGTTAACTCAGTTGGTAGAGCGCCGGTCTGTTCAGCTGGTTCAGATCCCGCTTCAGGGCTGGTTAGCTCAGTTGGTATGTTTTGGTAAACCCTGAAAACATTGCAACACAAGTAATTTGCCCCCTTGTCTTCTACAATATAAAAGTGTCCTGGGTGTTTTTATGTGCATTACAGAAAGCACAGGACCTACTCTCCCAACCGAAAGACACAGGCTTAAAGTAAAGGATCCCTTCCATGGCCCATCCAATTACTGACTGGCCCCAGTCAATGGTGCTTAACTCTCGTTGTGGCAGTTTTACCACAAGCTCTGTATTGAGCTAATTGCTCTCTACATGCCTTGCACATATTGCTTCATGAATGCTTTACTAGTAGTAGTACTATTTTTATTGTTGTATGAAAACCTTAGGATATCGTGCTAGAAACCAATGTTTCGTTCCTCAAAGTCTGTCGTTTCTGTTGACATGTTTATTTTGATTGCGTAGGTACGTGAGCATTCTAGTGGAGCTGACCAAAATTGAGGGAACGAAACACGGCCATCTGATTGCATCTCAGATGTTGGATGTAGCCATCCGAGTCAAGGCGATACGATCCTTTGGAGTACAACAGATGGTGAGTATTTGTGAAGGAGTCGTACAGTCATGGAGTAAGCCACCGAGCCCTGCGTAACTTGGCAATAGCCAAGGAACACCTCATCATCGCTCTTTGATCATTGAGCCAGCGCATGGCTCCATATCAAATATGCAGCTATCCCAATGGGAGTGGATTAACCCTCCTACTCTCTGACCTGTCAATATCAAACTCTGTGATTTTGAATGATAGATAAACTATGCCAGCCTGCAGTATGGTATCATGTGAGTAGGGTTGTGCATTGGTTCTCTCCTGTTCCACGAGGGTTTTTCTCCGGGCTCTCCAGTTTTCCTCCCTTCGGGAAAAACCAAACACTTTCGATCTCAGGCTGTGCTCCATGGTCATATATGGGTTGATTCAGTTGGCGCCCTTTAAGGCCCGCAGCTCGAACACTTCATAGCTGCGTCCTTTGCAATTCAGCATCTCAGCTGCCAGTCAGGATGATTAGCCTCCCAAATTATTATTATTAGTGAATGTTCACAGCACACATATATACCTCTGGGCAAAGCTGTGACACAATAAACAACCTGTGCAGTTGATTAGTTTCAAATGGTTGATAAACTCGCTCAAAATTTTTACCAAGACTAGGAGGGTTTTAACTGCATTTTGTCATTGAATCCTAATGCCTCAGACGTTCCCAGGCTTTGTGTGCTAGCATTTTTATTTATGGTTAGTCAAATCCATCCTGATTTTCATGGATCCACAGTTCAGTGTTAGACCAGACATTGCAATATTTATAGATTGTTGACAGTGAACCTGAACAATTCAGTGCAATCAATGTTATTTGAGTCAAAACAATGTCTCTGTAAAAAATTATACCCATAGATAAAGTTGGAAGTAGAATCAGTTTCAGTTACAGGTCTTTGAGCCACTGTTTTTCACCAGGAAACATTTCATTGTATTATGATAGATGTTAATTTTGCATCAGGGATAAAGAATATTATTTGTAATGTTTTACTCATACACCGATGTGTGTTATGCACTGTATACTCGGTACTTTCCCGAGTCCTGTGCAAAGAATCACAGGCATTTTCCTCGGTTGGGATTCGAACCCACGACCTAGAGGCAGTATTGTATTGTTGATCAAAAACAAACTTGCTGAAGACATTCAGGGAGAACATTTGATGGAGAGAGACGTTCAATGATTTGATGTTTGTTTTACATCCAGGCCCTGCTCCTCGAAAACTCCAGTCTTTTGGTGGGGTCGTCAGCCCAGCTTAACGGGATCTGTGAGGTACTCTACGCAGCAGCCTGGATTGTTGGGGAGTTCTCTGAGTTCTTACTAGAGCCTCGGGTAACGTTGGAGGCTATGCTGAGGCAGAGGGTTACCAGTCTACCAGGTCATATACAGGTGAGATTTTACACGCTGTGCACTTAAACAAAGGATTCTGTTGGTAAATCATTGCGTCACACGTGCGCACATCTGTTGCACGCCCAAAGTGATCGCTACTTCCAGTTCCAAAGCTGTCCTACATTTGTGTTTAATTTTACAAAAACATCACACATTTTTATCGTTGAAAGGTGTTTCTTTTGACACAAACTTAAATTCTGAGAAACCCCTCAGTCTTTGAAGAACGTGTGTAAAAGCCAAGTCCAGTTATTAAACTTGACATGAATTCCTATTGGCTGATCGCAATCGGTTGGAGCCAGTTTGAATGGATTGGGCTTTGCTTACAGTGGAATTATGTCACACTTGCCAACAGGTAACAGTAAGGCCGTGGCTGAATCAAGTGACTTCGGCTTCATTACAAAAAAATGAGAGAGACTGGGATATGATGTGAAATTCCTGGTAGGAATTAACCAACAAACCCCCCAAAATATAGTGATTGTGAAAAACACAAATCATGGCTTAAACCAGTTCACGAGGGGGATCTTTCGTTTTTTCCAATCCAACCCCGACAGGATTTTTTATTTGCACACAATTGCTTGAATCACTTTTCTTTGAGAGTACCGCTGACAGAAAGAAACCCTGACTTGACAACGCTAAGAGAACAAAGATTCTCATTGAAGCAGAAAAAATATCGAGAAAATATCATATTCATGCACCATTACATGCAAATCCTTAGCTCTGTGCATGCTCCAAAGTGGAATGCCCGGGCAACCTTTGTTCGTGGCTTCAAATTTCGAACAAAAATATAAAACACACGCCCTTTTCTTTCTGGCACGGAAAATAATGGAATGTATACACGACATCGCGCCATAAATGGTTAAAGGTATAATTCACCAAAGTAGTAATGATAATATCTAATGTATATGTATCACGATGGTAAATTGTGACAATCTGCACAAGCTTAGTGTCAACCGAATTTCAAAAAGGGTAAATATCAATTATAATTTATTTACCAAAAATCCATATTATTAGAAATCAATTTCTTATCAAAACTCATTTGATTTGCAGAGCATTTACGTTCACAACATCATCAAGCTGTACAGTGCAATACTGGTGAAGTTGGAGCCTGACGGTGAGCGCGAGTCAATCCAGGAGGTGACCCTGCTCATCACCGAGAAACTCCCTGTCTTTGCCGAGAGCGCTAATCTAGAAGTCCAAGAGAGGGTAGGGAGAGATTATAATGCCTGTTACATAATAACAACCAGAGATGTGATATGCAAAAATGTTCTTCTGATTTTAGGATTTTTCACAGGATTGGTATTTATAAAAAAATATGTTTTATTAGTATCAGTCTGAAAGCTTACTGATTACAAAGCTCATACAAGGACCAATCTACCATAGAAATATTTCTGGCTGAAATACTGTCAAAGTCGAGAAAATAGAATTTGAAGACCTTGATTTTAATTATTGTAACAATCAAAATGAAGGACAATATGTTTACATGTTGAAATAAGTGCATGGTTTTCCACCTTTTTTCTCCGACTCAGACAACGGGTTGAGCCCAAATTTTCATAGGTTTATTTTGTCATGTATATATTGAATCACGCAAAGTAAGACCACTGCACTATCAGCTTTACAAATCCTATATTTTAGCGTTTTTGAAGTGATGAAATTACCAGTCCCAGTTTTGTCGTTTCCAAATCTGACATCTAACGCAGTCAGTTCCCATCAAATCTATGTGTGTTCAGTAACCCTGCTATGTAAAACAAATTGAAGAACATGTCTCATTTAATTCCAATCCTAGGCATGCTGCATCCTTCAAATGCTGAAATACATCACTAAGTTGCAGGAGAAGGATGTTGCCGTGGCAGAGGAGGTTGCTGCTCTGTTTGCTGGAGAGCTAAATCCAGTGGCCCCCAAGGCCCAGAAGAAGGTCCCTGTACCGGAGGGGTAAGTACCTCATGTTGAGAGAGTCTCATCCAGCAATGATTATAGATCCACAATGATGGGTGTATTCAGGCTTATAATACACCCTGAAAAGGCAACTGTGGAGGGTAGGAAAAGGGAAGTGTAATCTCAAAATTAATAAGCAAAATGTGGGTTAAAATTGTATGGTACAATAGTATGAGACCTTTGGGGTCACGAGGTGGGAGTAGAAATCAGAACTGCGTAAACATTGGGAATTTACCTGGAATGTGTGCTGCAACCAAGTGTCCCAAAGTTTCCCTCTATCTGCCTGGTGACAAGTGATGGCTCAAATTAAACACCACAATCTAAAGACAAAGTTTCTACATTACATGGTTTAGGGGCAAGCTTTTGCATAATTATACAGAGCTGCAAAAAAGCGTGTACGATTTGAAATGAATGTGATACCAGGTTTTGTCCATCCAGAATCTTACTGTCTTTCTAATAAATGTGATAAACACAGTGGCGTGTCATGGCTGAGCGGCCTAGCGCATCAAACTCAAGTTTCTGTGGTTAGGTCACTGGAGTGTTGGTTCAAATCTCTGGTCATGACACTTGTGTAATTGAATTGAGCAAGGCGCTTGACTATAATTGCTTCTCATCACCCAGGAGTAAATGGGTACCTGCGAGGGTAGAGATTGTTGATGCGAATGTCTAGCAACCTGAGCACTGATTTGGCTGCCGGAATGGCGTACTCCAATGGAGTTGAGATGGTTTTAGGAATGCTTAGAGGCTGATGGCACTTTGAGAAACCTGCTTGGCTTGATAAAGGACATAATAAGTACACATTATTAATACCACTCTGGATTCTATGGTCTTACATGTACATTTAGGCCTGGTCCAGTGCCAAGCAAGTAATAAGTATTCAGTCTAAAAAGACAAGAAAAACTTACTGATTGGAACTGATATGTGCACACGTAGGTATTGAAAGTTGAGGGTAAAAACAAATATAAACCCTCTGCTACTTGATTTCCATCAGGTTGGACCTTGACAAATGGATCAACGAGCCCCCTTCAGAAAGCTCCGATGATGAGGTGACCATAGATACCATGTTTGTTCATGATGCTCATAGGTATGTACCCTCTCCTTCTCACAGGCTTGTATAATTAACTCCGTACTGACTAGGCAGTCTGGCTAGCATGTGGCCCAACCCCTTCCATATCCTCTTCTCCTATGTCACACCACACCAAGTTGTTTGGACTTGACATTCTTGGAATGCCTGATCCTTTGATAAGCGGAGGGCCCAATTCCTTCGAATTCCTTCACTTTGGCGATAGGATTTAGAAGTATTTGGGACTGTAAGTTTAATCACGATTTTTCCATAGGTCTCCTTTTTGCCTTCAAGCTTTCTTGAACAGCCTGAAGTAACCTTCATGTAAAAAAATGTATAGCTCATATCGTGCCAAAAAACCACTAGTTTACCATTCATAGAGAGTCTGTAAATCCTCTAAGATGTGACACACTGGAACATGCATGAGTTCAACTCTGTAGACCAAGAGGAGACCACTTAACCCATTTTCCAGGATTTATCATTTTTATACGATCACATCCTCCTGTTCCTTTAACATTATGTATAAATCCGATTCTAAAAAGTTTATCTTGCAAGACACAGTAAAACATCTTTTGGATTTTGAAAGCATCTATGTAATGTTGTTTGAATGAACACCTATAAATAGTTCCCAATAAATGCCATCTTTACGCGCTACTTATGTTTTAGTTTTGAGCTACGATAAACATTCTAATTTTTCTAAACAGCCAAGTGGTTTACAGTGGTTCAAAGAAGCCAGCACACGTATTGTTCAGAGAAGGGGTTTGCCCTAACCGTACCCCAGTCCCTGTCCCTGTCCCCGTCCCCGTCCCCGTCCCCGTCCCGTCCCGTCCCCGTCCCGTCCCGTCCCCGTCCCCGTCCCCAACCGTCCTTGTCCCTCTCCCCATCCTGAACCGTGTCCCTGTCCCTAACCCTGTTCCTGTCTTTATCCCTGTCCCTGTCCCCATCCTGAACCCTGTCCCTGTCCCCGTTTTTAACCCTGTCCCTAACCCTGTCCCTGTCTTTATTCCCTGTCCCTAACCCAGTCCTTGTCCCTCTCCCCATCCTGAACCCTGTCCCTGTCCCCGTTTTTAACCCTGTCCCTAACCCTGTCCCTGTCTTTATTCCCTGTCCCTAACCCAGTCCTTGTCCCTCTCCCCATCCTGAACCCTGTCCCTGTCCCCGTCCCCAACCCTGTCCCTGTCTTTAACCCTGTCCCTAACCCTGTCCCTGTCTTTATTCCTGTCCTTAACTCGGTCCTTGTCCCTCTCCCCATCCTGAACCCTGTCCCTGTCCCCGTCTTTAACCCTGTCCCTAACCCTGTCCCTGTCTTTATCCCTGTCCCTAACCCAGTCCTTTTCCCTCTCCCCATCCTGAACCATGTCCCTGTCCCTAACCCTGTCCCTGTCCCTAACCCAGTCCTTGTCCCTGTTCCCATTCTGAACCCTGTCCCTGTCCCCATCCCCAACCCTGTCCCTGTCTTTAACCCTGTCCCTAACCCTGTCCCTGTCTTTATTCCTGTCCTTAACTCGGTCCTTGTCCCTGTCCCTATCCTGAACCTTGACCCTGTTCTTTACCCTGTCCCTCTTCTTATCCCTAACCCTAACCCTACCCCAGTGTTACAGGCATGTTAGCTGCAGAATGCGCCATATGAACTTGTAACACCATACAAGATGCTAAATAAAATGGGTCTAATATTCATAGCTCCACGTACCTGTTGTAAAAAAAACAACGAGTGAATATCGGCACCATGAGCACCCATCTGTGTCAGATAGCAGCACTTTCTAATTAAGTCTTCATCATTATGCATGATTTACTCTCTAGAGTCAGCCAGAAGGTGAAGTATGAGGAGCTAGATGAAGGCGAGCTGAAGAAACGTCGGGAGGCCCGGAAGGAAGAGCAGGCCAGCAACCCGCACTACCTCAAAGACAGCCGGGCAGCCAAGAAGAAGCTCAAGGACCTAGCTGCCGAGAACGAGGCCATGGTGGACGGCATCCCAGTGGCTAAGATTGATCTGAATGTGCCTCTGCATATTCCAGGTTAGTTCTGCTCCAGAAAAAAATTTTCTCTGAAAGATTTATTCATCTGCTCGGTCGTGTCGGTGCTAAGGTCTTATGCAGTTTCATATCTGAATAATGGAAAGGGTCTTAAATCTAAAATGACCACAAATCTGTTTATGGTAATCAGACACATCTGTCCCCCATGCACGCACATCACACACAGTGAATGTGCCAGGCTCACCATTTTGGAAGTTAACGCGTATACATGTACCTGTAAACAGTGCGTCGCTTAGAATACGCACCACACAGTAAAACACACAGTGACATCGACTTCCAAAATGGCGCAACCAAGATTATTGTGATGATGACGTTGTGTGAATTGGGTCAATACTTCCTTTTTCCTAACAAAATTCATGTTCTATCTTTCCAAAACAATACTTTGGTGGAATATACACCACCACTAAACTCGATTTACCAAGGGGCCTAAAAAAAATATCCTAAACCCAGTGAAATTCATGTAAATAAGGACCTTATAAGGTACTGACCCCAAAGAATTGCCAAGAGTTTAGTAACTTCTGTTTTCAACAGGTTTGTAATATGAAATACATGCCTTGTCACTATTAACCTTATTGAATGAAATTGGCCTCTGCTGTAGACCATGTAACCTTTGTTTACAAAAAAGAGTGACCTTGTACATTCCAGGGCCTTTCTGGCAGGCGAGATACTACACTGGTCATGTGGGAAATTTTATAATTTGTGTCATGATTTCCACATAAACTCAAAGAGTTATAAAGATGACAGCTGAACAAGTTTCGAGATGTGCCCCCCGTCTTCATGTAAAAAGTTGATAAATAATCAGACAGTGCAATCTCTCATGTTTCTCCATAGCTGTTGTACACACATGGAATTATCGTTTGAACAGTTTTGATACAAGCTGTGCTACTATTTAAAACCATTCTTAGCATAGAGGGTCCATTGATTCACCACAGCTGTACTACCATTTGGAACGATCCTCGGGAATCACACACTGTACACAGTTATCTCACCATTCAAAACCACAATAGTGGATGGTTTCAAATGGTGCAGCAACTGATTCGAAAGAGGCACCAAGATTGGGTGGGTTGATCCCTGTGAAGATGCCCCAACCGAAATTGACCGTATTTTTGAACGAATGAGGGCGCTTTCGATGGCTAATTTCCTTGCATCACAGTTACACTTTCATCTTATTTTGACTGCCTGTATGTTGTGCTCTTGTACCAATGGCCAAATAAATGATAATAACACTAATAATAACAATGGTAAAATTGGTTCATTTTACTTGGTTTGCATCAGGTAAATTTGGTTCAAACACGCCCTCAAGCGGTCAAAAATACTGCCATTGGCATACAAATCAATCGGTGATATTGGCCTGACTGATTTAAGCCAATGTGATAATGCCCCTTTGGTTTTGATGGCCCCTACCATTTTTTCCAGAGAGATTAAAAGGAGCTCAGGCATGACGGTTTGATTTCCCTTCGCACTTTATACCTTCCTTTTGTTATTCAATTTCTATTTTTATGATCCATGTCTTCCCCTGCTTCATTTCAACATTAAAGCTTGAATGATTTAAATCCTCATGAATAAGTAATTACATCTTTTGTTTTTATTTGCTCATGAATTTTTAACACTCCTTCATGAATAGCCAATGCTTCATGAATAATCATCAGTCTGGTAGTCGTTAATCTTACTTTTGGGTTCATGAATATTAACGCACTCGGCCCTGTCTTCTCTTTTGGCTCTCTCTGTATCTGTGCATGCCTTTTTGAATCCCTCGTCTAGGCGTGAAAAAAGATGAGCAACGTAAACACAAGAGTTATCGTGACATTCCAGGTGACTGAAAAATACAAACATTCTTCATGTTTTGTTCCGAACGCTTGCATGATCTTGGTGGATGGGGCTCCATTTTTTAAAGAAAAATCGACATATTTTTACAAGATTGTTGGAAATCAAAGAGGAGTTTTGAGGCTGAATTTATTTTTGCTGATCAAAATGTTTCAACGACTGGAACGGTCTCCAGTTCAAAAATCTATTATGTTTTGGCAAAATTTGTACTTAACCACTCCAAGACGGTATTAAAAAATCTTTACCGTGCCTCTGTATTTTTTGGTACTGTGCAGAACTTTTGAAATAATTTTATCAATTTTTTATTTATTTAAAAAACATTTTTTTGAGAATACTGTTGTCACAATGAAACCCTGACTAAATAAAATAAAGACAACGTACATCAACATAAAATGTACCACAATTTTTTGTTCTCTTTCTCAAAATTATGTAATGATTAGGCCCGAAACTTGGCCGTAAGCTACGGCCGATAATCGGCCATGGTATGCTAGAATCTTGGACTTACATGTACCTCCCATATGCCGAATACATAGAAAAACAATGGTGGCAGCCTATCAATCTCGCGTAATCCTTGTTTGTGCAACATAAGGACGAAGGTCTGGAATTGGGGTATTACACAATAACCACTGGAAAATGGGAGATTTCAAGCATGAATTCCAGTACCTTTTGTCCCTCTTTGTATGGAGGAAACGGTACGTGCATGCCTGTGCACACTACTCAATAGATTGTCTGAGAGGCATGTATACACAACAGCTGGTCGTCTGACCGCAACCAAAAAGAGGATGCTCTGAAGTTGTTCCGGGCATTTATAAACGTCGACTATATTTCCGCCCAGAAATTTTTTGCGTGTGTATACACGTCGACCGACGTGAAGTGGTTAAAATATTAAGTTGGTGGTGGGATCTCTGTGGGAGTTGTAATTAAGGGGGTCAATGCTTAACATATTGTCCAAGTGAAATATGGTGGACTCTGTTATATCTCAAGACAAATACTTTGGTAGTAAATATGTTTACAGGCCAGCCATCACTGTTTGAAAAAAAAAAAAAAAAAAAAAAAAAAAATTAATAAATAAAATCGTATTTGATATGTACACCCTGTGTCCGGGAACTCTGTGGTAACTGATTACGTCTGCTGAATTTAGCGATCATTTCACTGCCTGCACCGAGGCCTCTCAAAGGGAAGCACAAACAGTGATGTATGTTTGTACTGTTTGATCTGGCCATTGTAATGGGAGACTTTTGAGACGATAGCGGGCGTCCCGCAGACGGGTCCTTTTCCATTGTTTTCATCGCTGACAACAATGGAAAAGGACCGGTCTGTGGGACGCCCGCTATCGTCTCAAAAGTCTCCCATTAGTACCACGGGTCCAACTCCTGAAGGTCTGCTAAAGGCAGTTTGTTGTGTTGCTAAATAGTTTGGAACGCCTCGTGTGATTGTGTGAACTTGTTAAGAACCAAGAGGTTTTTTTTAACCAAATTGAATTAGAAAATAGTGAGAAAATCTTTAGTGGGGTTAGGTAGTGCAGTAGAAATGGGGTATCAGCTGATGATCCATTTCAGATTGGCAAATTTTAAGACTTTAGATTGAAAATGACAACTGTGTGTGAAGTTGGAATATATTCTTGTGATTGAAAGCTGTATACTCTTTGAAACTGGTGTGCATAACAATAGTTTCGACCCCTTTTAAGAAGCTGTAAGAAGTGTGTGTCCATAAATAATATCGGCAAGAAATCATAAAGTGTTTGCCAGGACTTTGCACCATAAGGCAAACATCTGAATTGACCTTATGTAAGGGTCAAAAGTCACTTCTACATTGGAGCGAAAAGCAACGGAAAAAAACCCATACCCTGCTAATTTCCAACAATTTTGTTTTGGATGGAAACCCATGCTTGCTTGTAAACATGCATTGCACGGCAAATGATGCGACAAAGCACAGTCCAGGCCACGTCTGTTGGAATCCCTGATAGATGGATCATGTGCAACCTTCTTCAGTGTTGACCCCGCTCCCCCCCCCCAACTCCCCCCTGCTCTTTACCATGGCATGAATTGTTGAATCTGAGAAAAGAAAGCAGATTTTGAGAAAGTGCTTTGGAAAGTGCAATAGCTCCAGGGAAATCTGGCCACGTTGTGTACCAGAGTTGCATGTTGGAATATGTGTTAGAGATTTCGAATTGGTTTTGTTCTGCATGTAAGCAAAGTTGAAATGTGAAAAGGTACTGACATATATGTGTTTTGATTTGAAAGTTAGCCATGTGAGATCTCCGCATTCACGTTTGTTTTCAAACTTTGCGTATTTTATGATTCTGTATTTTTTTTCTCCGTCTGATGTCACATGTAAAAATACAGTTCGTGTGGTGCATGCAGGCTAATTTGATTGTGAGGACATTGTGAACATTGATTCTTGGGAGTGACACCTAGTAGAAGGTGGGAGCTGAGCTTGCATTTTGAAAAAAAAATTGCACTGGACGCAGTTGGTCCCGTAACGCTATGGACTTTGGGCAGGGTAATCATGGAAACAAGGGACTAGTTCTTGCCTGGAAGAGTGATGTCATGTTCAGGCTAGTTTTAATGCACACAGATACACAGACCCATCCAAGTGCAGTCACCAATAAATGTATTTTGAGGTAACGAGGTGCATTCGACATCAAACAATATGTCCCGAAAGTGACTTGTTCAGTGGACGATTTATTTTGTCAATCAGCGTACAGGTGGTTTAGTTGTCGCAAGTCGATTTGGTCAGTGGAAGGTTGAGTTATCTGGCCAATGTGCTGCAAGATTTACAAGAAGAAAATTTTCTGTTTTCAATCCAAATCATCCGCTGTTTATCAGACATTTAATAATAGTGAGACAGAAGTCCTTTGGGATGAATTCTGGCAAATGGGGATTGCGATGTTAGACCTTAAACCACATACAGAGCACGCACACACCGTGTAACACTTCATTTCACCAACACAAAAAGGACAAATGGCAGTGAATATTTTGCTGATTTTTGGCTATTGTGCAGGCGTTACTGTATAATCCCCTTGTCCTTTTGTTGCCACACACTTTGGGATTCTGCAGAATTCAGGGAGGTTTTGCAGCTCTGTGTCTAAAGCATGTTTAGGAAATTTAGGTTAATACATGTTAGTACTTGTATGTTAAGTGCTTAATTAAACAGTTAAAGGACAATATGTAAAGTGTGTGAATGTTATTTTCTCATTTTATTTGTATGCTTTTGTGTGTAAGTCTGTAAGTAGAGTTTTTACGCCTGTCTTACCATGTGTGTGAATTCTTTGTTCATGTTTTGGGAGGGTGTGTGGTGATTGAATGATGACCCACAGTTCAACAGGGCAGCACAGGGAAGTTTGTTGAATGTCATTTTTTTGTTTTCATGAATAGGTGTTGTTATCGTGTACATGGTATGGTCGAATGAGCAATAAGTGTTGATCTCCATTGACACTATGAGTGGTAATGTCCTCTCATGTCAGCTAGACCCAACTTTTAATGCAGTACAAAACAACTTACTCACATGTACCCCAGACCTCTAGAACATATTCATGTAATTATTTTGTGTGTGTTGTTTTTACACTGGTCACTATAATGCAATTGTTGTATTGACATGTACAAATGCACCAAAATTGCCACCACCAACACATTTTGGATTGGGAAAAGAAGAGGTAGGGTTAATCTTGTTTAAAGGTTTGTTGGCTGTTTCAGATGCAACACAGAGTTGGTAGCAGTAGAGTGGTGTGTTTTATCCACAAAGGTGAAAGTATTTGGTAGAAAAAATCATCAGCTGGCCTCCAACAACCACAAGGGAACTTGGCACAGGAAGTTCACAAGGAATTTTCGTTGACAAAGACATATGCTTAGCTTTTTTTTTCTTGCATGGTTGTCTCTGTTAGCAGGTTTCAACGTCACTGATGAATACATGAAGAAATCCAAGTCCTCTAAGAAGAACAAGAAGAAACACAAGAAGGGCAAGCGAGGGCGCCATGTGTCCGAGTCCAGTGATGACGTCCAGGTCGCCCACAAAGTGGACATTGTTGGAGAGGAAATGCCCGAGGTGAACAATCAAGATTTTAACCCTCACAGACCAGGCAGTTTGGCTAGCGTGTGGCCTCAATTTTCCCATATCTTCGTCTTCTATGTCATTCCACACCAAATATAGGCATAATGCAATTGAGGCGAGTCGTCTCTGTTCTTCTGGGGGGGAGTCCGGGTGGTTGTCTGATGACGAGTTGATAAACCTGTGGAGTGGTGATTGCATGAGACATCATTCTTGTACAAGACACGACAGCTATTCATTTGGAAAAGCCCAATGTCACATTGAAAATTTAGGCTTGCTGTCGTTTATGAGTTTTAACGCAGAGATGGTAAATGATAACTTGAAGATTTCCAAATGTTTTCTAGCGATGTGTCTTTAAATTCCGAGTACATTTAATGAAATAAGACTGCAGGTTTGATGGTCGTCAAGGAGCAAAAAGATACCATTTTTAAGGGGGAAAAAATGCCTTTTCATTAAATAGCATATGATTTTTTTTTTTTTCAACCATTGTTTTTTTGTTTGGCTTTAGGGGGCAACTTATTCTGATGGTGAAGAAGACGATAGAGCTATGGATGATCCACACAGAGCCTTGGATATTGATTTAGACAGGTATGGACTTAGGTCTCTTGGCTAATTCCCCAGGGGTTGATTTCACAAAACTAGTCCTAACTTAGGACTAGTCCTAACCTAGTCCTTTAAGTTAGGACTAGTTTATTCCTCCTAACTCCAGATAAGACTAGTCCCAGCGCTTTGTGAAATCCACACCAGGACCCTGAAATATTAAGATTAGCGAACAAGACATCCTGTTGAGGATCTAGCTGTTGCCACCAAAATGAGCTGTGGTATAAATGCAAAAACTGTTAATGACCCCACGTTTCAACTCTAGATGAGTCTTTCTCAGACTATAGGCTAACGCACACATACAAGTGTTACCGAAGGACCTTGTCAAAATTAGTCCGGGACAACCAGCGGGGAAAAACAGTCCAGGGCGAGTTTTATCGCCCACTGTTGACTGACCTTGTTTGCAGTTGCATTATTGGAGAAACTATGGGAGAAGTTCAGAGCACCAGGTTTCCTCAAGAGATCATCTGTTTACAAACCACAGAGACTAAGATCTTTGTCTACTGGAAAACAAGCAGGGGTCCCCCCAGGGCTGGTTTGCAGTTTCAAGGGTGGGTGTACATGTAGCTACACCACACACCAATGACCTTCAAACCTTCCAGCTTGCTCCCAACTGCAAGTTTGTTTGTACCACATGTAATCAGCCCTTCAAACTGCAGAGTGCTCAGCAAGTTGCATCAACAAAGGGCCTGTCTGTGTTGAGGAGAAATGCGTTCCATTCAGCAATAAAACAATGTCTAACATAGAAATAGATTCTGATGGAAATCCAACAAAAATGCCACATCGGACAAATGTTTTCCGATCATCTGTCCTGGAATAATTTTGACAAGACCCCCTAGTATGACTGCTTCTGTGAGGCCATCAACAAGTTGTGCGTTACTAACAGCTTCACATCTTCTCTCGTAGACCCTTGGATGACCAGGATAAGATCCCCATTCGAGGCCACCACATCGTGCCAGAGGGCAGCAAGACGGAGGTCGCTCTGGAAGCCACTGAGGTCATTCTTGGAGAGAAACCGAAAAAGAAACATCACCACCATCGGAAAGAGAAGGATACGAAGGAGAAGAAATCCAAGAAAGAGAAAAAGGTTGGTAGATTGAACGATCGAAACCCATGATACTTTTCCTGAATTTCTTGATACAATCAAAGTGTTTTATATTGGGAAAAACATGTATGTAGTAATTAATTTATGTAATTTATAAAATTTACTGAGTTAAAAAATCAACAATACCCCTGTATGAGACTTCTCCGGAATTTGCAATACACTCTGTATGCTTGTGAATATGTTGAACTACCCTTAACAGGGTAGAGAAAAAATTTCATGTTAAATATTCTCCTAAGGTCTATATCTGTTGAATGAGGATCACCTATCTACAGTGTGTATCTCTGGGAAACTGTCTATTCGTGTGTACAACATACATTTGTTTTGTGACGTTTCTGTGGATTACAATTTGGTATCTTATTTTAGCATAAGAAGAAGTCGAGCAGTCACGCGGATGATGTGGCAGCACCTGATGAGAATGAAGTGGACTTAATGGCTGGGATGGGGGAAGCTGACGGTTCTGAGCCTCCGAGGACAAATGGTCAAGTGGCTGCAGCGGAGACTACCGAGCCTGGAGCAGAGGCTAACAACCCCCCTAAAGAATCAGAAGTTAGTTTACCACTTAATGAAATAACATGGACATCGATGGTGGAAACTCCATTTTTAGTCTGTGAATCAGTGGACTGAATCATTTTTGCTCTGCCCATTCCTGCATTGCCTAATCACAGCCTTAAAGGGAGCGTAAAAGTCATGACATGTTCCCATTACATGCGTCTTTGATGGGGCAAGGCCATTTTCATTTTGCAAAAGGCATTTCCATTGGAAAAATTTTGAAGTCTATGGGAAACTTTTGAAGGGAGACCAAGACCAGGTCAACAGAGACAATGGCCTCCGTGGCCGCCATGTAGGTCCAGGCCTGCATTTGGATTACTGTGTCACACCAATTACTCATGTTTGTGCCAATGATGGACAATAGACTTTTACTAGTTTACCTGTGAAAATTTAGTTAACTTTAGGTTTAACTTTAGGTTTTCTAACACGCCTCAAAACTTGTTTTCCTCCCTAACTTAGAACGAGGACATTAATTTTTGGTTGACTAAAGACAATGCAGCCGGTTCTTCATCAGCAGCAGATGGGGAGGATGTAGCAGTAGATAAACCAATGGATGCCAGCGAAGCACCCACAGAAGAGGTTAGTGTTTAGACACGGCCGTCTGAGGCTACGTGGTATACGCTAATCCGGGCAGCTCGTCCATGGTGGTTTGCACTACCGCAGCTGTGGCTGCCGTGCGCGCGTCGGCGCACACTCACTGTGAATCCTCCATGCCGATTGGTACATATGCGCGGCTGACGCGTTATCGTTACGTCGCGCTCGTGCGGCGACCATAGCTGCAGTGGTGTAAACCACCATGAACGAGCTGCTTGGATTAGTATATAAGATAGGTCTGACCGAGGCTGCCAATAATAGTTGCCCTTACAGAATTGAATGTGATTATTGGAGTGGTCACACTTTGTATATTTACATCTGGGGATGTTAACACGTTGACTGCCGACTACAAATATACTCGTACTAACAGGTGTACCGGAGTCTGCCACTACGAATATACTCGTAGAAAATGAAAGGTCTTTGCATTGTAACTTGAATACACTGGCACCACTGATGGCGCAACCAATAAGCCGCTGGCAGTGGTGAGGACATGCTTCTATAAAATGTACATGTTCAAACTATTTAAGTAAGTACCGGTACCTATTAAGTATGCGCGTATGTGCTTAGGCCCTAACGCTTGGCAAATGGGAACGCCATGTGAAATTGATGCACGGCAGTCAATGTGTTAAAAGAAAGAATATCGTTGCAAGAATAAAAATGCAAAAAATTGTTATATGGCCTCATGTTTTGACCCTAGCAGAGTCTTTTTCAAAGACTAAATGACAACACAACACATGCATACAAGCATACTGGAAGACGTTTGCATTTATACCACAAGGCATTTCGGTTGGTAAGCAGTTTGCACCAGCTAATTCTATTTTCTCAGAATGAGAATGCATTAGATAATACTTTTGAAATAGTTACGTACCAAAAAAACCCACCCCAAACACACAACAAAAAGAAAAAAGCAAACTTAACTGTATCTCGGCACCACAGGGAACGTGCGTAAATCAGGGATAGTTTTTTAGTTATTTCCAACATGTGCGCACTTTCAAACAGCGTCACCTGAAACGATACGTGCCTTTGCTTTGAACATGTTGGAAGTGTAGTAGAAAAGATAGTGTCTTTGATATGATGGTAGAGGTTTCACATGATCTCTGTATCAACACGACTGTTTTACCAATACTCCTGTAGAAACACAAGAAGCATAAAAAGGAGAAGAAAGCCAAGAAAGAGAAAAAGGACAAGAAGAAGAAGCATTCCCACAAGAGCCACGCCAAGGAGGAAGATGCGGAGGAGGCGGGTAGGACAGAGGAGCAGATGGAGAACGGGACAGGCCAGGCAACAGCAACAACACCAGACGTAGTCATACCGGTCAGTAACAGCTGATGTGGGCAATAAAATGGCTCCAATAACAGTTCATCTGCAAAGATGTTTATTGACCCACTTCACCTGACGTCATCACCGGCGATAAGTCTTGGTTGCGCCATTTTGGGAGTCGAGTTCCCCGTGTGTTACTGTTCAGTGCGCATTTTAGGCGACGTGCGTGCGATTAGATGCACACCATATGGGTACATGCAATATGACTCCCAAAATAGTAAACCACGGGTAAACAGTAGCCATGGCGTCATTTGAAGGGGTCTGTACTGACCATCAACTCCTCTATAATCTAAACCCCCAAGTATCCAGGATTAACCAGTAGACGCCAGATGATGTATACACACCATTACTTTCCGAGCCAGCGAGCGGTCGACATTTAAACACGCCATTGTGTAAAATTGGAATAGCACAACTTGGGTCACCCGGACATTTAGTTTCGGTGGGCACACGCCGTGCAACGCTTTGTTTCACTCACACAAAGCGGACAGATGGTGCTGAATCTTTTGCTAATTTCCGCTCATTATGCGGTGGTTATTGTGTACTCCCCAATTTCGAACCTTGGTCCTTTTGTTCCAAGAAGAGGATTACAAGACATTGGGAGGCTTCCACCATTGTTCATTCATTGTATGGGGGTAAGTCAGAGCGAACTGGGGAGCCATCCTTGGTTCCGGATTTTTGTACCAATCCTTCGCCGTAGCTCACGGCTGAGGTTTTGCAGATCACGGTGCTTGTTTTTGACATTTTCTTGATAAAGAAAACAAAAATCCTTGTGCTAAAAAGAGAATCTTTGTTCTCTCGGCTTTGTCAAGTCAGGGTTTCTTTGTGCCAGCGGTACTCTAAAAAAAAAAATGATTCCGGCAATTCGGACAAAATAATCCCGTCAAGCTGGACAGGAAAATAATTGAAGATTCCCAACGGGAACTGGTTAAGCAGTTATCATTGTTGGTTGCTGTGACAAGGAAAACTTTTTTTTTGTTTTTTTTCCTCTGAAATAATCTAAAGCGAATGTCTAGAATACCCCCAAAAAAGTGGGCGACACAACCTGTCAAAAAAAGTAAAATATTACAACCTGTGGGTGTGTGTGGAGGGTTGAAGCGGGATGGGTTATTGCCAGGAAAAATAGTGGTATTGAAATGGTTATGGCTGGAAAGCTGTTACTAAACCCTGCAGTTTACTGTATATTACTACATTTTCTTTTTAAAATTGCAAATAAAAATAACTGCAGTCAAGGCATGCACAAGTTCAAAGCTGACTTCTAAACTTTATTTTGGTCAACACTTGAACTTTTCACAAAATAACAAAACAAAAAAGGTAATTTTTAGGTGACATGGTAAAAAACTTGTTATAAATAGTCAGCCCAGCTTGTCCGAAAATTCCCCCATTGGCTTTCAAATAATTGGTTAATGTCACATTTGATTGGTTCTTTCCCACAGCCAATGTCAAGCTACAGGCTTTTAGCAGAGAATGAGTCGATTAAAATGGTGAGTTAATGAAATCATTTTATACTGCGTTTAAAAGCTTAGAGAATTATTTTGACAGCAGAGCCTCTTTTTGTTTTTTGTTAATGCTGATAAACCAAAATATGGTTAGAAAATTATGAACCGAAATAATAACAGTTCTGCCCCATAAGTTGATATCACTGTTGCTTTTCTTGAAATGACAACTTTATTGTGATTAAGCTGTTCTTCTACATTAAGGCTGGAAGGGAAAATGGTCTGGCATCTCATTTATACTACAAAATTGCCTAGTTGTGATTGCGATTGCATTCAAGGAACATGACCAAGATGGTGCCACCATAACAACCTCTATTTGTCTTTCTAAAAATGCCTAGATGTATGAAACGAGAGTAGAAGCTAAAACGTCCAATCAAGTTGTGGTATCAGTAATCTTCAGCAATCTGACGTCGTCCCAAGCCAAATCGCTGGACTTCAATGTTCTAGACTCCCTTAATACGAGGCTCATACGAGGGGTGAGTATTTGGATCAGGATTTGACAGCATCTGTCAGACAGAAGACAGGAAACACAGTGAAGGGGACCAGTTATCTACCGTCACGTTCGCAGTTTTTTCCAATGGTCCTAACTTTATTTAAAGAACCTGAAACCACCCAAAAGTGTTTCAACATGTGAAGGGACATGCAGGCTTATGCTGAAAATAAATTGATTTAATAGGGCTACAAAGTTTTCATTCAAAATATGGATGGAAAAAGCAGGTAGAATTTTAGAGGAAATTTTGCTGGTGATTTTAAGACACAAACTAAAGACATCATTTGAATCAACTCAAATTGTTTTCAGTATTTTGTAAGTCTGCATGTCCATTCCCATGTTGAAACACTTTGGGCTGGTTTCAGGTACTTAAAACAAGTTAAAACCATCGGAACTACTACCAGGAAGGATGCAAAGTGTCCCCCTTTACTGTGTTTCCTATCAGTGAATCTAGCAAACGCCAACAGAGGAAGTACTTTGCTCACATAGCGCGTCACCCAAATACAACATTGACAGAACAATTCTTATTCAACAACAATAAGGCAACAAAGCAGTGAACAATGCACTGCTGATGAATTTTAAAAGAAAGCATTAAAAAGAGAATATTGAACTAGGTCAACTTGACTCTGCAGAGTTCTGGCCACCCGACCTCTGGAAATGCTAGATAGAGCTAAACGTGATGATGTTGATATGAAGAGTAGACTGCCCCCTTATAAGCAGGGACAATCTGTCTACTTTATCCTAACTCTAGAGTAGACTGAGTTTCGCAAGGATAATTTTCTTGCACTTTACATGTATTTTCAGATGTAGTTACACCCTAATAGACCTTATGCACATGACGTCATTTGAGTAGGGCGCCCTCGCCTAGAGGTCAAAAGGAGGCTGTTCATTGGCCAAGCCTGTGCGCCGCGCGTACAAATCTGTGCGTTTCCATCGTTACATCATCGATTTACCTCTAAGATGGCGGCGTGATGACGTCAATGCATAAGGTCTATACAATGGGACTGATATCACAAGAAGTAAGATTTACCGATTAACAAACATTTTGATTTTTGTATCATCACAGATCACTAATCACCTCCAGTTTATAGTGTATGGTGTATATGTGTGGAGTTAACATTCATCTGAAAACCAATGATAGAAATGTTTTGATCATTGCTTATTTTTTTTTTTATGTTTTCTTTTTTTTCTCTCGATTAAAGGACGGGCAGGGTCAGCATGAGGGGATCCAGGTACCATTCCAACTCCCACCAGGCACGACCAATGAAGGGCAGTTTGCCTTCACAGTCAAGAGTATTACCATGATCCAGAAACTGCGTGGAACACTAACATATATGTTGAAGGTAAGATCTATCTTGATGTAGACTCGGCAATTGTGACCAAACCTTCAGACTTCCCTTTGAGAGTCTGTAAACCTCTAGAATATAACATGTATTTTCAGCGGGTGTTATCTGCACACCAACAGCAAGTTCGATCAAGGACCATAGTTAACCATGGTTCGACTAATTTTGATCAAACTCAAGCTAGTCAATGATGGTTGGACTAGTCTAGTCGACGATTCGGGACCAGCCTATCGAGGTTGGTCGCATCGCTGGTTAACAATAGCCGTTTTAATAGCACAGTGCACAGAGGACCAGATAACAGAAAAATGATAACAGTGGTCCGACTGAGACAACAATCACGCATGGAATTTTACCAAATTTTGCTACAGCAAATACTCAATTAATTAATTCATTGTAACAAAAAAGCTTGCCATAAATTTTCTGGGTACTGTTCGTCCACAATTGTCTGAGGCACACATCTTTTTTACAACTTGTGAGATCTGCCGATTGACCGAGCAAATATCGTCCGTGTGTCCATGTCATTTTCATCCAAACGAACTCAACAAAAGCGTAAACAAACTCGCAACCGCCATTTTTTTATGGTCGCGTTGACATGACATGACCAGAGTCGTTCGCATTTCAAACTCAGTGCGCATGCACTTTGTATGTCTCTAACCAACCACCTCTGGTCCAGGATCAAACTTGCCCCATGATGAAACTTCCTCCATGATGAACAAATCTTTTTCATATTTAAGGATTACAATTTTGTGTAATTATTTTCTGTTTGGGGTGAACAAAGAAAAATTGGCTGGTTTGGGATTTGAACCTGCGTCCCTCGGCGTAATGTACCGATGCTCTACCAACTGAGCTATCCAGCCCTAATGTAACTGGTCTCCCATTAGTCAATATCTTTGTTCGGGGTGCCAAATAGCTAGCTCTATGGATGGCATCTGGCTGGCACCCGAACAAAGATACTGACTTAATAGGGAGACCACCAACATTAGGGCTGGATAGCTCAGTTGGTAGAGCGTCGGTACGTTAAGTCGGGGATCGCATGTTCAAATCCCGCATCGGTCTTTTGGTATTTCTTTGTTTACCCCAAAATTGATTAAAAATTTACCCAGTCAGTTTCCCTGGTGGTTTATTGCTTAAGATTTTAAATTTTGGTACAATCTTCATCCCTGAAAGTTCCTTGTTGGTCCATTATTGTTGACAGGATGATAACGGCTCAACCAGTGAGAAGATCGATTTCAAAGTGCACCTTCCAGTATCTGCCTACTTTGTTGCTAAGCAATGCACCAGGTATAGAACCCTCTCCTTGTACTCTCTCATAATCATAAATCCTCTGCCTACTTTGTTGCCAAGCAATGGAGCAGTTACAAAACTCCCTTTGTAGTCTCCAGGCTTGTGATTTCTCAGGATTTTTCCTGGTTTCAGGTTTTTCTTTTCAAAATCTCCTCGAGCCTTCAGATTTTCTTGAAATAAGTAGAGCAGTCACCAAAGAGAGAACGAAATAGTCCACATTGTGTCCGAACCTGTAGTTTTTATATTTCTGGTGATGCACAGAGTCTGTAAACCTCCCTGAATTGAAACATCTGTGAGGTTCTGGTCCAGAATAAGGGGGGAACCCAGGCCTGCAAACCGTTTTTCAGAAATTTTCATACTCTCATAGTCTCATCCCTGGGTCTCTCATATTAATGAATTATGGACACCTTTGTTTAGACGTGTACAGCAGGTAGGTGATGGGATTGTGCCTTTGATGAGACAAGCATGGAATTTGGCACACAGTCAGAGTATGTCTTGAGAAAGATACTTGGCTATAGGGCCATTACAAATTTTGAAAATCGCTTGTTATTTTTCAAAGACAGATCTGTGATGGCCCTATTGTCAAATATCCTTCTCAAGCGTCCCTATCTCATGAAGTGAAGATTTTTACCACCAAGGTTGAGGTAAAAATTGCCCCGTGAAATCCGATTTCAGATTTGTTTTGCCCACAATTAACCCAAATAGCCTATCAAAGTTTTCACCATAAGTAGGCCCTTTCTTGTACTCAGTAAAAGTTGTCCTGTTCTCTCCGAGGGTAAAGTACATAATGCTTGTTTACAAGGACTTTGCCTCTTGTAGTCCTGGGGTCGATTTCACACAGAGTTAAGATTGATCTTATTGTCTCTTGCATCAAACCCTACATCCCTCGTGCATTAACCTCTCTGATTCCAATTTGGTCTGATTTTCAGCGCCGAGTACTCGGAGCTCCTTAGCGGAGGAGACCTGACAAGCAAGCAGTCCATGACCATCCCCGATGTAGACGTGGACTTCTCCATTGTGCTAGCCAGAACGTGCTTCTATGGACACTTCTCCTTAGTAGAGAGAGTCCAGACGACAGCGTCCCTGTACAGTCGCTCGATACAGGGACACCATGTTTGTTTACTTCTGAAAGTCATGGTAAGTGTCACATTAATGTTATTGTTAGCGATTGTAATCATGATTGGTAATGATGTGCCAATACACACTCCATCGGCTGGGGACACTGCAAGGGTTTAATGAAAGACCTGCTGAACCTGTTAATTTTTAATTGTGAAATATAGGATTGATAACGCTGATAATGCTGTGTTCTTAGTTTGTGTGATTCAATATATACATGAAAAAAAAAACCTGTGAAAATTTGGGCTCAATCTGTCGTCCGAGTCAGGAGAAAATAGTGAAAAACCATGCACACTTTTCAGCATGTAAACACCTTGTCCTTAATTTTGATTGTCACAACTGAAATTAAAATTGGGGTCTTCAAATTCTATTTCCTTGATTTCGACAGTATTTTAGACAGAAATGTTTTTATGGAAGATTGGTACTGGTATGAACTTCATAGTCAATAAGCTTTCAGAATGATACTAATGAAAGCAATTTTTGATAACACCAATCCTGTATTCTACCTTTAAAGGACAATAAAATAAGTTAATTTTGAGGCAGAAATGGACAGACGTATCTTTCTTTTTGTAGAACAGATAATTACAAACCACACATGGGATTTAAATGAGGTATTTTTTCCCCTTTGGGGTGTCGTGGCCAAGCTGTCTAGTGCACCAGACTCAAGCTCTAGTGGTGTCAGAATGTGTGGTCATGGCATTTGTGTCCTTGAGCAAGACACTTGACCATAATTGCTTCGTCCTTCGGATGGGACATAAAGCCGTAGGTCCCGTGTGTTGCATAGGCCTACACAAGGACCCAGTCCACTTGCCAGTAGGGAAGGGATTTGCCCCTGTGTTTCTGGCATTGGTTGGTTGCAGATTGCACCGCTTCACATTGTAAATCCTTACAAGGTGCTGTATAAATTATAAATGGGTCTCATAACTCAAACATAGTTCAGCATGCGTGTCATAAAAATAATGAGTGCTTTGAGACGCCCGTCGGGCGTAGATGAATCGCTATATAAGAATGTCATATTTTTATTATTTTTATTTATTGACAAAAGTGGATACATTTTTTTTTTCTTTTCTTTTCAGCCTAACAAGAGCATTTCAGTGGATGGCAAGAGCTCAGACTCGATGGTTCTATCGTCGTTGCTCGATGAGGTGAAGACATTCCTAACGGAAGCGTAAGATTAACTAGATACCTGTAGGATATATATATTAAAAGAAAAGACATGCGTTTCAATTTCTCTTGCTGAGTGCTGCCATAAGGAAGGGGGAAAAAAAACGTCACCATTAACTACGCTTCCTTATTGACGTCATCATCGCAATAATACAGGTTGTGCCATTGTGGGAGTCAGTGTCGTGTGTTGAACGTTGTAGCGCGCATTGATTTGGCGTCTACATGCTTAACCTTTTGACTCCCCAAAATTGGGAGCGTGGCAAACAGTAGCCGCATGTTGACGTTGATGCAAGCGGTCGATTCAAAGCCTGGGCTGGAATTCACACAGTGAAAATTCTCTTGACGTGCTCGAGATACGCAATTTGTATTGTGACGTTTTGCTTGATTGAACCCTTCTCACCGACGTCACATTTCTATAGCGACGCGGGATGTGTGGAGGATACTGTCCCCAGAAGCTACTTCAATTCTAGGACTCCAGGGGTTCCCAAAAAGGTTTGAAATGCCCTTTGTTCAACGGACCTCAAACTTGGATCCTATTTTCAGACCTTCATGTCAGCATTGACTCTCACACCTGTTGTAGTAGATCGATCATTTTTTTGGAAGAGTATTTTCTGAGGTAACTTTGTACGCTCTGGGTTTCCCCCAAACAGTTCCTTTAGACCTTTATCATGGTGCGACCATCTTGATTTTCTCCCATTCAAACCGATGTGACCAAACCGAGGCTGGAAGGGCAAACAGTCTGGTTCCTTTTAGCACAATGAATATGAGCATCTATTACTGTTATTGGATACAGAGAACATGACCAAGATGGTGGCAGCATGATAAAGGTCTATTCTGATGAGATTCTCAGTGTGTGTTTCGTGAGCCCTAGATGATTGTAAACCAATGTTGTAACCTTCCGTGAAGGTTTTCCCAAGGCGAGGAGACTTCATTCATCAAAGCATAAAGCACGAAACCATAGCTTCTGTCTGGCCCTTCTGTGCAGCAGCACTCAGCAGATAAATTGATCGCAACCTGAAAATAACAACACTTCCTTGAGTGTACAACTGTGACTTGTGTATCTGAAATGCTATCAAACTAACGACCCTTCACCACCAGGGTACAGTGACCTTTTTTATATTTTATTCTTTTTTATTGCAATGTTCTCTTGTACTTGTGTGGAATGTTGATGACAAGGCAAAATGGGAGTGTGTTTTGAACTAAACTCACCGAGCTAATGTTATTCGTGTAAGTTAGTCTGACGATCCCCTGGAGTATAAACCAGTTTTCAGTCTCTGCCGTAGCCATGGCGTAATCTCTGCATCACTGAACTGCAACCATAGCAACTAGATCACGCCATCCGGTACACACACAAACAGCAACCAACCGTATTTCCCATACAAATCAATGGGCATAGTATTAACACGTTGAAACCCTGTGTTTTGTAATCTGCATCTTTCTCCTTTGGGAACTGAAAAATAACTGCACTTATGACTTTCAGCGGTATGATTACAACCTACTGCCAAGGCAGTTCACCATATTGTACCCTTACTTTTGCCGGATTTTGATACTATCGCAGTGTTAAAAAGGCTAAATTTGTACTCTGTGTTGATAGACTGGTTCCTGGTCCCTACATCGTTTATGTTCTGACTGTAGGGACCGGTAGTGGGTAATGAAAATTAGCATACACCTGGCAGATTTCTGCCAGGTTTATGCTTATTATAATTAGCATATAGGTCTACCTAATCCCATAATGCAATGCGGCCTTTACACAAAACATGATGGGCACAGAGTCTAAGAATCTCCCATCGTGCAGACTAACATCGGTAAGATGTTGTCTAAAGTTAACTTGAATTTTGATGTTGAAGGTTGGTTCACTATATGTCCAGGTGAAGGGTTACGATACACATGTGTGCTAGTGTCAAACAACAACATGCACACGTCACAAACGTCATCTCTAAAACTAGAAAATTATCACTGCGCCTGTGTAATTGAGGGCCTATCAAAAGTGCCATATCGCTAGTAGCTACCGGTCCCTATATACACTCAGAGGAGAACGATGTAGGGACCGGGAACCAGTCTATCTGTGTTGAGTGTACCGTCGAATGCATTGTTATGGAAGTGATGTGAAACGATGTCAAGGAAGAGAGCATTACCTAGGGAGGAAATGACGTCGGACTACGACGGTGAATATCTTGAGGTTGAAAATGTGCTCACTTCTGTGGCAATTCCATGATTACTCATGTTACAGTCACCCAACTAGGTGTATCAGAAAGCTGCCATTCTGTGTGTTTTTATTGACGGGATGTGATGAAAATTGCATTCCCAATTTTCAAGACATCACGTCATGAAAAGCAACCCAGACTCTGATAGCTAGCCGTGAGTAGACTGGGAGTACGTATTGTGCACACGTGGTGAGAGTGCAAAGGAATAACTTGTCTAAAAGACATGACATAACACGTCTTAAGACATCTCAAAACAGTATTATCAATCAGAGGCTTTTTACATGGCAGCAAGTCCTAGAATATTTGAACCGATAAACTTCAAATTTTGTATCACTCTTGAACGTGAGGAAGATATATGCAAAGCAACTAATAATTCAAAATAGATGAAACAAATGGTTTGGGTTTAGTTTGATAGCATGAGGAAAACATTATATACATTTGTGTGTATACAATGATAGTTATTCCAAAGATATGTTTTTTATATTGAACTTGTGGATTATAAATGGATACTATAGTTCAGGAATCTTGTTTTGAAAAAATAAAAAAATAAAAGATATTTAATTTAAGGGGGCGGTGATTGGGGGAGGTGACGATTAAGATGGAAGAAATTCAAACTTCGGGTTAGCTCAATCAAAGTTTTTAAACAGTTAACATTTTTGCTGGAGTGGATGCGTGGCTGCAGTTCCAAGCTAATGCACATTATTTCAATGTTGTGCAGACTGCAAACAGTTGATGCCGCAAATTGTTTGACCCCAAATGGCAGCAGTTGATAAATGTCTTTCTCAAAGGGTCGTTACCTGGGTAGTAACTTACTTGAAAAGTCTTTGGAACAAGCCAAAATTCCTCTCTAACCTGTGAAATCCCTTATGTATTAGGGCAAAACTTTTAGCTACTGTTAAAATTAATTGTTTGCCTATGATAAGCAAAACAATTCGGGCCATAGACACACTTTCACGAAGTCTGTAAGCACAAAAAAAAAATTAAGTGCATAAAGATATTGCTTAGCAGAAATTGCATACAAACCAAAATGTCACAAATTGTGAACACATTTTGTGCTCAGCATGGCATTTTTCTGGGCGGTATTTTTTTTTTTTAGCTTAACAGCTTTATGTTCTTGGGCCCTGATATATTGTAATAGTAATAATAATAATAATTTATTGAACTTATACTGCGCCCCGTCCAGGACCACCCTGTTCAAGAGTGCATTACATAAAAAGAAATGCCAGACAAAATTTACGCAAAAAATTACAAAATACATGTAGATCATAAATTAAAACACCTAAAGAAAGTCAATAACATCGAGTAAACATGGATGAGACTAGTTTACATTAAAAGTTAAAATGAATGTATACACAGTGCTCCCTGACCAAAAGCATGGTTCACGGCCCGGCAAAACAAGTCCAAAACAAGAAGCGCGCGCACATGGCCAGTCAACACACGATAATGCTAAAAGCACGCAAACAAGGGTCACGTCGTGTATACAGCATTAAACTGAAGAGATAAAAGCATATTGCACATCACCATGGAGGAAGAAGGACCACACTGACCACACTGACAAAAATGTACATTGCCACTCAGGGAAACTGTTGACATTCGAGCCGAGTTCTAGAAAGTCAGCGCACAAGTGAATTCTAAAGAAAGTGTTGGGGGTTTCTTACTTAAAAGTTGAGAGTCATCACATGCCTGGGATTATCTCCCGTGAGTTGTAGGAAGTGTCAAAAAAAGGGGGGCATGAAATATTTACAACCTTTTGAGGTATTTCCATGGTACCCCAACTAGAAACTTCAATATTTCAGACATGATTAGTCTCGGCATTCTGTCAGAACTGTAGAGTCAAACAAATTTTATTTAACTAGCAAGTTGTGGTGTTGTTAACAACAATCTCAGATTCAGACTTTGTTTTGCCCGAATTTGTCTACCAATCACTTCACCGCGATGCCTCGTTGCATGCCTGGAATTGCACAGTTGTCCCTGGTCTTGGCCTTGGGGCTCCTTCAAAGTATTCCCCTAAACATGGTTTCTTTTTCCAATGGAAGTGACCTTTCGAAAAAGAAAATGGCCTTGCCCATTGACACTTCATTCAATGATGAAGTTACTGGCCTTGTAATTAATGTGTTTCAGGTTCTATCTGGCAAATTGTCTTAGGTGACACCCGATCACTGTCCGTTACATTTAGTTGAACTTGGCAAAATGTTGTTTAAAGTCATGACCATGCCAGTAGTCATATCCAAACCTGCATGAATTGCCTTATTCTATAGGTGTCAGTTTTGTTTAGCATTTTAGGCAGAAGAGCTGGCTGCAAAGATTAGTTTTTGCCGGTGTTCAATAAAGAAAGAAAAAAGTTTCTTTCTGACTGTTGTCGTATTATTGATCTTTCACTTCAAAATCATTTTCCATGTTACTATGTTGCAGTAGTACATCTTTCAGGATGTGGTCATTGTCTTACAAATAACGTGTCAAAAGATGTGATTATTTCATATAATTAAAAAGTTAATATATTATATTGATACAACATAAGTTGCCCTAGGCGTTCCCACATTGTACCCCTCATGCTTAACATTCCTTGGTAATTAAACCAAAAAAAAAGTGTCATGTGAACTTTGTGAAAACTGTATGACTGTCAATAGAAAAAGTTGTATACATAAAATTCGTGAATTTTAAACAATGAAGCAACCCTGGGTATGAATGAAGGAAGAACATTTTTCTGATGTGTGGTTCTTCCAAAAATAATTTATTTCATGTAATTGCTAGATTTGTATAGGTTCTGACAGGTTTAGTTTCTGTTATTATGTAGTCTGTGTAACAGTAACCCGGAAATGTATAATCTGAGTGCGAATCCGCAACGTCATCATTTTGGGGAGGAAGTAAAAAAAAAAAATTAACTTGGACACTTTAAGTCTTGTGTAGACAAGTTTATTTGCCGACAACATGATAATTTGTTTCTACAAGCAATGCAAACACCTAATCTGTACTCAATGTCACATTCATCAGTAGAAAAAACATCACGAATCTGTAATTTCACAGGAAAACGCCAAAGATTTCCCCCCTTTTTTCTATTTTGCTTTCTTTCTCAGGAATTGTTGCCTGTGTTTCTGTGATCCTACGTTAACTTGATGTGGTACTGATTGCATAGAAATATACTTTAGGTTAGAAAACACTCAATTCAATCAATATCCATTTTGAAGGGTCGACACCATCGAGTGTGATGACCCGATTTACTGTGTGGCTAATTTCTATTAAAAACCTCACTGACATGGGTAGTGAAATCAAAATATCAAGTGACTAAAGCAGAAGTCATTCCGCATGGTAACAGAGCCGTTTAAAAACACAATACAAAAATGTTGCCCAGTGGAAATACCGTGTCGTGCGCAGTGTGTGTTATTATCTGCAAAATGTGGTGATTAGATTCATTTGACTCACAGTCAAATGAATCTAATAACCACAATTCTTTCTCTCTCGAACTGATGACGTATATACCACTATACATGTACATCCAATCGGACTGTTTCATTTTGACAGATTAGATTTAAATGTTCACGTTCTTGAAACTGTACTTTGTAATAAAACATTTCCCAAAACGGGAACAATGCTATACCGTATACCATTGAGGAATAAAATTGTATTCCTCCATGTGTATACGGAGGCCTCTATTCATGTACGGTATCATTGTTTCCATTTCGGAATATAATACAGTATTGCTCAGACCCCCCAACCTAAAATCAAAGCCGTTGGTAGAAAGTCAGCTCTTCGTTATATTGCAGGGCTAAGATTCATATCGTTGGGCCATTAGGTCATCATTAAGAGAGAGAGAAAGAAAAGAAAAGAATTGTGATAAAGATCAAGACAATTGGAAGACCCAAAACGTTTGTTTGGCTTCAGACAGGAAACTACACGTTTCCAGACAGTCAGCTTATAATGGCTCGTTCCTCAAACATCTTGAGATTTAATGAGGAAACAAACACGTCGGCCTCCGTCAAATCAAGTGACATAATAATGACTGCCCATAGGTATTATCTGCAAAACTGCATTCAATGTCATTCATGCCACCACATGTTTTCACCTTGCACTTTTATTGCATCCCGCCAAGGACAATCCAGTCAACATTACAAAATAGACATGGTGGTTTCTTTTTCTGCACTACTACCATAAGGCAGGGTTAGGTAGGCACTGTTCCCAAAATGCGATGATGTTCCAACAATAGTGGTCAGAGTAATCGAATTGGTTGTCATTGTGTAATGCTCAAAGCGAATTGCCCCAGCCAATCTTGGCCCAATTTCATATAGCGCAAAAGGTAGCTAAGACAACAAAATTGTGCTTACCGGGATAAGGTTATACCAGCCAAAATACCATGTCACATGTACAATCCTCGACTGTTATCCTGCTTATTTTCGCTTAGCAGAAATGTTTTAAGCGATATTTTTCTGCTTAAGCAGCTCTATGAAACTGGGCTCTGGTGGTTATACATTGTGAATAGGATTGTCGTTTTCTTCTCAACACATAAAATGCTTCGGACTTCACAATGAAACTGTTTGTGTAATTTTGTATATCTCCAAGAATATTTAGTACAAGTTGTACATCTCATGAAATAAATTGTATCCTTTTGTAAATCCCAGGTAACTTCATTTTTACCACTTCCTCTGCCAAAAGGCAGTGAAAGTGTGTTCAATGTAAATTGTAGCAATACGCATACCCAGCCCGTGTAAACCCTCTGTTGTTTTCCCCCTGTCTCTCTAATCAAACGTATAGTTCTTGATTGTTAAAAAACAAAAACAAATTAAGTCTAGACATCAACCAGCTTGTGACAATATTCATAAAAGATTTTTTTTAAAGGTCGTCACATTGTCGAGAAATTATACACCTTTTTTCTTATCTCAGTCTACAGGCTTGAACCTTCATGATCAGCTGACTGCCTCATTTTCTTAGCTGTGTCATTGAAATGTGAAAAACACATTACAAAGTCTGAAGTGTCCTCTCTTTTTTATTTTCTTTTTTTTACGAGCTTTTATGCCCGAATCTAGTGTTGTGTACATTTTCTTCTCACACACGGAAATAGTTTTGACGGCATTATTTCAATTTTTGGGTGAAGAAATAAATAAAATTGAAAGGAGCAGGATTGAAACCTGCGACGTACCGACACTCTACTACCAACTGAACTATCCAGCCCTAATGTTGGTGTTCTCACTACTAGTCATTATGTCTCCATCTTTGTTTGATATTGGTACTGCAACCTCACCCCAACCCCACCAAGATAGAGAAAAAAATCGTACTATTTTCCAGTTGTGTCCACATTATGTATAACATTATGTATAACATTATGCTATCTTCCTAGTTTTTAGTGTAGCTTGCTGCAGTCGTGTTCAACTTGTGTAATTAATACTGATTGTTTTATGAAGAAGTCCAGCAGGGTACTGTATGAAATAAGTTTAATAGTTTTGTTAAATTTGTCGCAAATTATGCCTCAATAAGGCGTGTATGTCTTGTTTTGTGCGAGAGTGAAGCTGGTGCAATAAAAAAAAAATTATACAATTATATAAATTAAAAAAAAAACACAAAATAGCACCGCCCCGTTACGTGGGTTTACCTATTCGTTTTAATCTTAGGTCAAAGTACTGTGATTTGTAACTATGGTAAATAGCTTCTGTGACTCTTCGCTGTCACTCCTAACTGGAGAACTATACATAAGATTAAGTAAATAAAATAATGAATAAAAAAATATGCAGCTATATCCGTATTTAACATTTTGTGTGTGACATGTTTGACTTTTAATTTGTGTTCAAATTAATACGGCTCTGCCGGAGGGCTGTGAGAGAGCGCCCTCTCTAGACAGACGCACCGTCTGACATCACCACAGCTGGCAGCGCCATGTACGACCCTGGTGGTGAGTAACATGACCTTCAATGAAGATTGGATTTGTATGAATATTACATAAATCATCATTTTTTAACACAATCAATTTATTAAGTGGCATAAATGTGGCCCTATTTGATATATTACGCTCAGATAGGTGTACTGTCAAAGGCCGAATAGACTGAAATTCCATTCTTTTTTGTCGATCTTTTTTACGACACAATCAGTGTGCACTGATAATGATTACATGTTTAGCGCATTCTTCGGATTTGCACAGACTGCAGATTGCGCAGGATTTTGCCCAATCTGCAGGTTTGATGCCGCGTTCGAATCAAGCGACTGTGGCTACGGCTATGGACGTATGGACGGCTATTGGTTGCAGTGGCAACGTTGAAGAGTTTTACTTCTCGGCACTTGGTACTTGGTATGTTTTCCTCCATATGACTCCGCAGGGAAGTTTTAACAGGAGGCAGGTGGTCACTAGGTGATAGGGGGGAGGGGAATGTTCTGCTTAAAAGGATTTCTTGGTGGTTTGGCTTATGGTGGTTTGGGGGAGTTCGTTCCAGTCGTAACTAATAGTACGCGGAAAAAATGAGTTTGTGAATGGTGCCAAGTTGGTGTTGTAGAGTTAAACTGCTAGTGCTGGTCATGTCCTCTTCTTGTTCTGTTTCTTTTTGGGGTGATGTAGGTCTTGGGGATGTCCAGTTCATTGTGGTAAATTCTGTAAAGGCAAGTTAGTCTGTGGACTGTCCTGCGATCTTGGTTTTCCCATTTGAGAGTCTCCAACATTTCAGTGACGCTAGCTTCACGGGAGGGAGTAGTTGTTTGTTGTGAAACGTGCTACCCTGCGATGGACTTTTTCTAAGACTTTTATGTTTCTGGCGTAATAGGGGTCCCATGCAGTTATGCCATATTCCAGATGCGGACATAGGGAATGGTACAATGTTGATTGATGCGTTCTGGCTATAGCCACTGCTGAAGCCATCGAACACGGCCAAATCTGCGCATTGAGCTGCCCAGTCTGCAGATTGAGCAGCTGTTGTTGGTGGTTCTCCAATCCAAGTGTGGTTTTGCTCAAAAGTCAAAGTTTAGATTTGTTAATGTTACGTTCGGTGTGCAGTCATCTCGACTCAAATCCATCTCGACTCAAAACCATCTCCACGCAAAACCGACTCGAATCAAGTCAAGTCGACTCAAATCCATCTCGACTCAAAACCGACTCGACTCATCAGCAATACCAAATCGACGCATCACCAACCAACACACTTTATGATGATTGATATAAATATGGCACTGTCCAATTTAGTTAACTTGACAATCATTAAACTGTAAACATGTTTTGTGGTCCATTAAAATATTTTTAAAAATTTAAACGTTTGTAATCATCATTAACATTAGTTCCAATCTCCTGGTCTTGGCAGGCATAGGTAGACCCAGTAACTGGGGCGCTGTACTCCTTTTTCGAGATTTTGACATTATCGGTCGTCGATAATGTCAAAATCTCAAGAAAAGAGTACAGCGCCCCAGCTACTGGGTCTAACTATAAGGCCTAACTGCACAAAAAAATTAAAAAAATTAAAATTAAAATACCTCTAAATGATAAGTGCAAAACTCGTGGGTGTAAATACCAGGGGGATGGGGGATATATCCCCCGACTTCTTGCCCTGGGGGATGGTCCATAGGATCATCCCCCCCTTGGTCCTTAACAGAAACAAACTTGGTTTTCACTGAAAAAGCACCCGATAGCTTAGTAAATGAATAAAACATTTCTAAAAATCCCTATCTGTAATTATTTGAACTAACTACGTAGAACTAGAACAACACAGAGGACATAATGTCGAGATGGTTTTTGCGTCAAGATGGATTTGAGTTGAGTTGGTGACGGTTTTGAGTCGAGATTGGTTTTGAGTCGAGATGGTTTTGAGTCGAGATGGTTTTGAGTCAAGATGGTTTTGAGTCGAGATGGTCTTGAGTCTAGATGGTTTTGAGTCGAGATGGTCTTGAGTCTAGATGGTGTGCGTCGAGCCAGTTTTGAGTCGAGATGGCCCTACACCTTATGTCTATTTGGCGAACCTCCATGGTGCAAGTTTCAAGCTGATTTGCTTAGAGAGGGCAAATATCAATACATATTGGTAATTTTTTTTATTTTGCGAAAATGAGATCTCTATGAAAAAGTTTCAATGTGGTAATGGTTTGCTTGTAATTCTGTAGGTGGGTGAGATTTTAATTAGACTGCGCTATTTTAAACATGTCCTTGACCTTGTTTAATATGCAATCAATTTGAATATGAAAGATGTTTTGAATGAATGGTGTGTTTTAATAACACTGTAAAAATGTTATAAGGCTATAATTTGGGTTAAACATTGTGTGTATGAAACAAAACAACAACAATATCAATCAATGACAGTGACCAGTGTCATTGTTATCAAGTCAATAATCAACCTTTATTTCCACATAATGAAATGATTAATTACTGCCACAGGAACAAGAATAATAACAATTTAATTATACACATTTTAGTAGTAGGCCTAGTTTAATTATTAATGCGACTTGTTCCATTCATTTAAAACCTTTGGGATTTCTTCCATTCCATTCAGGCCTGATTCCATCATTCTTGAAAGGGCAAGGGCACCACGTGGCATTTTCTTCTTGATCAACATGATAAAGGGCACCTCTATGAGAAAATTGTCAATTTCTAGTGAGACTATTTCAGGGGCATGTAGGCAATGACCGGGGGCAACGGAGGCAATCGCCTCCGTTGCCTCCATGAAGTATCAGGCCTGCATAGCATATAAATTTCTTGGTTACATGAGAAAACAAACATTGCTAGTTGTATTTAAGCCTTCACAGAAGATGTGAAAGGCTTCTTCGTCCACTGGACTTTTCAATGCTGGCGAGCCAGTGTCGTCAGTCAGAATGACAAGATGTGAAGATGGACAGATTGCGCTGGAGGGACAATCTGCAGATCCAGATTGAGCGCCCATTCTAGGAATGCTGAGAGCGAGGCTAAAAATCTAAATAATGAGCATCGCAATTTGCAGATTGTGCAAATTTGAGAGTACACTCAACACACACAATCACATGCAGTCATGGCCTACAGCACAACTTATTTTTAATACTAAGTAATAATAATGTAGTACTATTAATACCAATGTACATTTTAAGTTGAATGTAGTACAACATGCACAATGTATAATAGATGTTATTTTTTCATGGGGATAAAGAATACTATTTGTGTTTTTTACCCCATACACCGATGTGTATCAAACACTGTATAGGCCTACTCTGTACTTTCCCGAGTCCTGTGAAAAAAAAATCCTCCGGTGGGATTCGAACCCATGACCCCCGCCATTCTAAAGCAGATGTCTTACCAACTAGACTACCGAGATTGCCCGGCAGCTAGATGCAGTTCGAATCCTATTAGCAGCGGGTACTGCAACCATTATGATGTTAATTTATCAGGATTTGAACTGCCTCTAGCTGCCGGGCAATCTACATGTAGGTAGTCTAGTTGGTAAGATATCTGCTCTAGAATGGCGGGGGTCATGGGTTCAAATCTCACCCGAGGAATATGCCTGTGGATGTTTTTCTCACAGGACTCTGGAAAGTACTGAGTACTGTATACACTGCTTAACACACATCGGTGTATGGGTAGGAAACACAAATAATGCACAAAATAGATAACATTATTTGTAATGATTGTACACATATGTACAATACATTGTACATACTTTACAATACATGTTTTCACTACACTACAGTACATGGAGTCCAGCATGGTGGGAGTCCAGCGTATTGGCACTTTAAGTTATTATTAATGGGGCTAGTACTGGACCACAGACCTGAGGCCAGTAATTTGAGTGTATGGCCAGTAAACTCATGAGGCCACATGCTAGCCAAACTGCCTTGTCTGTAGGGGTTAAAAAAAACATAAACAAAACAACCCTAAAACAAGTTTTGACGAAATTATAATAAGTGGTTATCTTATTTCTTATCACTAAAACTCTGACACGTTTTCAGCTTATGAAGAATACTTTTTGTGTCTTCTGCCATGTCTGAAGGTGTGCTATGATCCTGACTCTTACAATCGCTGATGTCAATGGCTTCTGAGCCTCTGATGTTGACGGATACTGAAGACATTGAGGAGACACTTTCCAGGCTTCAAAGAGAGTGTCGGGACGAGGCTGATGAGTTCCGTCCGAGCTTTTCCTATGGATGTGCAAGGACGAGTGGTGTTACAGTCTGCAATAAGAAAAGAGAGAGAAGGACCCCGAGGAGCACCAGCTCACAGAGTTCAGGTACAGATTTGCCCAGTGATAAAAGTGTTGTTTTTGTAGGTTTGTTTGTTTGTTGGTTTGGTTGTTTGTTTGTTTTTTTGTAGGGGGAATAATAACTGGTAAATTGGTCAAACAGGTCTTTCCCTTTAAGGTGAACAAAGGCAAAAGTTTGATGCTCAAATCTTGCATACAGAAATTGTTTCAAACAAACATGACAAAAGATGTGAGGAACTGTACCAAGTATTTATTTCTTATTACTTAAATGTAATGTTTGAAAAATTGAAGTGCAACAGTTGCCTTGTTAAAGTTACCAAGTTGTCACCAAGTCTGCTGCTGCGGCTGGGTTACCACGTTAACACGGTCAAGCCTACATGTAGGCTGCCCTTAGCAACAGCCTCAGCCGCCAATTCGGAGACGGCCTTAGTCTCAAGTCTATGACTTTTGAAGGCAAGTCTCAAGTCAAATACTCGTGGTCAGAACCGTTTTTAAGGTATTTGTACTCGGCTAGCAAAATATTCATACTCGTAGTCTGTACTCGATACTCGACTTACAAAAGGCTTGTACTCAAAGTCACATACTCGATACGCGATTGACAATGTACTCGAACTCGTTTTCAAATAATAGTGGTCAACATACCACTTTCCTGTTAGTGCCTCTAAATTGTTCGACACTTACACATTGTGAATGCCAATGCAATGATTGAATTGCCAAGGCAGGGTCTGTGTACAGACCAACCTATTACCATCTGTAGAAAATCGGCTGCTGGAACCAGACGGTTGCAAGCTCACTTGTCCATGGCATGTGTAGATGATGGATTGTATGTGTAGGGGTTAGTTGCGTGCTTCAAAAGTTCACAGCAAAATGAGCAGAGTTACATCAGACGGGTCATACTACTGATTTCTGTGTGATTACATGTTGTAATGAAATTTCACAGCCTGAATTTTAAATGGAAGTAGTGGAAGCCTTTGACTTAAATAAACGTGCTCATTGAGACCGCATGAACGGATTTCAAAGAGCTACATGTATCAAGCAGTTTTGTAACATTGCATACAATGCCATAAATATGACTGAAGTAAGACATCACTTAAAAGAAAATGTGTCAAAACAGCTTTTTTTTAAGTGGTTGATGGGAAAAAAAACAAGCGATTTTGTTTAAAATGTTAGGCCAGGTTGTAAGTTTATCTAAATGGTGTTAATGTAGTTTTGTGCCAATGATACATGTATGCCTGGAATAAATGGGAGCTGCTCTGTGGAAAAAGTAAAATTGATGCTAAAATAAGCACACATTATCACCTCGAAATTAGGCCTGGCAATCATGGCAATATTATACCATAAAGAAATATTGCAAAAGGAGGTATAAATACTTAAGTTTTATACTTCATTGTGCAGATTGTAATTTTCTTTTTGAGGTTCTCGTGCTTGATTCAGAGATCCCAGTACTTGGTACTGGGCTGTTGGACTTAGTTCTAGGATACCAGAAAACTTGAATACCTGAATACCCAGACTGTACTTGGATGCTTGTACTCCTACTCGATGGCCCAAGTACTCATACTTAAGTTGGACTCGGCAGTGCTTCGTACTCCGCTAAAAAGTACTTGACTACAGCACTGTGTTTTAACTTTCAAAGGTGCTCACACCCTTAAGACTAAACTACATGTATGTTCGTAAAAACGCTTCACCCCATGAAGTCATTCTTGTTTATTTTATTTCATATGAAGAAATATCTGGAGCCATTCGCCAGTTCAAAAGGACTGAAAGTCAACAGTCTCAGTCATCTATCGAAGTTAAGAAGAAGGCAGTCTCCAAGATTCCTTGTCGGAAAACTGCAAAGACAAATCAGAAAATACAGTTGAGAATTTGTTTTAAACCAAAGTCTGCATCGGGAAAGCCAAGACGAACTAAAGAGAGAGGTGATCGTGGATTGTTCTCTTGTGATGATTGTGGTGACGCATTCACCTTTAGGAATAACCTCAGGCGACATCAAGAACTCCACAAAGTTGCCAGCAACGAGTTTCGCTGCAACGAGTGTGGGAAGACCTTCTCTGCTAAGAGAAACCTTTCCAGACATTTGAAGTCTCACGTGCCCCTTGACCCAGAGGACCGGTCTTACTCTTGCGACAAATGCGATAAGTCGTTCCACCGTGCCAAATACTTGTACCATCATCAAAAAGTCCATGATGCTGCCCGACCTTATGCTTGCCAGATGTGTCCCAAGTCGTTTAAGACACGCTACAATCTTCGGAGCCATGAGGCAATCCACCTGAACTGCAAGGAGTTTGTCTGCCAGTTCTGTGGGATGGCTTTCACAAGGAGCTCTTACCGGACAATACATGAACGAATCCACACCAAGGAGAAACCCTTTCATTGTGATCAATGCAGTAAGTCATTCATTCGGGGTGACCATTTAAAGAGCCATAAGAAGGTTCATGGAAAATAAAAAAAACACATTACTGCTTCGTCCTTTGGATGGGACATAAAGTCGTTGGCCCCGAGCGTTGTGTAATGCACATAAAGGAACCCAGTACACTTACCACTAAGAGAAGTGGTTTACCCCAGTGTCTATGGCAGTGGCTCCCGAATGCGACACTGCACCTTGTAAACCGTTATAAATGGGTCTCTTATTTCAAAAACTTCAACAACCTGTCTTAAATCAATATAATAAGCACCTTGAGAACTTAATTATTAAGGGAATAAAGGTGTGATGAAGAGGTTTTTAACTATTGTTTAAAACCAATGAGGGGCCTGGTGGCCGATAATAGACCTTTCCCATGAAATATGTTAATTGGACAATGCGCGTGCGCACTTACATTTTGGTTGGCAACATTTTGGGAACAGTGCGCCCTTTTGCACGGGACTGATGGAAGCGTGACGCGTACGCGCTTTGTGCATCTGCTTTCTGCACATTTCTATGGCATTTGCCAACCAACAGGGTCTGTACGCATGCGTGAATGTAATTAGCATGTTTCATGGGAAAGGTCCATTGCCCGAGCCGAAGGCGAGGGCAAATGTCGGCCACCAGGCCCCTCAGAGGTTTTAAACGCTAGTTAAAAACCGATTCAACACACCTTTATTCCCATTCATAAATACCTTTTCTTACCAAAAAGCATGAAAAAGTAATTTCTGGGCTTCAAAAGTCACGGCTTTCCTTACTTTTTTTCCTATGTGGGCGCTGAGCGATGTCTGTGTCGCGCGCGTACGCTTACGCGAGATTATTTGCGTGCCTGTCACATAGATTTTATTTTATATCTATGGCCTGCCATGCCTGAGCGTGTGTGCGCGTGCATTACGCAGAAATACGTACTACGCTCGTCACACCAACCGGTTTTAAAACAGTTTTTACCGTGTCTATATCACTCGTTTAAACACGGCCTCTCGACCAATCAGAATGGAGAAACTGTCACAGGTACATGTATTTATTAATGGTAGATACATGCACTCGCGCTATTATTAGGCTTTGGTATTATTATTATTTTTTCAAGGGAAGCTTCAGCGATGTTTCCTTCATATATTCCAGATCACGCAAAGTTTGGAAAGACCAATCTGTCATCAATTAAGGTTGGTTAGTGGCAGCATTGTGCATTCTCTCAATTTTGTGCACATGGGGAGTACCTTGTGTACAGTACCCTATTTTGACCAATGATGTACATGTATAATACACATGTACCTTACTTTAATCATGCTTTAATGTTGTATACAAACCTAGAGTTTAACGGCAGACTTCCACCAAGCATCTTTTGGGGGCAAGAGTTTGTCAACAGTTTCATGTTTTCAAAGCCAGGCATGTGATTTCTCAGGATTTTTCCTGATTTCTTGATGTTCTCAAAACCTGCTTGAGCCTTTACATTTTCTTGAAACAAGTAAAAGCAGTCACCACGTGGAGACGGAAATAGTCCACATTGTGTCCATTCCTGAAGTTTTGCATTTCTGATGATGCACAGAGTTTGTAAACCTCCTGAATTGTAAACATCTGGGAGGTTTTGGGTGTAGAATAAAGGGGAACATTTTGTCAAATCCCATCCCTGCAAAGCAGTACAGGGAATGCATACTGCATGCGCACTACTTTTAAAATTTGAAGACCCTCTCATGCACTGAATTATACTAAATATACTCCTAACAATAGCACACCACACTACTTTTATGGTGTCATCAAAATACCTGGATGCCAGACAAACTTTCTACCAAACACTGACAATGGCTATGTCAGTGAAATTGAACACATTGTCTGAGATCCGTGTACTTGAGATTTATTTTTAGTATTTACATGTATTAGGGCGTAGAGCTGTTGTCAATACTTTTCAAGACTCTCAATCATGGTGGTTCACCATGTAACTATGCCTGAATGTTTACCTGCCGTAGACTGCTCTCCTCATATCTGTCATCAGGGAAGAAGTTCCCCCTTTTGGGCTTGATTCCTACTTGGGCTTCAAGCCCCAGCTCAACATTGGTAAACTAACTGTAAATGCTTCCATTATTTGCACAAATCAAGATATTTGTAATAAAACCAACCTGAACACGGCAGCTCATTTCGTTGTTTTGTTTGAGAGAAAACGGTCAAACTGCATTCAGCATTTGTGTACACATTCCTATAGGCAGAGTTTTCGTCTCACTGAGACGAAAACTAAATTTGAATCTTGTTTCATTTGTTATTTAAAAAGGATAACACTTTAGGCAGAACTATGTCAAGGAAAGTTTTCTACCATATCTTTATACCATGTAAGGTACATGTATATGTAAATCTGTGAACATTTATGTTTTTCTTCTTACCAATGTTGAGCTGGGGCTTTGAATAGTCAAGTTATTTACACCAGGGCCCACTTTCAAAGAGCTGCTTTAGCACAACAAGTAGCAAGCACAAACTTTTTTTATTCTTACCAGACTGAGGTTAACGACAAAAATACCATGTCAACGTGTGTAACTTTTGATTGGTATCCTGCTCGTTTTTCGCTAACCAGCAAATTGTTAAGCAATACTTTCAGCTTAAGCAGCTCGATGAAAATTTAGCCCTGGTGGGGGGAAAAAAAAACATTTAAAAAATTGATGCGTTAATTTCATTTTGACCACCTCACTTTTATTTTATGTAGCTTTTAATGGATTAATTCAAACAATGTGATGTATGTTTATGAAGAAGGTGCCTTACATGAGTTTATTTTAAACTTAGAATTACTTTTTTAGTAGAATTATTTTTTTAGTTGATAAAAATGTACAATTTATTCTCAAATATATTTGTCAGATAAATTTCAGCAATAAAAAACATGTATACATGTTTCAAATGTTTATACCACCAACACTTGTTGGTAATGTTTCATTGAAAAACACAACTTTTACCCAACAGACCTATGTCATGATGCAGCCATCTTGTTCTCCTATTCTAAGTAATGTAACCAGATTGAGATGCGTAGTATTAGAACTACAGTATTACATGTACATTTATTTCTGATTTGCACACAGGGAACACGACAGAAATGAAGGCATCGTGATGAAGATGTAAAACATAGGCCATATCCGAATTGGCAGCTACGGCTACGACTATTGCTATGGGTGTTGCTAAGGACGTCCTATACGTCAACGCACTATACGTCAACGCATGATGACGTGGCGATCCAGTCGTAGCCGTAGCCGTCAATTCGGACACGGCCAGAGTTCGAAACATAATTGATAATAACATACATGTACATTATGGTATGGTTGCTACCGAAATGTATTGTTACCGCAGATCTACGAAATATTCATGTACAAGTAACAGTATAGTCATGTACATACATACGAGATAAGTTTAACAATGGGGGATATTTAACGAGATACGTGCCTGTACGAGATAGTGGTGATTATAGTATGAAACATTTAAGTTGTATGCTCATGTACAAGATTGGCCGTGTACTGTAATTAGTGCATACAGTTTACTGATACGAGAAAAAAAAATGTCATACATACGACGTCATACACTATATACGGCTTGTCTTGTAATCGTAAGACGTAATTTGGATGAACGCTTGTCGGTTGTCGCAGCAATACACGTCCGTAATTTACGAAATACAGAATCACAACATGTTTTCTTCAGTAACAAAAAAATTTAACATAAAAAAACCCAATGATAACAAAGTTTATGATGAATTAAGGCATGAAATAATCGACCACACTTTAAAGGGACACACCTGTGCAACTGTTAAGGATTGCAACGGCGTACACCAGATGTGGCGTGATGGCCATTCAGTTCATTTTAATTCAATGTCCACATTAATATCATTAAATACAAGAAAATACAGTGAAAAGCAAACGTTATTTAAATAGACTGGTGAAATTAAAAACGATTGAGCTTCTGTAAAGAGCTATTTTGTCTGACGTATGGCCTAATTTCATGAAGCTGCTTAGGGACAAAAAGGAGCTACATGTAAGCACAACGGAATTATGCTTACAAGAACAAGGTTACCAGCCAGAATACTATATCACATTTAATATAATCTATGACTGGTTCTGTGACTGGTTTGCTGCTTGTTTTTGCTAAGCAGAACATTTTTAAGCAACATTGTCTGCTTAAGCAACTCTATAAAATAGACCCTTTCCATGAAATATGTAAATTGCACATCGTGCTTGCGCACTAACAGTACTGGTTGGCAAAATGAGGAAACACAGCCCTTTTTTGTATGGGGGCTGATGATGACGCATGTACGCGTTTGTGTATCTGCCTTGTGCGCAACTCTATGGCGTTTGCCAACCAATGGTATTACGCATGCGTGATTGTAAATGTAAATCGAATTTATAGTTCACAGCGATAAAGGAAGGGCGGATTGCCCTTCAAGAAGTATAGTCTCGTTTCCAAGTATAGTCTCTCTAAGGCTAGGAAAAGTCTAAACTAATGAGGTGCTTTTTAATGGCGTGTGGTTGTTTAAATGTTCAATATACGGATTGCGCGACCAATGTTGACTTGCGGTCACGTGACCTCCCGTGGGTATAACGCCATATCAGCTGATGGCAAAATACGTGTAAAGAGATATGCCGTGACACGGAGTGACTACAAAAACAGTCGATTTTACTTTTGTTAAGTGATAAATTAGTTAATCAGCCCCTTATTTGAAGTAGTATGTTGTGGCATTAATTTAAATCACGTCTCTGTTTCATAAGTTAACAAAATTCTACTAAAAAGAGTTTTTTTCGTCATGCACTACCAGCGTCGGACGACTATGTAGCCACCCGCCAGTTATTTTGTTTGTAATGTAGGCCTAAATCACTGCGAAAAAAGGGTAAAGAACGTTGGAAAAGTGAGCATTTATACCAAGCCTTGCGAAATTGCAAATAGACAAAGGAAAAATATGCAAATAGGACAGCAATTTCTGTGGATGATTTCAGCTTCAAAACTTCGACATTTTTGTTTTGAAAAAAAAGTGTGATTGCGGTCGTCTGGCCTAAACGTTCCGTCGTGCACATTTATACGTTCCTTGTACAATTTTCAAGACTTGCTGGAAATGTCCTTACTGGCTTTATTCAGCCACTCGAGGGTCTCTGGTACAAACTGGAATATTTTTCACAGATTTCGAGAAAGAAAAGCCTCGATCGATTAAAACAAATGCAACAACCATCATGTACCGTACCGCACTTTCCTATGGAGGACGTCGTGTGTGTTTACATTTTATACTCACAATAGGTCACGTGACACGGGTCGCGCAATCGGTCTATTGTATTGTTATTGTTTTTATAATTGAGGCAAGAATGACAACATGTAAACAAAGTATGCTTTAAAGACTTGTGTGAAGTGTTTCCCAAAGTAATGACATTTTGTGTGGTGTTATTCGTTGGCTCGTTATAAATTTATAAGCAACACAACAAATGGAAATGTCAAAATTAATACCCACATAAATCCAGCTGAACAAATGTATACTAAAATATACATGTAGGCCTATGTCGCATATTTATATCAATTTTAGTTACTTAGTATACGAACATCGTTTGCCATTACAAAACAAAAATGTTGGAAGTGTTCTGTTCTCCCATTGTTTGAAATTTTATAATTTTGTTTTGCATACTTGGTAGAATTGTTGTGACGTTTTTGATTATCGGTTTTTTATCTGTCATTTCGACCAGCGGATTTTTGTGAAATCTGAAAACCATGTTTTTGATCATTGATTATTGAGATCGTGATTTTGTTGGAAGGATCCACTGACATCTATCATAATGTTTGCCGACGACATCGCAACCACGGTAGTGACTGGTGACTGGATGTTGACCGCCGTTCGTCCGCGGCATAACGTTTGCAGCTTGGGACGCCACAGTACCAACACGTTATCCTTCATGATGAACATCAGGCCGATGAGGGCGCCTTGAAGAGAATTGACGATAACGGCCACGTACCAGAAGACGACGACGTCCACCAAATTGGCGATAAAGAAGATGGACCACGTGCAGCCAGTCAGCACGAGAAGCTGTGATGTAAAGTAAGATGCAGTTTCAAGTTAAATGCAGTGGTGAATGTGAATACCCTGCGCTGCATATATTTTGTTTTACAACACATCATGAGTTACACTAGAAGCCGTAATTCATAGTAGGTTGTTTGAAATCGCAATGCACCAACGGTAAGCCATAGGCCTATCCCATTATTGTAGCTTCTGACCGGCACCCCGAACAAAGATATTGACAAAATGGGAAGACCGCCAACATTAGGGCTATAGATAGCTCAGTTGTTGGAGCGCCGCATGTTAATCCAAAGGTCGCAGGTTCAAAATGTAATTAAAATTTACCCACTCAGTTTCCCTTGTGGTTTATTACTTGACATAAGAGGTTGAGCAACACGTGATTTGCGTAACGTGTGACGCGTACGTTCGGCTATAATTATACTTATACCGAATAAGGAAATAACTTGACACGGTGGCCTACACGTCTATATAATGGTCTAGCCAACGCATGGGCAATCTGCGGTGATTTACCCAAGAGTTCATCTGCAGATTTCTACAAACAGAAAAAGAAACTTACGCGTGTAACGCCGTTACACGTACGAGTTGCCCCTCTGAGGGGCTGCTTATTGCTGAAACAAAATGGAACAGTCTTGCTTGCCTTCCCACAAGATGTTTTATGAAAATCGTTGATAACCACCAACCCAAACCTAGACGTTTATTGGCCTAAATAATAACACGGACAATCTAATCTGTCAACCATGTAAAACAGATCTCCCTATATCCGTTGTAGAGGCTTTTTTTGTGTGTGATGACTATCAAAACCATGGAGGCTGGGTAAATCACGATTGATGATTGTTAATCAAACCAGGCTGGCAAGGGTATTGGCCATGCCTGAGGCTAAGAATCAAGTGCGTGCACCTTTCGGCTTGTGTTTTGGATGGTATGATGGTGGATTACTTTTACCTAAAGTTTGTGAGTAATTACTGGATTCGACTATTAAAATTTATTTGAACATCAACTTCTATACTTGACTTGCCTTTGAACAGAGCAGGATTTCCAACTTGACGTTTCTTGCCATCTGTGACGCGGTAAGCCTCCCCCTGTTCAAGATCACTGTGTAGATCATACTTGCCAGTAATGAACAGTTGACAAGAAGAATAACTGCCACGGGGATACCAAAGACCAAGAGGGAGTGAACGGGATTCTCAATCCAACACCCACTGCCACCGTATACAAGCCACACCCATGGCTGGTCCTGGCTCACCCTCGACATCGAGTAACACACGGTCACTGATAGCGCTGGGACTCCCCAGGCGAACATGCCACATTTTGTCGCCTTAAACCCCCGCATTTCTCCCCGATGGGTGGGTACAGTGTTGAACTTCATCCTGTATGTTAGATCGGCAGCTATCACGCTCATCCAAAAGAAAACAGCCAGCCAAGCGAAGTGCAGCACGGTGGCTCGCATGACGCAGAGCCACGGTACGGTGGTGTTTCCAACCATCAAAACCGCCTGTGCCAGAATCAAAGCCACCATCAAATTCATAGTTAGTTTGCCCGGCTGATTCCGCAGAACAGGAAAGACCGAGTAGGTGAGCAAAGCAATCAGCAGAAAGACAAGTGAAGTCACCCCACCTGCAAAACTGATACTGGATAGTGTGTATTGCCAGTCTGCCGCGACAGTAACAGAAGTATCCACCACGGAATGAAGAAAGTTACACATTTGGAGACTTCCATCTGGTAACTGCCATATGTCGCCGGCAGGGATAAGTCTGCCCGAGCTTTCATGGACGAAGGCGGCTTCTTTCCCAGAGCCTGAAATGAGAAACTCGCTTCGGTTGACAGTTATTAAGGCACAACTGTTTCCAACGAACGGACTGCACAACTTCAGGTACGATTCTATGGACGTGCCATTGATACATCGATGAATCGGTAACTCGTACTTCGTAACGTACATAAATTCTTTCTCGTGGTAGACTAGCCAGCTTGTATTGTAGTTGTGCACGCCATTTATCAGGAGAAGTTCGTTCATTTGCACGTTGGGCAGTGTGAATCCTTCGCAGATCGGCCGCCTGAACAGATAATCATTGTGGGAGGAGGCCACCAACACCAATGATGTTGCATTACATGACCTCAAACTAGACGCAGTAAGTTCATTGTGGTGGAGGGTGTTAAGAACCCTCTGGAGCCGCTCAACGATGGAGTAATCTGCGTGCATAAAAATCTGATCAGCCTGAACATTGGGGTTGCTTTGGTGAGAAAACAGTTTTACAAGACTGACGTTAAAGTTCAGGATGACTTGGATTTGGTTTAAAAGACGTTGAAGGCACTCCCCGGTGTAGTTGCTGTGTGAACTCTTATCGTTGAGATCGACGTAGTCTGTAGCTTCGACACACCCGTCATGATCTAACGTTGTTCCGATTGGGCACGTCAGGTCTCTGCACACTCTTCGAAAAGGATCGTAAATCTGCTTTCCGCTGCAGTTTCCTAACATCTTGGGTGGATCAATATCACCAAAAAAGGAATTCCTCCCAATACTGAATACCGCCCTTGATTTAAAGTCAAACAGGAGAGTAAGAGAGTGTGATGGATGTAGTGTCTCAAAGTGTGGTCCGCATGACGGAGTGTTAGCGCTCGGGTTGTTGCAGTGTTTGCAGTAAGTATTTTTGTAGGCCAAGTTGACAAAGCTTTGGGTATCAAAGCGGAACGAAATATCGAAAACAAGTGACGTGTGATTTTCACAACGCGCATTTTGATCTTCCGTGGCATTGGGAGGACAAGTGTTGATGTAGTTTGAGAAGCAGATGTGTGGATCAGTCTTTATTGTGTCCGCAGATTTTATTTCAAATCTGTTGCACCGGTCAAAATCTGGTGTGCCATGATTTGTAACAAGGCAATCCCACACTGAGAGATGCCAGGGTACTATGTGGTCAACTGGGATTCGATGACAAATAGCACAGTAAACATTCTTAAATACGACGTCGTCTGGGCCATACACCGGCACTTCCAGCAGTTTCTGCGTCCTTGCTAGGGTGTCGTTCTCGCAGTTTTGCCTGATGCCGTCCTGCGGCCAGTCACCGGGACAACTGACGACGGTAACGTAGCCGTATAATCTGTTCTGGGTGAACGTTGGAGAAAAACACTCGAAAAATGGGCTGTACATTGATTCTAAAACAGGTGGGTGTGTTTCATTCACGCAACGATCAAAGTAATCAACGCAACAATCACCATATAGAGGACATTTGTTGTCACAGCGGCAATTCAATCGTGGTAAATCACCTAGTGGTGAACGTTCTTTGCATGCCCAAGGTCCGCAGCGAGTAATTTCATCGTTGCAATCGTCAAAGGAGGCGATCTGCAGAGCTGGACAAAGCAGTTTATAAGTCTTTTTAAAGACATGCCATGTTTATTTATATTTTGTCCTTCTAAAAGCTGTTCAACAAAATTAGACTCAAACAAATGTAATTTTTCAAAAAGGAACTTCCTTGCAGCGTTATAGCGAAAAGTTTCCAGTCAAGATCGACATTATATTGTTATGGATTCAATACCAAGGTACGGCACGCAGACAACGCACCGGTAGCCCTGCTGGCATTAAAGGGAAACATTGTTTTCGGATCTGGGCGCGCTTTTGGGCCATAGACTAATCCGATCAGCTAGTTCATGGGCGTTTACACCACCGCAACTATGACCGCCGCACGCGCGCGTGGAGGCACACGCACTGTGAATCCTCCACGCTGATTGTACATAATGCGTGCTGACGCGCGTGTCGTGTCAATCGCGCTTGAGGAGGCCATGGCTGCAGTGGTGTAAAACGCCATACACACCACCAGCTGTGCTCGGATTCGTGTATAAAAAGCTTTCGTCTTGATATAAATATGGTCGGCTATATATTTCAAAAGTAGAATATAATGATTCACATAAATATCCCTTGAAATTGCGTGGTTTGTTTTAATTTCGTGACAAAAAGAACACGGTCCGCCATTTTGTAAAACCCACTTTTTGATATTCCTTGAAACTGTGTGGTTTGTTTTAATTTCATGACAAAAAGAACACGGTCTGCCATTTTGTTCATTTTGCCATTTTGGTTCAGCTGGTTACACGGTATTTCCGAGAGGCAAATTTCTGTTTTTCAATCACAACCGGGTACTCACAATGTAGGTGTTTTATTGCATGAACAACTTTTAGAAAGGATCAAGAAGCAATTCCAAACAGCATAATTTTAAGAGACTTGAAGGCAACGTGTCCCTTTAATGGAGTTTTACATGTACGTTTACGTGTTCGATAACGCAAACGTGAACAAGAAGGTTACATTGTTGGACACGGAATAGACCTATATAGGCTATGGGTAGTAAGACCAAAGAAAATTATACACATACAAGTACACACACACTGTGGAATCTACAATTGTCCCGGGGGGATAATACAATACAACGTTGGACACATCTGACAATGTCCTTTCAAATTTCAAAAACGTTTGTTTAATCATTAATCCAACATTCAACAAACCATAATCAATGCCAGGCATAACAAATTCCTTTATGAACAAAATGTCAATTTCAATACAAAAATATTCAAACTATTCACCAAGTTGTAAAATTTTAAATACTATTAAAGTAATGGTTAGGGCTGTACGTTTCGACCCCATCAGAGAGAAAAAAAATACTGACGCATAAACAAATATTTAAAAAACTCACTCAGGTCAAAACGGAAGGCCATTATTCCTTTTATGCACCACTTAAGTTGATGAGCAGTTTATATTAATGTTGAAGATGTGCTGTTCTACTATCACCATAATTGGGACATTTACAGACTATGCTGTTTTAATTCCAGGCCTGTGCCACTGGCTTATTATTGTCTTGTTTGTTTAGTAGGCCTATTGTTCATTTTGATTTGCCGAATAAATAATACTAACATTTAACCCCGTAATCGGCTCAATCTTCGTCGCGACGTTTCACGAGCCAACGGTACCAGTCTACCTCACTACACTCTCATCATCCACACTCACGCAACGCCAGCCGCCCCCCCGTCGTCCCCCCCCCCCCCCCCAACACACACCTCTTGCACCACGCGGCTGACGTCATTTCTTATATTTTGCAACTGGTGTATTATAATATAGAACGTCAAAAACTTCAATAATACAAGTTAAGTCCATTATTAGGTGTTCGGGCACTCAGCCCGGAACACCTCTTGGTTTTGTTCGGGTTTTTTTTAGGTGTTCGGACTCGAGTCCGAAGACCTCTTGTTTTTGTTCGTTCTTTTTTAGGTGTTCGGCTAACAGCCGAACAACTATTGTTACTGTTAAGTTTTTTTTCTGCGCATTCTTCCCCCTGAACCTTGTCCGCTAATTTTCTCGAAAAGTGAAGCTTGTATGAACTTGAAACTTACCATGTCCAAAGATATTAGTGAGATGATACCAAAACTTTTTGGAAATGACTCAAGAACGGCAAATGCTACATTCAAAATCTTTAGTGCGTATGAAAAGTCTTGTAATGTTGGACAAATTGTGTGCACAACGTGACCTCAATTGACCTTTACTTCCGGTAGAAACCGGAAGTTGAAGTAACAAAGAATGGTATTTGGGGCTCTAGAGCCAAAGTGAGTAATAATATCAACAAACTTTTAATGAATAATATTTTCTTTAGCTGAAGAGCATTCTAGAAATATGATATATGACGTCATAGCTACGTCACAACGAAATTGACACACAAGGTCGAAAAAAAATATTTTGCTATCTCAAAAACTAAAGCATAAACGGACTTGAAACTTACTATATACCTAGACCACAGTGTGTACATGACAAAGAAAAAGATTTGGAATGATGACGTCATCGATGACGTCATTACATTAAATTGAAGTTTTATATTAAAATATTCATATCTCCAGAATCAGATATGCTACATACATGATCTTTACACCATATGGAAGGTCATAAAGTATTAGATAAATCTTACCCAGGGTGTGACCTCATTTGACCTTCACTTCCGGTCGAAACCGGAAGTAGTAGTTTTTTATATAAAAATCGTTTCTGAATAACGTAAACTTGTGTATTAATATAAAAACTATAATTTTAAAGCCCCTCGACGATTCTACAAATGTTTACAAAGTGTGACCTCATTTGACCTTCACTTCCGGTCGAAATCGGAAGTATAAGTTTGTACAACAAATATATGTATCTTCTTAATGAAACATGGTACATTAATAATCGTTACATCAATTTAAAGCTCTCTGACAAATCTAGATACCATGCAAAAGGTGTGACCCCATTTGACCTTTAGTTCCTGTCAAACCGGAAGTTGAAGTTTCATATGACAAACTTTCATGCATAAAGATAAAAAAAGTACAAATAAATATTTCGCCCGTCAGCATAGCTCAATAGACAAAAAACTTGCACACAATATTGACCTTAAAATATTAATTACGTAATGAAGCCGAACACCGTGAGTTTGTCCACAAACTCTAATTTCTAGTTTTTAATACTTCTTCTCCCTGGCGGTTGTCCACTTTCAAGTGCACACTTCCGAAGGTCATATAACCTTGAAACTTCATACATAGGTAGCATATGGCAAGGAGACGAAACCGTTGTTGTGATGTCATGATGACGTCATCAGGTGTCGAGTTACATTAAATCAAAGTTTACTATTTCAAAAAATCATAACTCTTGAAGTACACAATGGATTTTTACAATCTATACATCATCGGAAAGGTCTATACATCATCGGAAAATTTTTGAAAATTTCAAAAAATCATATTTTAAGAAGTACTTATCACATGATCACAAATCTTACATCAGATTATAGAGAATTGAGCCTTCTCAAACTTTTGCATTGGAGTGAGACATTTTGACCTTTAATTCCGGTTCAAACCGGACGTTTAACGCAAATCGATTGTCCGTGGGCGTTCAAGCGTGTCCGACATTGCCGTACAAAATCCAATGCCATTATACATGTACACGTGCTTGTGTGTGCGTGGCTGTGTGACATCGATGCCCCATTGCTATGCACATTAACCACACGTTGTTCTTAGTCTCTTCTCAAGGTGCATACTCCACGCTTTGTTAGTCTTTAATACAGGGCTTATTTAAACCTTTAAACATCAACAAAAAATCAACCGTTTGAGGTAGGAACATAATTCTTTCGACAAATGTCAAGGTAAGGGAGGGTCTTTCTTTATGACACAATAAGTGACCTCTACTTCCGGTCAAACCGGAAGTAGCTCTTTATATAAAATTGCAAGAGCTAGGATCATGATATTTTCACCAAATACCAAGGTTAGGAAAGGTCATTCTCTGTTGCCCATTGGGTGACCTCTATGACCTCTACTTCCGGTCAAACCGGAAGTAGCTCCTCATGTAAAAGTGGTTATAGTTAGGAACATGATTATTTCGAGAAATATCAAGGTTAGGGAAGGTCTTCATTTGTGAAACAATAAGTGACCTTTGTGACATCTACTTCCGGTCAAAACGGAAGTAGCTCTTTATTTAAAAATGGTGAGAGCTAGGAACATGATTCTTTCACCACATACCAAGGTTAGGGAGGGTCCTTCTCTGTTGCACATTGGGTGACCTCTGTGACCTCTATTTAAGATCAAACCGGAGGTAGCTCCTCATTTATACATGGTAAGAGCTAGGAACATGATTCTTTCACGAAATACCAAGGTTAGGGAAGGTCCTTCTTTGTTACACATTGCGTGACCTCTCTGAACTCTACTTCCGGTCTAACCGGAAGTACTTTATTTAAAAATTGTTAGAGGTTCCCGTCGAAACCAGATGTTCAAATTGAATATTGTATTATAAAGCTCAATTCAACGTATGTTTTTCTTCATATTTTCTTATATTTAAGTTGGATTAACTTTTAATTTCATTTAACTTTTTACACATCAAATAATTTTTAATACATCAGACTCCGAACACCTAGTTTTTGTGATGCCACAAAAACTCATTTCTAGTTCAGACATGTATTTGTGTTAATCTGAATAACGGACTGTTAGTTTTTTATCATTTATATATTTGTTGTTTTTTATCATTTATATATAAAGCCCCAATTTCAATATGAATATACGGTTTTGCCATTATATGGTTTGCTCTTCAACATTTAGTTTAGGAATATATTTTTATAAGTGGTAGTTTAGTCACATACGGCCCCTCATAGTTTAAAAATAGTTCAACCTTCAGCATTTAGTGGGTACATAATAGTATGCGTGTTGGTATACCACAACCGTTTCCATGGTCACATTTACAATGGCAGCGCATATATACCATGTTGATGAGAAATGACGCAGCGACGATATCATTGAAACCCATGATATTGAGCTTGCATTGATGTCTTTTCCTTCCTCCATGATGTCATCTTAGTATTGGCAACGCAGGTATGTTTGTTCTGTCTCGCAAAATTTGTAGGACAGGGCAAAAACTTTGATTGTATTTCACATGATACTGGTAGGCTAGTATTTACTACAAATCGAAATAACGGCGTGTTGTATTGATTTGAACTGACTTGAATTGAATTGAATTGAATTGAATTGAATTGAATTTTAAAACGGACGAATATGCTCGGTTTTTGGCAAAAAGAGGCCCCCAAATGTCGCTTCACGCAGTTGTTCAGAAGGAAAGCACACCAGCGGGACATTACATGCACATGATCTGACGTTCTATCTTTGTAGTTTGGGGTATATTTTTGGGACTGAACTAAATCAAGAGAGCGATATTATGGACGTTTTTTTTACAAAGTGAAATTCCGCATTACTGCTTTGTATCCGGTGACGGTGACTGTGTGTCATTCCAATGTGTTTTGAATAAATTATCTCTCCCCCCCCCCCCCACCATTTTCACTGACAGCGACGTACATTCAATGCGGTCGGCCCTTCAATGCGGAAGGCCCTTCAATGTTCTTAATTGGCATTGATTATAGTCAACGGTTTTTACTCATTTACGCGGCCGCTTGAACAGCAGCATTATGTATTATAATGTGTTTTGTCTCGGAGGGGAAGTATATTAGATAGAAACCTGCCCCAATGCGCAGAAACAAGACGTGGCGAGATATAAACGCAAGTCTCTTCACAGCACAGCAGCGCCGTAACTAGGGTAAAATTTGAGGGGGGCACAGGGGGTGCACCATTTTTCCTAGGGGGGCACTTTGGCCAATTAAAACTGTAGTTCCCGTTTGTACTTGTCCTAAACAAGCCCATTTTCAGTGTTTTCTGAGGTGTTGACGTAAAACAAAATACATTATGACTTGTGTGTAAATAAATTCAAAATCGTTCTAAAAACATCGAAATTACTACGTAAATGCTTATAAAATGTAACATTTTATTCTGGTAATTTTTAATCTCAAAAGTCCAGATTTGAAATGGGGGGGGGGGGGCACGGGGGGGGGGGGGCACGGACATCAGTTTTGGGGGCACGTGCCCCTCCCCCTTAGTTACGCCACTGCAGCACAGCTAAGAACAGGGAGGAGTAAGTGAATCCGTTGCGAGACAAGCATAACTGCCTCTTCTCCTGTTTGAAGCAATTAGGCTATAGTTAAGTGTCTTGCTCAAGGACACAGGTGTCATGACCGGGATTCGAAATCACATCCTGATGACTAAGCCACCAGAACTGATGTCTTATTTACATTGTTGGGAAATACCTACCTTGTAGGCCTAATTAGGTGCTATTTGAAAACTCCTCTTTTCATCGACTTGATTAGCAAATGAACCCAGTTTTGAGTTTCGGCAAGAATTGCCTGGTTTTGGCATGGCGAATTAAATATTCCTTACACAATATATTTCAGATCCTTGGGTCCTTTGGTTTGGATATCAAGCAGAGTGTATAGGCCTACCGCAAATCTCCAACCTCGAATACGTCACATAACTGTCCTTAAATTTTTTTTATTGTCTAGTCTTTTCATCAGATTTAAAAATAACTTTCAGTTTATAAAATTATCGGTTTTCATATGATACCAAGTATATATCGTTTCAATCTTTATTGACACAGGCGTCGCAACCAAAGGATAAACAGACCGAATGCGCGACCAATGTTTTCATGTCATCACGTCATCTGAGCTGATGGCAAACTACGTGTAAATACATGCTGTGTCCGACAGAGTCACACCAACAGTCGGCTTTTGGTAATAATAACACAGTTACTAAGCCCTTCTATCAAAGTTGTTGTGACATTGATTTCAATCACTGTTTCATAAACCACAACGATTCTACTACAAAAGGCGTTTATTTTGAGTTATGCACTACCAGCATCCGACGAGGATGTAGCAACCCTCCTGTTTTTTTTTGTAATGTAAACTACTGAAAAAAGGGCGGAGGAATTAGAAGTGAAGAACGTTGGAAAAGTGAGCAATTATACCTTGCCTTGCTGAATTTCAAATAGACAAAGGAATATGTTTCACAGATTTCGAAAAAGAAAAGCCCTCGATCGAATATTAAAAACAAATGCAATAATCATCATGTACTGTACAACACTTTCATACAGAGGACGTCGTGTTTGTTTACATTTAATACCCACCACATGTCACGTGACATGGGTTGGGCAATTGGTCTATTGTGCATGGGTTACATTGTCAAGAAACGAAGCATACACAAAACTTGTAGGTATTTAAAAAAAAAAAAAAAAAAAAAAAAAAAGTACTAAAACAAAACAATGAAAATCAACTTACCCGGAATTAACATGTACCCTAAAAAGCAGAACAGTCCAAGGGACAATCTTACTTCTAAAAACGCCATGTTTTACTACTAAAATTAAGAGAGACCAGGGCAAGACTACACGTTCAAATCCTGCACCGTTTCGACTACACAGACCGATCTGTCGATGAATCCACACAGAGATGGGATTAAATACTATTCATGTTGCGTAAGTCTTGGATCTCAACGCTGATTGGGTGATTGGGGAAAATACATCAAACCTCTACACTTATCTACATTTTAGACCTATTGCGCGAACCACGTTACGTGACCTGTAGTGGGTAAATGTAAACAAACACGACGTCCTCCATAGGAAAGTGCGGTACATTACATGATGATTGTTGCAGTTGTTTTATTCGATCGAGGCTTTTCTTTGTCGAAATCTGTGAAAATATTCCAGAGTTTGTACCAGGGACCTTCGAGTGGCTGAATAAAGCCAGCAAGGACAGTTCCAGCAAGTTTTGAAATTCTACAAGAAAATTATGTTCACGTTGCGGTAGTAATAGTCCAGTTGCACGACGGAACGTTAGGGCCACACGACCACGATAACACACTTTTCAACACAAGAATTTTACAGTTTTGAAGCTGAATTCAGCAAAAGAAAAGGCTTTCCAAAACTGTGTGATTCCTTTGTCTATTTGAAATTTTCGCAAGGCTAGGTATAAATGCTCACTTTTCCAACGTTCTTTACATTTCTGTTTACAGTGATTTACATTACAAACAAAATCAAAGGAGGGTGGCTACACCGTCGTCCGACGCCGGTACTGCATAACTCAAAATAAACCTGTCTTGTAGCAGAAATGTACTTGTAGTTTATGAAACAGTACCGGTAATCAATGTTACAACATACAACTTTGACAAAAGGGCTGGGTAACTATGTTATTATAACCTAAAGCCGACTGTTGGTGTGACTCTGTCGGTCACAGGACTGTTCCTTGCTCCTCACAACATACAACTTTAATAAAAGGGCTGGGTAACTGTGTTATTATTACCTAAAGCCGACTGTTGGTGTGACTCTGTCGGTCACAGGACTGTTCCTTGCTCCTCACAACATCCAACTTTAATAAAAGGGCTCAGTAGCTTATTATTACCCAAAGCCAACTTTTGGTGTGACTCTGTCGGTCACAGCATGTGTTTGCACGTAGTTTGCCATCAGCTCAGATGACGTAGTACCCACTACAGGCCGCGTGATTACATGTAAACATTGGTCGCGCAATCCGTCTACAGTCTAATAGTAATCACATACACCAAACAAATTAAAGATATTTATAAGAAATCATGAAACTTTAGTTTGTGGGATAGGAAATACATAGTAGTTTTCTAATCAAACAGTGAACCATTTAACACGAAGATTTTTAGACAACATAAGTAAGGCTCTGAACGATTTAGATTTTGCCAAAAGATTCAGGCGTTTGAATCCTTTTAGAAATGTTCATTTTGCTTGTTGATTTTTAAAAAATTAGTTCAATGTGATTGGATTTGTTTGTTAATTGCCTGTAGTGTTGTTATTGTTCTGGTGTACAATTAATACTTTTTACAGGATTTATTTATGACATTTTTTTCCTAACTTAGTTATTTTTGGCTGAAATTTATTATGCAAACTCAAAGTCAAACGTGCACATTGCCAGTTGATAGATATAACCCCGATGAAACGTACAAAAAAGAAGAAAAAACGAAGGAACGATTAATGTAAAGACAGGCGACCGCAAAATGCGACGGCACGACGCCACGCGTCGCAGCGCGACGGCACTGTCACTGTATTAAAGCAATGGCAAAAATAGGCAACAGCACGATGCAAGAACTCGACGCAACGGGCATTTGTCGTTTATAAGACACCATACTGTACGGCCATCGCAGACTTGAATTTTGAAGAAGAAAAAAAGTAGGTAAAATAACATGCGTCTTTCAAAATGGCTGCCATTATTTGTTATGTGCCTGTACCTGTTTCAAATGAGGAATCTGCAAATACCCTAAAACCAAATATCTTTCTCATGACATAATTTCATGCTTGTATCATCAAATGCATATCCCATCCGACCTACCTGCTGTAGTAACAGATTTATCTCATGTGGTGAACATAATAGCTTATCAATAGCCCAAACCTCATCCACTCATTGTTGACACTAGTTGTGTTATTATAAATTATTCATAGACTTAAAAGGTATAATATAGGATTGGTAAAGCTAACAGTGCAGTGTTCTTATTTTGTGTGATTCAAATATATACATGAAAAAAACAAACTTGTGAAAATTTGGGCTCAATCTGCTGTGTGAGTCGGGAGAAAATAGCAAAAAACCATGCACATTTTCCAGTGTAAGCACATTATCCCTATTAATTTCGATTGTTACAATCGAAATTAAAATCGGGGTCTTCAAGTTATATTTTCTCAACTTTGACAGAATTTCAGACAGAAATATTTCTATAAAATTGGTACTGGTATGAATTTCATTAGCAGTAAGCTTCCAGACTACTGATACAAACATTGTTTGATGAATACAATCCTGTATTCTAAGAACTTTATAGTTACAAGGAATGATAATAATTATAATATACTTATCATGTTTCTAACACTAACATGTATTTTGGCTTTACTCCATAACTGCATGTACATGTATTTGTCAGTTGTTTTCTTCTTCTTCATAAAAGTATGAAATAATTTCCCAAAAATAATTGTCAATACTGAAATCCATTACGTCAGCCTATTATAATAGGGGTATCTTTTGATTCTATGCCCACATAATTTCCCTGCAGACCTAATTAATGCCTGGTGCAGGTCTATGTTTCTTTCTCTGAATGAGTGAGGGTCAGTAAACACATTAATTGATAGACTTATTGTCTTGGCTTAGAGGACAAGCCTATAATCATGGGCACTCCAAATAGTAAGAGAAACAAGCGCCATCCTCATGAACACTGAATAGACCGATCGCGCCACCAATGTTTACATGTCATCATGTGACCTGTAGTGGGTACTACGTCATCTCAGGTGATGGTAAACTACGTGCAAACACATGCTGTGACCGACAGAGTCACACCAACAGTTGGCTTTTGGTAATAATAACAGTTACCGAGCTCTTTTCTTAAAGTTGGATGTTGTGACATTGATTTTAATCACATTACTGTTTCATAAACTACCAGTATTTTATAATTATAAAAGAGGTTTATTTTGAGTTGTGCACTACTGTCGTCGGACGGCACTGTTTTTATACTGCTTGTGCGCGTTCAGGGGGGGGGGAAGGTTATAATTCCATGTACAGCAACAGGCCCGCTGTGATTATGACGAAAGTGGCCCTTTCAATTTCAAAATTACCGAAAAAAATTCACCGTCTGCTGAGTATCTTGTTTATTATCTCCCTTTTCACCGAAACGATTCCAGAAAGGAGCTTGTAAGAGACGGTTGTTGCCGACTATTTACTGTATCAATTTTCATTAAAATAATCATTTTAAATTGATTACATCAATGTCATTTACATACATTTAATTTGAAAATCTCGGATTATTTTTTTGTTTCTTAATGCCGCGTTATTGGGTTCAGAAAACGGAGGGAATAGGACTTTTACAATAGCATTATACAGTTCCACTGAATATTAAAAAATAACAGCAATGATGTTGAAACCCTTCATACAGCCCTTAAACATTGTATAGGTAACCAAAGATATCCACAAACCACATGTTCCTAAACCTGAACACTATGAACTGGATATTTTGACCTTCCCAACAATGCCTTCTTTTCTTTCCCAGACGGCAACCAATCAACCGAATTACAAGTCCCAGTGTTAAACCATTTACCAGGGTGACATTGACCTTTGACCTTTCCCTCAAAAAACAATTCCAACTTTCCTTTCCCCAGGGGCAACCCCCACCCAAGTTACAAGTCCAAATGTCAATTCTAACTGGAGTTAAGGTCCGGAAATGAAAGTGTCCAGCCGGCTGAGAGATAAAAAGTACAAAATTAGACCTTATAAATGAGTATTGTAGCGGCGGTACCGATCGGCCAGCAGAGGGCGCACACGACTCAACGTGGAGTTGGTCGGTGCGGGCCCCTGCTTGAAGAGGCGGGCCCCTGCTGGAAGATTTGACCGCTAGACCGGAGAAACGTGTCCTAAACGTCTCGCATTGTTGTCACTTGTAAAAATAGATAAGTCTGAGTAAAGCTCCCGTTGTAGTGTAGTAAAAACAGAATTGTGTATGGAAGGCTATAATTTACTGTGTGGATTCACGCCAGGAAAGTTTTGATACAATGGTGGCAGATGGGATAGTTCTTTTGACGAACGACCAGGAGAATTAAGGTAAAATTCTTGGGGTTTTTTTGCCGATGATGGCAACACGAGGCAAGGGAGGGTCGGTGCCCGACTCGCCGCAGGGCGAGGATATGGTCAGGAATGAAAACCATGGAAGGGGCCAGTCTAGCCAATCTGACAGTGGCTCTTATAAATACGGTCGACGAGGAATTTTTTTAATGAGGGCTCGCTAAAGAAACCGGGAGAGCTCGCAAAAGAAACCGGGAGGGCCCCAAAAAATTGTCAAAATGCTAGAACCCGATATTGCTTTGGGTAGGTGGATACACCCCAACCTAACTTTGGGGGATTTTAACCAAACTACTGATGGGTATAGGGTTCATTCAAGGGGGCTGGGGAGTATATTGACATGACATGATTGACTTCTACGCCTACCCAAAGACATTCCGAACCATTTCACCCCACTGACTTTCATACACCGGTCGCTTACTCCGATTTGGATCAGCTCCGTGACACCCACGTCTTCACACTGGATCCATGGCCCTCCTCAAGGCCATCCCATTCCACATACATGTACACTCACACACTGGATGCATACTCCGACCATGTACAGCTCTGTGACACCCATGCTTTCAGTAGAACTGTCTGAACTGCACAACCCTATGGCGGGATCGACGTACTGCACAACCTTATGGAGAGGAGCGCTGTACTGCACAACTGTATGGGGAGGAGCGCAATGCTACACGACCCTATAGGAAGGAGCCAGTAGAAATGCTCCACACTGCACAACCCTATGAGGGGAGCGCCGTACTGCACGACCTTATGGAGAGGAGCGCTGTACTGCACAACTGTATGAGGAGGAGCGCAATGCTACACGACCCTATAGGGAGGAGCCAGTAGAAATGCCCTGCACTGCACAACTATACTTGTACGGAGAGTAGCGTCATACTGCACAACTGTATGGAGAGGAGTGCCATGCTACACAACCCTATAGGGAGTAGCCAGTAGAAAATTAATGCTCCGCACTGCACAACCCTATAGGGGGAGCGCCGTACTGCACAACCTTATGGAGAGGAGTGCCGTACTGCACAACTGTATTGAGAGGAGCGCCGTACTGCACAACTGTATTGAGAGGAGCGCCGTGCTAAACAACCCTATAGGGAGTAGCCAGTAGAAAATTAATGCTCCGCACTGCACAACCCTATAGGGGGAGCGCCGTACTGCACAACCTTATGGAGAGGAGTGCCGTACTGCACAACTGTATTGAGAGGAGTGCCGTACTGCACAACTGTATTGAGAGGAGCGCCGTACTGCACAACTGTATTGAGAGGAGCGCCGTGCTGCACAACTGTATTGAGAGGAGTGCCGTACTGCACAACTGTATTGAGAGGAGCGCAGTGCTGCACAACTGTATTGAGAGGAGCGCAGTGCTGCACAACTGTATTGAGAGGAGCGCCGTACTGCACAACTGTATTGAGAGGAGCGCCGTGCTGCACAACTGTATTGAGAGGAGTGCCGTACTGCACAACTGTATTGAGAGGAGCGCAGTGCTGCACAACTGTATTGAGAGGAGCGCAGTGCTGCACAACTGTATTGAGAGGAGCGCCGTACTGCACAACTGTATTGAGAGGAGTGCCGTACTGCACAACTGTATTGAGAGGAGCGCCGTGCTGCGCAACTGTATTGAGAGGAGTGCCGTACTGCACAACTGTATTGAGAGGAGTGACGTGCTGCGCAACTGTATAGAGAGGAGTGACGTGCTGCACAACTGTATTGAGAGGAGTGCCGTGCTACACAACTGTATTGAGAGGAGTGACGTGCTGCACAACTGTATTGAGAGGAGTGACGTGCTACACAACTGTATTGAGAGGAGCGCCGTACTGCACAACTGTATTGAGAGGAGTGCCGTGCTACACAACTGTATTGAGAGGAGTGCCGTGCTGCACAACTGTATTGAGAGGAGCGCCGTACTGCACAACTGTATTGAGTGGAGCGCAGTGCTGCACAACTGTATTGAGTGGAGCGCCGTACTGCACAACTGTATTGAGAGGAGTGCAGTGCTGCACAACTGTATTGAGAGGAGCGCAGTGCTGCACAACTGTATTGAGAGGAGCGTCGTACTGCACAACTGTATTGAGAGGAGCGTCGTACTGCACAACTGTATTGAGAGGAGCGTCGTACTGCACAACTGTATTGAGAGGAGCGTCGTACTGCACAACTGTATTGAGAGGAGCGCCGTGCTGCGCAACTGTATTGAGAGGAGCGCCGTGCTGCGCAACTGTATTGAGAGGAGCGCAGTGCTGCACAACTGTATTGAGAGGAGCGTCGTGCTGCACAACTGTATTGAGAGGAGCGCCGTACTGCACAACTGTATTGAGAGGAGCGTCGTACTGCACAACTGTATTGAGAGGAGCGTCGTACTGCACAACTGTATTGAGAGGAGCGCCGTGCTGCGCAACTGTATTGAGAGGAGCGCCGTGCTGCGCAACTGTATTGAGAGGAGCGCAGTGCTGCACAACTGTATTGAGAGGAGCGCCGTACTGCACAACTGTATTGAGAGGAGTGCCGTGCTGCACAACTAGATTGAGAGGAGCGCCGTACTGCACAACTGTATAGAGAGGAGTGACGTGCTACACAACCCTACAGGGAGGAACCAGTAGAAAACAAATGCTCCGCACTGCATAACCCTATGGAGAGGGGCGCCATACTGCACAACCTTATGGGGCGTAGTCCGTGTTGATGCCCAGCAATGTATGACCGATGGGCACTATCATGCACAAACATCTAAGACAAAGCCCTAGGATCAACAACCACAGTGGCAAACGGACCCAAAACCAGAGACGAAGAGACCACCGGAGGTACATGCAACCACGGAGGCCTTTTCAGCAGTGACTACGCAGAACATGCCAGCGGCGTCACCCGGGATCAAGTAGTTTGCCATCAGCTGAGATGACGTACATGTAGTGCCCATTACAGGTCACGCGAAGACAAGTAAACATTTGTCGCGCAATCGGTCTATTGTTTGATTCATGAATGCAGCATAACCTACTGATCTACAATCTTCCAATCAAATGACAAGAATCTATACTTTGGTGTCGTACAGTATTTTATTATGTAATTATCATTAACCTTCATTTGACAACCCGCAAAATAATGTGCTTGCATTTGTAAGTTAGCTTGCTAGTTCTTTTAAGAGTTACCCATGAGTAAAAAATGATCAATATTCCTCTTGAAAAGGAAGTCTTAAAGGGGCTGTGTCGTCATGATTACAGCTGGAATAACCCAGTTACTATGCAGGCATGCGCACCGGCGGTCACATCACAGTTTGACAAAGACGGCACTCTGTGATTTGACCGCAAGCGCGTGTGTGCAGTATCTTAGAAAGAGTTTATACTTCCATGCACAGCCACAGGCCTGCTATAATCATGATGACACAGCCCCTTTAAAGGTGTAATATTCTTTGAAAAAAACTCTGCATAGATCCACACAAAAATGTTTACCTTTGGATTTCATGTGAAACTTGACTGAGGCACACGGCAGAAAAGGATCGTAAAGGGACTCACAAAAGTATAATACTGATTTAAGAAATTATTGCCGTTTTGAAACTTTTAACTCAAGTAATTTTGTCTGTCTGCAAGTAAACTTTTGGTAATTATCTTAATATTTGGTATGGTGATCTTGGAAGACAAGACATCACTACTTACAATTTAGTGATGAGCCCTTATAGATGGGTTGCAATATACGCCATCTTTGATGACAGTTTGTTTTGGCCTGTGGCCGCGCCAAGCTCTGTATTAGTTTCAATGCAGCTTGAGTTGCCTACCAACCAATTATGGAAGGAGTTTATGAAACGAACTTGTGCTTTGTGCAGTAGTAACGCACAACGCTTAAAAATGTGCAGTCACTGTCATCAAAGATGGCTGATTTTCCCATTGATTACATCATGTGCAACTCGTCTATTAAGGGTTAATTATCAGAGTGAAAGGATAGGCTGTGTCCTAAATAACCTTCATTAGAGGCTGTGGCTGCCACTACAGCTTGATCGCCACATTAGCATGCATGAAAGCATGGGAGGGCGAGGCCAAAAACAACAACAGCCACAGTTGCATTTCAAAAACAGAATGGAAGCCAAATAAGGCCATGATACTTGTTTATTTGATTTAAAGGGGCTGTGTTGTCATGATTGTTGCACTGAATGGAATAACCCAGGTACTAGGTGGCGTGGAACCGGTAGTCACATCAAAGTTTGACAATAGCCGGCACCCTTTGTGATTTGGGTATCCAAATCAGTATCTGGGTGAGAGTTCATCTTTCCATGCACAGCCACAGGCCTGCTATAATCGTGACCACACAGCCCCTTTAAGCCCCCATAAGATGTTGTGGAGCTGTTCGAATATCCACCATGACTAAAATGGGTATTTTAAACTCCCACTCCTGCCACTGAGCTGCATAACATTTATGTTAATCAATCTGAAACAGAGTTGCTTGTTTACCTTGATTTAACTAGAATAAGTGTGTACGAGACTCTAATATTATTATTATTATAAAAGTGACAGCAGCTTTGTCAATATGGCGATGCGGTACCATGGCTTGATTCAACTAGTCTAAGCTTACAGTAGCAAAAGTTATACCAACATTACCAATTTTAGATGTTTCTAGATTGACAGATGTTTCTAGATGTTTCTATCAAGTATCCAAAGCAATAACATTTACATGTACCCAAATTACCAATGCTGTATTTTGTTATGTACTAGACCTTGTAATGTACTCGACCTTAAGGCGTGTAAGGCTTCATGTCACGTCTTTATCCAACATGGGGCTTTTTTCCAAATATCTCGACTATTGAGAACGCTATTCAAATATACCATGAACACAACATAGTTTTGTTTATCTCCTTTGAAAAAGAGAGTAATCATGCTAGTATTGACCTAATTCAACCAACATCATCATCACATTAATCTTGGTTGCGCCCTTTTGGGAGTCAATGTCCCTGTGTGTTATGCAGTGCAGTGTGAATTTTGGGCGATGCACCAGTTACATGCATACCTGTTGACTCCCAAAATGGTCAGTGTGGCACAGTCACTACATGTGACGTGTGTGCAACGAGTCATTAAGTAGATAAAATAATATGGTACAAATGCTCATACCTTATCATTCTGTACTTTTTGAAAAAATTATATTGGGGACCTCGGGTTTGCCCTTAACATTTACAGTCACTAGCCAGCCGGACCAGTTACCTTGTCATTTCACAAATCCGACTTCATATAAAACTACATGTAGTCCATACTTCGTATTAAAATACGGATGCTGTTAAACCACTTGGAGAGAATTTTGACTGGTCCTCAGGTTTTTAAACTAAAATTTGGCCAGTGGAGCACTGGGTCCTTAAACTCAGATTTACCAAGTAAATCCATTGTTTTCGGAAATTAGCACATGCTCAGAACTTGGTAAACAATGAACGTTTACCTGTGTGTCTGCTGCCAGATCGTGTTCCAAAATCTCTCATTTACCCGATGCAGACATTGTGCCATGACAGTCAAAGATGCTCATCACTTCCAAAAATATTTGCTGTGGGAATTACTGCATAACCGACTCCTTAGCAATTGCCTTATAGAAAACAAAACAAAACAGGGAATACTTTAGAACCTTGAGAAAGGGTAACAAGGCAATGTGGAAAAAATTGCTGCCAGAACCCAACAAGTTTCTATGTCACACTAAGTGCCATGGGTTCTTGTACATGTGTGTTTCACAACATAGATGAATCTGTCCAAATCCAGAGAGACAGACACCAACCAAAGTAAAAGTTTGTAAGGTTTTAGGGCTTTAGGACTGTTGGCGCAGCATTAAGTTATTTTATTCATTCTTATTCCATATTTTTTTGTCAACGTTAAACGCTATCATACTGCAACACTTTCTGGAAGGTACTATCTTCTTTTTGTATAAACTAATACTATGTATGTCATGTATTATTGTGGATGCATACTGTCCCACGAAAAAAATTAATAACACAACCACGACAACTGCAAGCAGTTTCCAAAATAACATGGAAAAACATATTTTTGTTTGAATACAATCAAACAGAAAGACCTAAATTTCAAACTTTGGCACACAAATTCTGCATTTATATAACATGTATGAGTTAATTCTGATGAAACAAACAGAAAGTAGTGAAATACTTTTCATTGATATTTGCTTCTCATGGAAAGGAACATAGAAAGCCCCAAAAGTTTCAAAATTGGAGTGCAAGTTGTGTGCATGTCTGATACAAAAACATAACTTTTGGTAAATTAGCATTTTCAAGATCACCCAACTTTTCATTGGCTAATTGATGGTAAAAAAGTATTGATTTAAATATTATATTGCTATTTTCGTTTAGTCAGGGAAGTTTATTTAACTTTCATTTTAGCCACTGAAACAAATAAAAAAATGACAAAGAATTTGTAATTCAGTTCGTTAATAGATTACATATGATAAGCTTTTCAGTTTTGAAACATTTTCAATTTCTAAAAACGGAAAATGTTACTTAAGTTTTGGGAAAACACAGAAACAATTACTAGAACATGGTTTGAACATGCAATCTCCTGATTAACATGCCGACAGTTACCTGCTTTTCCTCCACAATCTGTCCCCAGTCCAACTTTGCAATTCTTGGAATGACATCCTTCAAGATTTCCTGAGCATTTGCAGCATTTTCTTTAAACGTTTTCATCACCAATTCCACACTCACCTAACACAGACAGAGTCAACAATACAAAATGCGTTTCATTATTGATGCTACGTAGAGAAACTCATCAAGGTTCCCGGAAGAAGGGCAAAAGGCTCAATGCCCTTCTTCCGGGAACACAAAGTACTTTCTGTCCCTAACAGAAGGTCGCTAGCAATATGTAAGCATTTTATGAGTTGCTCTTCTCTTGGCATAACTACTGAAGTTCCTTATGAGCATGGTGAACACAACTTCTTTATTAACCCTGCACTATCTTAACTTTCAATATCATCCACTGATGTTTGGAATGATATAAGCTTTGCCAATGTAGTACAGTGAATGTGAATTATTTGATTGTGAAAACTCATTCACTGCCCTCAGGATTTGAGCTTAGGATTTTAGGCAATAACCTTTGAAGCTCTTGACCTTCCTTTGCACATCTTAAGTACTCACAAAGATGCACAAGAGATGCCTTTTAACGGTAAAGTCATCAAACTAAAGGGAATTTTAGGTTGAAAACTTAAGCTTTTGGTCCCTAAGTAGCAAACAGCATGCATCATTTTGTGTTTTACCCATACACCAATTTGGGTCTGTTAAGCATTGTATACTCCCAACCCCCCCCCCCCAACCCCCCCCCCCCCCGTGTCCTGTTAAAAACCTCACATGTAAATTAAACATCTATAAATGTTCGAGTGGTCGTGGTGGCGTAGTGGTATCTTTCCTCGTCTTCCACCTCTAGGATCCCTGGTACAAATCCCACCCGAGGGCACTATGTGGATTGGGTTTTTAGTCCCTACCTGAAAGCATGGGCTTCCCCTGGAGAAAAATCTTTGGGGTTTTCCTCACACATCTAAAACTGAAACTTCCTTCTTGTCTTCTCTCCGTGGGGTTCTTGGCTATTATATTGTGTAAGTTAACTTTTCTGAGAATCCTTGGCTTCCCAACCAGAACTAATTCGGTCTTGTGGTCTGTACTTCAGTTTTAATGGTGTGTCATGGCCGAGCAGTCAAAGGCAATGGACTCAAGCTCTGGTGTTTCTGATCAGCAGAGTGCATGGAGTGTGGGTTTGAGTCCCAGTCTTGACACTTGTGTCCTTAAGCAAGACACTTAACCATTATTGCTTCATCTTTCAGTCTTATATGTGCGCAATATAACACTACGATATTAGTATTATTATTGTCATATAATTTACAATTCACTCACATGCTCAGTACCCACATCCCTCCAAGAGTCAAAGTCTGTCGGCAGAGCAATGGCCCCGTAGCACAGTCCCATCTCAGCAGCTAACACCACTTCCGGAACAGTGGTCATATTAATCACGTCTCCGCCCCAAGATCGGAACAATTTGCTCTCTGCCCGGGAAGAAAATCGGGGCCCTTCGACGGTCACGACAGTACCGGTGCGGTGATAATTCATACCGAGTTGTCTAACTGACTCAATCAATATCTTTGGAACAAGTAAAAAAAAAATATCTTTGAAAACGCTGGCTTAAAGACGCCCACTCGTCACCATTACCCGAAGATTATTTCTGTGGCACAAAACGATCATGTACTCGTACATAGTTTACCAGTCAAAGGTGATCTTTTGTGGCACGAATTTGTTTGTCACGCATTGACGAGTGGGCGTCTTTAATGATAGGCAAGTGATGATGGTGGTATATTTTTTTATAATTACCACGTTTAAGGGGCTGAAAATTACCTAAAAGGATACTTAATACAGATCGACCTTTTGCATAAATATGTCTAGACTTCTTGTTATTATCTTTGCATTGATACAGTTTAGAAGTAAAATATATCATGTTGTATTTTTTTACAGAAAATCGGTGCAAATGAAAGAAAGAGTTTCCTGCACACTAGTCAGGTCCCAAAACATGTTCTCTTCAGAGGACTAAATTTGTATGACAGGACTTATAACATCGTCTTACTTGTCGTGTCTTTTCACAAAATGGTGTGTGCATGGGAATGTGGCAGATCCCTTTTGGGCTGTTTGCTTTGCCATCATAGAATGACTGCTCTCGTTTGGTTGTCCGATCTATAAATTGATCCAGGATGACAATTTGGCCGGGATGGATGTGTTCCTGGAGGGTAAAATTAAATGTAAATATTAAATCAGCCTTTAAATTCCTTCAAGAAGTAAACATAAAGAAAAACAGCAGAAAAGCTGGACAACTCCCCCCCTTCCCCCCCCCCAAAAAAAAAAAAAAATAATAATAATAAATAAAAGTAACTAAAATAAATTAAAAAAATATAAAAGTAAAAAAATAAATAAATAAATAAATAAATAAAAATAAATAAATAAATAAATAAAATAAAATAAAATTAAACATAACAAAATAGAACAAAATAAAATAAACAACAAATAAATCTATTTGAAAGACTGATGAATGCGAAATGTTACCATGTTGTTGAAAGTTCACTTTTCTCTGGTGTTTTTGTTTCATTCAAAGGGACAAACAGTACTTGTTTTGCTTATGTGAGGATGCCAGAATGGGTCTCCGTCCAAACACTGTGATTTTCTTAAAAACACTCAAGATTTTAAATGGACACATTGCCTTCGGTTGGGGCGCTTTTGGGTTATAAAAAGCGTTTGTAATGAAATGAATACGGTTGGAAATATATTTTAAAAGTAGAATGTAATGATTCACATAAATATCTCTTGAAATTGTGTGGTTTTTGTTGACAGAATAAGGTCAGACCACATGTTTCTATGTAAAGTGTTCGGTTCCTCTGGTTGTATTTCCAAAGGCAAACGTATGTTTTTTGAATCACTACTCACTAATTACAACACAGTTTAGTTGTTTTACTGTATGAACAACTCTTAAAAAGGATAAGGAGCTATTCCAAACAGCAAAATGTATAGAGTTTTGAAGGCAATGTGTCCCTTTAAACTGTGAGTGACTGACTTGGAGAGAGCCGCATGCTGTTGTAACGATGAGATGTGTGCAGCCTGCATTTTTAAGGGCGAAGACATTGGCTCGATAATTGATACCAGATGGAAGGATTCTGTGATTGCGACCATGTCTGTTGAAAAAAATAAATAAATAAATAATCACCCAACGCACAAAATAAACAAACTAAACTGTCAAATCAGTTCCTTACACTGCAACTTACTAACCACAGATCACAATATTAACATGTCTGATTTCTTCTTTCTTGAAAGGGAAGGGCACCAAGGCATTTTCTTCTCTGATAAAGGGCAACTCTGTGAGGAAATTGTAAATTTCTATTGGAACATTTCAAGGGCACCATTTCAAGGCAATGACCAGGGGCAATAGACCGTTCCGGCCTGTCAATCAAACTGTGCGCATTGACCAATTGGATCTCGCCTTTTGGTCATGTTACCTCGGTCAAACTCGGTTACATGTGCAGCAAAATGTACACAAACGAAGGTGTGTGGGCGGGGCTTGTTGCCAAAGCCGGAACGGTCTATGGAGGCAATTGCCTAAATTGCCTCCATGAAGTATCAGGCCTAATGTCTTGTGATTTTCTGTGCGCAAATCATGCATGGTTGGTTGAAACAATCAAGAATGAAGCAATCAGGCCTGAGACTTTATTTTTAAGTTATCATTGAAAGTGTCCACAATGGACTTTTCCAGAGAGTAGTACACTGGAATTTTTTTCGTAAGTTATCAAGACCTGTACAGTTAAAACAAATTCTACCGTAGTGAACTACTATTGCATTTTAGTTAAAGTAAATCCTTTCTATCTCCTATTGTCAATAGACCGTTCCGGCTTCGGCAACAAGCCCCGCCCACCCACCTTAGTTTATGTGCGTTTACGCTGCACGTGTGACCGAGTTTGACGAAGGTCACATGATCAAAAGGCATGATCCAATTGGGCAATGCGCACAGTTTGATTGACAGGCCGGAACGGTCTATAAACACACCACCTTCTGACCAACCTATTACATGTGGAAATGTCATCAGATTAGGCAAAGACACAAGTGAGTTGGTGTAAAATGTACTTTGCCAAAACTGATTGAGCCATACAGCCTTTTAGTGTGTTGAATTAACAAGCGTTGATCAATCTCTTTTATCCTGCAAAAGTATGAATGCAAATGCAAACATTTTTTTACCAGACACGTATTCACCCTGACCTAGGCCTTGCCCCGATTTTTCCTCTGGCCAGTCAAAGGGCTTTCAGCTGCAGTTTGTTTCCCATGCACTTTAAATGTGAGGTGGCCCACCTGTACACTTTAGTTTCAGTGACCACTTCTTTTTTTGCCACCATTTTTTTGTTGTTGCCAATATCACTACCGTATTGCCATGATTTGCCATTTGTGGCATTTAACAAGAACTCACAATTTGGATATGTGCAAAAGTTTCTGTGTGCTGCATTCTAGTCAGTTTGCAGACTGTGTAAATTTTGCTTCAGTCGTCAACTTGAGTTTGTACCACCTCGCTCAGCTCATCAGCCTAAGGGAAACTATCTGCATAAACGTTACTGGCCTGTGTAATTTGTGTGTGATACGTTCTTGTAAAATAAACTTGGTGTTTAACTGGCAGGTTTCTCATTTGTAAATGTAAATGAGCCATCAGCTCTTCTTACCAAAGACGCTATTTTGACTTGCAGCATTCTCGGTGATTGTACACCAGGCTAGTGACTCATTTAGCCCTGCTGATGCCTCTTCATGAATCTGCCCAAATGTGCCCCCCCCCCTTCTTAACACCCAAATGTTTGGACTATGGTAAAGACTGGAATGCCAGTTTTTAGTTGAACCTACAGTACCACCCTACAAAGTCAGAAAATAATGTTGGATGTTTGATGACTGTTAGGGACAAGACAAGTTAGTTATCCCTCCAAATTTACATCAAAACATTGTACAAGTTAGAAGTTACCTTGCCAACAGTACACACTGGATGCCACCAATAGTGCCTGTGATCAATGCGTCAGAGGGCTGGTAGTGGTAGAGAAAAAGTAAACAAAACTTCATTAATAATTACTTCTTTTCTGTATACTACTCAAAGAATCAATATCAAGAAGGCTCAAGAAAAGTTTGTCGAATCAGTTGCACAGATTTCATTTCATCTAGATGTCTCATGATAGTAATACATTCTACTTGGTTTTTGTTTTTGTTTTTTTGCAATGCAAGGTACATGTAGTACATCATCATGTACATTAGTTTCTTAAAAAAATGGGTGGACAGTCTGGCATACTTCCTTTAGATCAAGGAGTGACATGAACATATTTTTTTCTGATGGGTTTTTGTATGACAAATGGATTAAAAACCTCCTCTGCTATTTGGCAGGAAGTAACTTCTTTAAATCAGGACATGATCACTTGATCAGTAGCCTTACAACAAGCAAGTAATAAGTTAGCAAGTAACTCACAAATGTACATGTATAGCATGTAACACCCGTTTTATGTTTTCCCATAACTCACAAATGTACATGTATAGCATGTAACACCCGTTTCATGTTTTCCCATAACTCACAAATGTACATGTATAGCATGTAACACCCGTTTCATGTTTTCCCATTAGTGTTACTCGTTTGTGGAATATAAGCCGCCCGCAATACATGTACATGTATAAGCACTGGAACCATACATTTTTTAATACAAGCTTCAGAAGTCAAAGCCGAACAGCTACAGGTATACAAGCCGCATCAGGACGCACCCGTGACTTTTGCATCCAAACCACACAACTTTTGACGAGTTTCAAGCGACAGCCTATTGACCCATTTCACCCGACGTCATCATCACAATAATCTTGGTTGTGCCATTTTGGTGGTCAATGTCACTGAGTTATTCAGTGAAGAGCGCATTTTAGGAGACGCGGCGTTTACACGTAAACCTATTGACCACTAAAATGGTGAGCGTAGCGCGTGTGACGTGCGTGCAAGGGGTCAATACATAGACTTTTGTGTTTTGTTTTCGACTTTAAGACTGTCTCAGTTTTTTTATTCAAAAAAGTATATATACTATATAATTTAAATAAATAAAATTTACCCCCCCCCAATAAAATAATAGCATTACCTGATTACTTCCCAAATGCATTTGTTTATAAATGTTGGTAAACAGATTGGAGTCAGAGGAATTGGTTGGTTTTTATTTTAGAAACTTTGTGGTTTATTGTTTTGAGCACTTTGTTGGTTTTAAACCAGTGTTTGTTGAATGGCCAATATTCAGAAATTTATGGTTATGACCTTACACAAAAAGATTTGTACATTTGTGTTTCTTCCTGCCTGCCCCTTAGGGCTGTTTTGTCGCCAAATTTAAAGGGAAAAAAAAGGAAGAGAAAAAAGTCAATTCCGTCATAATAGGCATATATACTGTTGGTGATGTACACATTGTTCTTTCAGTACCGTACCGTAACCACAAATTTAATTTTTTAAATGCTACAGGCTTGTCTTTTGTGTCGATAACATCATTGTACTCCTACTATTGGTGCACTAGGTCTTATTTGAAACCCTTCACCGTTGCAGTTTTGAATAGTGAAGTACCCGGGTAGTGTTGATTCCACAAATGGTTTTGAAATGAAAACTTAATACAAAGCCTTGTTAGCCTGATCTAAAATCATTCCCAATAGTTGTACAGCTGTGGTGAATCAAATGGACCCTCTATGCTATGAATGGTTTTGAATGGTAGTACAGCTTGTATCAACACTGTTCAAATGATAATACAATGTGTGTACAATAGCAATGGAGAAATGTGAGAGTTGAAATTTGGAATGCGTTGATTGGTCTAGCAGTAGGAGGGTTAATAAAGAGTCAAAGCATGCAGTTAGCTTGATACCACCCGACCGTCCATACTGTGTGACTCAATCTTTCAGGACATAAACCAGGCTCTATGGTCTGTTTGAATATGGAGGGAGAACGAAGCATTTACATTGTACACCACTGTAGTCTGTTTCAAGTTCTCACGTCACCGTTTTAAAAACAAAATGTATTTGGACTTGTAAATTACCAGAATTCTGGGGAAACACAGATCACACTTGCCTGTGCAAAACTTATCTCTGGTTCTGTAAAAGTTCGGGGGGGGGGGGGCTTTAAAAATCTTAAATGTTCCTTTTTTATCAGCATTTTGAAATCCATTGGAACAATTGTAAGCATACTGTTGTTGTGTATTCACCTTTCCATAAGGTGTGTCCACAAATTGCTCCTTTCTGTCAGCTAGAATGTCAGGATCGTCCAATCCTGTGCCTCCTATTATTCCAATCTAAAAAAAGAATGAACAAAAAATATAATAGTAATAATAAACAAATAAATAAACATAAAATCACTCATTTAACCAGTTGCTGCTGCCGGTATTCTTTCTATTTTTTCCCGTCCCCCTGGCGGGATTATTTTGTCAGAACTATTTTTCTTTGAGAGTACTGCTGGCACAAAGAAACATCTGTGATAAGCACTGGATGTTTGGTTCTTGAAAATATGCATAAATAGTTAAATAGTTAATTAACAAACATTGTATACAAATTCATCTTTTTATGTTCAATGTTTTTGAACTACGTCATCATGTAACGTTCAACCGAACACCGTATTTTTGTAATAAACAAAAATTCTATGTCTAGTTATCTATGTGTACTAAGACTAAGCATGGTAATGCCTGGATTAGGGAGCGCGAAAACAGCCTACAGTTAAATAATTAAATAGTAGTAGTTGTTTATGTGTAAGACTAAGAGTAGACTAGAGATGACGGTAGCACGAAAACAGCCTAAAGAATGGCCCTTGAACATACATAACAGTAACACTACAGATTCTGATGATTATAATTAGCTACCTCCATGCTTAAACTATGCTAACTCAAAACTAAACTGTCAAAACTACCAAAAAATAAGAATATTTATAAATTAAGGATACAATAATTAGTAGACTGTTGTATTATTTGTTAAAACTTGTGCAATCGAAATATTGATTTTGATACGGTGGGTGGGGGGGGGGGGGGGGGGGGGAGAGAGAAACGTAAACATTGATTGAACTGGGACCTAACATAAGACAAGATCCGGAAACTGGGCAAGCAATACTTTCCACGTTTGGGACAGTCCCAGGGACACCGGGTCGAACATTCAAATGAACTCATAATCATTTTTATACTTCATACGTATGAAGAAAATAACAAGTACTTAAAGATTCATTGCTTCACCTTAACTTGAACTTTAGCCATTTTGATGGCACAGACAAACGAAGCCGTTGTGGATGCTGTAACCGACTTTGTATTTCGCCGAATGTCCCCGGCCCACACGTACGTACGTCAGGGTTGTGTCCTTGACCACCCAGCGCGCATGACTGAATGATTGGGGAGGAGGCGCTAGTTCAACCTCGTTCACATGGGTAATTTATCTCACCAGGCCGCGCGTCATTTGTTTTTGGTACCGAGGTTGGCTTGATCAAACCCCTGTACTACTGGATTTGTGACACAAAAGCGCTTGCAGTCAACATCTGACATTACGCACTATGTAAGTTTCTTCAACTTTTCTCTGTCTGCTGATATGTGCCTGTCCCCAGTTGTATTGTGCCTTGATGTTGAGATCCGTGACTATCGCGACGTCGGGTCATTGTTGACTCTTTTCAGCCATGTTGCTGTCTGACCACCGTCCTCCTGGCAGCTTGCGTTTACGGATAGTATCCATAAGCGCTTGCCTGGCTGGTAGACGTGTTTCATTGGGCAGTCTGAGGAGAGATGACCTAGTCCATGTCAGACTTTTTTTTTAGTGATGATGACACTGCAAGGTTTCCTGTTGGTTTTCCCATTAGAGCACTTTGTTTGACACCCTTTTTGGTCACTGAAGGACGAGGATTAAACGCCCTCCTGCGGGATGTTTATTTTCTGTAGTGACTTGGTGTCCGTACATCACCGTTATATAGAAATATGGACGCTATGAACGCATCCCACGTCTCGAGTTGCTCTGAACGTTTTGAACTTAATATTCTAGCAATCTTGCTCAGAGAAGTTCGCTTACAAGTCAGAGTGGGAACGTAGTAAGCCCTTCAAAACCAACATTGGCTTACCTCAGGGATCATGAGACCGCCTTAGCTTTTCTCGTCCAGAATTTGTCATGTAAACTTTTGGTTTACTCCCTTCGTGGCGCGCGTCGCCTTCCGTATTGTGTACAAATTTTCTTGAAAATATACTCCTAGCGTAAAACATACAAAGACAACTCCCGAACCGTTTATAGGAAAGACTATTTCAAAATGGAATATTAATCTTGAAAATTTACTCTTTCAAGCTGTTTAAATTTCATTTCAATTCAAAAACATTTTGCCACGTCATTTTTGAGGTTTGTATGTCCAGCTTTGGTTAATTTCCTACGGCAAAATGTCGTAAAAATGCATAGTTTTGCCGCATGAGGGCTCTTTTCTTCAATATATTTCAGTAACCCGACGGCTGATTGCTTAGCTCAAAACAGTTACTGAAAGTGTAGATCAATACCAATACAGTGAAGTAAAAAAACTTTTAGATTGGACAAAGTTTTGCCACGCCATTTTGGGGTTGAACTTTAGACCAATAAAAAGTCTGTTTACAACTTCAACTTAAGCCGTATCTAAGCGTGAGACGCCAAAAGTCACGCTTCCGCCACCCATGCTTCCCCAAAAGCAGTGTTCTAAATCGGTAAGTTTAATCACTTTTCCGTAGATTTTGCCGGCAAAACTTATATGTACAGAATCAGTACTTAATGTAGTTTCTTTTGGTACATATTTTATGTCAAATCAGTTCTAAAAATGATAGAAAGGGCAACATACGTTTTTCTCATTCTCGTAATGTTTTTGAAGGCTCTGTGTGTATAGCTTTAAAACGCTCGTGTGTGGCAGTCGTCTGGACTGTACCAAACTAGGCACAGGGGGATTAACTTCGGTCTAACCACGGCATCTTGTTAAAATTGTATTGCTCTCGTTGTGCAAATGTTATTGCTTTTGTTGGTTAGGCTTGCAAGACAACAATATTCCGAAATAAAACTACCTTTTAAATTAGTTTACCCTGATTCTGAACAGGCCTTTTAAATTAGTTTACCCTGATTCTGAGAAGAATGGGGGAAAGGCCTACAAATACAATAATCCAACTGTTGTTTTGTATGGAAATGATGAGGGCTGACACTTCATGGCAGTTGGTCTAGTGTTTAACTTTGAAAAAATTGTTAACTTTTGTTTACAATCATATAATTCCCTGCCTTGCCCCACTGCCCCCCAGCTCAAAGCCAGGCTTGCAGACGATGATCTTCAATCATGTGAAAAATAACATTAAACGTTTAATTAATTTGTTTCATTTGCAGGATTATTCACAAATGAAACTGAGAACAAAGGTTCCACTGAACTACCGACTTTTACACCATGGAAATTTCACCCCAATTAAACAAGTCAAGAAACCTTGGTCCAGAGCAAACTTGTGGGAGTTGGAAGTGATAAATACAAAAATGTCAGGGGTGTGTATATTGTAGCTACGTTAAAAAACCCATAAGTTTTATCTGGTAATACATTGGTGATGACCAAAACAGCTCCTGGATAACAACATTCAGAGTTCTAAAAACTTAGCTACTAAATTCTATACATTCCACTTTGGAAAATGGAAGATGATTTCATATTATTGTACTTGAATTGCCTTGCTGTATTTTTATGTTGCTCACAGTTTATTTATTTCACAAATTGAGTGTTATTCAATAAACAAAACAAATCATGACATTTGCCTTTCGACTTATATTTTTTTGCAATGTTAACGTGACCCTCGTTGCTGCTGACTACTACCCCCTGTCCGCACAATGGTATGAGTTGAAATACATGTACACTTGCGCGCGGGCCCTTGTTTTCTGTGCGCGTGTTCTGACTGTGGTTTTTACACAGGGAAATTACTTTACAAATAATTTTTGTGCATGACAAATTCATATGACTATATCTACATTGGAAAGCACTGAGACGTAACTCCAAACGCAGAAACACCGGCGACATCATCTGACCCCCAAGATCATAACTACTCCAACAATCCACATCCTGATATCTCTACTTGTGAACTCGAAAACCCCAGCTGCCGGTCATGCCAACTGCACGGACATCAATATTGGTGGAACGTACCCCCCTGCTTAGTTAAACCACTGATGCTTGTCATTTGAAAAGATATAGGTAAACTGGCTCTTGTAATCAAAATGTACAATCCATTATCGTCAATGCTATAGCAAACTCGTATAATATTCACAGTTAGTCGGATGCTCCTGCAGTGCTCATAAATAATGACTTATTTGAAACAGTCGTTATTTTCTGACAATTTTTATTTATCTTGATAATTATGTTCTAATGTAATACTGATGATGGTCTCATTCGAACACATTAAACTATTTCTCTGACGTCACACTGGTGAGGAAAGTGTACATTCGTGCAAACAGTGTCCCTGTCTTTGGCTCGTTTATTATTTGCACGAATCTTTACTTTCTTGTTCATTCCAGTCTTTGAATAACGGATCTAGACCGCAAAAATTGTCAGTTTAGAAGTTGCCGACGATTTGAATATTGCGTTTTTCTGTTTGGCCTGAAATTGAAAACTCCTTAAAACAGTTATTTAATTTCACCTTATTAGTAATTATACGGAAGCGTGTTTAGGACATAGTAGAACAAAATCGCGATTTATTAATTCACCCGGGCGATTTACTAATTCACCCGGGTGATTTACTAATTCGCCTGGGTGATTTACTAATTCACCCGGGTGATTTACTAATTTGCCTGGGTGATTTACTAATTCACCCGGGTGATTTACTAATTCGCCTGGGTGATTTACTAATTCACCCGGGCGATTTACTAATTCACCCGGGTGATTTACTATTTCAGCCCGGGCGATTTAATATTTCGCCTGGTCGATTTACCATTTCGCCTTGGCAATTTACTATTTCGGGAAATAGTAAATCGCCCGGGCGAATTAGTAAATCACCCGGGCGAAATAGTAAACCGCGATTTGTTTTTATATCTACTTTGTCTTAAATACGCTTCCGTGGAAATAGGGTGCCTATTTTTTATTTATTTATTTATTATTTGTTTGCCGAAAATGACCGGCCAAAAACCTTAAGTATACTACTTATAAAAAAATATAGCCATGTCATTCATCGCGTTGGTAATGTGTTTTCGTTGTCAGGCGTCATCGACGTGATCATCTGACGGCAACTTCTGAAAGCCATCTGTGGGGTCTGGTTTCTCTCTTATCTCATTCCGTCCATTGTTGAGGCCCCAGCCCTGTGCGTCAATGAGAAAGTGATTTCATTCAGATTAGTGGCCGTTCACATGAACCTCAAAATAATGTTAACCCAAACCTCAAGTTTTCACAAAACTACATGAAAATGTAGTCGAGTTCGCTGGTCACCTTAACTTTCTGCAATTAAAATATGCAGCACTCTTAATCATAGTATATTTAAAATGCTAAATCTTATACATTTTGACAGTATTTCAGCCAAAAAATAAAAAAAATCTGGAGGAGTGGAATCAAATGTTTATGTTTTGTCTGTTTTTTTGTATAATTTTTTTTATGGGTAAGATTTCGCCCTGAAAATAATAATTCTTTTTTTCCCCTCGATTATAAACAATTCTTAGAATCTTCTTTAAAGCGATCTTACCATCCGATAGTCGCAATAATTAGCAACTAAACTAAAGCCCAGCGCCAGACCAGTCAAGCACATCGTGTAAATAATAACCCTACGCCACCTGTATAATACCAGCTCGTCCGGTATTCTGTAAAAGATAATAATAAAAATAATAAAATAATAATTATAGTACTAAATAGTATTAATTAAAAATAAATACATAAAAGAAATACAAAATAAATAAATGAATAACAAATAGAAAAAATACAAACCATTAAATTAGTCTTATCAGCAATAATTGGAAGGGGATGCCATTGACTAAATAATTCAATCAATAACATTAAAAAAAATAATAACCAGGACCCCTCCAGTTACAAACTTGCCACTTTTATCCAAGTATAATTATACCTATTATTTTCCCACTTACGTTTTTTCAGTGCCGAGAATTCGTCCAATGATGACATTCGACACAGCAGTGAAACACATTTCTACCGCAAGGGTGATACCGACGGCCGTGCCTGCGGCAGACTTCGGTACCGACACGGAGATGCACGCAATCACGCTCACCTGTCACAAATGAAACAAGAACGAAAGGACAAAATAATCAAGTACGGTAAGAACTAAAAAATATGTGTTGGTAAAAACGAACACGGGGGTTCCGGTTTAAAAAGATTAAATATCAATAGTTCATAGTGGAAAATAAACGTCTTGTTATAATATATGTTAAATTCAGACTTACACCGTTACATAACTCTTAATAAATATCTTTATTTGAGTTTCCTGTTTGAACCGGAAAAGGGTCAATTAGGGTCATGAATAAAAAAAAAACCCGTCACACTGGTTATTCACTTCAAAATGACAAAGATAATAAATTAATCTTGTGAAGTTCAGAAGATATGAACTGTCATACATATTAAACTGTTAAATTGCGTATTTCAATGCCGATGACGCAATGATGACGATGCAGGTTTTGTTGGCTAAAATTAGGTTTAGCTAAGTTATACTTGGAGCTGTCACTTGAGGGCGCTAGACAAGTTTACTGTGGATCTTACCTCGTCTCGAGTCGGCATTGCCTGTTTCGCAAACTGGGAATGCTTAAGTCGACTTAATAGCGAAGGAACACCAACAAATTTTAAATATCATCAAGAAAAAGTGCAGAACAATTGACCAAACTACTGTTTAATGGGAAATGGTGCAAGGTAGGCTTATTTTCGTGATCAAGTTTTCATTTTATGTTTCAAGTGGATTGGAAATTACGTGAATTCCGTGTTTTCAGAAAGCTTCTAAGCATGTACAAATGGAGTCACATGACGAAGTCGTCCCTAAAATGACCAAGTCGTCGGCTCGCCACAAATTAAAAAAAATATTTATCAAACAGGCAACAGACACGCAATGCTGACGTCATGATGTCAAGTAACTAAGTTAAGTTATAAGCTAAAAATTTGTATTAGTAATTTGTACCGATATGGGACAATAATAAGTACAAAATTGTCCTGTAACAAATTATATTTAACTTACATGGACTTTTTACCATGTAGTCTGGTTCCCTGACGACTCTTGATAAAAGTCTTTAGGTCAGGCAAAGCTAAACACAGATTATGAAGCAACATAAGTATTCATTAAGTGTCACCAACGGTGGACGATGCTGATGTCATTGGATAAAAAACGGAGGGCTGATGACGGGCATTGTTTACTTTCAAAAAGCCTGGGATAATCAGTTTGTAAAAAAGTTTTACAAATATATGCAATTACTGTGTTGAATTTGTTGGGGGGGGGGAAAGACTTTTTAAAGTTTTGAACTTCCTGTTTGGACCGGAAGGACAGCATTCCGGTCCAAACAGGAAGTTCAAAACTTTAAAAAGTCACATTCCCCTAAACTACATTCAATAAAGTCGTAATCTTTGTGCCATTTTGTAGCTTACTGGCCACGTGACATCTAATTTACAAACCTGACCTCCCACTTTGACATTTGCTTCCGCGGGTCCCAGGAACTTGGCTCTAATTTTAGAGAAATATATTTCCTTAACTAAATTTCATAGTCATAATCTTTGTACAATTTTGTATCTTACAGCACATGATTGTGATGTCAGTAAGTCCCTAGCTTTCTAAAAACGTTTTATGATGTCATCATTTCTACAGCGCCCTCTGTTAGAATGTTTAAAATACATGGTAAATAGTCGGGTTCCCAGACCCAAAAATCTCTGACTATTCTCTGTCGATTTTAGGGTCCAGTACATAGAGTTATATATAAGAACTAGAGGGCGTACAAACCATGCGACAAGGTCCGACAAGGAGCATTTTTTGACCATTGAGAAAATGGCGCGGACCATTCATTTACCCTGGTTACTCATCCGTTCACACAGCAGCCATTTTCCAAGTGGACATTCGTATGCAATTTGCCCATAGGGATTTTCGCCCATGGTGAGTCAGTGGAGTTCCGTGCGTGGCATAGCCAGTACACCCTCTAGTTCTATTATATAACTCTATGGTCCTGTATCACCCAAATGTTATGTGACAAAAAAGGAGGAATTGCTCTTTTTCCGAAAATATCCGAAATGCTCCAAACTCGTTGACATCAACATTAGGACAGTGTTGTTGATGGTCGGACATTTTGTTTTGTTGATAAAAATTCAAAAATAGTAAAGACACATCCCATTATCGTTTTTTTTTCTCCCCCAACAAAATCAACACAATATTTGCATACATTTGTAACATTTTTACTTACTGATTATCCCAGGCTAATAATAAACAAATCCAAAAGAAAAAAAAAGGTGGTTTCGGCTGGGGCCCGAAAGTCCCAATAAAGCGCACCATGAAGTAGATTCGCAGAGCTTGCAGAGTGTCATGCCACTTTAATACTGAGGTGTATTCAATTTAAGCCGACTAGTTTGGAGATTTAAGTTTGTAGCTCCATACATACTGGGCAACAAACGTATAGAATATCTTTTATGTGTATATTCAGATATTACGGAAGCGTATAGCTGCCAACATAAAAATCAATTTTCCTCCCAATTAAGTCGTTCGAGACAATAAGTCGTACGTACGAGATACGTACGAGATAATAAGTCGTACGTACGAGATAATAAGTCGTACGTACGAGATAATTAAGTCGTACATACGAGATAATAAGTCGTACGTACGAGATAATAAGTCGTACGTACGAGATATTAAGTCGTACGTACGAGATAATTAAGTAGTACGTACGAGATATTTAGTCGTACGTACGAGATAATTAAGTCGTACGTACGAGATAATTAAGTCGTACGTACGAGATAATAGTCTTGCTGCAAGACATTCCGTGTTTTTTTCTGCGGTCGCAAGAGGGGGCTGTTTGTGCGCCTGATTATGTTACTACTAGTTAGTGTTGGTGGTTCAGTCGTCGGGTTTCACATTGAACCGTGATTGAACACAGTCTAGAAACAAGACTACAACGACATTGTACAAGATTTGTATATGTACACTGGTAGTTAAGTATGATTGATAAATCATATGGCGCTGTCCAATTCAGTGACACTTCAAAACTGTTGACCTGAAAAACATAAAACCGTAAAAATGTTTTGACATGTTTTATTGGTAAGGTCCATGACCGAGTATTATATTCATCGTTTTTGTCGTATTGAGCGAGGGTTATTTTTTTTTATGAATAAAAATGACCAGAGGAACTAGCATGACAAATTGGGTCAATGATTTTTTACTGGGGGCAGTGAGATTGAGGATATTTTTTACAGATCCTCGACTTAATTATCTCGTACGTCCGACTTATTATCTCGTGCGTACGACTTAATATCTCGTACGTACGACTTATTATCTCGTACGTACGACTTATTATCTCGTACGTACGACTTATTATCTCGTACGTACGACTTATTATCTCGTACGTACGACTTAATTGGGAGGAAAAATTATTTTTATGTTGGAAGCTATACGCTTCCGTAAGATATAAACAGGGAACTACGGCACAAAGATTAAATACATTTCAATCAAACACTTTATAGCTGTAAGCCATTTTTATTCTCCATACGACCACGACTCACCGCTGCAAAAGAGTAGAACAAGCTGATGATAATTGCGCAGACATGTGGCGGGAAGAATGTAAAAGACAGGATTGCAAGCGTTGTTATAGAGCCGACCATTGATATGGTTGTGATGATACCACGGCAACCAATGTGATCCTGCATTACAACATAGAAAGTACGAAGCCCGGGAAGGGACACGCATTATAGATCGCTCTTACACTGGGTACCACAGTGGTTTACAAAAAACGGTACATTAAGTGAAGCAAATAAATAAAGACAAAACTAATGAGAAAACTTAAGACAGTATGTCCTTTAGCAATCACCAGTTGAATAGGAAAATTTCGAGACGTTTCTTGAAAACGTCCAGTGACTCTGCAGAACGGATTTGACTAGGGAGAGAGAGAGAGAGAGTGACACATCAGATTGAAACAAGGGCATAATTGATTTTCCGATTCAAAAAGGTTAATACAAAATGAGTCAACGGTCCCAAACGGGTTGGTTGACCTAGCCTTCAAAGTTAAATCCAAGTAACTAAATTTTCTATATTTCAAATAAGGTGGGTGTTTTGTTTAAATAATCACCAAAAACGATATTTCCAACTTGCCATGAATTTTCCTGCCATGAAACAGCCGAAGGTTGACATTCCGAAGAAAATTCCGGCAAAGTAGGACGGCACTTCTGACGATTCCGGATACCCGTATTTGTCCGTTACGAACTTACTATAGTGATTGATCAAGTCAAATACAAACCTTTTATATTATACATTGAATAAAGTAAGCAATTCACAATAATAATATTCTTATTAATAATAGTATTAGTAAAAATAGTAATAAAAAAGGTCATTTTCTAATAACACCCTTTTTTTCTCTCATATTTTTCATTTATCATATATTTATCATTATTACATTGAGACACAACGGTACTTAAAGATTGTAAAAATCGTGCGATATCGATCTAAAGAAAACTATCACTTCAATAAGTTCGCCTGTAAAACTGAAATCAACATCAACTGGGACAATGTTTTGGTCATGCACTAAAACAAACCTAGAATGCTATATCAACATTATGAGCATGTCCAGGTGAATCGTTGTTTTGTTGAAAACTGTAATGTAAACTTAGCAGCATCGTCCGTTTGTTTCGCCCGAATTATGGCAGATGATGTTTCAAAACGAATAATAATACTAATTTACTTTCGTGCCATGCACACTGAACGAAATTCGAATTGTTTGTGAGCCATTTTGAGATTTGGCGGGCTTATTACTTAGCTTTGTATGGTTTGGGTAAATTTATTCGTTTACAACAAAAACAGCGAACTCCTACAGAGTCCATCATCGTTCAGTGTCTCAAATTAAAGTGTATAACTTGATATCTATATAAATCTTTCCCACTAATTTCGCAAAAGACATTGCGATATGCATCGTTGATGGTTAGTAAACCGAAACAAATAAATAAATAAATCACGCGGAAAAGGAAAGTTTGGCAAATCCGTAAATGGTTGACTTAACGGAATCATTGGGCTACTAAAAGCCAGACACTTCGTGCAAGTCGTCATAACGCCAATCGTAGTATAAATGCACTTAAAAAGTGAGAACCATAAACTCGACCAACAGGACATAAATCAAAACAAAGAAAGTAAGTTCTTTTTGACGAAACTTTGAGTAAGCACAATGAAAGGGTCTGACGTCATGCACTATGTACCCGTTTGTAGCTTCAGCCTTGGTTTGCACAACAGCTAGTTGTTGACCAGCGGCCGATATTAACCGGTTCTCTTGCTCAAAAACAAGCGTTGGGTACCATGCAAAATCGACCTCTTTACTCGACTTGGTCCTTGTGCAAACTTGGCCCATGAAGTGCTATCATAACTGGGGATTGGCCTACCTCACGTTGCCTATCAGTGCCCATATCGAACTGTTGAAGCAGACTCGGATTAGGACTAGAAGCCAATACTGAGCAGGAAAATCTAGCACGTCGGCCAGCTTCAAACTGCTTTGTTTGACCTTTTTTGACACCTGTAAAATTTCAACGAAAAAGCTAATATTGGATAAATTCTGGCGATTATAATGCGCCACCAAGTGTGGCAGTGTCAGGGTCCATGTAGCACGGCTACCAGTACAGTTATTACAGTTGCTCTACTTGCAAAATGGGGTTCACATAAAAGAATAATAGCTATTTTCAAAGTGTGTTCGTTTTACACTAGTGCTTATCTTCTTTTTGAGATTCGTCTATTGAATTGTGTCTATCTCCGGGCGTACGTGATAGACTTTCTCTTTACTCACCACTTCACTGGTTCCCTTTGCATCTAACCAGCTCAGTAAAAAGGTCAAGATGCTAGTACCCGTGATGACAAATACTGCACCAATCCAGAGCGTCCACTCAAGGCCGAAGGAGTTAGAGAGATGCTTAGTTAAGACGAAGTTCAAAACCTCTCCCTGGAAACAAAACGAGGTGAGATTTATGCAACTTTTTTTAATTAAAGGACAAAATAAATGCACGGTCTCGGTTTCATAAAGCTGGTTAGCACAACAAATTTCCAAACACAGATTTATCAGAAACACTGGCGAAAATGCCAAGGATTTGCTGCGAGGAGAGGACATATCATACAATGCATTCCTATAATCTTACTTTTTAATCTTCTCTTTTCAACCGGGGACGTCTAAAATGTGTTACTGCGCAATGAGTTTTAACCATTAAAGCTTCGTTGCTTTTGTTGGGCGCAGTTGGTTTCTTGGCCTGGCGTTGTATATAGACCATGTAACCTTTAGTTACAAAAGAGTGACATTGTAGTACAGAAAGATACTGCACTGGTCATATGGGAAGTTGTACGTTTTGTGTCATAATTTCCACATATATTCATGATTTATAAAAGTAACAGCTAAACCAGTTTTGAGATGTGCCTCTTTTCTGCATGTGAAAAATCAGTCAGTGCAATTTCCTTTCTTCCATCGTGCCTGGAGAAGGCCAGGCTCTGTGGCTCTTTTGCAAATATGTGATGACGCAGGATACATGGTATTTACTTGTATAATTGATGTTATTTCAATAATGGTGTAATAAAATATAGGTTTTCCCGGCCAATTTCAACAAAAAACCATTTAACTTAATACCCGGGTCATTCCATTTCGCTTGAAAATAAATCCTCGGGTACATCGGTATTCAACAGTTAAAAAAGAGTCATTCAATTTTGAAAGCATTCAGTCGACAAATAAAATCATTCAATTTAAAATGGTCATTTAGCTCATTCAATTTCGTCAAAGCCAGCAGCAACGGGCTGGTCGACTATTCATGTTCGTCAACTGGCAAACATTTTAGAAATGTTTGCATTCAAATTCGTTTCTTTAGTATGCGCTTTCTGGTTCGTATTTGCCTATTATAACGGTAGGTTACACTATGGGGGGAATTCATTTCTACACTGTTGCCGAGTTATACCTCTCACTATACCTCTCAGCAGAAAATGGCTGTCCGTGGTCACTACAGAAGAGTGAGTGATGTAGTTTAAGGGAAGGCTGATTGAATCATTTGCAAGGTCTTTACATTAACGAAAAAAGAAGATGACAAAAAAAGTAAATTTAAGACCAAAGTAAACATTTACAATGCAAGAAAAATAGTGTTTGTTGTTGTTTATACTTGTGTGTCATAAAACTTTATTTAACTGTTCTTAGACACATTTTAAAGTTTGATCATGGGGTAACAAAGCAAAAAGGAACACATTTGCAATGAAGACCAAAAATAAGAATTAGATAAAACGCATAAGACTGATAATCCACACAACTGTCAGAAAAAGAACATTGTCACTCACTTTAAACGCAATTGCATAAGACGTATCATACTCACGTTGAATTTGAACGCTAAAATGTTGAAATCCGTTGCCCATAAACGAAAAAGAAAAGAACAATAGGTACAAAATCGCAGTGCGCTAAATTTGATTGCCCCGATTGGGAAAAGGTGGTGGATATTCAACATGAGAATGGCGATCTTGTAGTCTTGAATGCATATCAAACGAAATAGAATGAAAAGAAAGGGATCCTGAGTGCACGAAAACGAAACTGAATGCAATAATACCCAAAGAGAAACCCTAGTATGACCGAATTAGAGAAATTGCGTGAATTTGAAAGCGCAATAATGAAATTGAATGGTATTTTGCTGAAACTGATCGGGAAAACCTATATTGAAGATCCTAGTCATGGAATTAATTCATCGTCTCCTCTTTGAGACGCAATAGAAAACACATTGCTGCCACTGATGTCCATCTGTTTCTTTCTCTGTCATGCTTAACAGATAAAATGTGCAAAACAGATTGATACCAATGTGCAAAGAGAACTGCTTGTAATGACAACTATTGATATTCTGTGTGGTTGGTTTTACGTGAGTGTGAATATTTAGTTCGTACACTTACGGCTGCATTGGAACTTGAAATAGCCCCAAAGGCTGAGTTCATTCTGTCCTCGAACCAAAATACAGCAATAACTCCCTGTAAAACTGATGAAAACAAAATCATGACCCTACAACTGTTCAAACGAAAAGTTCACCATCAAGATTGGGAGGAGTTAGTTTATCTCACATCTTCTAGTTTTCAACAAGCACCCTATATATTCCTATGGATTTTTTTTTTATTAATTTCGGCACAAATTTAGCGAAAACAATTGCAAGATGGCTTCTGAGTATAGTACATGTAGTAAGCATCACACACTGAGTGCAGAGTGTGTTGGGGATGAGGTTGAACGTCCTCCGCAGATTAATGAGCCACGAAGATGAATTTTGAAGAAAAAAAACAATACTAATTTATTCATTTATATACGGCTGATGATACTCGGCCATTGAAGAGTCTTTTATACCTTAAATGGCATGCTGCATAATCCTGACGGAAGGGTTTTACATATGGGACGCATAAAAGTTGTGTGGGCCTCAACCATAATTTGGTACATAAATTTTAATGAAAATCATGCAACAATATGTTGGAATTGGCCCAAGAACCATTTATTCATATTACCGAATATGACAGCGTTGCTGGCCGCAATAAGCAGTCTGCCAACTAGCATTACAGCAAGCGTGGCTACTGTTGTTGGCATGAGTGGGCCCAGAGCAAACGCTACCGCGCCAATGCCGCTCAAACATCCCGATAAGATCAAGGTCACTGCAGGGGGGGGGGGGGAAACATACAATAACACACCATAAAGCCCGTTTGAAACGTCGCGCTATTGCCGTGTCGAATTCAAGTGTCCCGATTTTTTCCCCGATTTGACACGACAGGAGCATGACGTTTGAAACCCCTTTTGGAATTCGGCACAGCAGAGGCTTTGCTCGACCATGGCTCGACAGGCTCCGCCGTGCTATTGGCAAAGTTCGGCAGAAACACAACGTTTGAAACCACTGCCGGCGCCGATGCCGCGCTATTGCCAAACTCAGTTGATTTAAATCGACACGACAAGAGCGCGACGTTTGTGGACTGGTCAAAAAACAAGGTTAAAATTCTGGGTAAGTTTATGCTGTAAACCATGTGACATTATTCATGCATTGGAACTGAAAATTACATATTTATACGTCAAAGTATGTGAAACACAAAATGTCAGTTTCATAAAAAAAGGAAGTTTTGTACATCATTCAAGTTTAAATCCGACTACTGTCAGATCCAAAACAATACGCTGTACCTGTCCGCCCGAATTTGTCAACGAGATAGCCAGCAACCAAAGCCGTGATAGCCTCACTGCGTATGGAAAAACAAGAGAGAGAAAACTAAAAGAAAAATCATACATCGACAAAAACAGTAAAAATTACACAACAAAACAAAATCTGAACATAGAAAAGCAAATAAATAAATAAAGAAAGAAAGAAAGAAACAAACAAACAAACACCTCAACAAAAAACCCAACAAACAAACAAACAAACAAACAAACAAACAAACAACCCAACAAACAAACAAACAAACAAACAAACAAACAAACAAACAAACAAACAAGCAAGCAAGCAAGCAAGCAAGCAAGCAAGCAAGCAAGCAAGCAAGCAAGCAAGCAAGCAAGCAAGCAAGCAAGCAAGCAAGCAAGCAATCAAACAAACAAACAAACAAACAAACAAACAAACAAACAAACAAACAAACAGGCACGCAAGCAAGCAAGCAAGCAAGCAAACAAACAAACATACAAACAAACAAACAAACAAACAAACAAACAACCCAACAATCCAACAAACAAACAAACAAACAACAATCCAATCAGTGTGTCTTTGAATAGTTTTTGAAGGCAAATCCTCGGTGCAACAATTACATCAAACATACAGTGAACGAGCTAATAAATTATAGTCTGAATAAAGCTTCTGCCACTGGTTCTATTCACAGCCACTGATGGAGACGTTTCCAGGACATGATGTTACCGCAAACCTTATTGCAATCAGATTAATGACAATTTTGTTGATACATAAATAATGAAAACACATGTGTTATAGAGGGTATCACATCCGTTTTACCCACATTAAACTTAGGGCCATTTCGACCTCATTGAGGCCGCTTTTTTACATATCTCTATGGGACTCATGACAGATGGATAAGGTCTATTCGCGATCGGTTTAACTTTGTTTAATGGTATGAGTCTAATGCAAGATATAAATGAATAATTCCATACACTACGATGAAGAAAAGTATTGCACAAATAACGATTAGATACATCTTTCGACAACAGGCAAATACAGTACACACCTCAGACATGATTTACGTAATATATAACACATTATTATAGATGTTGACTCACTGTCTGAACGAATTTAATAATGATTTTTCTTTTTGTGATTCTAATATTTCGCTCGAACTGATTTGAACTGCCTTACAACCAGTTGTTGGACTACCATCGAGTGATTCGACTTGTTTATTCTGATACAATCACGCAAGTTTTAAAAATTGGTCAAATTGTCATGCTTTTTACTTATTGTAAATTCGTCAGCACTCAGGTCCTCGACTACAATCTTATTGTGGACAGGCCTATAGTGTATCCCATGGAATCAGCCGTCTGGTCACCAGATCTTGATCATGCCAGGCAGTTATCTCTACAGCGTTATGGTGTACAAAGCTAAAAAAAAAAAAAAAAAAAAAAAACGACACCGACGACAACGACAACAACCACGACCACGACAACGACAACGATAACAAGCAAAACAAGTGCACCATGCATATCCTTTACCTTATACTGTAAACGGCATAGAGTAGATTGTACTGGAACGGGGTAAAACCAAGGCCAAGCGTACACGAAACATTTCTTAGGCTATCGATTTCAGATTCGTTGTGGCAAGATGAACTCTAGACAGTTTCCAAAAATGTTAAAATAATTACAAACATGACAAAATAGAATAAATTACGCAAATGAAACACCCCAACGAACAAACAAAAAAACACGATGATTACTCGATCATTTCTACGAAATTGAATCCCGTGGCAACAAGTTACAAAATCACGGGAACAAGTTGTTAAATCTTGTAATATCTCGTGGGCACGAGATCACATCTCATGGGAAAGACATCTCGAGATTTTAGACCTAAGCCCAGAAAACGAAGGAAGTGTTTCCTTCTTATTTTACATTCTCGGGCTCCGCGGATAATCAATTACTTGAAGCACACCTACCGCTTGAATGACACCTTGAAGTGGACCCGGAAGGTCGTGGGTAAAATGAACGCCAAAGAGCGCAAAACTATTGAGAAGAAATAGGGATATCCCAAAAACACCATCTGTAACAGAAATACAAAGCGCATTAACAAGACCCCAAAACTTAGCTTTACAGGTAACATTTATTATCCACTCTGACAAAGCAAAACCCAAAGGAAACTGTGACATAAGTAATTCGGAAGCAAGTTCCCAAAAAGGAGGGCCTGTCAAGGAACAGCCTACACCGAACAACGAAACAATACAAGAACTAACAAAAAAACAATTGCAAAACAAAGACAGCAAAAAAGCAATACTACAAAAAGTTTGTTACTGCGAAAGAAAACGTTTAAACATCTGTTTGAAAAAATGCTCTACTACCACAAAGCGACAGAAGGAGGCCGTTCCAGTGTTTGGGACCAGAAAACATCATACAATGTTGACATAAAGTGGGCTTAATAAGAGGAATGTGAACTTTCGTAAAAGGGCGGGTATTGTGGGTGTGAACAGACCTATTGCGCTGGAGTATATAAGAGCGCATTGACGGGAGTAAATTATTAACGAACTTTTACATAAATATATTCTGCTGAAACAAGTTGATACTTGTGATATTGAAAAGATTAATTTCATTAAATAAAGAACTAGTGTGCTTTCTAAATGGTTCATTCGAAATAGTACGGACGGCTCGTTTTTGTAACTTGACTATTGTTCAATCTATAATAAAAAGTGTTGGCCCAGACAATGTTGCAGTCAGACAGATGTGGAAGAATAAGTTAACAATACAATAACAAATTACACGGTCAGATAAAATGAAGTCTACTTATTATACCAATACTTGTAGACACCCTGAGCCGTATGCAATTTCCAGGTAAGATTATGATGTTCGTGAACGTCAAGAAATTTAGTATGTGACACTTGCCGAATAGGAACAGAATTAATTTTAACTTGACAGTTACAATTCTGTGTTTATAGCGGTTAATATTGTTTTTCATAAAATCAATAGTGTATTTTACCGTCGCGACGATTGTTGTGAAACAGGTTTTTTTTTCATGGGATAATCAACTCAAACTGTATATTTTATTGTGGGAGAACCACTCCGTTAAACTACCGTTGCGTTATTCAAACCTCTGCGCTGTACGGTTCTGCAAAAAAAAAACTGTCCTCAAATGCAAACCTGCAAAAGGACCCCCAACCCCACTAGATTTCCAGTGAAAATGTGAGTTAAAACAATGTTGTACAAACTTACCCATTATTGCCTCTGTACATAGAAGACGAAAAGCCTTAGTGCTACCGAAAATGTTGGATAGCTAACAATAAAATGCAAACGGCCCTCGTTATATACCCAGTAAATAGGCCCTACTAAGCGATCAGCATTTGTCAGAAATTATTGAACCGTTGTAAAATTATAAGGACGGTGGCCTCGAGGCATCAAGTTCGCATAGCTGCTGCTGCACACAGCGAGGGTTTGAACTGCCTTCAACCCATTATATTTGTTACAGGTCAGTTATATTTTGTTCCGTGTGTTTTCCTTCACCAGACCATTCCTCTGGAGCAATGTGTATTAACATTTACGTCTGAAATGATACCAAAGTCAAGCAACTTGCAAGAATTTGAAAACCTCGAAAGCCACTCGCGTTTTTTTTCTTTTTTTTCTGGTCTTCTTCTTCTTTTTCGGTTGCCGCAGTCATATTAAGAGCGTGGATAATTTGCACAAAGCCCCGAAACATGAGCCAATTTTTTGCGTGATAAAATTTTCGCAAATTGAATAGACCGATTGAATAAATAGAATACGAAAGTGGGATTTTTTATACAAGGTAAACTTAATTGATAAACACATCTGTAAAGCAGATAAATATAACAAGTACGCATTTCTGAGTCAGTACGACCCAGAATCTGTATCAAAGTGACCCAGAAATGGGTCACACTGAGGCAGAATCCGAGTGGAAATCCCATTTTTAACCCTTTTCCGGGTCAGCCTGGTACAGAAATAGGTCAGGGGGCCGATTTCACAAAACTCTTCCTAACTTAGGACACGTCCTAGGCAATGCTAAGAGATAGGACTAGTCCTAAGTTACTTGTCCTAACTTAGGACTAGTCCTATCTCTTAGCATTGCCTAGGACGTGTCCTAAGTTAGGAAGAGTTTTGTGAAATCGGCCCCAGGCCCCCTGATGAGGGCCAGAATCGGGTCAATTTTGACCTAGGAGTTTTTAGAGTATGACTGTGTTTCCGAACAACTATAGTTTTTGTGAAGCCACAAACACTAACATCTAGTTGCTTGTCTCCTCCACCCATCCTGAGCCACATTTCCACAAAACCTCGTATAGATTGTTGTCAGGTGACTGAATCCCAACCATTTCAACATCGTTTTGTTCAAAATAAATGATTGCGTTTTTTTTTTTTTTTTTTAATAAACCTTTAATATCAGGTGCGTCAGCAGCTATATTGCCCGGCTGGCTTTTGCCGGTCTAGTTTATCTGAAGGAAATTCGTATCAAAACGTTTGACAAAGGTGATAAAATCTAGCCTATAGTCTCTATATCAATAAGAAAGAAGAAAGAAGACCCAAGTTTATAGACCTATTTCCCTCACATCAGTCACATGCAAGATACTTGAAAGGGTCGTATGCAGTCGCCTTACAAAACATTTGCGCGACAATAATCTTCTGAATGACAATAAAGAAAGAAACGTTCTTGCGATACACAATTAATCCACGCTATCTACGATTGGAGTAGCACCATGGATTCCGGCTCTTGCGTTCACACAGCATTTTTATATTTTACCAAAGCATTTGACACAGTTTCACATGTGCTCCTTTGTGAGAAACTTCAAATTTACTGCTTTGGACAACACAACTTAAGGTGGATTATGAGTTTCCTTGAAAATAGAACTCAAAAAGAGTCAAGTTTCCAAGTGGAGCGCTGTCAGATCAGGTGTCCCTTAAGGGACAATCCTCGGTCCTGTTCTTTTTAATTGTTTCATTAAGGACATACGCAAAAATATCCAGTCCACCATAAGATTATATGCGGACGGCTGTATAATGTACCGGATAGTGAGGTCTATGGAAGATTGTAATATATGAGATGAGAACTGCTTTGGGTTGTTGTATAGAACAATGTCAGAGGAAATGTATTCTGGCGAAGAACCATTTATACATTGGTACATAAAAACAAGTACTTTAAATACAACACGTTTGCGAACAGGTAGCCAATGAAGCCTAGCCATGTGAGGAATGACGTGCTCACGTCTCTTGGCTCCGCAAATTGTTGTTCATAGCGTTTCCCTGAACATTCAACTCTGCACTGAAGGAATATTTGTTCATGTTGGCCCGTTTCACCCATTTATACCTAGTTCCCCATTGCTTTTGTAATGTTCATATTCGCTTCCTATGTTTGCTCACTTATCCCATACTCCTTCATTTCACTACCAAAGTTAATTTTTTTTAGGTGTTCGGCTTTGAGCCGAAAACCTATTGTTATTGTTAAGTTTTTTTTTTTTTTTTTTAGGTGTTCGGCCAACAGCCGAACAACTATTGTTATTGTTCTGTTTTTTTTTTTTTTTTTTAGGTGTTCGGCCAACAGCCGAACAACTATTGTTATTGTTCTGTTTTTTTTTTTTTTTTTTTTTTTTTTTTTTAGGTGTTCGGCCAACAGCCGAACAACTATTGTTATTGTTCTGTTTTTTTTTTTTTTTTTTTTTTTTAGGTGTTCGGCATTGAGCCGAAAACCTATTGTTATTGTTAAGTTTTTTTTTTTTTTTTTTTTTTTTTTTTTTTTTTTTTTCCTCGTATTCTTATCAGCGAACCTTCTCCGTCGATTTTTAACAAAAGTAAAGCTTATATGAACTTGAAACTTATCAGGAACATGAACCATAGTTAGTAGATGAAACCGCAACTTTTTTTCCAAAAAATCCTATTTCAATAAAAAACAGGCTATAGTAATAACCATTACTTCATCTGCAAACACTTTAACCGGTCTACATGTCTTACAGAAAGTGTGACCCCATTTGACCTTTACTTCCGGTCGAAACCGGAAGTTGAAGTTAACATATAAAAAGATACATAGGTCATTAACTAAACGAGGTACAGTCTTGAAACTTACTATTACCTTCAACTTTACTGTGCAGTAAACTGCACTGTTTTTTCTGGATGATGACGTCATCGATGACGTCATTACAATAAATCAACGTTTAATATTTCAAAAAGTCATATCTGAAGAACCGTAATTGATACATACAAGATCTTTGCACCATATAAAAGATCTTCAATTACTCTGCACATCTTACACAGTTTGTGACCCCATTTGACCTTGACCTTGAAATTTTATTTTTCAAAAATATTATTTTTCAATAACAAAACAGAATTCATTAATAATCATTACTTCATCTGAAAGCTCGTTAACCATTCTAAAAATTGTGTTGAAGATGTGACCCTATTTGACCCTTACTTCCGGTTGAAACGGATAAGGAAATTTCACAGATAGTAAATTCATAATTCATCAACTAAACGTGATACAGACTTGAAACTTACTGTTGCCTTAGACATTACTGTGTAGATGAAACTGGATTATTTTCGGATTATGACATCATCGATGACGTCATTATATTAAATCAACGTTTAATGTTTCAAAAAATCATATTTGGGGAATCATAAAAGTTACACAGGAGATTTTTGCACCATATGCAAGCCCTTGAAATACTGTACAACTATCGCAGAGTGTGACCCCATTTGACCCATAGTTCATGTCAAAACCGGAAGTTGAAGTTTCATATGACTGACCTTCATGCCTAAAGATCAACACAAGGTACAAATAAATATTTTGCCCATCAGCACAGCACACAATATTGACCTTGTTTTCAATGACGCAATCACTTTATTACGTTCCAGCCGAACACCGTGAGTTTGTTCACAAACTCTCAATCTCTAGTTTTTTTTAGGTGTTCGGCCAACAGCCGAACAACTATTGTTATTGTTCTGTTTTTTTTTTTTTTTTTTTTTTTTTTTTTTTTTTTAGGTGTTCGGCCAACAGCCGAACAACTATTGTTATTGTTCTGTTTTTTTTTTTTTTTTAGGTGTTCGGCCAACCGCCGAAGACCTCTTGTTATTGTTCGAGTTTTTTTTTTTTTTTTTACTTTTACTTCTTCTTCTTCTTCTTCTTCTTCTTCTTCTTCTTCTTCTTCCCGGGAACTTATATCCAAAAGATAACTCAAGATTGAAAATGAATTGAACCTTGAAACTTGGCACATACTTGAACCTTAACTTGAAGACGGCACTTGAACAATGACGTCATCATGACGTCATCTGGTGTCGAATTACGTTAAATCAAAGTTTAATAATTAAAAAAATCATAACTCCTGAAGTACACAATGGATTTTTACAATCTATACCTCATCGGAAAGGTCTTTGAAAAATAATTAAATGTCTCACAGAGATAACCCCAACTTGACCTTGTCTTCCGGTTCAAACCGGAAGTTGAAGCCAAAAATGCCTAAAAAGTCAGAATTTAAGCTGTGGAGTCAATATGAAACAGAATTTGGACATAGTTTCAGTGTACGAAGTAAAAGGTAGTTTATGACCTTTGAAAATATTACATTGATGACGTCATCAAATGTTACAGTTTGTTACGACGACGAGTTTAAAAATATATATTTTTTTATTTCAAATTTTTTTTTGAGCAAACTACGTGTTGAATTTTTTGGTAATAGATAACGACTATAAAAGCCTAATTGTGAAATTTAAACAAAATTGGCCGTTGCATAACGAAGTTATATTAAGGTGAAAAGTGCCGTTTTTAGCGCGATCGCCGATAGAGTATGTACAGTTACCTTACTGTATTGCACCTCGTGCGTGTGCACTCTAGGCTTTTACTGCATGCTGTGTATGTACTTACACACAACAAGTCAGGTCTTGTCACAGTTCATCGAACTTTGCGGTGTGTTCTTAAGTTCTGCGTGTATGTGTGTGTGTAATAATGGCGACGCAAAGAAAAACATGTAAGTCATGCCAAGTTCAGAGTGGAAATGTTTCCCTTTATGTCATTCTGGTGGCTTAATTGTGACAGGGAGAGGAAGAGGAGACTTTACTGAGACGATCACATGCTCACGTGAGTTGTTTGAAGTATAATGGTGGAGAAAATGCAATTCACAAAATGATCGTCTTTCGTTCTATTATACCGATCACGTACGTGCTTACATACGAGAGTCACAAGTGTGCAACAGCGGGGCCAGAGGCACTTTACCCCCGCGAGAGTTGTTGTCGGGATACGCTGAGTAAAACTGTTTAAAAGTAAAGTTTAAAAGTAAAGTCATCGCCTTTCAAAATGTCCGTGTATTTCTTTAGCCGTGCACACTTGTGTTTATGATATTTATCAAAGTGGGGTAGTTTTTATAAAACTTTTGAACTTTTTAATACAGATAATGAGCTCGGAATTTGAATCTGTCAAATGTCAGATTGACTGTACAGTACACCAGTGTTCGTGATGTTAAAATAAGACCGTTAATTTGATATAGCGCCACCAACGTTCTTTAGCGATACACACTTTGTTTTATTGACACCGAATAGATGCCGAACAAAACGGAGGGCAGCAAGGGTTAATGTTTTGATAAAAGGCAATATGAATACTATTTTGAACACACAACCTGGCGGCAGCCAATTGCACTGCGTGGAAAAGGTACACTTTGTAAAGCACGAAAACATTGTTTTTCCTCTGGCAGTTAAAACCAAAAAGGTAACTTGTTTTTTCTCCAGGAGTCGAGTTACAATAAATGTATGCGGTTCTTTATAATTCTTAGTGACCTGAGTTGACCTCGCTTCCTGCCCAAACCGGAAGTCCCCATGAAATACATATGATAAAGCTCTTTTTAATGATTTTCATATTCATATTTAAAGGTTTTATTTGATTTCACTTTCAATATATCAAACAAAATCAAAACCATGTGTTATACGGTGTCTCATAGAGACCATTTTGTTGCTTTAAATGTTTCATTCCTCCAAAATTTTCTCCAAATAAATAACTCAACATTGAAATTAAACTGAACCTTGAAACTGTGCATATACTTGAACCTCAATATGAAGAAGCGAAATAAAATGATGACGTCATGATGACGTCATCAGATGTTGAGTTACAATAAACCAAAGTTTATTAATTAAATCAGAACTCCTGAAGTGCACAATGGATTTTTACAATCTACACATCATCGCAAAGGTCTTTTGGAAACAATTTAAATGTCTCAAAGAAATGACCCCAATTTGACCTTGTATTGCGGTTCCAACCGGAAGTTGAAGGAAACAATTGTTATAAAGCCTAATTTTAAGTTCTTTGGTCAGTATAAAACGAGCTTTGTTAGTCTTTAATGCAGGGCTTATTTAAAACTTTAAAAATTAACAAAAAATCACCCGTTTGAGAGATGAACTTTATTTTTTTGACAAATGTCAAAGTAAGGGAGGGTCTTTCTTTATGACACAATAAGTGACCTCTGTGACATCTACTTCTGGTCAAACCGGAAGTAGCTCTTTATTTAACATTGCTAAGAACTAGGAACATGATTCCTTCACCAAATAGCAAGGTTAGGAAAGGTCATTCTCTGTTGCAAATTGTGTGACCTCTATGACCTCTACTTCCGGTCAAACCGGAAGTAGCTCTTCATGTAAAAGTGGTTAGAGTTAGGAACATGATTGTTTCGAGAAATATCAAGGTTAGGGAAAGACTTCATTTGTGAAACATTAATTGAACTTTGTGACATCTACTTCCGGTCAAACCGGAAGTAGCTCTTTATTTCAAAATGGTGAGAGCTAGGAACATGATTCTTTCACCACATACCAAGGTTAGGGAGGGTCCTTCTCTGTTGCACATTGGGTGACCTCTGTGACCTCTACTTAAGATCAAACCGGAAGTAGCTCCTCATTAATACATGGTAAGAGCTAGGAACATGATTCTTTCACCAAATACCAAAGTTAGGGAAGGTCCTTCTTTGTTACACATTGTGTGACCTCTCTGAACTCTACTTCCGGTCAAACTGGAAGTACCTCCTCATTTAAAAGTGATTAGAAATTCCTGTCCAAACCGGATGTTCAAATTAAATATTGTATTATAAAGCTCAATTTTACGTATGTTTTTCTTCATATTTTCTTATATATCAGTTGGATTAACTTTTAATTCATTTAACTTTTAACACGTAAAATCATTTTTAATACATCACACTCCGAACACCTAGTTTTTGTGATGCCACAAAAACTCATTTCTAGTTTTTTTTTTATTTTTTTTATTTTTTCCTCGTGTTCTTATTTCCCTGCGAACCTTCTCCAGCAATTTTAAACAAAAGTAAAGCTTGTACAAACTTAAAACTTACTGTGTACATAGGCAATAGTGAGTAGATGAAACCGCCACTTTTTTGGAATGATGACGTCATTGATGACGTCATGACAAGGTTTTTAATGTTGAAAAATGACCATTTGCTTGTTGCTGTATCTCAACGAATATACAAGCTATGATGTTCATACTTAGGCATCAAATAGATAAAGACTTGGACAGCATTTGAAAAGTTAACGCCAAAATCATACGACCTTAACTTCCAGGTCGTTACCCTGGGTCAAAGTTCGCTTCCGTGTTTTTTCCTCGTGTTTTTCTTTCCCTGCGAACCTTCTCCGCCAATTTAGAGAAAAACTGAAACTTGTATGAACTTGAAACTTCTCATGAACATCAACCTCGGTGAGTAGACGGGACCGCCACTTTTTGGGAATGGTGACGTCATTGATGACGTCATTACGTTAAATAAACGTTAAAAACCTTAAATAATTTGAAAAATCATATCTTCAAAACCAAAACAGCTACGTTCAAGATTCTTTTTTTACATGAAACCTCTTATAAAGATCTACAAATGCGGTGCACAACGTGACCCCATTTGACCTTTACTTCCGGTCGAAACCGGAAGTTAAAGTAACAAATCATGTTATTTTGGGCTCTAGAGCCTAAGTGCATGAAAATATGAAAAAATGTTCAATGCATAATATTTTTTTTAACTCAAGAGCATTCTAAAAATATGATGTGTGACGTCATAGCTACGTAACAACGAAAATGGTACACGAGGTCGAAAAAAAAAATATTTTGCTATCTCAAAAAATAGAGCATGTACGGACTTGAAACTTACCACGTACTTAGACCAAAGCGTGTACATGACAAAGAACAAAATTTGGAATGATGACGTCATCGATGACGTCATTATATTAAATTGAAGTTTTTTATTAAAATACTCATATCTCCAGAATCAGATATGCTACATACATGATCTTTACACCATATGAAAGGTCATGAAGTATTAAACAAATCTTACACAGGGTGTGACCCCATTTGACCTTTACTTCCGGTCGAAACCGGAAGTAGTAGTTTGTTTTATAAAAAATCGTATCTGAATAATATTATTTTGTGTATAAAAATATAATAACTTAATTTTAAGGCCCTTCGACGATTCTACAAATGTTTACAATGTGTGACCTCATTTGAATGTTGTTTATGACCTTTGAAAATATTACATTGATGACGTCATCAAATGTTACAGTTTGTTACGACGACGAGTTTAAAAATATTTTTTTTTTTTTTTTTTTGAGCAAACTACGTGTTGAATTTTTTGGTAATAGATAACGACTATAAAAGCCTAATTGTGAAATTTGAACAAAATTGGCCGTTGCATAACGAAGTTATATTAAGGTGAAAAGTGCCGTTTTTAGCGCGATCGGCGATAAAGTCTGTACAGTTCCCTCAATGTATTGCACCCCGTGCGTGTGCACTCTAGGCTTTTACTGCATGCTGTGTATATATACCTACACGCGACAAGTCAGGTCTTGTCACAGTTCATCGAACTTTGCTGTGTGTTGTTAAGTTCTCCGTGTGTGTGTGTGTGTGTGTGTGTGTGTGTGTGTGTGTGTGTGTGTGTGTAATAATGGCGACGCAAAGAAAAACATGTAAGTCATGCCAAGTTCAGTGTGGAAATGTTTCCCTTTATGTCATTCTGGTGGCTTAATTGTGACAGGGAGAGGAAGAGGAGACTTTACTGAGACGATCACATGCTCACGTGAGTTGTTTGATGTATAATGGTGGAGAAAATGCAATTGACAAAATGATCGTCTTTCGTTCTATTTATACCGATCACGTACGTGCTTACATACGAGAGTCACAATGTGCAACAGCGGGGCCAGAGGCACTTTACCCTCGCGAGAGTTGTTGTCGGGATACGCTGAGTAAAACTGTTTAAAAGTAAAGTTTAAAAGTAAAGTCATCGCCTTTCAAAATGTCCGTGTATTTCTTTAGCCGTGCACACTTGTGTTTATGATGTTTATCAAAGTGGGGTAGTTTTTATAAAACTTTGGAACCTTTTAATACAGATAATGAGCTCGGAATTTGAATCTGTCAAATGTCAGATTGACTGTACAGTACACCAGTGTTCGTGATGTTACAAAATAAGACAGTTAATTTGATATAGCGCCACCAACGTCACTAGCGATACACACTTTGTTTTATTGACACCGCATAGATGCTGAACAAAACGGAGGGCAGCAAGGGTTAATGTTTTGATAAAAGGCAGTATGAATACTATTTTGAACACACAACCTGGCGGCAGCCAATTGCACGGCGTGGAAAAGGAACACTTTGGAAAGCACGAAAACATTGTTTTTCCTGGCAGTTAAAACCAAAAAGGTAACTTGTTTTTCCTCCAGGAGTGGAGTTACAATAAATGTATGCGGTTCTTTATAATTCTTAGTGACCTGAGTTGACCTCGCTTCTGCCCAAACCTGAAGTCCCCATGAAATACATATGATAAAGCTCTTTTTAATTATTTTCATATTCATATTTAAAGGTTTTATTTGATTTCACTTTCAATATATCAAACAAAATCAAAACCATGCGTTATACGGTGTCTCATACAGACCATTATGTTGCTTTAAATGTTAATTCCTCCAAAATTTTCTTCAAATAAATAACTCAAAATTGAAATTAAACTGAACCTTGAAACTGTGCATATACTTGAACCTCAATATGAAGACGCGAAATAAAACAATGACGTCATGATGATGTCATCAGATGTTGAGTTACAATAAATCAAAGTTTAGTCATTAAATCAGAACTCCTGAAGTGCACAATGGATTTTTACAATCTACACATCATCGCAAAGGTCTTTTGGAAACAATTTAAATGTCTCAAAGAAATAACCCCAATTTGACCTTGTATTGCGGTTCCAACCGGAAGTTGAAGGAAAGAATTGTTATAAAGCCATTCTTTTTTAGTTCTTTGGTCAGTATAAAACGAGCTTTGGACAGTGGTTTCAGTGTGTGAGTAGGTAAAGGACTCTGCGTTTTCAAGTTTAAAACTGATGACGTCATTACATTAAACAGCGTCCTCTGGTAACAAGTTTCAAATCAATGGTGCTACGACACTAATTGTAACGGCTTTTTTTTCCCCTCGTGTTCTTTCCCTGCGAACCTTCTCCAGCAATTTTAAACAAAAGTAAAGCTTGTACAAACTTAAAACTTACTGTATACATAGGCAATAGTGAGTAGATGAAACCGCCACTTTTTTGGAATGATGACATTTGTCAAGAAACGGGAGTTGTTACAAAGTGTGGTACAAGTTTAACTATGAAAACCAAACATTGTATACAAATTCATCTTTTTATGTTCAATGTTTTTGAACTGAGTCATCATGTAACGTTCAACCGAACACCGTATTTTTGTAATAAACAAAAATTCTATGTCTAGTTTCCTCGTGTTCTTATTTCCCTGCGAACCTTCTCCAGCAATTTTAAACAAAAGTAAAGCTTGTACAAACTTAAAACTTACTGTGTACATAGGCAATAGTGAGTAGATGAAACCGCCACTTTTTTGGAATGATGACGTCATTGATGACGTCATGACAAGGTTTTTAATGTTGAAAAATGACCATTTGCTTGTTGCTGTATCTCAACGAATATACAAGCTATGATGTTCATACTTAGGCATCAAATAGATAAAGACTTGGACAGCATTTGAAAAGTTAACGCCAAAATCATACGACCTTAACTTCCAGGTCGTTACCCTGGGTCAAAGTTCGCTTCCGTGTTTTTTCATCAAAAAACAACTTTTAAGCTTATCTACGGAATAACTCAAGATTGAGATTGATTTGAACGTTGAAACTCAACAGAAAGGTGAACCTTGGTATCAAGACACCACAGGTTTAACTACGTCATAATGACGTCATCGGGCATTAAATTACAATGAATCAAAGTTTAAAATTTGTAAAACTCGTATGGCGCGAATTTTGGGCTCTAGAGCCTAAGTGCATGAAAATATGAAAAAATGTTCAATGCATAATATTTTCTTTAACTCAAGAGCATTCTAAAAATATGATGTGTGACGTCATAGCTACGTCACAACGAAAATGGTACACGAGGTCGAAAAAAAAAATTATTTTGCTATCTCAAAAAATAGAGCATGTACGGACTTGAAACTTACCACGTACTTAGACCAAAGCGTGTACATGACAAAGAACAAAATTTGGAATGATGACGTCATCGATGACGTCATTATATTAAATTGAAGTTTTTTATTAAAATACTCATATCTCCAGAATCAGATATGCTACATACATGATCTTTACAGCATATGAAAGGTCATGAAGTATTAAACAAATCTTACACAGGGTGTGACCCCATTTGACCTTTACTTCCGGTCGAAACCGGAAGTAGTAGTTTGTTTTATAAGAAATCGTATCTGAATAATATTATTTTGTGTATTAATATAATAACTTAATTTTAAGGCCCTTCGACGATTCTACAAATGTTTACAATGTGTGACCTCATTTGAATGTAGTTGATGACCTTTGCAAATATTACATTGATGACGTCATCAAATGTTACAGTTTGTTACGACGACGAGTTTAAAAATATTTTTTTTTATTTTAATTTTATTTTTTTGAGCAAACTACGTGTTGAATTTTTTGGTAATAGATAACGACTATAAAAGCCTAATTGTGAAATTTGAACAAAATTGGCCGTTGCATAACGAAGTTATATTAAGGTGAAAAGTGCCGTTTTTAGCGCGATCGGCGATAAAGTCTGTACAGTTCCCTCAATGTATTGCACCCCGTGCGTGTGCACTCTAGGCTTTTACTGCATGCTGTGTATATACCTACACGCGACAAGTCAGGTCTTGTCACAGTTAATCGAACTTTGCGGTGTGTTGTTAAGTTCTGTGTGTGTGTGTGTGTGTGTGTGTGTGTGTAATAATGGCGACGCAAAGAAAAACATGTAAGTCATGCCAAGTCCAGTGTGGAAATGTTTCCCTTTATGTCATTCTGGTGGCTTAATTGTGACAGGGAGAGGAAGAGGAGACTTTACTGAGACGATCACATGCTCACGTGAGTTGTTTGATGTATAATGGTGGAGAAAATGCAATTGACAAAATGATCGTCTTTCGTTCTAAATATACCGATCACGTACGTGCTTACGTACGAGAGTCACAATGTGCAACAGCGGGGCCAGAGGCACTTTACCCCCGCGAGAGTTGTTGTCGGGACACGCTGAGTAAAACTGTTTAAAAGTAAAGTTTAAAAGTAAAGTCATCGCCTTTCAAAATGTCCGTGTATTTCTTTAGCCGTGCACACTTGTGTTTATGATGTTTATCAAAGTGGGGTAGTTTTTATAAAACTTTGGAACTTTTTAATACAGATAATGAGCTCGGAATTTGAATCTGTCAAATGTCAGATTGACTGTACAGTACACCAGTGTTCGTGATGTTACAAAATAAGACCGTTAATTTGATATAGCGCCACCAACGTTCACTAGCGATACACACTTTGTTTTATTGACACCGCATAGATGCCGAACAAAACGGAGGGCAGCAAGGGTTAATGTTTTGATAAAAGGCAATATGAATACTATTTTGAACACTACCTGGCGGCAGCCAATTGCACGGCGTGGAAAAGGAACACTTTGGAAAGCACGAAAACATTGTTTTTCCTGGCAGTTAAAACCAAAAAGGTAACTTGTTTTTCCTCCAGGAGTCGAGTTACAATAAATGTATGCGGTTCTTTACAATTCTTAGTGACCTGAGTTGACCTCGCTTCCTGCCCAAACCGGAAGTCCCCATGAAATACATATGATAAAGCTCTTTTTAATTATTTTCATATTCATATTTAAAGGTTTTATTTGATTTCACTTTCAATATATCAAACAAAATCAAAACCATGTGTTATATGGTGTCTCATAGAGACCATTATGTTGCTTTAAATGTTAATTCCTCCAAAATTTTCTTCAAATAAATAACTCAAAATTGAAATTAAACTGAACCTTGAAACTGTGCATATACTTGAACCTCAATATGAAGACGCGAAATAAAACAATGACGTCATGATGATGTCATCAGATGTTGAGTTACAATAAATCAAAGTTTATTCATTAAATCAGAACTCCTGAAGTGCACAATGGATTTTTACAATCTACACATCATCGCAAAAGTCTTTTGGAAATAATTTAAATGTCTCAAAGAAATGACCCCAATTTGACCTTGTATTGCGGTTCCAACCGGAAGTTGAAGGAAAGAATTGTTATAAAGCCATTCTTTTTTAGTTCTTTGGTCAGTATAAAACAAGCTTTGGACAGTGGTTTCAGTGTGTGAGTAGGTAAAGGACTCTGCGTTTTCAAGTTTAAAACTGATGACGTCATTACATTAAACAGCGTCCTCTGGTAACAAGTTTCAAATCAATGGTGCTACGACACTAATTGTAACGGCTTTTTTTTCCCTCGTGTTCTTCTTTCCCTGCGAACCTTCTCCAGCAATTTTAAACAAAAGTAAAGCTTGTACAAACTTAAAACTTACTGTGTACATAGGCAATAGTGAGTAGATGAAACCGCCACTTTTTTGGAATGATGACATTTGTCTAGAAACGGGAGTTGTTACAAAGTGTGGTACAAGTTTAACTCTAAAAACCAAACATTGTATACAAATTCATCTTTTTATGTTCAATGTTTTTGAACTACGTCATTATGTAACGTTCAACCGAACACCGTATTTTTGTAATAAACAAAAATTCTATGTCTAGTTTTTTTCCTCGTATTCTTATCAGCGAACCTTCTCCGTCGATTTTTAACAAAAGTAAAGCTTATATGAACTTGAAACTTATCAGGAACATGAACCATAGTTAGTAGATGAAACCGCAACTTTTTTAGAATGATGACGTCATTGATGACGTCATTATGCTAAATAAACCATTAATAATTTGAAAATTCATATCTTGAGAACCAGAAAAGCTACGTACGAGATTCTTTCAAAACATAAAAGTTCTTGTAATGACCTTTAATTGTCATGCACAGCTTGACCTCATTTGACCTTGACTTCCGGTCGAAACAGGAAGTTGAATTTTTTTTTTCAAAAAGATTATTTTTCAATAACAAAACAGAATTCATTAATAATCATTACTTCATCTGAAAGCTCGTTAACAATTCTAAAATTGTGCTGAAGATGTGACTATATTTGACCCTTACTTCCGGTTGAAACGGATGCTGAAATTTCACAGATAGTAAATTCATAATTCATCAACTGAACGTGATACAGACTTGAAACTTACTGTTGCCTTAGACATTACTGTGTAGATGAAACTGGATTATTTTCGGATTATGTCATCATTGACGAAGTCATATTAAATCAACGTTTAATGTTTAAAAAAATCATTTTGGGGATCATAAAAGTTACACACGAGATATTTGCTCCATATGCAAGCCCTTGAAATACTGTACAACTATCGCAGAGTGTGACCCCATTTGAACCATAGTTCATGTCAAAACCGGAAGTTGGAGTTTCATATGACTGACCTTCATGCCTAAAGATCAACACAAGGTACAAATAAAAATTTTGCCCATCAGCACAGCATACAATATTGACCTTGTTTTCAATGACGCAATCACTTTATTACGTTCCAGCCGAACACCGTGAGTTTGTTCACAAACTCTCAATCTCTAGTTTTTTTCTGGGCTTTCTTAGTCGTCGAAACTTGTCCACAAATTTTCTCAAAAAGTTAAGCTTGTATGAACTTGAAACTTACCATGTACAAACATATTAGTGAGTGGATGATACAGAAACTTTTTTGGAATGATGACGTCATTGATGACGTCATGACGTTAAATAAACGTTAAATAATTCAAAAATTTATTAACTCAAGAACGGCAAATGCTACATTCAAAATCTTTAATGCATATGAAAGGTCTTGTGATGTGGGACAAATTGTATGCACACCGTGACCCCATTTGACCTTTACTTCCGGTAGAAACCGGAAGTTAAAGTTAAAGTTCATGTTATTTGGGGCTTTAAAGCCTAAGTGATTAAAAATATCAACTAACTTTCAATGAATAATATTTTTTTTAGCTCAAGAGCAATCTAGAAATGTGATATATGACGTCATAGCTACGTCACAACGAAATTGATACACGAGGTCGAAAAAAAAATTATTTTGCTATCTCAAAAACTAAAGCATGTACGGACTTGATACTTACTACATACTTAGACCACAGTGTGTATATGACAAAGCAAAATTTTGGGAATGATGACGTCATCGATGACGTCATTACGTTAAATTGAAGTTTTATACTAAAATAATCATATCTTAAGAATAATACATGCTACATACATGATCTTTACACCATATGAAAGGTCTTGAAGTACTAAACAAATCTTACACAGGGTGTGACCCCATTTGACCTTCACTTCCGGTCGAAACCGGAAGTAGTAGTTTTGTTATGAAAAATCGATTCTGAATTACGTAAATTTGTATATTAATTGTATAACTTAATTTTAAAGCCCCTCGACGATTCTACAAATATTTACAAAGTGTGACCTCATTTGACCTTCACTTCCGGTCGAAACCGGAAGTATAAGTTTGTACTACAAAAATATGTACCTTATTAATGAAACGTGGTACATTAATAATCGTTACATCAATTTAAAGCTCTCTGACAATTCTAGATACCATGCACAAGGTGTGACCCCATTTGACCTTTAGTTCCTGTCAAACCGGAAGTTGGAGTTTCATAATTATGACAAACCTTCATGCATAAAGATAAAAAAGTACAAATAAATATTTCGCCCGTCAGCATAGCACAAATAGACAAGAAACGTGCACACAATATTGACCTTAAAATTTTCAATTACGTAATTAAGCCGAACACCGTGAGTTTGTCCACAAACTCTAAATCTCTAGTTTTTCCTCGTATTCTTATCAGCGAACCTTCTCCGTCGATTTTTAACAAAAGTAAAGCTTATATGAACTTGAAACTTATCAGGAACATGAACCATAGTTAGTAGATGAAACCGCAACTTTTTTAGAATGATGACGTCATTGATGACGTCATTATGCTAAATAAACCATTAATAATTAGAAAATTCATATCTTGAGAACCAGAAAAGCTACGTACGAGATTCTTTCAAAACATAAAAGTTCTTGTAATGACCTTTAATTGTCGTGCACAACTTGACCTCATTTGACCTTTACTTCCGGTCGAAACCGGAAGTTCAAAATTTCAAAAATTCATATCCCAAGAACTGCTTATCATATTGACAAAATTTGAATGACAGTTTGAAGATCGGTTAGCCTGCTTAAACTTTTGTACAGACATAATACTGGTTTGACAATGTCTTCCGGCCGTAAAAGATGACGTCATTGATTGCGTCATTAAATTAAATCAACGTTTAATACTAAAAAATCCATATCTGAAGAACCGTTTATGTTACATACAAGATCTTTGCACCATGTGAAAGCTTTTTGATTACTCTACAAATCTTACAGTGTGTGACCCCATTTGACCTTGACTTCCGGTCGAAACCGGAATTTAATATGTCATTTTTCCAAAAAAATCATATTTCAATAAAAAAACAGGCTATAGTAATAACCATTACTTCATCTGAAAACACTTTAACCAGTCTACATGTTTTACAGAAAGTGTGACCCCATTTGACCTTGACTTCCGGTTGAAACCGGAAGTTGAAGTTTAAGTATAAAAAAATTCATAGGTCATTAACCAAACGAGGTACAGTCTTGAAACTTACTTTTACCTTCAACTTTACCGTGCAGTAAACTGCATTGTCTTTTCTGGATGATGACGTCACTGATGACGTCATTACAATAAATCAACGTTTAATATTTCAAAAATTCATATCTGAAGAACCGTAAATGCATACATACAAGATATTTGCGCCATATAAAAGCTCTTCAATTACTCTGCACATCTTACACAGTTTGTGACCCCATTTGACCTTGACTTCCGGTCGAAACAGGAAGTTGAAATTTTTTTTTCAAAAAGATTATTTTTCAATAACAAAACAGAATTCATTAATAATCATTACTTCATCTGAAAGCTCGTTAACAATTCTAAAATTGTGTTGAAGATGTGACCCCATTTGACCCTTACTTCCGGTTGAAACGGATGTTGAAATGTCACAGATAGTAAATTCATAATTCATCAACTGAACGTGATACAGACTTGAAACTTACTGTTGCCTTAGACATTACTGTGTAGATGAAACTGGATTATTTTCGGATTATGACATCATTGATGAAGTCATATTAAATCAACGTTTAATGTTTAAAAAAATCATTTGGGGGATCATAAAAGTTACACACGAGATATTTGCTCCATATGCAAGCCCTTGAAATACTGTACAACTATCGCAGAGTGTGACCCCATTTGAACCATAGTTCATGTCAAAACCGGAAGTTGGAGTTTCATATGACTGACCTTCATGCCTAAAGATCAACACAAGGTACAAATAAACATTTTGCCCATCAGCACAGCATACAATATTGACTTTGTTTTCAATGACGCAATCACTTTATTACGTTCCAGCCGAACACCGTGAGTTTGTTCACAAACTCTCAATCTCTAGTTTTTTTTTAGGTGTTCGGCATTGAGCCGAAAACCTATTGTTATTGTTAAGTTTTTTTTTTTTTTTTTTTTTTTTCCTCGTATTCTTATCAGCGAACCTTCTCCGTCGATTTTTAACAAAAGTAAAGCTTATATGAACTTGAAACTTATCAGGAACATGAACCATAGTTAGTAGATGAAACCGCAACTTTTTTAGAATGATGACGTCATTGATGACGTCATTATGCTAAATAAACCATTAATAATTAGAAAATTCATATCTTGAGAACCAGAAAAGCTACGTACGAGATTCTTTCAAAACATAAAAGTTCTTGTAATGACCTTTAATTGTTGTGCACAACTTGACCTCATTTGACCTTTACTTCCGGTCGAAACCGGAAGTTCAAAATTTCAAAAATTCATATCCCAAGAACTGCTTATCATATTGACAAAATTTGAATAACAGTTTGAAGATCGGTTAGCCTGCTTAAACTTTTGTACAGACATAATACTGGTTTGACAATGTCTTCCGGCCGTTAAAGATGACGTCATTGATTGCGTCATTATATTAAATCAACGTTTAATATTTAAAAAATCCATATCTGAAGAACCGTTTATGTTACATACAAGATCTTTGCACCATATGAAAGCTTTTTGATTACTCTACAAATCTTACAGTGTGTGACCCCATTTGACCTTGACTTCCGGTCGAAACCGGAAGTTAATATGTCATTTTTCCAAAAAAATCATATTTCAATAAAAAACAGGCTATAGTAATAACCATTACTTCATCTGAAAACACTTTAACCAGTCTACATGTTTTACAGAAAGTGTGACCCCATTTGACCTTGACTTCCGGTTGAAACCGGAAGTTGAAGTTTAAGTATAAAAAAATTCATAGGTCATTAACCAAACGAGGTACAGTCTTGAAACTTACTTTTACCTTCAACTTTACCGTGCAGTAAACTGCATTGTCTTTTCTGGATGATGACGTCATTGATGACGTCATTACAATAAATCAACGTTTAATATTTCAAAAATTCATATCTGAAGAACCGTAAATGATACATACAAGATATTTGCGCCATATAAAAGCTCTTCAATTACTCTGCATATCTTACACAGTTTGTGACCCCATTTGACCTTGACTTCCGGTCGAAACAGGAAGTTGAATTTTTTTTTCAAAACCATTATTTTTCAATAACAAAACAGAATTCATTAATAATCATTACTTCATCTGAAAGCTCGTTAACAATTCTAAAATTGTGTTGAAGATGTGACCCCATTTGACCCTTACTTCCGGTTGAAACGGATGTTGAAATGTCACAGATAGTAAATTCATAATTCATCAACTGAACGTGATACAGACTTGAAACTTACTGTTGCCTTAGACATTACTGTGTAGATGAAACTGGATTTTTTTCGGATTATGACATCATTGATGAAGTCATATTAAATCAACGTTTAATGTTTAAAAAAATCATTTGGGGATCATAAAAGTTACACACGATATATTTGCTCCATATGCAAGCCCTTGAAATACTGTACAACTATCGCAGAGTGTGACCCCATTTGAACCATAGTTCATGTCGAAACCGGAAGTTGAAGTTAACATATAAAAAGATTCATAGGTCATTAACTAAACGAGGTACAGTCTTGAAACTTACTATTACCTTCAACTTTACTGTGCAGTAAACTGCACTGTTTTTTCTGGATGATGACGTCATCGATGACGTCATTACAATAAATCAACGTTTAATATTTCAAAAATTCATATCTGAAGAACCGTAAATGATACATACAAGATCTTTGCACCATATAAAAGCTCTTCAATTACTCTGCACATCTTACACAGTTTGTGACCCCATTTGACCTTGACTTCCGGTCGAAACAGGAAGTTGAAATTTTATTTTTCAAAAAGATTATTTTTCAATAACAAAACATAATTCATTAATAATCATTACTTCATCTGAAAGCTCGTTAACCATTCTAAAAATTGTGTTGAAGATGTGACCCTATTTGACCCTTACTTCCGGTTGAAACGGATAATTTTTTTTCTGGGCTTTCTTAGTCGTCGAAACTTGTCCACAAATTTTCTCAAAAAGTTAAGCTTGTATGAAATTGAAACTTACCATGTACAAACATATTAGTGAGTGGATGATACAGAAACTTTTTTGGAATGATGACGTCATTGATGATGTCATGACGTTAAATAAACGTTAAATAATTCAAAAATTTAATAATTCAAGAACGGCAAATGCTACATTCAAAATCTTTAATGCATATGAAAGGTCTTGTGATGTGGGACAAATTGTATGCACACCGTGACCCCATTTGACCTTTACTTCCGGTAGAAACCGGAAGTTAAAGTTAAAGTTCATGTTATTTGGGGCTCTAAAGCCTAACTGATTAAAAATATCAACTAACTTTTAATAAATAATATTTTCTTTAGCTCAAGACCAATCTAGAAATGTGATATATGACGTCATAGCTACGTCACAACGAAATTGATACACGAGGTCAAAAAAAATTTATTTTGCTATCTCAAAAACTAAAGCATGTACGGACTTGATACTTACTACATACGTAGACCACAGTGTGTATATGACAAAGCAAAATTTTGGGAATGATGACGTCATCGATGACGTCATTACATTAAATTGAAGTTTTATACTAAAATAATCATATCTTAAGAATAATACATGCTACATACATGATCTTTACACCATATGAAAGGTCTTGAAGTACTAAACAAATCTTACACAGAGTGTGACCCCATTTGACCTTCACTTCTGGTCGAAACCGGAAGTAGTAGTTTTGTTATGAAAAATCGATTCTGAATTACGTAAATTTGTATATTAATTGTATAACTTAATTTTAAAGCCCCTCGACGATTCTACAAATATTTACAAAGTGTGACCTCATTTGACCTTCACTTCCGGTCGAAACCGGAAGTATAAGTTTGTACTACAAAAATATGTACCTTATTAATGAAACGTGGTACATTAATAATCGTTACATCAATTTAAAGCTCTCTGACAATTCTAGATACCATGCACAAGGTGTGACCCCATTTGACCTTTAGTTCCTGTCAAACCGGAAGTTGAAGTGTCATATGACAAACCTTCATGAATAAAGATAAAAAAGTACAACTAAATATTTCGCCCGTCAGCATAGCACAAATAGACAAGAAACGTGCACACAATATTGACCTTAAAATTTTCAATTACGTAATTAAGCCGAACACCGTGAGTTTGTCCACAAACTCTAAATCTCTAGTTTTTCCTCGTATTCTTATAAGCGAACCTTCTCCGTCGATTTTTAACAAAAGTAAAGCTTATATGAACTTGAAACTTATCAGGAACATGAACCATAGTTAGTAGATGAAACCGCAACTTTTTTAGAATGATGACGTCATTGATGACGTCATTATGCTAAATAAACCATTAATAATTAGAAAATTCATATCTTGAGAACCAGAAAAGCTACGTACGAGATTCTTTCAAAACATAAAAGTTCTTGTAATGACCTTTAATTGTCGTGCACAATTTGACCTCATTTGACCTTTACTTCCGGTCGAAACCGGAAGTTCAAAATTTCAAAAATTCATATCCCAAGAACTGCTTATCATATTGACAAAATTTGAATGACAGTTTGAAGATCGGTTAGCCTGCTTAAACTTTTGTACAGACATAATACTGGTTTGACAATGTCTTCCGGCCGTAAAAGATGACGTCATTGATTGCGTCATTATATTAAATCAACGTTTAATATTTAAAAAATCCATATCTGAAGAACCGTTTATGTTACATACAAGATCTTTGCACCATATGAAAGCTTTTTGATTACTCTACAAATCTTACAGTGTGTGACCCCATTTGACCTTGACTTCCGGTCGAAACCGGAAGTTAATATGTCATTTTTCCGAGAAAATCATATTTCAATAAAAAACAGGCTATAGTAATAACCATTACTTCATCTGAAAACACTTTAACCAGTCTACATGTTTTACAGAAAGTGTGACCCCATTTGACCTTGACTTCCGGTTGAAACCGGAAGTTGAAGTTTAAGTATAAAAAAATTCATACGTCATTAACCAAACGAGGTACAGTCTTGAAACTTACTTTTACCTTCAACTTTACCGTGCAGTAAACTGCATTGTCTTTTCTGGATGATGACGTCACTGATGACGTCATTACAATAAATCAACGTTTAATATTTCAAAAATTCATATCTGAAGAACCGTAAATGATACATACAAGATCTTTGCGCCATATAAAAGCTCTTCAATTACTCTGCACATCTTACACAGTTTGTGACCCCATTTGACCTTGACTTCCGGTCGAAACAGGAAGTTGAAATTTTTTTTTCAAAAAGATTATTTTTCAATAACAAAACAGAATTCATTAATAATCATTACTTCATCTGAAAGCTCGTTAACAATTCTAAAATTGTGTTGAAGATGTGACCCCATTTGACCCTTACTTCCGGTTGAAACGGATGTTGAAATGTCACAGATAGTAAATTCATAATTCATCAACTGAACGTGATACAGACTTGAAATTTACTGTTGCCTTAGACATTACTGTGTAGATGAAACTGGATTATTTTCGGATTATAACATCATCGATGACGTCATTATATTAAATCAACGTTTAATGTTTCAAAAAATCATATTTGGGGAATCATAAAAGTTACACAGGAGATTTTTGCACCATATGCAAGCCCTTGAAATACTGTACAACTATCGCAGAGTGTGACCCCATTTGACCCATAGTTCATGTCAAAACCGGAAGTTGAAGTTTCATATGACTGACCTTCATGTCTAAAGATCAACACAAGGTACAAATAAATATTTTGCCCATCAGCACAGCACACAATATTGACCTTGTTTTCAATGACGCAATCACTTTATTACGTTCCAGCCGAACACCGTGAGTTTGTTCATTAGGTGTTCGGCCAGCAGCCGAAAACTTATTGTTATTGTTCTGTTTTTTTTAGGTGTTCGGCCAGCAGCCGAAAACCTATTGTTATTGTTCTGTTTTTTAGGTGTTCGGCCAGCAGCCGAAAACCTATTGTTATTGTTGGGTGTTCGGACACAAGTCCGAAGACCCTCTGTTTTTGTTCGGTTTTTTTTTTTTTTACTTCTCCTTCTTCTTCTTCTTCTTCTTCTTCTTCTTCTTCTTCTTCTTCTTCTTCTTCTTCTTCTTATGCCTGAAGATTGTCCGCTAACAGAAGCACACTTCCTAAGCTTGTATGAACTTGAAACTTCACACATAGTTAGATACTCATTAAGACACAAAACCGTTTGAGTGACGTCATGATGACGTCATCGGGTGTCGAAGTACGTTAAATCAAAGTTTATTATTTAAAAAAATCATAACTCCTAAAGTACACAATGGATTTTTACAATCTATACATCATCGGAAAGGTCTTTAAAAAATAATTATATGTCTCACAGAGATGACCCCAATTTGACCTTGTCTTCCGGTTCAAACCGGAAGTTGAAGCAAAAAATGCTTAAAAAGTCACAATTTAAGTTGTGGAGTCAATATGAAACAGAATTTGGACACGGTTTCAGTGTACGAAATAAAATGTAGTTTATGACCTTTGAAAATATAACATTGACAACGTCATCAAATGTTACAGTTTGTTACGACGACGAGTTTAAAAATAAGAATTTTTTTTATTTCAAACTTTTTTAAGCAAACTACATGTTGAATTTTTTAGTAATAGATAACGACTATAAAAGCCTAATTGTGAAATTTGAACAAAATTGGCCGTTGCATTACGAAGTTAAATTAAGGTGAAAAGTGCCGTTTTTAGCGCGATCGCCGATAGAGTCTGTACGGTTACCTTACTGTATTGCACCTCGTGCGTCTGCACTATAGGCTTTTACAGCATGCTGTGTTTTACATACACGCAACAAGTCAGGGCTTGTCACAGTTCATCGAACTTTGCGGTGTGTTGTTAAGTTCTGTGTGTGTGTGTCCTAATGGCGACGCAAAGAAAAACTGTTAAGTGATGCCAAGTTCAGTGTGGAAATGTTTCCCTTTATGTCATTCTGGTGGCTTAATTGTGACAGGGAGAGGAAGAGGAGACTTTACTGAGACGATCACATGCTCACGTGAGTTGTTTGATGTATAATTATGGAGAAAATGCAATTGACAAAATGATCGTCTTTCGTATACCGATCACGTACGTGCTTACGTACGATAGTCACAAGTGTGCAACAGCGGGGCCAGAGACTCTTTACCCCCGCGAGAGTTGTTATCGGGATACGCTGAGTAAAACTGTTCAAAAATGAAAATTAAAAGGTAAAGTCATCGCTTCTCTAAATGTCCGTGTATTTCTTTAGCCGTGCACACTTGTGTTTGTGATGTTTATCAAAGTGGGGTAGTTTTTATAAAACTTTGGAACTTTTTAATACAGATAATGAGCTCAGAATTTGAATCTGTCAAATGTCAGATTGACTGTACAGAATGGGACTGTTAATTTGATATAGCGCCATCAACGTTACAACGTTACAACTAGCAATACACACTTTTGTTTATTGACACCGCATAGATGCCGAACAAAACAGAGGGCAGCAAGGGTTAATGTTTTGATAAAAGGCAATATGAATAGTATTTTGAACACACAACCTGGCGGCAGCCAATTGCACTGCGTGGAAAAGGAACACTTTGTAAAGCACGAAAACATTGTTTTTCCTGGCAGTTAAAATCAAAAAGGTAACTTGTTTTTCCTCCAGGAGTCGACTTACAATAAATGTATGCGGTTCTTTATAGTTCTTAGTGACCTGAGTTGACCTCGCTTCCTGCCCAAACCGGAAGTCCCCAAGAAATACATATGATAAAGCTCTTTTTAATTATTTTCATATTCATTTTTATTAAATCAAAGTTTATTATTTCAAAAAATCATAACTCCTGAAGTACACAATGAATTTTTGCAGTCTATACATCATCTGAAAGGTCATTCAAAAATGCGTAATAGCTTTACATACATGACCCCAATTTGACCTTGTCTTCCGGTTCAAACCGGAAGTTCAAATATTCAAAAATTCATAATTTAAGATGTTTTTATTATATGATCACAAATCTTACATCAGATTGTAGGTTAGGGAATGTCCTATGTTCCACATTGCGTGACCTTTGTGACCTCTACTTCCGGAAAAACCGGAAGTAGCTCCTCATTCAAAAGTTGTCAGAGGTAGGAACAATTCTTTCACCAACTACAAAGGTTAAGGAGGATCCTTCTCTGTTGCACATTGCGTGACCTTTGTGACCTCTACTTCCGGTCAAACCGGAAGTAGCTCTTTATTTAAAAATGGTAAGAGCTAGGAACATGATTCTTTCACCAAATACCAAGGTTAGGGATGATCCTTCTCTGTTGCACATTGTGTGACCTTTGTGACCTGTACTTCCGGTCAAACCGGAAGTAGCTCTTTATTATAAAATGGTAAGAGCTAGGAACATGATTCTTTCACCAAATACCAAGGTTAGAGAGGATCCTTCTCTGTTACATTGTGTGACCGTTCTGACCTCTACTTCCGGTCAAACCGGAAGTAGCTCTTTATTTAAAAATGGTTAGAGCTAGGAACATGATTATTTCATGTAATACCAAGGTAGGGGATGACCCTTCTCTGTTGCACTTTGCGTGACCTCTATGACCTCTACTTCCAGTGAAGCAGAAAGTAGCTCCTCATTAGAATAATGCTAAGTGCTTGGAACATGATTTTTTCTCCATTACCAAGGATATGGAAGACATACTTCCCTTGCACATTGTTTGACCCCTTTGACCTCTACTTCCGGTCGAACCGGAAGTAGCCCCTCATTTAAAAGTAAATAGAAGTAGGAACATGATTTTTCCTAGAAATATCAAACTAAGGGAAGGCCTTTCTTTGTGAAACATTCAATGACCTTTGTGACCTCTATTCCGGCCAAACCAGAAGTAGTTCTTCACTTAAAAATGCTAAGAGCTAGGAACAAGATTCTTTCACCAATTACCAAGGTTAAGGAAGACCCTTCTCTGTTGTACATTGCTTGACCTCTTTGACCTCTAATTCCGGTCAAACCGGAAGTAGCTCCTCATTTAAAAATGGTTAGATGTAGGAACAAGATTCTCTCACCCAAAACTAACGTTAGGGGAGGTCCTTCATTGTTCTCATTTAAAGGTAAATAAATGTAGGAACATGACTGATGTTCTTGAAGTCCTAATCAGATATTATTTCATAAAGCAATATTTCATGTTTCTACATGTATTTTCAAATTAATTTAGTTGTGTTAACTTTATTTACATCAAATAACAACTCTATCCGAACACCCAGTTTTTGTTCTTGGAACAAAAATTCATGTCTAGTTGGGTGTTCGGACACAAGTCCGAAGACCCTCTGTTTTTGTTCGGTTTTTTTTTTTTTTACTTCTCCTTCTTCTTCTTCTTCTTCTTCTTCTTCTTCTTCTTCTTCTTCTTCTTCTTATGCCTGAAGATTGTCCGCTAACAAAAACACACTTCCTAAGCTTGTATGAACTTGAAACTTCACACATAGTTAGATACTTATTAGGACACGAAACCGTTTGAGTGACGTCATGATGACGTCATCGGGTGTCGAATTACGTTAAATCAAAGTTTATTATTTAAAAAAATCATAACTCCTAAAGTACACAATGGAATTTTACAATCTATACATCATCGGAAAGGTCTTTAAAAAATAATCATATGTCTCACAGAGATGACCCCAATTTGACCTTGTCTTCCGGTTCAAACCGGAAGTTGAAGCAAAAAATGCTTAAAAAGTCACAATTTAAGTTGTGGAGTCAATATGAAACAGAATTTGGACATGGTTTCAGTGTACGAAATAAAATGTAGTTTATGACCTTTGAAAATATAACATTGATGACGTCATCAAATGTTACAGTTTGTTACGACGACGAGTTTAAAAATAAGAATTTTTTTTATTTCAAACTTTTTTAAGCAAACTACATGTTGCATTTTTTAGTAATAGATAACGACTATAAAAGCCTAATTGTGAAATTTGAGCAAAATTGGCCGTTGCATTACGAAGTTAAATTAAGGTGAAAAGTGCCGTTTTTAGCGCGATCGCCGATAGAGTCTGTACGGTTACCTTACTGTATTGCACCTCGTGCGTCTGCACTATAGGCTTTTACAGCATGCTGTGTATCACATACACGCAACAAGTCAGGTCTTGTCACAGTTCATCGAACTTTGCGGTGTGTTGTTAAGTTCTGTGTGTGTGTGTAATAATGGCGACGCAAAGAAAAACTGTTAAGTGATGCCAAGTTCAGTGTGGAAATGTTTCCCTTTATGTCATTCTGGTGGCTTAATTGTGACAGGGAGAGGAAGAGGAGACTTTACTGAGACGATCACATGCTCACGTGAGTTGTTTGATGTATAATTATGGAGAAAATGCAACTGACAAAATGATCGTCTTTCGTATACCGATCACGTACGTGCTTACGTACGATAGTCACAAGTGTGCAACAGCGGGGCCAGAGACTCTTTACCCCTGCGAGAGTTGTTGTCGGGATACGCTGAGTAAAACTGTTCAAAAATGAAAATTAAAAAGTCAAGTCATCGCTTCTTTAAATGTCCGTGTATTTCTTTAGCTGTGCACACTTGTGTTTGTGATGTTTATCAAAGTGGGGTAGCTTTTATAAAACTTTGGAACTTTTTAACACAGATAATGAGCTCAGAATTTGAATCTGTCAAATGTCAGATTGACTGTACAGAATGGGACCGTTAATTTGACATAGCGCCATCAACGGTCACTAGCAATACACACTTTTGTTTATTGACACCGCATAGATGCCGAACAAAACAGAGGGCAGCAAGGGTTAATGTTTTGATAAAAGGCAATATGAATAGTATTTTGAACACACAACCTGGCGGCAGCCAATTGCACTGCGTGGAAAAGGAACACTTTGTAAAGCACGAAAACATTGTTTTTCCTGGCAGTTAAAATCAAAAAGGTAACTTGTTTTTCCTCCAGGAGTCGACTTACAATAAATGTATGCGGTTCTTTATAGTTCTTAGTGACCTGAGTTGACCTCGCTTCCTGCCCAAACCGGAAGTCCCCAAGAAATACATATGATAAAGCTCTTTTTAATTATTTTCATATTCATTTTTATTAAATCAAAGTTTATTATTTCAAAAAATCATAACTCCTGAAGTACACAATGAATTTTTACAGTCTATACATCATCTGAAAGGTCATTCAAAAATGCGTAATAGCTTTACATACATGACCCCAATTTGACCTTGTCTTCCGGTTCAAACCGGAAGTTCAAGTATTCAAAAATTCATAATTTAAGAAGTTTTTTTTATATAATCACAAATCTTACATCAGATTGTAGGTTAGGGAATGACCTTCTATGTTGCACATTGCGTGACCTTTGTGACCTCTACTTCCGGAAAAACCGGAAGTAGCTCCTCATTCAAAAGTTGTCAGAGGTAGGAACAATTCTTTCACCAAGTACAAAGGTTAGGGAGGATCCTTCTCTGTTGCACATTGCGTGACCTTTGTGACCTCTACTTCCGGTCAAACCGGAAGTAGCTCTTTATTTAAAAATGGTAAGAGCAAGGAACATGATTCTTTCACCAAATACTAAGGTTAGGGAGGATCCTTCTCTGTTGCACATTGCGTGACCTTTGTGACCTGTACTTCCGGTCAAACCGGAAGTAGCTCTTTATTATAAAATGGTAAGAGCTAGGAACATGATTCTTTCACAAAATACCAAGGTTAGGGAGGATCCTTCTCTGTTACATTGTGTGACCGTTCTGACCTCTACTTCCGGTCAAACCGGAAGTAGCTCTTTATTTAAAAATGGTTAGAGCTAGGAACATGATTATTTCACGTAATACCAAGGTAAGGGATGACCCTTCTCGGTTGCAATTTGCGTGACCTCTATGACCTCTACTTCCAGTGAAGCAGAAAGTAGCTCCTCATTAGAATAATGCTAAGTGCTTGGAACATGATTTTTTTCTCCATTACCAAGGATATGGAAGACATACTTCCCTTGCACATTGTTTGACCCCTTTGACCTCTACTTCCGGTCGAACCGGAAGTAGCCCCTCATTTAAAAGTAAATAGAAGTAGGAACATGATTTTTCCTAGAAATATCAAACTAAGGGAAGGCCTTTCTTTGTGAAACATTCAATGACCTTTGTGACCTCTATTCCGGTCAAACCAGAAGTAGTTCTTCATTTAAAAATGCTAAGAGCTAGGAACAAGATTCTTTCACCAATTACCAAGGTTAAGGAAGGCCCTTCTCTGTTGTACATTGCTTGACCTCTTTGACCTCTAATTCCGGTCAAACCGGAAGTAGCTCCTCATTTAAAAATGGTTAGATGTAGGAACAAGATTCTCTCACCCAAAACTAAGGTTAGGGGAGGTCCTTCATTGTTCTCCTCATTTAAAGGTAAATAAATGTAGAAACATGACTGATGTTCTTGAAGTCCTAATCAGATATTATTTCATAAAGCAATATTTCATGTTTCTATTTTCAAATTATTTTAGTTGTGTTAACTTTATTTATATCAAATAACAAATCTATCCGAACACCCAGTTTTTGTTCTTGGAACAAAAATTTATGTCTAGTTCTGTTTTTTTTTTTTCTGGGCTTTCTTAGTCGTCGAAACTTGTCCGCAAATTTTCTCAAAAAGTAAAGCTTGTATGAACTTGAAACTTACCATGTACAAAGATATTAGTGAATGGATGATACCGAAACTTTTTTGGAATGATGACGTCATTGATGACGTCATTAGGTTAAATAAACGTTAAATAATTCAAAAATTCAATAACTCAAAAACGGCAAATGCTACATTCAAAATCTTTGGTGCATATGAAAGGTCTTGTGATGTAAAACAAATTGTATGCACACCGTGACCCCATTTGACCTTTACTTCCGGTCAAAACCGGAAGTTAAAGTTAAAATTCATGTTATTTGGGGCTCTAGAGCCTAAGTGATTAAAAATATCAACTAACTTTCAATGCATAATATTTTTGTTAGCTCACGAGCATTCTAAAAATGTAATGTATGACGTCATAGCTACGTCACAACGAAATTGATACACGAGGTCGAAAGAAAAATTATTTTGCTATCTCAAAAACTAAAGCATGTACGGACTTGATACTTACTATATACCTAGACCACAGTGTGTATATGACAAAGCAAAATTTTGGAAATGATGACGTCATCGATGACGTCATTAAATTAAATTGAAGTTTTATACTCAAATAATCATATCTTAAGAATAATACATGCTACGTACATGATCTTTACACCATATGAAAGGTCTTGAGGTACTAAACAAATCTTACACAGAGTGTGACCCCATTTGACCTTCACTTCCGGTCGAAACCGGAAGTAGTAGTTTTGTTATGAAAAATCGTTTCTGAATTACGTAAATTTGTATATTAATTGTATAACTTAATTTTAAAGCCCCTCGACGATTCTACAAATATTTACAAAGTGTGACCTCATTTGACCTTCACTTCCGGTCGAAACCGGAAGTATAAGTTTGTACTACAAAAATATGTACCTTATTAATGAAACGTGGTACATTAATAATCGTTACATCAATTTAAAGCTCTCTGACAATTCTAGATACCATGCACAAGGTGTGACCCCATTTGACCTTTAGTTCCTGTCAAACCGGAAGTTGGAGTTTCATAATTATGACAAACCTTCATGCATAAAGATAAAAAAGTACAAATAAATATTTCGCCCGTCAGCATAGCACAAATAGACAAGAAACGTGCACACAATATTGACCTTAAAATTTTCAATTACGTAATTAAGCCGAACACCGTGAGTTTGTCCACAAACTCTAAATCTCTAGTTTTTTTCTGGGCTTTCTTAGTCGTCGAAACTTGTCCGCAAATTTTCTCAAAAAGTAAAGCTTGTATGAACTTGAAACTTACCATGTACAAAGATATTAGTGAATGGATGATACCGAAACTTTTTTGGAATGATGACGTCATTGATGACGTCATTAGGTTAAATAAACGTTAAATAATTCAAAAATTCAATAACTCAAGAACGGCAAATGCTACATTCAAAATCTTTGGTGCATATGAAAGGTCTTGTGATGTGAAACAAATTGTATGCACACCGTGACCCCATTTGACCTTTACTTCCGGTCAAAACCGGAAGTTAAAGCAACAATTCATGTTATTTGGGGCTCTAGAGCCTAAGTGAATAAAGATATGAACAAACTTTAAATGCATAATATTTTTGTTAGCTCACGAGCATTCTAAAAATGTAATGTATGACGTCATAGCTACGTCACAACGAAATTGATACACGAGGTTGAAAAAAAAATTATTTTGCTATCTAAAAAAACTAAAGCATGTACGGACTTGATACTTACTATATATCTAGACCTCAGTGTGTATATGACAAAGCAAAATTTTGGAAATGATGACGTCATCGATGACGTCATTAAATTAAATTGAAGTTTTATACTAAAATAATCATATCTTAAGAATAATACATGCTACATACATGATCTTTACACCATATGAAAGGTCTTGAAGTACTAAACAAATCTTACACAGGGTGTGATCCCATTTGACCATCACTTCCGGTCGAAACCGGAAGTAGTAGTTTTGTTATGAAAAATGGTTTCTGAATTACGTAAATTTGTGTATTAATATAATAACTTATTTTTAAAGCCCTTCGACGATTCTACAAATTTTGTACAAAGTGTGAACTCATTTGACCTTCACTTCCGGTCGAAACCGGAAGTATAAGTTTGTACAACAAAAATATGTATCTATTAATGACACATGATACATCGATAATCGTCACATCAATTTAAAGCTCTCTGACAATTCTAGATACCATGCACAAGGTGTGACCCCATTTGACCTTTAGTTCCTTTCAAACCGGAAGTTAGAGTTTCATATGACAAACCTTCATGCATAAAGATCAAAAAAGTACAAATAAATATTTCGCCCGTCAGCATAGCACAAATAGACAAAAAACTTGCACACAATATTGACCTTACAATTTTCAATTACGTAATTAAGCCGAACACCGTGAGTTTGTTCACAAACTCTAAATCTCTAGTTAGGTGTTCGGCCAGCAGCCGAAAACCTATTGTTATTGTTCTGTTTTTTTTTTTTTTTTTTTTAGGTGTTCGGCTACCGGCCGAAAACCTATTGTTATTGTTCTGTTTTTTGGGTGTTCGGACACAAGTCCGAAGACCCTCTGTTTTTGTTCGGTTTTTTTTTTTTTTTACTTCTCCTTCTTCTTCTTCTTCTTCTTCTTCTTCTTCTTCTTCTTATGCCTGAAGATTGTCCGCTAACAAAAACACACTTTCTAAGCTTGTATGAACTTGAAACTTCACACATAGTTAGATACTCATTATGACATGAAACCGTTTGAGTGACGTCATGATGACGTCATCGGGTGTTGAATTACGTTAAATCAAAGTTTATTATTTAAAAAAATCATAACTCCTAAAGTACACAATGGAATTTTACAATCTATACATCATCGGAAAGGTCTTTAACAAATAATTAAATGTCTCACAGAGATGACCCCAATTTGACCTTGTCTTCCGGTTCAAACCGGAAGTTGAAGCAAAAAATGCTTAAAAAGTCACAATTTAAGTTGTGGAGTCAATATGAAACAGAATTTGGACATGGTTTCAGTGTACGAAATAAAATGTAGTTTATGACCTTTGAAAATATAACATTGATGACGTCATCAAATGTTACAGTTTGTTACGACGACGAGTTTAAAAATAAGAATTTTTTTTATTTCAAACTTTTTTAAGCAAACTACATGTTGAATTTTTTAGTAATAGATAACGACTATAAAAGCCTAATTGTGAAATTTGAACAAAATTGGCCGTTGCATTACGAAGTTAAATTAAGGTGAAAAGTGCCGTTTTTAGCGCGATCGCCGATAGAGTCTGTACAGTTACCTTACTGTATTGCACGTCGTGCGTCTGCACTTTAGGCTTTACAGCATGCTGTGTATTACATACACGCAACAAGTCAGGTCTTGTCACAGTTCAACGAACTTTGCGGTGTGTTGTTAAGTTCTGTGTGTGTGTGTCCTAATGGCGACGCAAAGAAAAACTGTTAAGTGATGCCAAGTTCAGTGTGGAAATGTTTCCCTTTATGTCATTCTGGTGGCTTAATTGTGACAGGGAGAGGAAGAGGAGACTTTACTGAGACGATCACATGCTCACGTGAGTTGTTTGATGTATAATTATGGAGAAAATGCAATTGACAAAATGATCGTCTTTCGTATACCGATCACGTACGTGCTTACGTACGATAGTCACAAGTGTGCAACAGCGGGGCCAGAGGCTCTTTACCCCTGCGAGAGTTGTTGTCGGGATACGCTGAGTAAAACTGTTCAAAAATGAAAATTAAAAAGTAAAGTCATCGCTTCTCAAAATGTCCGTGTATTTCTTTAGCCGTGCACACTTGTGTTTGTGATGTTTATCAAAGTGGGGTAGTTTTTATAAAACTTTGGAACATTTTAATACAGATAATGAGCTCGGAATTTGAATCTGTCAAATGTCAGATTGACTGTACAGAATGGGACCGTTAATTTGATATAGCGCCATCAACGTTACAACGTTACAACTAGCAATACACACTTTTGTTTATTGACACCGCATAGATGCCGAACAAAACAGAGGGCAGCAAGGGTTAATGTTTTGATAAAAGGCAATATGAATAGTATTTTGAACACACAACCTGGCGGCAGCCAATTGCACTGCGTGGAAAAGGAACACTTTGTAAAGCACGAAAACATTGTTTTTCCTGGCAGTTAAAATAAAAAAGGTAACTTGTTTTTCCTCCAGGAGTCGACTTACAATAAATGTATGCGGTTCTTTATAGTTCTTAGTGACCTGAGTTGACCTCGCTTCCTGCCCAAACCGGAAGTCCCCAAGAAATACATATGATAAAGCTCTTTTTAATTATTTTCATATTCATTTTTATTAAATCAAAGTTTATTATTTCAAAAAATCATAACTCCTGAAGTACACAATGAATTTTTACAGTCTATACATCATCTGAAAGGTCATTCAAAACTGCGTAATAGCTCATATACATGACCCCAATTTGACCTTGTCTTCCGGTTCAAACCAGAAGTTCAAATATTCAAAAATTCATAATTTAAGAAGTTTTTATTATATAATCACAAATCTTACATCAGATTGTAGGTTAGGGAATGTCCTTCTATGTTGCACATTGCGTGACCTTTGTGACCTCTACTTCCGGAAAAACCGGAAGTAGCTCCTCATTCAAAAGTTGTCAGAGGTAGGAACAATCTTTCACCAAGTACAAAGATTAGGGAGGATCCTTCTCTGTTGCACATTGCGTGACCTTTGTGACCTCTACTTCCGGTCAAACCGGAAGTAGCTCTTTATTTAAAAATGGTAAGAGCTAGGATCATGATTCTTTCACAAAATACCAAGGTTAGGGAGGATCCTTCTCTGTTGCACATTGCGTGACCTTTGTGACCTGTACTTCCGGTCAAACCGGAAGTAGCTCTTTATTATAAAATGGTAAGAGCTAGGAACATGATTCTTTCACCAAATACCAAGGTTAGGGAGGATCCTTCTCTGTTACATTGCGTGACCGTTCTGACCTCTACTTCCGGTCAAACCGGAAGTAGCTCTTTATTTAAAAATGGTTAGAGCTAGGAACATGATTATTTCACGTAATACCAAGGTAAGGGATGACCCTTCTCTGTTGCACTTTGCGTGACCTCTATGACCTCTACTTCCAGTGAAGCAGAAAGTAGCTCCTCATTAGAATAATGCTAAGTGCTTGGAACATGATTTTTTCTCCATTACCAAGGATATGGAAGACATACTTCCCTTGCACATTGTTTGACCCCTTTGACCTCTACTTCCGGTCGAACCGGAAGTAGCCCCTCATTTAAAAGTAAATAGAAGTAGGAACATGATTTTTCCTAGAAATATCAAACTAAGGGAAGGCCTTTCTTTGTGAAACATTCAATGACCTCTTTGACCTCTAATTCCGGTCAAACCGGAAGTAGCTCCTCATTTAAAAATGGTTAGATGTAGGAACAAGATTCTCTCACCCAAAACTAACGTTAGGGGAGGTCCTTCATTGTTCTCCTCATTTAAAGGTAAATAAATGTAGGAACATGACTGATGTTCTTGAAGTCCTAATCAGATATTATTTCATAAAGCAATATTTCATGTTTCTATTTTCAAATTATTTTAGTTGTGTTAACTTTATTTACATCAAATAACAACTCTATCCGAACACCCAGTTTTTGTTCTTGGAACAAAAATTCATGTCTAGTTTTTTTTTTTTTTCTGGGCTTTCTTAGTCGTCGAAACTTGTCCACAAATTTTCTCAAAAAGTTAAGCTTGTATGAACTTGAAACTTACCATGTACAAACATATTAGTAAGTGGATGATACAGAAACTTTTTTGGAATGATGACGTCATTGATGACGTCATGACGTTAAATAAACGTTAAATAATTCAAAAATTTAATAACTCAAGAACGGCAAATGCTACATTCAAAATCTTTAAAGCATATGAAAGGTCTTGTGATGTGGGACAAATTGTATGCACACCGTGACCCCATTTGACCTTTACTTCCGGTAGAAACCGGAAGTTAAAGTTAAAGTTCATGTTATTTGGGGCTCTAAAGCCTAAGTGATTAAAAATATCAACTAACTTTTAATGAATAATATTTTCTTTAGCTCAAATGCAATCTAAAAATGTGATATATGACGTCATAGCTACGTCACAACGAAATTGATACACGAGGTCGAAAAAAAAATTATTTTGCTATCTCAAAAACTAAAGCATGTACGGACTTGATACTTACTACATAGTTAGACCACAGTGTGTATATGACAAAGCAAAATTTTTGGAATGATGACGTCATCGATGACGTCATTACATTAAATTGAAGTTTTATACTAAAATAATCATATATTAAGAATAATACATGCTACATACATGATCTTTACACCATATGAAAGGTCTTGAAGTACTAAACAAATCTTACACAGGGTGTGACCCCATTTGACCTTCACTTCCGGTCGAAACCGGAAGTAGTAATTTTGTTATGAAAAATCGATTCTGAATTACGTAAATTTGTATATTAATTGTATAACTTAATTTTAAAGCCCCTCGACGATTCTACAAATATTTACAAAGTGTGACCTCATTTGACCTTCACTTCCGGTCGAAACCGGAAGTATAAGTTTGTACTACAAAAATATGTACCTTATTAATGAAACGTGGTATATTAATAATCGTTACATCAATTTAAAGCTCTCTGACAATTCTAGATACCATGCACAAGGTGTGACCCCATTTGACCTTTAGTTCCTGTCAAACCGGAAGTTGAAGTTTCATATGACAAACCTTCATGAATAAAGATAAAAAAGTACAACTAAATATTTCGCCCGTCAGCATAGCACAAATAGACAAGAAACGTGCACATAATATTGACCTTAAAATTTTCAATTACGTAATTAAGCCGAACACCGTGAGTTTGTCCACAAACTCTAAATCTCTAGTTTTTTTTTTTTTCTGGGCTTTCTTAGTCGTCGAAACTTGTCCACAAATTTTCTCAAAAAGTTAAGCTTGTATGAACTTGAAACTTACCATGTACAAACATATTAGTGAGTGGATGATACAGAAACTTTTTTGGAATGATGACGTCATTGATGACGTCATGACGTTAAATAAACGTTAAATAATTCAAAAATTTAATAACTCAAGAACGGCAAATGCTACATTCAAAATCTTTAATGCATATGAAAGGTCTTGTGATGTGGGACAAATTGTATGCACACCGTGACCCCATTTGACCTTTACTTCCGGTAGAAACCGGAAGTTAAAGTTAAAGTTCATGTTTTTTGGGGCTTTAAAGCCTAAGTGATTAAAAATATCAACTAACTTTTAATGAATAATATTTTCTTTAGCTCAAGAGCAATCTAGAAATGTGATATATGACGTCATAGCTACGTCACAACGAAATTGATACACGAGGTCAAAAAAAAAATTATTTTGCTATCTCAAAAACTAAAGCATGTACGGACTTGATACTTACTACATACTTAGACCACAGTGTGTATATGACAAAGCAAAATTTTGGGAATGATGACGTCATCGATGACGTCATTACATTAAATTGAAGTTTTAAACTGAAATAATCATATCTTAAGAATAATACATGCTACATACATGATCTTTACACCATATGAAAGGTCTTGAAGTACTAAACAAATCTTACACAGGGTGTGACCCCATTTGACCTTTACTTCTGGTCGAAACCGGAAGTAGTAGTTTTGTTATGAAAAATCGATTCTGAATTACGTAAATTTGTATATTAATTGTATAACTTAACTTTAAAGCCCCTCGACGATTCTACAAATATTTACAAAGTGTGACCTCATTTGACCTTCACTTCCGGTCGAAACCGGAAGTATAAGTTTGTACTACAAAAATATGTACCTTATTAATGAAACGTGGTACATTAATAATCGTTACATCAATTTAAAGCTCTCTGACAATTCTAGATACCATGCACAAGGTGTGACCCCATTTGACCTTTAGTTCCTGTCAAACCGGAAGTTGAAGTTTCATATGACAAACCTTCATGAATAAAGATAAAAAAGTACAACTAAATATTTCGCCCGTCAGCACAGCACAAATAGACAAAAAACTTGCACATAATATTGACCTTAAAGTTTTCAATTACGTAATTGAGCCGAACACCGTGAGTTTGTTCACAAACTCTAAATCTCTAGTTTTTCTGGGCTTTCTTAGTCGTCGAAACTTGTCCACAAATTTTCTCAAAAAGTTAAGCTTGTATGAACTTGAAACTTACCATGTACAAACATATTAGTAAGTGGATGATACAGAAACTTTTTTGGAATGATGACGTCATTGATGACGTCATGACTTTAAATAAACGTTAAATAATTCAAAAATTTAATAACTCAAGAACAGCAAATGCTACATTCAAAATCTTTAATGCATATGAAAGGTCTTGTGATGTGGGACAAATTGTATGCACACCGTGACCCCATTTGACCTTTACTTCCGGTCAAAACCGGAAGTTAAAGTTAAAGTTCATGTTATTTGGGGCTCTAAAGCCTAAGTGATTAAAAATATCAACTAACTTTCAATGAATAATATTTTCTTTAGCTCAAGAGCAATCTAGAAATGTGATATATGACGTCATAGCTACGTCACAACAAAATTGATATACGAGGTCAAAAAAAAATTATTTTGCTATCTCAAAAACTAAAGCATGTACGGACTTGATACTTACTACATACCTAGACCACAGTGTGTATATGACAAAGCAAAATTTTGGGAATGATGACGTCACCGATGACGTCATTACATTAAATTGAAGTTTTATACTAAAATAATCATATCTTAAGAATAATACATGCTACATACATGATCTTTACACCATATAAAAGGTCTTGAAGTACTGAACAAATCTTACACAGGGTGTGACCCCATTTGACCTTCATTTCCGGTCGAAACCGGAAGTAGTAGTTTTGTTATGAAAAATCGATTCTGAATTACGTAAATTTGTATATTAATTGTATAACTTAATTTTAAAGCCCCTCGACGATTCTACAAATATTTACAAAGTGTGACCTCATTTGACCTTCACTTCCGGTCGAAACCGGAAGTATAAGTTTGTACTACAAAATATGTACCCTATTAATGAAACGTGGTACATTAATAATCGTTACATCAATTTAAAGCTCTCTGACAATTCTAGATACCATGCACAAGGTGTGACCCCATTTGACCTTTAGTTCCTGTCAAACCGGAAGTTGAAGTTTCATAATATGACAAACCTTCATGAATAAAGATAAAAAAAGTACAACTAAATATTTCGCCCGTCAGCATAGCACAAATAGACAAGAAACGTGCACATAATATTGACCTTAAAATTTTCAATTACGTAATTAAGCCGAACACCGTGAGTTTGTCCACAAACTCTAAATCTCTAGTTATTGTTCTGTTTTTTTTTCTGGGCTTTCTCAGTCGTCGAAACTTGTCCACAAATTTTCTCAAAAAGTAAAGTTTGTATGAACTTGAAACTTACCATGTACAAAGATATTAGTGAGTGGATGATACCGAAACTTTTTTGGAATGATGACGTCATTGATGACGTCATGACGTTAAATAAACGTTAAATAATTCAAAAATTTTATAACTCAAGAACGGCAAATGCTACATTAAAAATCTTTGGTGCACATGAAAGGTCTTGTGATGTGGGACAAATTGTAAGCACACCGTGATCCCATTTGACCTTTACTTCCGGTCAAAACCGGAAGTTAAAGTTAAAATTCATGTTATTTGGGGCTCTAGAGCCTAAGTGAATGAAGATATGAACAAACTTTCAATGCATAATATTTTTGTTAGCTCACGAGCATTCTAACAATGTAATGTATGACGTCATAGCTACGTCACAACGAAATTGATACACGAGGTCGAAAAAAAATTATTTTGCTATCTCAAAAAATAAAGCATGTACGGACTTGATAGTTACTGTATACCTAGACCACAGTGTGTATATGACAAAGCAAAATTTTGGGAATGATGACGTCATCGATGACGTCATTACATTAAATTGAAGTTTTATACTAAAATAATCATATCTTAAGAATAATACATGCTACATACATGATCTTTACACCATATGAAAGGTCTTGAAGTACTTAACAAATCTTACACAGAGTGTGACCCCATTTGACCTTCACTTCCGGTCGAAACCGGAAGTAGTAGTTTTGTTATGAAAAATCGTTTCTGAATTACGTAAATTTGTGTATTAATATAATAACTTATTTGTAAAGCCCTTCGACGATTCTACAAATTTTGTACAAAGTGTGAACTCATTTGACCTTCACTTGCGGTCGAAACCGGAAGTATAAGTTTGTACAACAAAAATATGTATGTTATTAACAAATAGGCCTACCTATACACTGATGGTATAAAATTAGCCAGAAATTGATTTACGTCTCTTCACAAATTAAAAGGCAAAAATTATAAAAATATACATAGGCCTGTCGCTGACATAATAAAATTAGCTGTTGCAAACTGCTTCCCAAACACAAGGACCTGTTGTATAAATGCAATCAAATTGTTCATGACCTCACGTTTCGACCCGAGCAGAGTCTTTGTCAATGGCTGAAAGAAAAAGACCCTGAGAAAGACTCTGCTAGGGTTGAAAGGTGACTGGATGCGTCTAACAAGTTTTTGCATGTGTATAATGCTGTGTATTTCATGTAGGTTTTTTTCAAATGACTTGTCTGGTAATCTGTAAAATGAGATTATTTGGGTGCACTTCATCTTTTTTTCTTATCAGTGAGAAAGATTATAAATCCTGACTATAAGTAGGGCACACACTTTAAACCAATCAGTTGGAGGTGTGTGAGACAAAAGCGTCGGTACATTTACATATCAATCAGAGCGGGAAAAAATTCACTTCGATTCAGCTTCCAATAGACCGATTGCACAACCAGTGTTAACATGTCATCACGTGACCTATTGTGGGTACTACATGTATGTCATCTGAGCTGATGGCGAACTATGTGCAAAAAGTACATACCATGACTAACAGAGTCATACCAAAAGTCGGCTTTTGCTACTACTATCAAAGTTACTAGGCCATTTTGTTAAAGTTGTATGTTGTGACAATGATATTAATCACACTACTATTTCATAAACTGCCAGTATTCTACGACAGACAAGAGATGTTCATTTTGAATTATGTACTACCGGCATCGGACGATTATGTATCCAACCGCTTTTTGATTTGTTTGTAATGCAGGCCTAAATCATTGTAAAAAAAGAAAGAAAGAAAAAAAGGTAAAGAAAACTGCAAACTGCTTCCCAAACACAAGGACCTGTTGTATAAATGCAATCAAATTGTTCATGACCTCACGTTTCGACCCGAGCAGAGTCTTTGTCAATGGCTGAAAGAAAAAGACCCTGAGAAAGACTCTGCTAGGGTTGGAAAAGTGAGCATTTATACTTAGCCTTGCGAAATTTAAAAAAGGAAAGGAATTACACAGTTTTGGAAACCAATTTCTTTGGATGATTCAGCTTCAAAACTTTTAACTTCTTGTGTTGAATAAAGTGTGTGATCGCGGTCGTCTGGCCTGAACGTTCAGTCGTGCACTAGTACATATCATGCATATTTATACGTTACTTATAGAATTTACAAGACTTGTTGGAACTGTCCTTACTGGCTTTATTCAGCCACTCGAAGGTTTCTGGTACAAACTCTGGAATGTTTTTCTCCGATGTTGAGAAAGAAAAGCCTCGATTGAATAAACAAATGCAAGATTCACCATGTATCGTACCGCACTTTCCTATAAAGGACGACGTGTTTGCTTACATTTAACACACACAATAAATAGGTCACGTGACGCGGGTCGCGCAATAAGTCTATTGTGCTAACACAAAAGTTGGGCAGGCAAGTGTGGTGCCCCTCCTTTGTTTATGGCAGGTTGCCAAGTAATGTTTATGGCAGGTTACCAAGTACAAGTAATCTGGGCCCGGTATGTGTGTATGTCTTTTTGGGATTACTTTCGCATAAAATCTATTGAAGTGAAATAGTTCCTGATTTTTTCCCCCAATTGGTAATAAACCAATGTGGTTTGAATAAACACACCATTTTTAAAAGCTGGTACCAAAGAGTCAATTCAAAGTGTACGGTTGTTTCTATGTGTCATATACAAAATAAAGCTAATTTAATTCCCTTGTTTGGGCAAATGCCCATTACATTCCTCCGCTCATTGAACTAAACAAGTGGATGATTCAAACTTGTGCAAGTGTGATGGTACAGACACACCATAACAATACAGATTCCTGTTTATTGTCTTTTTCAGTGTTATATGCCCAGGAGTAAACGTCTAAAGGCTAAAATAAAAGAACGTATAATTTAATGAAAGTTTTATGGGATAATATTGTTTATTGAAAAAAAGAGCTAACATAAATTAAGATTTCCAATGTTGTGTTTCCCTTTTAACAAATAGGCCTACCTATACACTGATGGTATAAAATTAGCCAGAAATTGATTTACGTCTCTTCACAAATTAAAAGGCAAAAATTATAAAAATAAACATAGGCCTGTCACTGACATAATAAAATTAGCTGTTGCAAACTGCTTCCCAAACACAAGGACCTGTTGTATAAATGCAATCAAATTGTTCATGACTTCACGTTTCGACCCTAGCAGAGTCTTTGTCAATGGCTGAAAGAAAAAGACCCTGAGAAAGACTTTGCTAGGGTTGAAACGTGACTGGATGCCTCTTACAAGTTTTTGCATGTGTATAATGCTGTGTATTTCATGTAGGTTTTTTCAAATGACTTTGTCTGGTAATCTGTAAAATGAGATTATTTGGGTGCACTTCATCTTTTTTTTCTTATCAGTGAGAAAGATTATAAATCCTGACTACAAGTAGGGCACACACTTTAAACCAATCAGGTAGTTGTGTGTGAGACAAAAGCGTCTGTACATTTACATATCAATCAGAGCGGGAAAAAATTCACTTCGATTCAGCTTCCAATAGACCGATTGCACAACCAGTGTTAACATGTCATCACGTGACCTATTGTGGGTACTACATGTATGTCATCTAAGCTGATGGCGAACTATGTGCAAAAAGTACATACCATGACTAACAGAGTCATACCAAAAGTCGGCTGTTGCTACTACTATCAAAGTTACTAGGCCATTTTGTTAAAGTTGAATGTTGTGACATTGATATTAATCACACTACTATTTCATAAACTGCCAGTATTCTACGACAGACTAAAGAGGTTTATTTTGAATTATGCACTACCGGCGTCGGACGATTATGTATCCAACCGCCTTTTAATTTGTTTGTAATGCAGGCCTAAATCATTGTAAAAAAAGGGAAAGAAAAAAAGGTAAAGAACACTGGAAAAGTAAGCATTTACACTTAGCCTTGCGAAATTTAAAAAAAGGAAAGGAGTTACACAGTTTTGGAAACCAATTTCTTTGGATGATTCAGCTTCAAAACTTTTAACTTCTTGTGTTGAATAAAGTGTGTGGTCGCGGTCGTCTGGCCTAAACTAAATTAGTACATATTATGCATATTTAAACGTTACTTGAAGAATTTCCAAGACTTGTTTATTCAGCCACTCGAAGGTCTCTGGTACAAACTCCGGAACGTATAATTTGATGAAACTTTTTCGGAATGATGACGTCATTGATGACGTCATGACGTTAAATAAACGTTAAATAATTCAAAAAAATCATAACTCAAGAAAGGCAAATGCTACATTCAAAATCTTTGGTGCATATGAAAGGTCTTGTAATGTTGGACAAATTGTATGCACACCGTGATCTCATTTGACCTTTACTTCCGGTAGAAACCGGAAGTTAAAGTAACAAATCATGTTATTTGGGGCTGTAGAGCCTAAGTGATTAAAAATATCAACAAACTTTTAATGAATAATATTTTTTTAGCTCAAGAGCATTCAACGAAATTGATACACGAGGTCGAAAAAAAAAATATTTTGCTATCTCAAAAAATAAAGCATGTACGGACTTGAAACTTACTATATACCTAGACCACAGTGTGTATATGACAAAGCAAAATGTTGGGAATGATGACGTCATCGATGACGTCATTACATTAAATTGAAGTTTTATACTAAAATAATCATATCTTAAGAATAATACATGCTACATACATGATCTTTACACCATATGAAAGGTCTTGAAGTACTAAACAAATCTTACACAGGGTGTGACCCCATTTGACCTTCACTTCCGGTCGAAACCGGAAGTAGTAGTTTTGTTTTAAAAAATCGTTTCTCAATTACGTAAATTTGTGTATTAATATAATAACTTATTTTTAAAGCCCTTCGACGATTCTACCAATGTTTACAAAGTGTGAACTCATTTTTACCTTCACTTCCGGTCGAAACCGGAAGTATAAGTTTGTACAAAAAAATATGTATCTTATTAATGACACATGGTTCCTCAATAATCGTTACATCAATTTAAAGCTCTCTGACAATTCTAGATACCATGCAAAAGGTGTGACAACATTTGACCTTTAGTTCCTGTCAAACCGGAAGTTGAAGTTTCATATGACAAACCTTCATGCATAAAGATCAAAAAAGTACAAATAAATTTTTCGCCCGTCAGCATAGCACAAATAGACAAAAAACTTCCACACAATATTGACCTTAAAATTTTCAGTTACGTAATTGAGCCGAACACCGTGAGTTTGTTCACAAACTCTAAATTTCTAGTTTTTGTTCGTTTTTTTTTTTTTTTAGGTGTTCGGCTACCGGCCGAAGACCTATTGTTATTGTTCTGTTTTTTAGGTGTTCGGCCAGCAACCGAAAACCTATTGTTATTGTTCTGTTTTTTTTTCTGGGCTTTCTTAGTCGTCGAAACTTGCCCACAAATTTTCTCAAAAAGTAAAGCTTGTATGAACTTGAAACTTACCATGTACAAACATATTAGTGAGTGGATGATACCGAAACTTTTTTGGACTGATGACGTCATTGATGACGTCATGACGTTAAATAAACGATAAATAATTCAAAAATTTAATAACTCAAGAACGGCAATTGCTACATTCAAAATCTTTAGTGCATATGAAAGGTCTTGTGATGTGGGACGAATTGTATGCACACTGTGACCCCATTTGACCTTTACTTCCGGTCAAAACCGGAAGTTAAAGTTAAAATTCTTCTTTTTTGGGGCTCTAGAGCCTAAGTGAATGAAGATATGAACAAACTTTTAATGCATAATATTTTTGTTAGCTCACGAACATTCTAACAATGTAATGTATGACGTCATAGCTACGTCACAACGAAATTGATACACGAGGTCGAAAAAAAATTATTTTGCTATCTCAAAAACTAAAGCATGTACGAACTTGATACTTACTATATACCTAGACCAGTGTGTATATGACAAAACAAAATTTTGGGAATGATGACGTCATCGATGACGTCATTACATTAAGTTGCAGTTTTATACTAAAATAATCATATCTTAAGAATAATACATGCTACATACATGATCTTTACACCATATGAAAGGTCTTGAAGTACTAAACAAATCTTACACAGGATGTGACCCCATTTGACCTTCACTTCCGGTCGAAACCGGAAGTAGTAGTTTTTTATATAAAAAATCATTTCTGAATAACGTAAATTTGTGTATTAATATAATAACTTAATTTTAAAGCCCTTCGACGATTCTAAAAATGTTTACAAAGTTTGACCTCATTTGACCTTCACTTCCGGTCGAAACCGGAAGTATAAGTTTGTACAAAAAAATATGTATCTTATTAATGACACATGGTTCCTCAATAATCGTTACATCAATTTAAAGCTCTCTGACAATTCTAGATACCATGCAAAAGGTGTGACAACATTTGACCTTTAGTTCCTGTCAAACCGGAAGTTGAAGTTTCATATGACAAACCTTCATGCATAAAGATAAAAAAGTACAAATAAATGTTTCGCCCGTCAGCATAGCACCAATAGACAAAAAACTTGCACACAATATTGACCTGAAAATTTTCAGTTACGTAATTAAGCCGAACACCGTGAGTTTGTTCACAAACTCTAAATTTCTAGTTTTATTTTTTAGGTGTTCGGCTTTTAGCCGAAAACCTATTGTTATTGTTAAGTTTTTTTTTTTTTTTTTTTTTTTCCTCGTATTCTTCTGCCTGAACCTTCTCCGCCAATTTTGAGAAAAACTGAAACTTGTATGAACTTGAAACTTCTCCTGAACATCAACCTTGGTGAGTAGACGAAACCGCAACTTTTTTGGAATGATGACGACATTGATGACGTCATTACGCTAAATAAACGTTAAATAATTTGAAAATTAATATCTTCAGAACCAGAAGGGCTACGAACATGATTCTTCCACAACATGAAACCTCTTGTAATGATCTTTAAATGTCGTGCACAACTTGACCTCATTTGACCTTTACTTCCGGTCAAAACCGGAAGTTCAAAATTTCAAAAATTCATATCCCAAGAACTGCTTATCATATTGACAAAATTTGAATTACAGTTTGAAGATCGGTTAGCCTGCTTAAACTTTTGTACAGACATAATACCAGTTTGACAATGTCTTCCGGCCGTAAAAGATGACGTCATTGATTGCGTCATTATATTAAATCAACGTTTAATATTTAAAAAATCCATATCTGAAGAACCGTTTATGTTACATACAAGATCTTTGCACCATATGAAAGCTTTTTGATTACCCTGCAAATCTTACAGTTTGTGACCCCATTTGACCTTGACTTCCGGTCGAAACCGGAAGTTAAAATGTCATTTTTCCAAAAAATCATATTTCAATAAAAAACAGGCTATAGTAATAACCATTACTTCATCTGAAAACACTTTAACCAGTCTACATGTTTTACAGAAAGTGTGACCCCATTTGACCTTGACTTCCGGTTGAAACCGGAAGTTGAAGTTTAAGTATAAAAAAATTCATAGGTCATTAACCAAACGAGGTACAGTCTTGAAACTTACTTTTACCTTCAACTTTACCGTGCAGTAAACTGCATTGTCTTTTCTGGATGATGACGTCATTGATGACGTCATTACAATAAATCAACGTTTAATATTTCAAAAAATCATATCTGAAGAACCGTAAATGATACATACAAGATCTTTGCACCATATAAAAGATCTTCAATTACTCTGCACATCTTACACAGTTTGTGACCCCATTTGACCTTGACTTCCGGTCGAAACAGGAAGTTGAATTTTTTTTTTCAAAAAGATTATTTTTCAATAACAAAACAGAATTCATTAATAATCATTACTTCATCTGAAAGCTCGTTAACAATTCTAAAATTGTGCTGAAGATGTGACTATATTTGACCCTTACTTCCGGTTGAAACGGATGCTGAAATTTCACAGATAGTAAATTCATAATTCATCAACTGAACGTGATACAGACTTGAAACTTACTGTTGCCTTAGACATTACTGTGTAGATGAAACTGGATTATTTTCGGATTATGTCATCATTGACGAAGTCATATTAAATCAACGTTTAATGTTTAAAAAAATCATTTTGGGGATCATAAAAGTTACACACGAGATATTTGCTCCATATGCAAGCCCTTGAAATACTGTACAACTATCGCAGAGTGTGACCCCATTTGAACCATAGTTCATGTCAAAACCGGAAGTTGGAGTTTCATATGACTGACCTTCATGCCTAAAGATCAACACAAGGTACAAATAAAAATTTTGCCCATCAGCACAGCATACAATATTGACCTTGTTTTCAATGACGCAATCACTTTATTACGTTCCAGCCGAACACCTTGAGTTTGTTCACAAACTCTCAATCTCTAGTTCCTCGTGTTCTTCTTTCCCTGCGAACCTTCTCCGCCAATTTAGAGAAAAACTGAAACTTGTATGAACTTGAAACTTCTCATGAACATCAACCTCGGTGAGTAGACGGCACCGCCACTTTTTGGGAATGGTGACGTCATTGATGACGTCATTACGTTAAATAAACGTTAAAAAACCTTAAATAATTTGAAAAATCATATCTTCAAAACCAAAACAGCTACGTTCAAGATTCTTTTTTTACATGAAACCTCTTATAAAGATCTACAAATGCAGTGCACAACGTGACCCCATTTGACCTTTACTTCCGGTCGAAACCGGAAGTTAAAGTAACAAATCATGTTATTTTGGGCTCTAGAGCCTAAGTGCATGAAAATATGAAAAAATGTTCAATGCATAATATTTTCTTTAACTCAAGAGCATTCTAAAAATATGATGTGTGACGTCATAGCTACGTCACAACGAAAATGGTACACGAGGTCGAAAAAAAAATTATTTTGCTATCTCAAAAAATAGAGCATGTACGGACTTGAAACTTACCACGTACTTAGACCAAAGCGTGTACATGACAAAGAACAAAATTTGGAATGATGACGTCATCGATGACGTCATTATATTAAATTGAAGTTTTTTATTAAAATACTCGTATCTCCAGAATCAGATATGCTACATACATGATCTTTACACCATATGAAAGGTCATGAAGTATTAAACAAATCTTACACAGGGTGTGACCCCATTTGACCTTTACTTCCGGTCGAAACCGGAAGTAGTAGTTTGTTTTATAAAAAATCGTATCTGAATAATATTATTTTGTGTATTAATATAATAACTTAATTTTAAGGCCCTTCGACGATTCTACAAATGTTTACAATGTGTGACCTCATTTGAATGTTGTTTATGACCTTTGAAAATATTACATTGATGACGTCATCAAATGTTACAGTTTGTTACGACGACGAGTTTAAAAATATATATATATATCTTTCTTTTTTTTTGAGCAAACTACGTGTTGAATTTTTTGGTAATAGATAACGACTATAAAAGCCTAATTGTGAAATTTGAACAAAATTGGCCGTTGCATAACGAAGTTATATTAAGGTGAAAAGTGCCGTTTTTAGCGCGATCGGCGATAAAGTCTGTACAGTTCCCTCAATGTATTGCACCCCGTGCGTGTGCACTATAGGCTTTTACTGCATGCTGTGTATATACCTACACGCGATCGACAAGTCAGGTCTTGTCACAGTTCATCGAACTTTGCTGTGTGTTGTTAAGTTCTCCGTCTGTGTGTGTGTGTGTGTGTGTGTGTGTAATAATGGCGACGCAAAGAAAAACATGTAAGTCATGCCAAGTTCAGTGTGGAAAGGTTTCCCTTTATGTCATTCTGGTGGCTTAATTGTGACAGGGAGAGGAAGAGGAGACTTTACTGAGACGATCACATGCTCACGTGAGTTGTTTGATGTATAATGGTGGAGAAAATGCAATTGACAAAATGATCGTCTTTCGTTCTATTTATACCGATCACGTACGTGCTTACATACGAGAGTCACAATGTGCAACAGCGGGGCCAGAGGCACTTTACCCCCGCGAGAGTTGTTGTCGGGATACGCTGAGTAAAACTGTTTAAAAGTAAAGTTTAAAAGTAAAGTCATCGCCTTTCAAAATGTCCGTGTATTTCTTTAGCCGTGCACACTTGTGTTTATGATGTTTATCAAAGTGGGGTAGTTTTTATAAAACTTTGGAACCTTTTAATACAGATAATGAGCTCGGAATTTGAATCTGTCAAATGTCAGATTGACTGTACAGTACACCAGTGTTCGTGATGTTACAAAATAAGACCGTTAATTTGATATAACGTCACTAGCGATACACACTTTGTTTTATTGACACCGCATAGATGCTGAACAAAACGGAGGGCAGCAAGGGTTAATGTTTTGATAAAAGGCAATATGAATACTATTTTGAACACACAACCTGGCGGCAGCCAATTGCACGGCGTGGAAAAGGAACACTTTGGAAAGCACGAAAACATTGTTTTTCCTGGCAGTTAAAACCAAAAAGGTAACTTGTTTTTCCTCCAGGAGTCGAGTTACAATAAATGTATGCGGTTCTTTATAATACTTAGTGACCTGAGTTGACCTCGCTTCCTGCCCAAACCTGAAGTCCCCATGAAATACATATGATAAAGCTCTTTTTAATTATTTTCATATTCATATTTAAAGGTTTTATTTGATTTCACTTTCAATATATCAAACAAAATCAAAACCATGTGTTATACGGTGTCTCATAGAGACCATTATGTTGCTTTAAATGTTAATTCCTCCAAAATTTTCTTCAAATAAATAACTCAAAATTGAAATTAAACTGAACCTTGAAACTGTGCATATACTTGAACCTCAATATGAAGACGCGAAATAAAACAATGACGTCATGATGATGTCATCAGATGTTGAGTTACAATAAATCAAAGTTTAGTCATTAAATCAGAACTCCTGAAGTGCACAATGGATTTTTACAATCTACACATCATCGCAAAGGTCTTTTGGAAACAATTTAAATGTCTCAAAGAAATGACCCCAATTTGACCTTGTATTGCGGTTCCAACCAGAAGTTGAAGGAAAGAATTGTTATAAAGCCATTCTTTTTTAGTTCTTTGGTCAGTATAAAACGAGCTTTGGACAGTGGTTTCAGTGTGTGAGTAGGTAAAGGACTCTGCGTTTTCAAGTTTAAAACTGATGACGTCATTACATTAAACAGCGTCCTCTGGTAACAAGTTTCAAATCAATGGTGCTACGACACTAATTGTAACGGCTTTTTTTTCCCCTCGTGTTCTTTCCCTACGAACCTTCTCCAGCAATTTTAAACAAAAGTAAAGCTTGTACAAACTTAAAACTTACTGTATACATAGGCAATAGTGAGTAGATGAAACCGCCACTTTTTTGGAATGATGACATTTGTCAAGAAACGGGAGTTGTTACAAAGTGTGGTACAAGTTTAACTATGAAAACCAAACATTGTATACAAATTCATCTTTTTATGTTCAATGTTTTTGAACTACGTCATCATGTAACGTTCAACCGAACACCGTATTTTTGTAATAAACAAAAATTCTATGTCTAGTTTTTTTTTTAGGTGTTCGGCCAACAGCCGAACAACTATTGTTATTGTTCTGGTTTTTTTTTTTTTTTTTTTTTTTTTTTTTTAGGTGTTCGGCCAACAGCCGAACAACTATTGTTATTGTTCTGTTTTTTTTTTTTTTTTTTCCTCGTGTTCTTCTTTCCCTGCGAACCTTCTCCGCCAATTTAGAGAAAAACTGAAACTTGTATGAACTTGAAACTTCTCATGAACATCAACCTCGGTGAGTAGACGGCACCGCCACTTTTTGGGAATGGTGACGTCATTGATGACGTCATTACGTTAAATAAACGTAAAAAAAACCTTAAATAATTTGAAAAATCATATCTTCAAAACCAAAACAGCTACGTTCAAGATTCTTTTTTTGCATGAAACCTCTTATAAAGATCTACAAATGCGGTGCACAACGTGACCCCATTTGACCTTTACTTCCGGTCGAAACCGGAAGTTAAAGTAACAAATCATGTTATTTTGGGCTCTAGAGCCTAAGTGCATGAAAATATGAAAAAATGTTCAATGCATAATATTTTCTTTAACTCAAGAGCATTCTAAAAATATGATGTGTGACGTCATAGCTACGTCACAACGAAAATGGTACACGAGGTCGAAAAAAAAATTATTTTGCTATCTCAAAAAATAGAGCATGTACGGACTTGAAACTTACCACGTACTTAGACCAAAGCGTGTACATGACAAAGAACAAAATTTGGAATGATGACGTCATCGATGACGTCATTATATTAAATTGAAGTTTTCTATTAAAATACTCATATCTCCAGAATCAGATATGCTACATACATGATCTTTACACCATATGAAAGGTCATGAAGTATTAAACAAATCTTACACAGGGTGTGACCCCATTTGACCTTTACTTCCGGTCGAAACCGGAAGTAGTAGTTTGTTTATTAAAAAATCGTATCTGAATAATATTATTTTGTGTATTAATATAATAACTTAATTTTAAGGCCCTTCGACGATTCTACAAATTTTTACAATGTGTGACCTCATTTGAATGTAGTTTATGACCTTTGAAAATATTACATTGATGACGTCATCAAATGTTACAGTTTGTTACGACGACGAGTTTAAAAATATATATATATATATTTTTTTTTTTTGAGCAAACTACGTGTTGAATTTTTTGGTAATAGATAACGACTATAAAAGCCTAATTGTGAAATTTGAACAAAATTGGCCGTTGCATAACGAAGTTATATTAAGGTGAAAAGTGCCGTTTTTAGCGCGATCGGCGATAAAGTCTGTACAGTTCCCTCAATGTATTGCACCCCGTGCGTGTGCACTATAGGCTTTTACTGCATGCTGTGTAAATACCTACACGCGATCGACAAGTCAAGTCTTGTCACAGTTCATCGAACTTTGCGGTGTGTTGTTAAGTTCTGCGTGTGTGTGTGTGTGTGTGTGTGTGTGTGTGTGTGTGTGTGTGTGTGTGTGTAATAATGGCGACGCAAAGAAAAACATGTAAGTCATGCCAAGTTCAGTGTGGAAATGTTTCCCTTTATGTCATTCTGGTGGCTTAATTGTGACAGGGAGAGGAAGAGGAGACTTTACTGAGACGATCACATGCTCACGTGAGTTGTTTGATGTATAATGGTGGAGAAAATGCAATTGACAAAATGATCGTCTTTCGTTCTATATTTACCGTTCACGTACGTGCTTACATACGAGAGTCACAATGTGCAACAGCGGGGCCAGAGGCACTTTACCCCCGCGAGAGTTGTTGTCGGGATACGCTGAGTAAAACTGTTTAAAAGTAAAGTTTAAAAGTAAAGTCATCGCCTTTCAAAATGTCCGTGTGTTTCTTTAGCCGTGCACACTTGTGTTTATGATGTTTATCAAAGTGGGGTAGTTTTTATAAAACTTTGGAACTTTTTAATACAGATAATGAGCTCGGAATTTGAATCTGTTAAATGTCAGATTGACTGTACAGTACACCAGTGTTTTTGATGTTACAAAATAAGACCGTTAATTTGATATAGCGCCACCAACGTCACTAGCGATACACACTTTGTTTTATTGACACCGCATAGATGCCGAACAAAACGGAGGGCAGCAAGGGTTAATGTTTTGATAAAAGGCAATATGAATACGATTTTGAACACACAACCTGGCGGCAGCCAATTGCACGGCATGGAAAAGGAACACTTTGAAAAGCACGAAAACATTGTTTTTCCTGGCAGTTAAAACCAAAAAGGTAACTTGTTTTTCCTCCAGGAGTCGAGTTACAATAAATGTATGCGGTTCTTTACAATTCTTAGTGACCTGAGTTGACTTCGCTTCCTGCCTAAACCGGAAGTCCCCATGAAATACATATGATAAAGCTCTTTTTAATTATTTTCATATTCATATTTAAAGGTTTTATTTGATTTCACTTTCAATATATCAAACAAAATCAAAACCATGTGTTATACGGTGTCTCATAGAGACCATTATGTTGCTTTAAATGTTAATTCCTCCAAAATTTTCTTCAAATAAATAACTCAAAATTGAAATTAAACTGAACCTTGAAACTGTGCATATACTTGAACCTCAATATGAAGACGCGAAATAAAACAATGACGTCATGATGATGTCATCAGATGTTGAGTTACAATAAATCAAAGTTTAGTCATTAAATCAGAACTCCTGAAGTGCACAATGGATTTTTACAATCTACACATCATCGCAAAGGTCTTTTGGAAATAATTTAAATGTCTCAAAGAAATGACCCCAATTTGACCTTGTATTGCGGTTCCAACCGGAAGTTGAAGGAAAGAATTGTTATAAAGCCATTCTTTTTTAGTTCTTTGGTCAGTATAAAACAAGCTTTGGACAGTGGTTTCAGTGTGTGAGTAGGTAAAGGACTCTGCGTTTTCAAGTTTAAAAGTGATGACGTCATTACATTAAACAGCGTCCTCTGGTAACAAGTTTCAAATCAATGGTGCTACGACACTAATTGTAACAGCTTTTTTTCCCCCTCATGTTCAACTTTCCCTGCGAACCTTCTCCAGCAATTTTAAACAAAAGTAAAGCTTGTACAAACTTAAAACTTACTGTGTACATAGGCAATAGTGAGTAGATGAAACCGCCACTTTTTTGGAATGATGACATTTGTCAAGAAACGGGAGTTGTTACAAAGTGTGGTACAAGTTTAACTATAAAAACCAAACATTGTATACAAATTCATCTTTTTATGTTCAATGTTTTTGAACTACGTCATTATGTAACGTTCAACCGAACACCGTATTTTTGTAATAAACAAAAATTCTATGTCTAGTTTTTTTTTTTTCCTCGTGTTCTTCTTTCCCTTCGAACCTTCTCCGCCAATTTAGAGAAAAACTGAAACTTGTATGAACTTGAAACTTCTCATGAACATCAACCTCGGTGAGTAGACGGCACCGCCACTTTTTGGGAATGGTGACGTCATTGATGACGTCATTACGTTAAATAAACGTTAAAAAACCTTAAATAATTTGAAAAATCATATCTTCAAAACCAAAACAGCTACGTTCAAGATTCTTTTTTTACATGAAACCTCTTATGAAGATCTACAAATGCGGTGCACAACGTGACCCCATTTGACCTTTACTTCCGGTCGAAACCGGAAGTTAAAGTAACAAATCATGTTATTTTGGGCTCTAGAGCCTAAGTGCATGAAAATATGAAAAAATGTTCAATGCATAATATTTTCTTTAACTCAAGAGCATTCTAAAAATATGATGTGTGACGTCATAGCTACGTCACAACGAAAATGGTACACGATGTCGAAAAAAAAATTATTTTGCTATCTCAAAAAATAGAGCATGTACGGACTTGAAACTTACCACGTACTTAGAACAAAGCGTGTACATGACAAAGAACAAAATTTGGAATGATGACGTCATCGATGACGTCATTATATTAAATTGAAGTTTTCTATTAAAATACTCATATCTCCAGAATCAGATATGCTACATACATGATCTTTACACCATATGAAAGGTCATGAAGTATTAAACAAATCTTACACAGGGTGTGACCCCATTTGACCTTTACTTCCGGTCGAAACCGGAAGTAGTAGTTTGTTTTATAAAAAATCGTATCTGAATAATATTATTTTGTGTATTAATATAATAACTTAATTTTAAGGCCCTTCGACGATTCTACAAATGTTTACAATGTGTGACCTCATTTGAATGTTGTTTATGACCTTTGAAAATATTACATTGATGACGTCATCAAATGTTACAGTTTGTTACGACGACGAGTTTAAAAATATATATAATTTTTTTTTTTTTGGAGCAAACTACGTGTTGAATTTTTTGGTAATAGATAACGACTATAAAAGCCTAATTGTGAAATTTGAACAAAATTGGCCGTTGCATAACGAAGTTATATTAAGGTGAAAAGTGCCGTTTTTAGCGCGATCGGCGATAAAGTCTGTACAGTTCCCTCAATGTATTGCACCCCGTGCGTGTGCACTCTGGGCTTTTACTGCATGCTGTGTATATATACCTACACGCGACAAGTCAGGTCTTGTCACAGTTCATCGAACTTTGCTGTGTGTTGTTAAGTTCTCCGTGTGTGTGTGTGTGTGTGTGTGTAATAATGGCGACGCAAAGAAAAACATGTAAGTCATGCCAAGTTCAGTGTGGAAAGGTTTCCCTTTATGTCATTCTGGTGGCTTAATTGTGACAGGGAGAGGAAGAGGAGACTTTACTGAGACGATCACATGCTCACGTGAGTTGTTTGATGTATAATGGTGGAGAAAATGCAATTGACAAAATGATCGTCTTTCGTTCTATTTATACCGATCACGTACGTGCTTACATACGAGAGTCACAATGTGCAACAGCGGGGCCAGAGGCACTTTACCCCCGCGAGAGTTGTTGTCGGGATACGCTGAGTAAAACTGTTTAAAAGTAAAGTTTAAAAGTAAAGTCATCGCCTTTCAAAATGTCCGTGTATTTCTTTAGCCGTGCACACTTGTGTTTATGATGTTTATCAAAGTGGGGTAGTTTTTATAAAACTTTGGAACCTTTTAATACAGATAATGAGCTCGGAATTTGAATCTGTCAAATGTCAGATTGACTGTACAGTACACCAGTGTTCGTGATGTTACAAAATAAGACCGTTAATTTGATATAGCGCCACCAACGTCACTAGCGATACACACTTTGTTTTATTGACACCGCATAGATGCTGAACAAAACGGAGGGCAGCAAGGGTTAATGTTTTGATAAAAGGCAATATGAATACTATTTTGAACACACAACCTGGCGGCAGCCAATTGCACGGCGTGGAAAAGGAACACTTTGGAAAGCACGAAAACATTGTTTTTCCTGGCAGTTAAAACCAAAAAGGTAACTTGTTTTTCCTCCAGGAGTCGAGTTACAATAAATGTATGCGGTTCTTTATAATTCTTAGTGACCTGAGTTGATCTCGCTTCTTGCCCAAACCTGAAGTCCCCATGAAATACATATGATAAAGCTCTTTTTAATTATTTTCATATTCATATTTAAAGGTTTTATTTGATTTCACTTTCAATATATCAAACAAAATCAAAACCATGTGTTATACGGTGTCTCATAGAGACCATTATGTTGCTTTAAATGTTAATTCCTCCAAAATTTTCTTCAAATAAATAACTCAAAATTGAAATTAAACTGAACCTTGAAACTGTGCATATTATACTTGAACCTCAATATGAAGACGCGAAATAAAACAATGACGTCATGATGATGTCATCAGATGTTGAGTTACAATAAATCAAAGTTTAGTCATTAAATCAGAACTCCTGAAGTGCACAATGGATTTTTACAATCTACACATCATCGCAAAGGTCTTTTGGAAACAATTTAAATGTCTCAAAGAAATGACCCCAATTTGACCTTGTATTGCGGTTCCAACCGGAAGTTGAAGGAAAGAATTGTTATAAAGCCATTCTTTTTTAGTTCTTTGGTCAGTATAAAACGAGCTTTGGACAGTGGTTTCAGTGTGTGAGTAGGTAAAGGACTCTGCGTTTTCAAGTTTAAAACTGATGACGTCATTACATTAAACAGCGTCCTCTGGTAACAAGTTTCAAATCAATGGTGCTACGACACTAATTGTAACGGCTTTTTTTTTTCCTCGTGTTCTTCTTTCCCTGCGAACCTTCTCCAGCAATTTTAAACAAAAGTAAAGCTTGTACAAACTTAAAACTTACTGTGTACATAGGCAATAGTGAGTAGATGAAACCGCCACTTTTTTGGAATGATGACATTTGTCAAGAAACGGGAGTTGTTACAAAGTGTGGTACAAGTTTAACTATAAAAACCAAACATTGTATACAAATTCATCTTTTTATGTTCAATGTTTTTGAACTACGTCATCATGTAACGTTCAACCGAACACCGTATTTTTGTAATAAACAAAAATTCTATGTCTAGTTCCTCGTGTTCTTCTTTCCCTGCGAACCTTCTCCGCCAATTTAGAGAAAAACTGAAACTTGTATGAACTTGAAACTTCTCATGAACATCAACGTCGGTGAGTAGACGGCACCGCCACTTTTTGGGAATGGTGACGTCATTGATGACGTCATTACGTTAAATAAACGTTAAAAAAACCTTAAATAATTTGAAAAATCATATCTTCAAAACCAAAACAGCTACGTTCAAGATTCTTTTTTTACATGAAACCTCTTATAAAGATCTACAAATGCGGTGCACAATGTGACCCCATTTGACCTTTACTTCCTGTCGAAACCGGAAGTTAAAGTAACAAATCATGTTATTTTGGGCTCTAGAGCCTAAGTGCATGAAAATATGAAAAAATGTTCAATGCATAATATTTTCTTTAACTCAAGAGCATTCTAAAAATATAATGTGTGACGTCATAGCTACGTCACAACGAAAATGGTACACGATGTCGAAAAAAATTTTATTTTGCTATCTCAAAAAATAGAGGATGTACGGACTTGAAACTTACCACGTACTTAGACCAAAGCGTGTACATGACAAAGAACAAAATTTGGAATGATGACGTCATCGATGACGTCATTATATTAAATTGAAGTTTTTTTATTAAAATACTCATATCTCCAGAATCAGATATGCTACATACATGATCTTTACACCATATGAAAGGTCATGAAGTATTAAACAAATCTTACACAGGGTGTGACCCCATTTGACCTTTACTTCCGGTCGAAACCGGAAGTAGTAGTTTGTTTTATAAAAAATCGTATCTGAATAATATTATTTTGTGTATTAATATAATAACTTAATTTTAAGGCCCTTCGACGATTCTACAAATTTTTACAATGTGTGACCTCATTCGAATGTAGTTTATGACCTTTGAAAATATTACATTGATGACGTCATCAAATGTTACAGTTTGTTACGACGACGAGTTTAAACATATATATATATATATATATATATATATATTTTTTTGAGCAAACTACGTGTTGAATTTTTTGGTAATAGATAACGACTATAAAAGCCTAATTGTGAAATTTGAACAAAATTGGCCGTTGCATAACGAAGTTATATTAAGGTGAAAAGTGCCGTTTTTAGCGCGATCGGCGATAAAGTCTGTACAGTTCCCTCAATGTATTGCACCCCGTGCGTGTGCACTATAGGCTTTTACTGCATGCTGTGTAAATACCTACACGCGATCGACAAGTCAGGTCTTGTCACAGTTCATCGAACTTTGCTGTGTGTTGTTAAGTTCTGCGTGTGTGTGTGTGTGTGTGTGTGTGTAATAATGGCGACGCAAAGAAAAACATGTAAGTCATGCCAAGTTCAGTGTGGAAATGTTTCCCTTTATGTCATTCTGGTGGCTTAATTGTGACAGGGAGAGGAAGAGGAGACTTTACTGAGACGATCACATGCTCACGTGAGTTGTTTGATGTATAATGGTGGAGAAAATGCAATTGACAAAATGATCGTCTTTCGTTCTATATTTACCCATCACGTACGTGCTTACATACGAGAGTCACAATGTGCAACAGCGGGGCCAGAGGCACTTTACCCCCGCGAGAGTTGTTGTCGGGATACGCTGAGTAAAACTGTTTAAAAGTAAAGTTTAAAAGTAAAGTCATCGCCTTTCAAAATGTCCGTGTATTTCTTTAGCCGTGCACACTTGTGTTTATGATGTTTATCAAAGTGGGGTAGTTTTTATAAAACTTTGGAACTTTTTAATACAGATAATGAGCTCGGAATTTGAATCTGTCAAATGTCAGATTGACTGTACAGTACACCAGTGTTCGTGATGTTACAAAATAAGACCGTTAATTTGATAAAGCGCCACCAACGTCACTAGCGATACACACTTTGTTTTATTGACACCGCATAGATGCCGAACAAAACGGAGGGCAGCAAGGGTTAATGTTTTGATAAAAGGCAATATGAATACTATTTTGAACACACAACCTGGCGGCAGCCAATTGCACGGCGTGGAAAAGGAACACTTTGGAAAGCACGAAAACATTGTTTTTCCTGGCAGTTAAAACCAAAAAGGTAACTTGTTTTTCCTCCAGGAGTCGAGTTACAATAAATGTATGCGGTTCTTTACAATTCTTAGTGACCTGAGTTGACCTCGCTTCCTGCCCAAACCGGAAGTCCCCATGAAATACATATGATAAAGCTCTTTTTAATTATTTTCATATTCATATTTAAAGGTTTTATTTGATTTCACTTTCAATATATCAAACAAAATCAAAACCATGTGTTATACGGTGTCTCATAGAGACCATTATGTTGCTTTAAATGTTAATTCCTCCAAAATTTTCGTTAAATAAATAACTCAAAATTGAAATTAAACTGAACCTTGAAACTGTGCATATACTTGAGCCTCAATATGAAGACGCAAAATAAAACAATGACGTCATGATGATGTCATCAGATGTTGAGTTACAATAAATCAAAGTTTATTCATTAAATCAGAACTCCTGAAGAGCACAATGGATTTTTACAATCTACACATCATCGCAAAGGTCTTTTGGAAATAATTTAAATGTCTCAAAGAAATGACCCCAATTTGACCTTGTATTGCGGTTCCAACCGGAAGTTGAAGGAAAGAATTGTTATAAAGCCATTCTTTTTTAGTTCTTTGGTCAGTATAAAACAAGCTTTGGACAGTGGTTTCAGTGTGTGAGTAGGTAAAGGACTCTGCGTTTTCAAGTTTAAAACTGATGACGTCATTACATTAAACAGCGTCCTCTGGTAACAAGTTTCAAATCAATGGTGCTACGACACTAATTGTAACGGCTTTTTTTTTTCCTCGTGTTCTTCTTTCCCTGCGAACCTTCTCCAGCAATTTTAAACAAAAGTAAAGCTTGTACAAACTTAAAACTTACTGTGTACATAGGCAATAGTGAGTTGATGAAACCGCCACTTTTTTGGAATGATGACATTTGTCAAGAAACGGGAGTTGTTACAAAGTGTGGTACAAGTTTAACTATAAAAACCAAACATTGTATACAAATTCATCTTTTTATGTTCAATGTTTTTGAACTACGTCATTATGTAACGTTCAACCGAACACCGTATTTTTGTAATAAACAAAAATTCTATGTCTAGTTTTTCCTCGTATTCTTATCAGCGAACCTTCTCCGTCGATTTTTAACAAAAGTAAAGCTTATATGAACTTGAAACTTATCAGGAACATGAACCATAGTTAGTAGATGAAACCGCAACTTTTTTAGAATGATGACGTCATTGATGACGTCATTATGCTAAATAAACCATTAATAATTAGAAAATTCATATCTTGAGAACCAGAAAAGCTACGTACGAGATTCTTTCAAAACATAAAAGTTCTTGTAATGACCTTTAATTGTCGTGCACAACTTGACCTCATTTGACCTTTACTTCCGGTCAAAACCGGAAGTTCAAAATTTCAAAAATTCATATCCCAAGAACTGCTTATCATATTGACAAAATTTGAATGACAGTTTGAAGATCGGTTAGCCTGCTTAAACTTTTGTACAGACATAATACTGGTTTGACAATGTCTTCCGGCCGTTAAAGATGACGTCATTGATTGCGTCATTATATTAAATCAACGTTTAATATTTAAAAAATCCATATCTGAAGAACCGTTTATGTTACATACAAGATCTTTGCACCATATGAAAGCTTTTTGATTACTCTACAAATCTTACAGTGTGTGACCCCATTTGACCTTGACTTCCGGTCGAAACCGGAAGTTAATATGTCATTTTTCCAAAAAAATCATATTTCAATAAAAAACAGGCTATAGTATTAACCATTACTTCATCTGAAAACACTTTAACCAGTCTACATGTTTTACAGAAAGTGTGACCCCATTTGACCTTGACTTCCGGTTGAAACCGGAAGTTGAAGTTTAAGTATAAAAAAATTCATAGGTCATTAACCAAACGAGGTACAGTCTTGAAACTTACTTTTACCTTCAACTTTACCGTGCAGTAAACTGCATTGTCTTTTCTGGATGATGACGTCATTGATGACGTCATTACAATAAATCAACGTTTAATATTTCAAAAATTCATATCTGAAGAACCGTAAATGATACATACAAGATATTTGCGCCATATAAAAGCTCTTCAATTACTCTGCACATCTTACACAGTTTGTGACCCCATTTGACCTTGACTTCCGGTCGAAACAGGAAGTTGAAATTTTTTTTTCAAAAAGTATATTTTTTAATAACAAAACAGAATTCATTAATAATCATTACTTCATCTGAAAGCTCGTTAACAATTCTAAAATTGTGTTGAAGATGTGACCCCATTTGACCCTTACTTCCGGTTGAAACGGATGTTGAAATGTCACAGATAGCAAATTCATAATTCATCAACTGAACGTGATACAGACTTGAAACTTACTGTTGCCTTAGACATTACTGTGTAGATGAAACTGGATTATTTTCGGATTATGACATCATTGATGAAGTCATATTAAATCAACGTTTAATGTTTAAAAAAATCATTTGGGGGATCATAAAAGTTACACACGAGATATTTGCTCCATATGCAAGCCCTTGAAATACTGTACAACTATCGCAGAGTGTGACCCCATCTGAACCATAGTTCATGTCAAAACCGGAAGTTGGAGTTTCATATGACTGACCTTCATGCCTAAAGATCAACACAAGGTACAAATAAAAATTTTGCCCACCAGCACAGCATACAATATTGACCTTGTTTTCAATGACGCAATCACTTTATTACGTTCCAGCCGAACACCGTGAGTTTGTTCACAAACTCTCAATCTCTAGTTCTGCTTGTTTGTGGTCTTTTCTTTGTTTCTTTTGTGGTCTTATCTTTGTTTTTATCTGATCTTTTACAATAGCCACTATCGTTGGCGTTTTGTTCATTTTGCCTTTTGTTTTGTTTTATATACTGTGACCAATGCCGATTTCTGGCGTTTTATTACCCTTTTTTGTACACGTTCAGTACATCGTCATCTTTAAATTTTAATTCCTTGTTTGTTTTCTGCTTGCTTTGCTGTTTCTTTACGTTTTTGAGCACATTTTCTTTTCATGTTTACCTGTATATACTTATTGATTTTTGTATTTTATTTCACGTTTTTATCTTTGCTTATTTCATTGTTTTGTATTATAACCTTTTTTGACGGGATAGTGGATTTTATATGGGTTTTTATAACCTTTTCCACGACCCGTGGCATTGTGTGTCGAAATGAATAAATAAATAAAAATAAAAGACAAATTGCCAAGCCCGTAAAAGGGGAAACACCATGCGAAAACATATGGGCTTCTTTTGTGGTCACAAAAGTTCACGGTTATAAAATAAAAATAACTTAATTTTTTTCCTAATCTATTATTTGGCAATTTCATATTGTATACGTTTGTAATTTTGAATTTTTATCTCCTTGCATCTTTAGTTGTCCTCGAACTTTGGATGGCAATTTGTTTGGTTAATTAGCACCCCGGTCTAGTTTAGCTTTTACAAGTGTAACGTCTACATGAACCGGGTCGTGTATCCTATTTATGGCTCCATGGTGTAACGATGGTATCTAACAAGGAAGTACTGGCACGGGTCATCGATGGGCACAACATTATTCACTCTTCACTTTTATTTTATTGCATACCATTTGTCGTAAAGTTACGCTACTTTGTAAAGTTGCGTATTCTTTTTATTCGTGAATTAGTTTGAATCAGGTTGTCTTAGTGATCTTGCCCTGTCTTTCACCTCTGTGGACCTTGGTTCGAATCCCACACCAGACCGCATTTTGCATATGCATTGGGTGTCCAATCCCTACCTTTATATATGGCTTTTCCATTTTCTGGTTTTTCCCCCTTTACCTCCCACATCTGACACCACATTTCCTCATAATCCTTTCTTTACACAGGCCTACGTGTTAAAGTGTTGCTTTCGATAAATTGCCGCTACTTAACAATCCATTGGGGGATCTAATCAGCATTTATCGGTATCGGTTTTGAAGTTTTTCGTTAATGTAATTTCCTTTTGATCGTACATCCGATTGGTGGTTTATTTTATTTTCATTTTTATTTCAAAGAGGACTTGTGACTTCACACTATAACCGAAGAACTTGCTTTTTGCTATTGTCCCACATAGTACCATAACGATGGGAGAAAGTGTCAAAGTTGTGTACAGATGTGCCATGATTGGGTTGGTGGTTCTAAGCCTTCAGCACCATTCACAAGGTAAGAAAACTGTTTCTCGCATTTTCTACAATATTATAGTCTAAACTGATGTGAAGAACCGGGGGTTTCGCAAGAAGACATACCAATGGTAACTGACTGTGATGTACATTACGCAGTAAATCAGATGAAACGGTGAAAAGCACCAGGACCGGACAATGTACAACATTGTCAAAATGCACAAGGACAGCGAAAAAATCATGATTAAGAAAGGAGTACGACAGGGAGACACAGGCTCACCAAAGCTATTCGCAGCATGTCAGAGGGAATGTGTGAAACACTAAACAAGGTGACATAGTCACCATCATATCAACATCCCCTTCTCACCCAGGCGCCATTTTGCCTTTTTAAGGTTTTTTTCTGCAATGATTGGTTTTTCTCATTTTTAGGTTTTTTTCTGGTTTGATTTGTTTCTTTTTAATGATTTCCATTTTACCATGGTTTATTCTTTTATATTAAATATAGACCTTAACCTGTCTGATATTCTCATAACAATTTTTTGTTAATGTTTTTTATATTAAATGTACTTTTCTTAATTGTAATGTTGATGCAATTCGGCCCTGTGGCTGCCCAAGGCAATATTTTTGAAATAAACCATAACAAAAAAATCATAAAGACAACAACCTCAACGATCTTGAGACAATGCTGCTCGACCTGGATGCAGCAAGCAGGTTAACTGGACTCCAGAGATGTAGGACTCGAGTTCAGGACTCAAACTCGAGTCTTCTCGAGTCTTAATGTCCATGACTCCGACTCGACTCGATCCAAGTGACTCAACCCCCCTCCCCCGCCCCTGCACACAACCTGGGTGACTCGAGACTCGGACTTAGACTCGACCCAGGTGACTCAACTACAACACTGCTGATTTTATAAAATAAATGAATATGAAAAAGACAAAGGTCATAGTAGGACCAGAAACAATCCAAAAAATTAATAAGCTCTAGATTTGTAACAGAAATATGATTTGAAATGTTTGCTGCGAGACACAAGTTATTTTGTGAACAGTTTTGTGATATGAAAACACATTGGAATGATGCCATTTCGATAGATTACCAGGTTTTCCATCTACTTTCTTAAACTTTAGGAATTACTCACCTTGCGGTGAATTTGAACACACTATTGACAATATTGCTCAGGATGTTTGTACTTCATGCTATTTGTGTCGTGTATACTGTCATGGTTACCATTTCCTCTTGTGCTGCTGCTGCTCAAGTTGAATTTTGTACAGTAGGCCTACGGCTGACTTTGTTTAACTAGAAACCACACAATGGTGAATTGTTCAGATTAGTGTGTATATATTTACAAAGGGAATTATTTATAATGAATTAGGCTTACTTAAGAGCATTTGAATAGGCAGCAAGGTAGATATTGACAACGATAATGAACATTGTTATTCAGACACTCCTGCCATGGTGCGTGAACAGTATAACCTCTGTCAATATTTCATTACCCAAAACCATCTCAGCTCCCAGAGGAACATTACATCGAGCTAAATCAATCGCAAAAAAAAACCCAATGTAGTATGTACATATATATCCATTAATTAATTGCGTTTCAACGATAAGTGAAAGCCAATACTGCAATGAAGGTAACTCTTATGAAACTAACAAGGTACATTGTAAACTGTGTCGCAAGTCCTTCTGAAGCAGTTAACTTTACACCAAACGGACGACACACTTGTATTTAATCCGCTGCGGCGTATATAACGCAAAAATGGTAAAGTAATTGTAGCGTGTCGTGGCTGAGCGGTCGAAAGTGTCGAACTCTAGTTCTGATGGCTGAGTCATCAGAGTTTGGGTTCGAATCCCGGTCGTGACACTTATGCTCTTGGGCGAAACACCTGTCTATAATTGCTTCTCATCACTCCGGAGTATTGGTATCTGCGATGTAAATGATTTGCAACCTGTGCACCAATTTAGCTGCCGGTGCAGCATACTCCAAAGAGTTGAGAAGGTTTCCAGGAGTGCTTAAGGCCTGGTGAACGGGGTAGTATTAGTGTAAGGCGCTATGATGCAATGTATAAAAACGCCTAACATATTGGCATTATTATTTATTTTTATTAATTTAAAGAAACATGTTGTCACGGAAACAGACTTTGCATAATTTCAGATTCGGGGCTCTCTTAAATTTGTGTGTGTAATATGTATTTTTAACTACAAGGTCGCGCATAACTGCACCTATGCAGCCACATGAATCTTTTGAACTTGTCCGAACTTTTACTCAGTCTTAAGTTTTAGGAAAATTTAAATAATGCAGCAAGTCCCATAAAGAGTACATAATTTAGTAAATGTAACAATTTACGCGGTTCATTTCCTTGCTCAAGGCTTCAAGTATCGCCTTGATAATATACCCCTTTTATTATTCCATTTTCGATATTCGGTGCATCTTAGGCGCTGTTCCTGATTTCACCTGCTACAATTTAAGATTGTATGTAAAATATGGAACTCCTCCATACGATGAACATCTCATTGGTGGCTATAAGAGCGGCAGTGACACGAGTGCGACAGTCTCCTTCGAGCGTGTACTAGACACGGGAAGTGGCAGTGATCTACCAGCTGGAGGGTATGAGGAAGATCATCCTTATGGTACAGTCAGTGCCAGACTTTACTACTTGCCTTACTCAATTGGTGCTGACAGATTCGGTGCTTACAACTGTATCTTCAGGTCACAAGACCCTGTCAAGATAACGACTATTATTTTGCGGGAGAATGGTAAGAGGGGATTTCAGCTGATTTCAACTAATGTAAAATCAATAGCAAGTTTTTTTCTGTCAGCGAGACAGCAACAAATTCCACTGACCACCATTTTCAGCTCAGAAATACAGGGCCTGTAATGAGGTAACAATTTATAGTTGAAGTACATTCTTCAGCATAAGTAGCTTCGGTATTGACTATGACACAGTTATATAAAAGGTCAATTAACTGAGCTTATTATTGATTGTAGGTGATGTATCTCCAGCCTCACCCACCTTGACTACGAGTGCTGGAGAGGATGTAACAATGACAATGACACAGTTATTTAACGGTTCATCATCTGAGCTTATTATTGATTGTAGGTGATGTATCTCCAGCCTCACCCACCTTGACTACGAGTGCTGGAGAGGATGTAACATTGACAATGACACAGTTATATAACGGTTCATCAACGGAGCTTCGATGGAGACACAATGGTGTTGACGTCACTGCATGGGATGGCCAATCAAGCATCAGTATCCCCAATGTACAAGTCAACCATGCTGGTATCTATGAATGCTACAGAGATGGTAGATACGATCAACAGAACCACGCAATCATGAAACTCCTCGTAAGACGTAAGTCAACTGATTCTGGGTGTTTCTTAATCTTGTATGGACAGAATAAGATGGGGGATGGTCTTACCGAGTTTTAGGATGATTCACAAACTCAATCCCGATCACTCACATAGATTAAAATTGTCAACCGGCTTCGTCTTCACCCATTCCCAACACCTGCAGGGGAGACCGTCTACCAGTTATAACATTCATTGTTTAATGGTTTCTTGCTAATGCAATTATTATGCTGGAGCTCACTGATACAATACAATACGCGTTTGAGTTGACTTAAAACTTTGACGGCATTTCTGATTTATGTCTATTTCAGAGTGCTCTCCTAACAAGTGGGGTCCATCGTGCGATATTTGCTGTCCATTTTGTTATAATGGCGGTCAGTGTGACGACATGACTGGTGAATGTATCTGTGCGCCAGGATTCAGCGGTTCACAATGCAACGACACGTGTACGTTAACGGGGACAATGTAAATTCAAATCCAATTAACAAAAGTAGAGTTGAAAAGCCAACATGAAAACGTGGGCGATGCTTGCATAATTATATATCATAACTGTGTGGAATGATCTGAAATAAGTTGTGATTGAATTTAAGTTTGACTCTAACACTACATTCCCTCAACTTGATTCTGAATCCTTTGTAATTAAAATTTTCTCCTTTACTTTTAAACACCCGTTTTCAATAAAATTGCATTACACCGCCTATTTTACAAAAATTGACTTTACTGTGATGTTTGCAGTATGTGGGATAAATTGGTTCGGTCAGGACAGCCAGATAATGTGTAGCGAGATTCCCGACAGAGCCTGCCGTGGTAATTTGATGTGTTCTCCAGATCCTTTTGGATGTACATGTGCAGCAAGCTTCACAGGCAGGAATTGCGAAGACGGTATGAAACCCCCCGAGTCTTAAGCTAACGGAAAACAAGGATTTTTAAGGTTTCCATGAAGTAACAGACCAACAAAAATAAACGGACACGCAAATAAAAGTGCACAGAAGAGGCCAGAAGGATTGCTTCGAAGGGTAAAGTAGTTTATTCAACATTAGATTTTAAAAAGACCAACCCATTTCACTACTCTGGTTTCAAAGTATACCATACATTTACCCTTACAAAGATTCCATCGAAATTGGTAGTCATTCATTTCGTTTTTAGTTGAGAGGAAACACCAAGACAAGCGTCGGTAAAAAAAAAACAAATCGAGGGAAACTTTTTGTCACATATTGCGAGTGAATATGGTGGCAGATATTTCCCCAGGACTTTTGGTGCTTGCATATCAAGTTCACAAAAAATGCCCCAAATCATTATCAACCATGCGCTGGAACTTTAAACCATGATATTCCTATTTATAGATTGTGACGACGGTTACTTTGGGGCTGGTTGCAAGCTGAGATGTAACTGTGACGGTGATGCAGTGTGCGACAAGGGACATGGTAAATGTCCGACTGGTGTACAATGTGCGACTGGCTTCACAGGAGAAAATTGTCAGGGTAAGGAAGAAGAATTATCAACATAACCTTCATCCAAAACGATTTGCTGAGAAATCGATGTACTTGCAGTGATTTGTTTCTAAAATGATCAATTTCACCATTTATTGAACGATTGATCTAACGATATACATTAATAACCCCCCCCCCAAAAAAAAAAAAAAAAAAAAAAAAAACAGGGACAGAATCATACTGAGGAACACTACTATAGACAACATGGATGTCCTTGTGGAGTATTCCTAGAAATGACTATAAATGTTTGAGTTATTTTAATTGTCAGACTAATTACTTCAGTTAGGTTTTTATTTCAATAACTTGAACCCATAAACACAGGTAGTGTTGATGGCTTGATACAGGTTTAACACTGGTATGAACTGTATGATCACTGAGCACTCAATTCATAATGTCCAAGCATGGACTCTTGAAAAGAGTCATTTTATCAAATCCTCACCATGAAACAGTCCAGCTGAATGTTCTTAAAATAACAATGAAGTGTTCTTAAAAAACAAACTTCTTTTCTTTTTTCTTTTTTTGTTAGTGTGTCCCAATGGTTGGTTTGGAGTAAATTGCATCCAACAGTGTCACTGTGCTGATGATGCAGTTTGTGACAAAGGCATTGGAATCTGCTCTAATGGAAAGTGTAGAACCGGCTTCAGAGGTGAACATTGCCAAAGTAAGTCCGCAACTCCGTTCTCATATTTCTTACTGTTCAGTTCATTTTCCTGCCCTTACAAACCCGCTAAAGTCTTAATCTTAGATTTAGAGAGGGCTCCATGGTCAAATTAAGTTTTTTGATGCACTCATTTCCCAACAGAAAGAGTCCTTATGATTCAGAAAAGAAAACTTTAAGTCTCCAACCTCACGTTAAAACGGTGTAAAACGCCATTGTATTTGATATCCTTTCAGAGCGAAATTTAAAATATGACGTCATTGGATATGAACAACAAATGGGTCGAGGTACATTCCAAAGAGGAATTTGTGCGTCTGTCAACAGGCCATATGCAATGCCTTTTGATTTACTACTCATCAACATTAAGGAATGAACTAAAACATTTTCTGCAGGAAAATGTACAGACCCATTTTGAAATGGTACGTCATTTGATGTTGCGGGATGTTGGAAAAATTCGCAATGGAAGGGTAACAAATACAATGGCATTTTACACTGTTTTAACGTGAGATAAGAGACCTGCAATTTTCTTTCCACCTTCATAAAGACTTTATCTGTTGGAAATGAGTTTATTGCAAAACTGAATTTCACCTTAGTACCCCTCTTTAAGACTGGGACTACTAAATTGTCAGAACTTTACAACAACAGTTATTCAAAACCAGGCATTTATAGTTTCAGTAATCACCCTAATGATAAGTTCAAGTTTCAAAATCTATGTTGAAAAATCAGGTATTGAACCCAATCATGTTTTAAAAAAAATTCTGCCTGAAATGCACTGAAGTAAAAGAAAACGTCATTCAAACCAATCCGTTTATCTGATTTCACACAAGAAGACTACATGAAACATTAATAGTCACAAAACTTGTAGGCAAAAACAAAATAATAAGAAAGAAAAAATAATGTTTGTGCATCACAAGGGTCTCGCTTTCTTTTCTCCCCCCCCCCCCCCCACTTTTTAATTTTTTTTTCTTGAAAAGCAAGTGTCCCATCAGCACGGAGTGAAGTATTAGTGTGCGTTGTATCATACTTATAATTATTTACTCTCTAAATGTAAAAGAGTGAAAAACCACTATAGTTTTGTCCGCCATACCACTCTCGCATAGCCATCTGACGGACCCCTTTTTTTTTAGAGCAAAAGACGGGTATTTTCAAATTGAAGTTCGCTTCAATTTTAATCAAAAAGGGTGATGCACAGTGAGTTTCACTCTCAAAAGAGCCAAAAATTACACAACTCGGGCGAGACAGTGAAATTTCCACTCTTTTACATTTAGAGAGTATACATAGTTATTTATTACAAAATCGAACATTTTGTCAATAATTTTCTTTTTAAACAAAAATATTTTCTGCAGACTCTTGTCCGCACGGTTATATTGGTCTCCACCCAAACTGCACAGTGTGTTATGGTAAGAATGACAAACTAAAATAAAGACCTCATGTTTGTAACCAAATGACTGTCTTAAGGGTCTTACTACCTCTCTGTTTCCTAAATACATCGATTGATGATTTATTATTAGCATCTTGTTGACAAAGCCCTGTTTGTTTGACAAGACCCTTATTGAATGAACTCAATGAAGATGGAAGGAACACAAACAAATTGCAGTTGAACTGTACAATCCGACGTGTTGATGACAAATGGTCATTATGTGAATTGAGGCAGAAAATTTATAATTTTTGTCCTAAAATAGTCACTAAAACTAATATTCTCAACAAATAATGAATAAATAATGAATGAAAATGGAATTGTTCTACTATGAGAAGTGCATGTAATAGTTTTTTTATGGTTTCATGTATGATCGATTGTTATTGAAGTTATCAGAATAATTGGATTTGTATAACTTCACTCAGGAAAACAAAACAAAAATAAAATAAAAAACAGGTAAAAATGAAGTTAGGTTAAACAAGATATATAAAAAAAACTGTGTTAGCGCCTTTATTTTTCTTTTCTTTTACAGTTCCTGTGTCAGTAAGTTTTCAAGCCAGCTCTGAGCAAGATCCCACCCGGACCATTACATGGAAACCTCCTCAAAACAAGTGCCCTGTCATTGACTACGCAGTGCAGTATCAACTGGTTAACAGAGATCATTGTCAAGAGGTGGATGTTGAATTTGAAACTCTTCACAACACAACAGAGAGACAGTCTACTTTACCACATCCCGATTCATCTCTCGTCGCCAATTCAATCTACATGGTTCGTGTTCTTGCCAGGAATGAAGCAGGACTTGGTGAATTTCAGGAAGAAAGTTACATTGAGCATACAACACCCGCAAAGGGTAAATAAACTATTGATAGGACAGTAGTGAAAACATGTTTGAATTGATAACTATGCAGAGGTTCTGTTCTGTATATTGAAGGTAAACACGCTTGTCCACCAGTACACAAAATAGTCCCGGACACACACAGTTGTAAAACTTGTCACTTGGACAGACAAAATTGAGTTCAAAACGAGAGCTTCAATAAAATGTCAGTTCATCTTTATTTTATTTTATTTTATTTGTGTTGTCAAACATGTTGGTCTAACGTGCCTTATCAAATACAAAATATGTTTTGGATTCCAGAGAAGGATATCCTCTTCCGGTCCATACGACGCTCCGAGATCATCACGATTGCCAGAACAAATTTCGTCAAATCATAATTTAGAAACCAATCGGACACTTACACAATACTAAATACTAAACGACAGTAACATTTTCTTATTCGTATTCTTCTAGAATATGTTGATAAATCATATCCTTGTATTTCTAATTACCATTAGAGCCAACAGGATCTCCGACAGAATTCAAGTTGTCATCAAAAGCCAAGCATAGATTAGCATTTAGCTGGAGTGAAATACTGTGTGGTCAGAGAAATGGTGCCATTACTGGATATACTGTACGTATTAACCGATAACGTGGCTTTTTATTTTGTTATTATTTTGTTATAACAACTCCAGGGTCAGAATAGACCGATTCATTAAGCCACACCCACTAAACATATTGACCAATCACAACATTGGCTACATCACCACTGTACACGTGGGCAGTACCATGTGCGTATCTTCAATGCAGCACTGCAAATAGGATTTTTATCGTGACGGACTTTCGGTAGCGTACCCAAGGCTGTGATTGGTCAACACGTATGGGGGCGGGGCTAAATGGGTTGGTCTATTTTCCTGGATTCTGGGTCCCAGGTGACATATCCATTTCTTGGTTAGGCTGACCCAGAAAACTAATTCTGCGTCAGTATGACACAGTTACGGTTCAATCTGACACAGATGCTGGGTCGAGCTGACTCAGAAGTCTGTCTGGACATGAGAATCCTGGTCAACTTTGACTTAGGAGTGTACAGTGTACACAAAAATGTCTACAGTGTTGGCCTACACATATCTAAGACCGCTGTTATAAATGTCAGTACTTTATCTTAAAACATTTTTTTTTTTTTTTTTTAAGTTGATGATCACAAACAAGTTAGAAATCCTGTTTAAAGGGCCTTTTTTGTGCATTGTCCATTAATGATAGACCGATCCTGGACCGGTCCAGTAAGCTTCATCAATGCCGGTGTGAAATAGAGTTAGCCCCTCCGCACCCCTCCCCCTTTTTGTGAGCGTTCCTCGGTGACATCAAACGCGAGGTTTGTGTGCCACAGCCTGCCATCCTAGAACTGTAAAAGTAATTTTAATATCATTCTATCAAGAGCTCATTTTGGGCAATTAGTAGAGCAACTCAATATAGTTCGGCTAATGATCGCGTGCATGTGCCTTATTTTGACAAAACCAACATTATTCGTTGGTTCCCTTCAGTTGATTATGGTCTCAGACCAGGTGAACGAAGGCATGTCAATTACGTTCTCTATTAATTTCCTATTTTTCTAAACTTGCAGCTATCGTACAGAGTGCTGGAAAAACCTTATGAAATCAACTTTCGTCCGAACAGCTCCTTCGAAATGGTCGATATAGAACCACCATGCCTACATCATAACATTAGTGGTTTAGAACCATCTACAAAGTATGAGCTTCATCTGGCCGGTTTCAACAGTGTCGGTACAGGAGGAAAAGCAAGCCTTGAGGAGTTTACTTCAGTCGAGACAGGTATGTCCTATGAACTGAACTATTATGTTTCCTTTTTTAATATCTATATTAAAAGTACACTAAACCCTGTTTGATTATGAGAGCATTACTTCATATCATATAATAGACACATACAATATATACAAAGAAGCAAATAAGATTTTATTTTCTGGCTTGGATTAGTATACAGTTATCTATACATCTATGCATATTTTTGGCATCAGTTTCTATTACGTACAGACGAACGAAGACTAAACAGTGTCTGTACAAGTACCTTCCCATAGGTCTGTTGATGGCAAACACGTGTTCAACATCCTAGTGATGTCAACCATTAAAAGTGTTTTACCCAATACCATTGTCGCTCTTTATTTCGTTGTTGTTTTCAAGAAATTGAACCTCCTCCCAAGCCATCCAATGATCCCGATGAAGCAACGTCAACGACCGTCACCATTGGTTTGAAGCTTCCCTCGTCATCACGGTACATCACGTGAGTATTTTGTTATAAAGGCAACTTGGTTTCAGTGGTATGGGTGAAGATTTATTTTTAAATCCCACATGAAGTTTCATAAACGGGAATACTACTACCATTTGAATAATGCTTCGGTGATATTTGTGATTTTCATCCCACTTTTAAAAGTATGTTTAGTCCTGTAAACACAGTGTACATTAGTGTAAACCCCTGGTGTCAGCCGGGAGGTTAAAAAATAATCCAATTGTTACCAAATGTGGTCATAATTTTGTTTAATGGGCCAATAAGGCCAAGATTCCATGTGAACCTCACCCCTGGTATACCCCACAAGCCTGTAGACTCCCATTGGACAGACCCTAACCACTGCTGAGTAAGGAGTGTTGAAAGACAGTAGCCACCTGTCTCAGTGCAGTAATTGATTGACCCCTGTGCCAAGTATTCCCTTGGCACAGGGCGGTATGCACTTTGTGAAAACAACTTGCGCTGCACACTGGTCGTAAATAACACAAGTCTAAGTCTTGACTGGCACTCCAATTCACCCCCACAGTGATTTATAATGGTTTTGGGCTTGCAGGGTGGGTTATTGACCTTAAAGACAGGGTGGACGATTTTTTAACCTCCTGGATCCAGCTAAGTTGTTGATTAATGTGGATGCTCCGAGGGTTGTAAGGGATGTGTTACAGTCTCCACCCGCCAACAGAGGGCGGTGTACAGGATCTAACACAGACAGCTTCGCAATTTTTGTTTACGAGCAACATAGTCCTATGGGGACTCAGCCGTGAAACGAGGTGCATGCACTCTAGATATTGACAAATTTCGTCGAAAACTAGACCAACATGCACCTCGTTCCACGCCAAAATGTGTGCGTCCCCTTAAAAAAAAACTATGCTGCTAGTAAAAACATTTGCGAAGTTGTCTATGGCTGAAAGATGTGTCCAACATGGTGGCAGCAGTGAAGTACTTTTCGTGACAATATTATTAAAAATTAGAGAAAGAATTCCCATGGAGTCTCACAGTGACAGAGACCCTGCAGTTATCTGGTTCAGATTTCTGGGTCAGATACAACCAATGGATCGTTAGAAGTTTGCACAGCGTGAAACTGAAACAATCGATGGTTTTCTACCTCGCCTCAAACTCCACGACACGCCGTTAAGAAAACACAGATTACGAAGTCCCTGGCCGCGCCATAGAGCAATTAAAAAAAACTTAAATATGAAGAATCTTACTCAGTGGCAAAACTACTCATTAACTTGATCTCTGACAAAAAAAGTTGGTCGTTGGTCGTAGGTTGTGCCGATTGGAGCCTCTGTGATAGGAGTAACTGTACTTTTCCAAAAACTAATGGTAAATCTTTAGATTCAAGGTTACATTCTGCAGGAAAAGTTAGAAAAATTCTAATCGTTAGATTATTTAATTTAGCAGGGGGTGATGTTGTTCAGTGTAGTCCCCATCATTGCGCGTTGTTCATTTTTTGAAATTAATTAACAATGAACAACTAAGTTGACCTGTTTCCTTTATGATAGCGGAATTCAAATTGGAGTGGTACGAAGGCAGCTTGTCGTCACCAATGAAAACATTGATTCCAGGCAACTTCGATCTTCAGACGTAACGATGACCGTTGATTACGTAGCAGCGGAATTACATAAAGAGGAGCTTCCGGAAACATTCACCGTGGGTGATGGAAAGTCTTACGGCGGTTACGACAACAAACCTTTGAAGAGTAACACAACGTATGATTTATACACTGGTTCTGTCAGCAGGGTATCAGATACGGTAAGTTAAAAAACAAGATGGTCCAGACTATGTAGTATTGTAACAAGATGTAACAATGAATTAGGCCGTGTCCAAATGAATGGCTTGGGCAGTGGGTATGGCCGGTGTGGAAGGAGATTCTGTCCGACCATACAGTGAATCGTGTACTAACTCCATCTGATAGCGCCCTCTTTTGAATAAACTTCTCCAGCCCACGTTAATTCACCCTACGGTGGACACATTACCTCCAGGACAGAATACCCTATGACACCGGAACGCCGAGGATTCCTATGCCATAGCCATAGCCGAATTCGCTTGATTCGGACACGGCCTTGGTTACACTGTAGCTAGTACTAATAAATGATTTATTCATTGGAATGTTCGCAGGAGATGTTTGTGGCTTGGGGAGATCCCATCACTGTTGAAGGTAGTGTGATTCTTTCATTAAATTGGTACTTTGTTCAAACTGGTGTTTGCCATGATCGGCGGCATGGGGTGGCCATGAGGGCTCGAACCATAGCTTAGATAATTTTCACATTATCGAGGATCACTTACATTACCGTAAAAGAAAAATTAGTTTAAAAAGATCAAACTTGAAAAGATAAATACTAATAAAACAAAACAAATTAAATTAAACTAATGGTCGATTTGGCTCCCCTCTGAGACGGCACCCGGGGGGTATGTGCCGTCCAGCACCTGGCTATGCAATGGGAGACTTTGGAACGCTAGGTGGCAGCAGACTTACCAGGTTAATTTCCATTGGTTACGTATAGTTCTGATCATATGTAAATTCCCGAGATCAATGGATTTACCTGATAAGTTTGTGCCATCTAGTGTTGCCAAAAGCAGCCCGTTGAGTGTACATCGTAAAAAAGTGGTAAAAAAAGAGCAATAAAATAAACACACATAAAAAAATTAAAAAATGAATAACTAAATAATAAAATTAAAAACAAGAATACTAAAAAAACGTCTCTGCCAGTTGTCCCCCTTCCTCCCTTCAAAAGGAAAATTTTAGTTTTGATCCTGCACGTTATGTATTCATGTATTATTGTTATTGCACACTTTCCCGGTTGTGTTTTAGATTATTTTATTATTTTTTCACTGATGTAAGATTGAAAGGGTGGTTGTGGAAATTGTATACTTTAACAATGAAAGTGAACGTTTAAATTTAATATGTTATCCATCCTACTTTCTTTAACATATTTTAGAACATTAATACTTTTAAAAGAGAAGTGTAACATGGCATGTAGGATTTTGTTTTGGACATCTGAGTTAACGATTATCAGAAAATTATTTTAGTATACTCACAAATTTTGAACAGTGTTCTGCGGAGCAGTTAACTTTATTGCTTTTGCATTAGTTTTAAAACATACGTGTTATCTATCACTGGTATGCAGTTCCACCAGACGGTTTTCCTGTCCTAATCGTTGCTGTAGTTGTTCCAATCTTGATAGTCGTCATCGTTATCTGCGTAGTGATTGGTTGCATCAAAATAAGGTGAACAACACATTCCTCTTCAATTACATTTCTTACCTCGTACACCTGTTTTGATGTTTTGGTACATTCTGTGCATTAAAAAGCCAATGGATTCAAGTTATACGTAACGTAATTTCAGGTTAGCAGTATATCGTGAAAATTTAATAGGCCAACTATAGAGGTACCATTGCAATATTTTCTTCTTATGTATCAATATTATGCATCAATGTATTGTATCTCCAATAGATCTAAGAATCGGAATCGTAAGATGGACAGGTCGCTGCAAAGCCATGAAATGAAAGGTAAAGTGTAATTGTACCAAGAGGCCCCTTAAGTTAAACACTTTTTGCTTCATTATAGAGCACTGGTGTAGCCAGGGGGCATGGGTGGAAGCTGCTCCCCGGAACATCCCCCCGTTTCCCCCCGCAGCCTCAGGACAATCAGGCAATTTTTACTGAAATTTCCCCCGCTACAGATATCTGAGCCGCCCTCTTTGCCCCCTGCAATAAAGATGCTAGCTACAACACTGTTAACCCTCCCATGATCGGCAACCATGGTCCAAATTGCTACCACAGTGGCATTGTGAAGCACTCGCATACTTAATGCACAGATTACAGTCACTGCCCAAAGTGCTTCAATGAGAGTAGTAGACTGAAGTAGCCACAAGCTTTGCTCAATTCCAATGGAATTTGGGCCACTGTGGGAAGAGATAAGGGTCTCAACCTTCGAGGATTTCTGCAGTGGCAATGTGTGGCATTGATAGAGCACACGTACAAATACATTGACAGGAAAGTGTGGCATGCTTTACCTCACCGTTGTGTGCCTAGCATATGGGAGAGTTTGAGGCACTTTGGAGTATTCACGTATAGGAGGGTTGAAGAGACATGACTGTTGTAGGATTTATTTCAAAAAAACACAAAGTAAACCGTGTGACAATTGGTGTTAACGGTTTAAGAGTGGTATGTGTTTTTTTCAGACTTTATGGAACAGTACGTTTATGGAACAATATGTTTGTTGTTTTTGCAGCTAATAACAAAAATAGTATGTAAATGTCAATTCAGTTTTACATTCAATGTTTTGTAAATGTTAACACAAATCATTCGCCTGAAGCGATTTAATTTTTGAAAGAAAGGGACAAAATCAGATTGAACTGAATTGGGTCTAGCTGAAGACCTACTGCTTGGCAAATTATGAATGTTTAGTTTCCTTCGAAGCCCCGGCGTGGAGATGATTTTATCACAGTGTGCTATAAAGGCGATGTGCATTTTTTTTCCATTCCAACAGGTTCGTTGTCTAAGACACATGACGAAACGTCCTGTAGTGTAGTGGGTAACATAGTATCAACGTCTCCAATGTCAAGTGAGCCTGCTGGACAAGATCAACCTTCGCCATATGAATCAGTTGGGGCTGGTTCGGTAACGACCTATGAAGATGTTGGTTTACCTACATGGGCCCAGCCATGGAGTGTCTTATGGGTGGACATGATGGTAGGGAGTAAGGTGCTGGGTGAGGGTCACTTCGGTGAAGTGCGGTTGGGTGGAGTGATGAAACAAGGAGAGATTTCTAAGGCTGCAATCAAACAGCTAAAGGGTAAGTCACAAAGGCTAAAGTGTAATAGTTCAGTTATACAAAAACTGGGCAAAAACCTAGAGAGTTTTCTTACTTGTAACACAACAACATGTTGTGAAGTTTTCAATTTCCAAACGGAACAAAACAAATGAAGACTACTTGGGAAATGTTTTAATGACATTAATGTCATTGCAAACACATTATTTGTAGAATTGTAATAACAGATATATAACTTAAATTTAAGCACATGCATCAGTAACCGACAGAAAGAATTTCATGACGGAATTTCGTGCGATGACTCAAGTTGGACATCACCCCAACGTTGTACAGATTCTCGGCGTTTGCCAACACGAGGGTAAGTTTTAATCATCCCTCATTCCAAATTGCCACACATAGATATTATTTCCCTACCTTTGCTCCGTCTTCCTGTAACCTGTTTTTGCTTGCAACACAACTCCATAGTTTTTACAGGTTAGACGAATCTCTCCACAATGTCAAAAATATGAAAATATGAAAATACCTGAGGGATTCAATCTCTGAAGGAAGATGCTAATGTTTGTTTCTAGTATGATTTGCTCGAAACTGTTGAATAGGGGAACAAGATTAGATCAAACGGCACGAGTGCTGTTTGTGTTGCCTCCACCAACCACGTTTTTGCTTGTAACTATTTATATACAATTTTTATACATCTTTCTTATACAATTTTTAAACATCTTCAAAGATGAACTGTACATAGCTGTTGAGTACCTACCGAACGGTGACCTCCGCTCCTTCTTGAGGAAAGCTCGAGATGATGGTGATGATGGTAGTCAGGCATCTTTGACATCTGAGAAGCTGCTTCAGTTGGCTCTGGGCGTGGCTAAAGGAATGCAACATCTTGCTGCATCAGGGGTAATTATGACATCATATGCCCATGAACAACAAATAAACAAGTGATTGAATGAATACATACATTGGTATTCATACAAGATAATAGCAGTTGCGCACGTCCTTGAATTTTGTGCGGTCTTTGCTCTGAGAAGGTATTTAAGTTTCCTTTTTTTTATCAGTTTATGTAATTTACGTCCGATGTAAATGATAATAATAATTAGACAAATAAGTATCATAAGTGTATGTATTCACATATCGTGTAATAGATCAATACTCCTCTATTGGTCAGTTCGTATTTTAAAGCAAATCTCAGGAATTCCAGGAAGCTATATAAAACCAATATCTGGTAATGTTCATGTTGTCATTTCTACTACAGTGCGTGACTCATTATTTGCACCTTGCAGTTTGAAATTATCAGCTGTATACTAAGCAACCATATTGACTTTCAACTGCTGTGTAAATTTTGGGATTTCAAAATATAGATTTACAATATAGAGCACCACCAAAGGTTTGCCCTTTGGAGATCTGACAAATTAAGCTTCATTTTACAATGGTGCATTTTACACAGACTTTAATTGGTTGACAAATGCAAACTCAGTAAATGTCGTACAAGATGTGAAAAATTGATTTCCCGGGGCAAACTCTGGTGAATTGTAGTTTGAATCACACTTCTTGAATCCGTTTTATAGGTCATACACCGTGACTTGGCGGCAAGGAACATACTCTTGGATGACAATCTGGTTGCAAAAGTTTCTGATTTCGGTTTGTCTCGAGGAGAAAACGTATATGTGCAACAATCCAAGGTAAAAATGATTGACAATATGGGTATCAGCACCCATGCCAACTTTTCCCTGAACGTCGATTTGACGAAACCAGAATACATCAATATTGGAAGCTACTGAAACGCCCATTGGCGTACGAGCCGGGGACAGGGGCAGTTGCGCCCCCCCCCCCCCCCCCCCCCCCACATTCGGGCAAAACAGTTGGGAAAATTCAGCTTAAGCAAGAAGACAAAAAGAAAACAAATAAAAAGACTCGTTAATAGAAATTGGTATTTATGTTCTTATCTGTGTAAACTTTTCGGGCAAAACAACCCCTCTCTTACGCCTATGGAAACGCCCTATTCGAATTCCGTAATGCTTATTGATGAAATTCTTTTAGGAGATCTGTTAGTATTTCTATTTTAAAAAGTCACATGAGAAGACAGTGTGGAAGGATGGAATGGGATATGAGCCGAGGACAGTCAACAATGACAATGCTTTCTTTACCTCTTCCACTCTCCAACCCTTTCGCAGAACATTTTTTCGTTGACTTTTCTCTTCCCATCTCCTTTCATCTTGAACAAGGCATGCTGGTTTAGTCGTGCAAATTTGGCGTATTCATCCCAAAGTTTTGTTCAAGGCTGTGTCATTACTTTTTCTTGATAATTGATATGTTTTTTTTTCAGACTCGAGTTCCCACACGCTGGTTGTCCCTGGAATCTTTGTTTAATCAGACGTATACCACTAAGAGTGACGTGTAAGCATATACAAACCTTATTATTCATACTTAGGATTTAAACCAACGACCTTTAACATGGTGTGTCTTTGTTAACATTTAAAGCGGACGTCATTGCCCACTCCAATCTTCTGAAAATTACCCACCTGTCTAGTAAAGTGAAGGTCCTAAATGCAGCGATTTAAATTAAAAGAAATTTTGAATCACCGAAGTAATGTACCAAAACTCAGCCAATGTATTTTATCTAACAAAAGTATATACATTACTCAGGCATATTTAAACAAACATGACCAGTTCATTTAGTATTGCAACATTTGTGAAAATATTGACAAGGATCTTTTCAGACCTAACTTACATTTCGCTGCTCTTAAAGTTTTTAGTTTTAGTCTTTGTTTTTTATTTCAGCTGGTCCTTTGGAATTCTTCTTTGGGAAATAGCTACATTTGGTATGTTATCTAGGAACTTCATCTTTAAGGGCAGTGTCGAACAAAGCAATGTTTACAGGCAACTTCGCAAAAAGAACGTTTCATTTGCAAAAGAAGCATACAGTGTCTTACAATCTAGAAGAATATAATGTGCTAACTGGAATGTAAATGGGTTTTTTTCTTCTTAGGAATTACCCAGAGCTGGTTGCTCGTAAATTACCTGCTGTGGCGTGGCCCTGAACGAGTATTTTAAATTAATTTGTGCATGATCATCAAAACGTGTCATCTTTATCAGAAGAAAACTTGCTGTTGATGTTGCTGCTGCTGTTGTTTATAGTTGCTGCTTGTTGCTGTTTGTTGCTTATTGTTTGTGTTTGTTGTTATGTTTTAGAACTCCACGGGCAAAAACTGTTAATATTATTTCAATGTGATTAATCTGATGTTGGTGTTTACTTAAAAACAAACAATCATAGGTGGGACTCCATACTCTGGCATTAAGACCCAAGTGTTGGCTACGAAGTTGAGGAATGGATACCGTATGCCTAAACCAGATAACTGCAGTGACGAAATGTAAGAACAAAAAGCCTTTTACTGATTTTGGCATTTTACAGACTAAGTTTTTATTAATGTTGAAATAGATATTTGACTTTACAAATAAAAGCAGTTTGTTGAGTGTTGATCTGAAGAGCTTCTCATAAAAACAACAATTTTGTATCCATTATTAAGTAAGTCAACTTCACCATTATCACTATTCCATGTGTGCGCACACATAATATACCTTTAGCATGGTGCAGCCATCTTGTTTTTCTCCCATTCAAATCAATGTAACGAAACCGAGGCTGGAAGGGCAAATAGTCAGGTTCCTTTTTGAACAACGAACATCAGCATCCATTACTATTATAGGATGCAGGGCGCATGACCAAGATGCTGGCATCATGATAAAGGTCTATTATGGCTTGGGCGGGGACGTCACGTGCTGACTGGCCACAGCTGTGTGGGAGCGCGCTGTTAATGGAACTCAAAAGCAGGAAATAAAAAAGATTCAGGTGCTTGTGGCTAGCTTATGTAAAACGATTACAGTAAATCACCAGATGAACGCATTTCTATAACATCGATGTATAACAGTTTTGATAATATGTACTCTAATATTTGAAACGAAGTAGATTGATAAAGAATACAAGTGTTTCTTGTTCACATACTTTTGTTGTAGCTACAAACTGATGTTGAAGTGTTGGGAAGAAGATCCGAACAACCGACCTGAATTCCGAACTTTGGTGTCCATTCTGACATCATTGGGTGAAAGTCACATTGAGCATGTAAGTCAAGTTTGAATTAATTTAAATACTTCTAGTATGGATTGATGCAATAAGCATGCCATCTCCATTGCTAAAATCCTCATGATTTTAGGATACCGTACCTCAAATACCAGTCTCACCTTTTTGAAGATTATCATTGTTGACGTTCCTGAATTCCTTTGAATTTATTCAGACATACATGAAAGTACCTGTGAAGTCTGAGAACATGACATACGAGAATATCCGCCGTGAATTCGATGACAACTGAATCTGACATTGAGGGCAGTGTTTCTCCTTAAACCAACCTCATGCTGAATACAATACAGTACCAAGTTTTATTCAGGACACTGTTGAGCGTTGAGAGATTCATATATTCCATGCTGACTTTGTTGTCAGAAGTATTTGTAATGTCTCAGTTAAATAGGCAGCCTTTGCTAATAACTACACAGTCTAATAAAGCTATACAATAAAGGGCTATAACGCAAATATGATTAAATAAAATTCTAAGCTATAAAAAATAGATAAACGATCTGTTTGCAAGTTCAATTATAAATGAACAATTATTACAAAACTCAGTAACTTTACTTGAAACTGATCTTAAAGCAACAGCTTTGCTATAACAGTTGGTATATCAACTTGCAAGCTTTTTAAAATTACTCTAAAATATGTGAGCTTTTACAGTTCCTTTGATAATATTGTAGTGTGTAGAATGACTAAATAAATCAAAATCAGTCGTATACGTTTCATAAGAGTTCAATTCAATACGCTTAATATAGGACTGTTTGCTTGGCTCAGCTGCAGTCAACATAGAAATATATAGCCACAAAAACCAAGAAGATTGACGTTCATCGATAGTTTACTAAAGGGGGTGATGAGTAAAAACATCAGTTGAAAGCTACCAGGATAATTTTGAAATATGTATCCTTAAATGTGTCATGTTCTCGTAAGTGCATACAACGTTCTTATAGAATTTTAGCTAAATGCATCAATACTAACAAACAACAGTTTAAGATTAATCAATATAATTGTATAATCCAATCGTAAAATTTAGTATTTTCCGTTCTACTTCAAAGAGCAAACCTGCATTTTATTGATGCGTGGTTAGTATTGGTGGAAAATACCTTGTATGGATTTTGTTTTTTAACTAACTTAATAATAAGCTCACATTTTAAAATCTCAACACGTGCCACATTTGTCCAAATACCATGTACTAATACCAACATATTTCCCTGTATATATACAAGTAAGCACATTACAGGATTATGTAAAGCTATGATCTTTTTTAAAATATTTTTTGTACTATATAATACTAATAAATTTACTTCTCTTATAAATGTATTAAAATATATTAATTATGCCCATGTTTCGTGTACACAAACTCTGTAAAAACATGTACTTTTTCGGGGGGGTGGTGGTTGACTCGAAATGTGACCAACTAATTTGATGGAAACGCTTTAGGTGTGTTTACTTATAACATTGTCAAAGGGAAATTAGGACGAATTTATCAACCGCACGCACATAGTTAGGCCTAATTATCAGTAGACATTTTATTACTAAAGATATTTTCAGCAGGAAGTGGTTTAATTGTTATAATCAACTCTATCAAAGGTTCCGCACCTGGATTTATTACAAAATGACAGTTTAAATAAACCACTGAAATGAAATTATGCCTTTTTGATCGTGAAATAATATACAGGTGGATAAGCAATTGTTATCTGTCCAGTGATTTGTTTGCATGCACGTGCCTATAATCCCAACATCTTTAACCCAAATGTGTTTGAATTGATCAAGAATGCCTTTGATAAAGCATAGCATCGAGTGGTTCATGCCCAATACGGTGCCTGTCATGCAATGGCGCAAGCAACGGCAGCTAATACGACCCCGTACCTTTAGAAATGAGCTTTGTACATCCTTAGATAACTGAGATTTGCCACGCCTTGGCTGTCATAAACCTTGAGACCACACCGGAGCAACTAGTAGGCAATTTTTATAAAACTGCGTTAGTTTACTTAAAATGTAACATAATGCAATCTTTCAAGAAACAATGTGCATTTTGCATGCAAGATGACATCGCGGTGCGCGTTCGCCCTGATGGGTGAGTGATTGCATGGCAGTTCTGTGTAGAGTGTTTCGGCAACCTGTTCCATATTATGGAACAACTTTCTGACGTGAAGTTCACCGACTGAAACAATTTCGGAAAGCTACGGGAAAATGGACAGGTAAACAACAACCATTATATTTCCACATAAAGGCACTTACTGTTTATCATTTTAATAGCGTTATTGAATTGTAATCTTTCAATCTGTCAATGTCAGTTGTTTTAACCAAATTCAGCACACACTTTTCAAAATCAGCCAAATTGAAACCAAGCCTAACCGAGCTAACAACTCGATCGGTTACAGTTTGGTCGGAACAGCTACCATCACGGTGACACAATCGAACTCGCGAAAACGCCCAACCAGTAATGTACCTAAGCTCCAACATGTAAGTGTTGTCTATGTTGAAAAGTGTTTTAGATTCATTAAAATGAGTAATATTGTTATTTGCATTCCACTTTGCCCCGTTTGGTTTTTCAGCTGGTGTTTGAAACAGTTTAAGCATAGTCAAGACTAGTAGTGTTAAGTATCAGTATGAGAAGTAGGTATACAAAAGTATTCCACAGTATTCGACACGTCAGGGTAAGCAGATGTTCACCCTTTGTTGCTACATGTATTGGAATCCCAATAGGAATTTGCATTGGAATGTCACAGAGGTTTTGAGTGGTCGATCAGCGTTGTTACTGTTACATCTATTACGTGATGTTCGCGTTTTAAATATAAAGCGTCATTGTTGTCTCAAAAAAGATAATGTCTTGGAACTTTGATGATGTTTTTTAGAATAGCTAAACCAGTTAAGTGAATATTGTTGTCCATGATAAAACAGAAAGCTTGTGTCTATTAGTCTTTTTACGAACTTATGCATGTTTGTAGACTGAAGAACAGTACATAATTTGCCCCACCAAAAACCTGAAAACCCAACTAGATCAATACAGGCAACAACAATTGGACAACACGTAATACTGCAAGATGATTGACAGGTGTAATGACATGATGCCAACACAGTTCGCGCCTGGTGTATTGAGGTGATTTGTCAAAGCGGTTCTGATATAAATGCCTTGATGTTAATCCATGCTTTACATTCAATTAATTGAAGTTTCTTATTACATTCTATATCCCTCGGTATGCTTTTTCTGTTGGTGTTTTCAAGAGAGTGAGATCCGACCCAACATAGTGGTGTTTTACAGTACAGAGTAATGTTGTTGGATTTAATTATAGGAGCAGGTATGTTCTAAGTATGTAAACAAAGAAACAGAAAAAACCACTTAAATAGCTCTTTGCCGCAAACTTTATGTACAAATTATTGTACACCCTGAAATATATGTTACAAATATTATTACAAATGCTTGATAATTTTAGTGCTCGTTTCGGATAGATTCCTAACTACAATGTCACTAGAAAACAATCGCCTACCCAAAGCACTATGTGCTTAGTGTAGGCTATTGTGTTGTTATTACTGCTACACATACAATGCATACGCGTTGTGCGCATTTTAAATGTATACCTCTTTAGCAAGGAAGTTGCGTTTTGAATCTTGAGCAGCAGCGGCGAAACTATGGTCAAAGTTAAGGGGGCACAAGAGGATGCCGACTATGCATTGTCACAAAAGAGGAAAGAGCAATTGTGGTTTGCCAGTACTGTCTATACACAATGACTTCATTTTGTGCTTGAAAAAAAAGAAGGAAAAAAACACGGACATAAACTAATGTATATTTAAATATATAATAAAACAAAAATAAATTAAAACAACGGTTCATATTGAAGAAAGTTTGTCAAGCATGCTTAATATTTTATGTTCTTGAACTTTGGTTATGACGATAATTTGCTTGTTTGACCCCGCAGTCTACGTTCAACAATAGAAACGTAAACATGAACCAAGCAGCGTACTGGTGGAATCTAACAAGGAAGTACTGACTATGGGACCACCTAAGTAATTGCAGATCATTCTCTGGACGATGTTGTGTATACTTTGTCATTTCACCATTTAAGTATTTAAACTTAAAATTACATTGGTTTTCAGATCGATATTTGTCTACACGTGTGACTTGCTTTAGAAAATAGTTGAATGGTTCAGTTTTTATGGTGGAAATAGGTAACTTTGAACTGTTATGGACGAACTTACTTCTTGCTAATTTTCCTACACTAGTCAGTACCATTAAAGATGGGACATCGTGTAGAAGTTGGTTTTAGATGTGCATTGATTGGCCTAGTCGTCCTAACCATTCTGCACCATTCACGAGGTAAGAGTATTATGTTATTCACATTTCGGTCAAACGTAACGGTTCGAATTACTTTTAGTACATTTCTTTTCATTTCAGTATGCTGATTACATTGCAAGTTACTGAAATAGACCTTTCTATTGTTGATAAACGAACCGTGCTGGTTGGCATGGGCGGCCAAATGTAGCAAAACAATCAAGTCTTGTTGACCAAATTCAACATTTTGCAAACTTTCTATTGAAAGAAAATACTTCCCATTATTGGTTGTTTGTTTCCAACAAGATCTAAACAATTTTTTGAATACAGTGATTACCTTCTCTTTTTTTTGCTTTGCATTGATAGTTTCTCCATCTTGGTTGGCAAAAACTCGGGCTGTGGTGTTGCAAAAAAAATACGATGTAATTGGCGGCCATGTTTAGAGTTTTTTGCAGCCATATTGGATTTATGTAAATAAAGTGTTCATTCAACCGCATGATATCACATATCACCACATAGATACCTTGGATGGATTTCACAAAGCACTAGGACTAGTCTTATCTCGAGTTAGGATGAGTAACTAGTCCTAACTTATAGGACTTGTCATCAGTTAGGACTGGTCCTTAGTTAGGGCTAGTTTTGTGAAATCCATCCCTGGTTATATAATCTGAAATCACTGAAAAAATGGGACGAATAATGTAGGACGAATACAGTATAATATGCCATAATATTAAAGATAATGATACATGCCTCTGTGACTTGTGTGATAAATGGATTGGTTCCAGCGAAAGAATTTTTAAGAGCGTGTTAACTTATCGGCTCGAGGATGTATCATGTATTTTCAACATATTGGCGGCCGTTTTGTTTATGCTAATCATTTCAAAATCCTCAAAGCTCACACAGTGCCAGTAGCTTTTCAATTTCCTCTTAATTGAAGGTCTTGGCCCCCCCCAAAAAAAAAAAAAAAAAAATACAAAATACAAAATAAGAAAACAAAAGAAGACACTTATAACATGGTTTGAAATAGTTCTATTGGCTGCCGGACTATATATAATAGGTCCTTTTAATGGATCAAAAAGCCAATCTGCCTCTCCATCTACTTCAAGTTTAACATGTCATGCCACCTTGAAGCGAACTTTTCTTGGCTTCACATACCGAGTAAACTAATGACAATGTTGTAATTAAAATATTTGACAGTTGGAATCTCAAGAGTAAGAAATCGTTGCTATCTCCTGATTTTTCTGTTTGTGCACACGTTTTCCTTTATACACAGTCTTTTTAGTATAAATGACCGGTTACCGGACTGGTTGTGTTGATGTTTGAGGCGAGGGTTGAGAGAAAGGGTGGTTGGGTGATGAGCGGAATGTGTCTTTTTGTAACGCCACTGTGTCTTAATAATTCACCACTTTACTTTTCGATCATCCCGAAATGGCAGTACTTCTTCGTGTACGATGTATTGGGACATAATCATTTAAGTGTGCATTATATTATCTCCAACTTCCTCAAACCTTATTATAAGCTAAACTATCATTGTTTCTTTGAAACAGGAAAACATAAACATGACAGATAAAGATCAGACTTGTATATCATGTGATGCTTGTAAAATAATACACTCTCTGTTAAAAAGTGAGGAAGTTTTAAGCGTACTTGTATCTGTGTACAGTTTTACTCCATTATTATACTGGAAAAGTCGCAGCACAATCAAATTTAATTTTCAAAGCTATAAATCTTATATTTGATTTTTATCCCATTACATTATGTATGTTTTGTGCTGTACAGATTATCATAATCAGTCAGTTATTTTATGAGGTACAAGATTTGCAGTAGACCTTGTTTTGCTAGACTGTGAGTGGTTTATTTATACTACCGGTAGCCTAGTTGTAAGACATACCGGTACTCTTCAGATCGGTGGGTGTTGTAGGTTTGAATCCCACCCGAGTATAGTATACCTGTAGATGTGTTTGTCCACGGGAGAGCAGTGAATACATGCATATCTGATCACACATCGGTGTAGGGTAAAGCGTAGCCATTGTTTGCAAAGAGAATGATGTATAGGGTAGGCGTAATAAAAATAATAATAGTGTGCATTTTTAAAACACTCATGGTATAAACCAAACAAGACGCTCCCAGAGGTGCACGGAAAACCTCTGTCATTTTAGGCTCCCAGTGGAGCAGCGCATCCAACTAAATCAATTTTATTCCTGACAAATATATCCATTTATTGGTGAAGAGAAACAATATTTAGTTTAAGGTTACATGTTACGTGTTAATTTCGTACCATAATAATTTCTATGTTTGTGGCTTCAACTTTCTTTGAAATGATTTTACTTCTATTATTTGTCTTCTATTGTTTCTCAGGAGCGGTTCCTGATTTCACCTGCTTCAATATAAGACTGCATGCACAAGATGTAATTCGACATATCATCGGTGGCTTTATGAGCGGTAGTGACACTGGTGCGACAGTCTCCTTTGAACGTGTACTAGATACTGGTAGTGGCAGTAATCTACCAGCTGGAGGGTATGAGGTAGATCATAGCTCAGTCAGTGCCAGACTATATAGGATGCCTGACACCATTGGTGCTGACAGATTCGGTGCTTACAACTGTATCTTCACGTCACAAGACCCTGTCAAGATAACAACAATTGTTTTGCGTGAAAACGGTATGGGCGTATAAATATCTCCAATTAAATTGAAAATAAAATAAGCTTTTGTTTTTCTGTCCACAAGAACGCAAACATATCACTGACCATAAGAATATATGGGCTTTCACTGACGGACGGACGGACAAACGAAGGAACGAGCAAAAAATTTTCATTACAGCATCAATTACACGCGACTGTCTATAATCTTCTAGATTTAAGATCATTCGGGTATAATATAAAATGGAGACCATTGATAAGTAAAAAAAATATAATAACTACTATAATAATACAAAAAAATCATCAATACCATTGAAACCGATTTATCACTATTATACTTTCAAGACAAAGTTTGACATTGTTATTGATTGTAGGTGATGTATCTCCAGCCTCATCCACCTTGACTACGAGTGCTGGAGAGGATGTAACATTGACAATGACACAGTTATATAACGGTTCATCATCTGAGCTTATTATTGATTGTAGGTGATGTATCTCCAGCCTCATCCAACTTGACTACGAGTGCTGGAGAGGATGTAACATTGACAATGACACAGTTGTATAACGGCTCATCATCTGAGCTTATTATTGATTGTAGGTGATGTATCTCCAGCCTCACCCACCTTGACTACGAGTGCTGGAGAGGAAGTAACATTGACAATGACACAGTTATATAAAGGTTCATCATCTGAGCTTATTATTGATTGTAGGTGATGTATCTCCAGCCTCATCCAACTTGACTACGAGTGCTGGAGAGGATGTAACATTGACAATGACACAGTTGTATAACGGTTCATCATCTGAGCTTATTATTGTTTGTAGGTGATGTATCTCCAGCCTCATCCACCTTGACTACGAGTGCTGGAGAGGATGTAACATTGACAATGACACAGTTGTATAACGGTTCATCATCTGAGCTTATTATTGATTGTAGGTGATGTATCTCCAGCCTCACCCACCTTGACTACGAGTGCTGGAGAGGAAGTAACATTGACAAAGACACAGTTATAGAAAGGTCCATCATCTGAGCTTATTATTGATTGTAGGTGATGTATCTCCAGCCTCATCCAACTTGACTACGAGTGCTGGAGAGGATGTAACATTGACAATGACACAGTTGTATAACGGTTCATCAGCTGAGCTTATTATTGTTTGTAGGTGATGTATCTCCAGCCTCATCCACCTTGACTACGAGTGCTGGAGAGGATGTAACGTTGACAATGACACAGTTGTATAACGGTTCATCAACGGAGCTTCGATGGAGACACAATGGTGTTGACGTCACTGCATGGGATGGCCAATCAAGCATCAGTATCCCCAATGTACAAGTCCACCATGCTGGTATCTATGAATGCTACAGAGATGGTAGACATGATCAACAAAACCACGCAATCATGAAACTCCTTGTAAGACGTAAGTTCGCACATTCTCTTGTGTTTCTTCTTTGTGTATAAAATAAAGTACACGGGAAAGGTCTTCACGACTTTTAAATTGGTTTACTATCTTTTCTTAATTTAGATGTAAGAGTTTTCATTCCATTTTTGATAAGACTAAAAGTATTCACAGTATTAGCCGTTATGTGACGTACATTGAACAGGTAAACACTAACATAAATTATGTTTACTGAGGACAATAACAGTTGTCATGTTGTGACGACGAGTAGAATTGCTAACCTACGACCAAGGCTGCCAATCTTTGTGGTAATGCTCTGTCCATTTTTACAAACAGGTAAAGTGACCAGAATATGCCATTAGCAAAATATTGCTTGTACAATGGTTTCTTATTATTTTAATTTGTATACTGTATATGATTGATATAATTGTCGCTAGAGTTGCGATGAACACTGATGAAACTTCTGATTTTTTGTCTATTACAGAGTGCTCTCCTAACAAATGGGGTCCACCGTGCGATAATTACTGTCCATTTTGTTATAATGGCGGTCAGTGTGACGACATGACTGGTGAATGTATCTGTGCACCAGGATTCAGCGGTTCACAATGCAACGACACGTGTACGTTGACGAACGCACGTTTGTTGACCCCGTCAATTTTGAGTGACTTCCCGTTGGTTTTATACATAGAGGCTAGGCGATGACGTCATCGTTCCGTTAAATATCATTTAACTTCGTTAAAGTCATCAGTTTCAACAGATAGACACCCACATACCAATTTAAATACACGGCCAGAAACAAGAATTAAATAGCAAACATTATGTGATGGATACTTGATGGAATAACTCTTACCTGCAATGACATGATGATTATAGCTGTAAAAAGATATGAAGTTTGACAAATCAACTTACCTTTATTGTATCCCACCCCAAATTTAAATCTGAATGGTTATTAAATGAAAAAGTATAGTTTCTGCTTTGTTTTTTGTTACAACAATAATACAGGTTTTAATTGATGTTCAAAACAATTAAATAACAATGAACTATTTCGGAATGAAATGTAGTTATTGTGGTACGTTTGCAGTACGTGGGAAAAATTGGTTTGGTCAGGACAGCCAGCTGAGTTGTAGCAGCAATGCCGACAGAGCCTGCCGTGGTAATTTGATGTGTTCTCCAGATCCTTTTGGATGTACATGTGCAGCAAGCTTCACAGGCAGGAATTGCGAAGACGGTATGAAACCCCCCGAGTCTTAAGCTAACGAAAAACAAGGATTTGTAAGGTTTCCTGTCAAAGAAAAGCAACGTGACAACTGACAAGATGCCGACAGACAGTAACAAACAAAAATCCAAATAGTTGAACAAAAAGTACGGTATATTTTGAAGTGTATGATAGTTCGTTTGTTTTTGAAAAGGCATCCATTCTCATCCTAATGCTGCAGTTACAATTGTACACAAACTCAATTAGACATGGTGGAATCGTTTTCGAGAAATCACCAACTAACGGTTTATCTTTTGTTGGGACCGTATATTTTGCTTAATTTCAGTTTACAATAAGACATTAATTGTTGGTGAGCGATATCTGGCACATGGCAGTAATGTGCCTTGTGGTAAATATTTTCCAGGATAGTTGGTGAATGTATCAAGTTTCCGTGATATGAACTGTTTTGTTGACCGTTACTGACCAAGTGCCGTAGCTTTAAACCATATCTCATACAGATTGTGACGACGGTTACTTTGGGGCTGGTTGCAAGCTGAGATGTAACTGTGACGGTGATGCAGTGTGCGACAAGGGACATGGTAAATGTCCAACTGATGTACAATGTGCGCCTGGCTTCACAGGAGAAAATTGTCAAGGTAGGTGAGCCCCTCAATGAGAATAATCTTTTTCCATAATATGATATTAATTACCAGTGATGTTCTTTGCCTTTTTACTGTAAGACTTAGTTTTGAAAACGTATTTCCATACAATTCAAACTTGAACATTGTCAATAAAACCACCTGATTTTATTGAGTATGGTGGATTACCAGACCACAAAGCACGACTGTTCAATTCAACTTAAAATCTAACCAGAAACGTTTGATTCTTGTTTAATATAGTGTGTCCTGATGGTTGGTTTGGTGTCAAATGTCGCCAAGAGTGTCATTGTGCTAATGATGCAGTTTGTGACAAAGGTTTTGGAACTTGCCCCAATGATGGGTTGTGTATCACTGGCTTCAGAGGCGAAAATTGTCAAAGTAAGTAACGCTAATAGGTCCACTTTTTTGTTCCTCACCATTTAGACATTATTTCTCCTTTCTAAAGATTCGTAGATTATTTGTTTATTAACGTTCTAACGGACTTGTTATTTAAGTCAAAGCTGAGAACTTTGAGAAATATTGTCAGTGAAACCGATCGTTTCGTCTCGAACCCCAGAAAAAAAACATGAGAACGTAATTACAAAGATTACTTACAGAGTCACAATATTTCAAGTAAGAAAATATGTTTACTTTTGGAAGAAGTCAGTGTATCATAATATTTCAACACACATGCCTGACCATTTTATTTTAAATAATGAACATTTTGCAAGACCATTTACATTATAATGTAATTATATGGGGGGTGGGGAGATATTTTTAAATCGAAATCTTTTATCGCTGATATCATTATTAACCCTTGTTTTCTCTTAAATATTTTTTTGAAATTAAAATACTTGTTTGCAGATTCTTGTCCCTATGGTCAGATTGGACTCCAGCCAGACTGCAAAATGTGTTATGGTAAGGATGGCAAATTAAAACAAATCCTGTATGTTTGTAACCATGATCGACGTCTGCAAAATGTGTTTTGGTAAGGCTGGTAAATTAAAACAAATCCTTAATGTTTGTAACCATGCTCGACGTCTGCAAAATGTGTTTTGGTAAGGCTGGCAAATTAAAACAAATCCTGTATGTTTGTAACCATGATCGACGTCTGCAAAATGTGTTTTGGTAAGGCTGGTAAATTAAAACAAATCCTTAATGTTTGTAACCATGCTCGACGTCTGCAAAATGTGTTTTGGTAAGGCTGGTAAATTAAAACAAATCCTGTATGTATGTAACCATGATCGACGTCTGCAAAATGTGTTATGGTAGGGCTGGTAAATTAAAACAAATCCTTTATGTTTGTAACCATGATCGACGTCTGCAAAATGTGTTATGGTAAGGCTGGTAAATTAAAACAAATCCTTTATGTTTGTAACCATGATCGACGTCTGCAAAATGTGTTATGGTAAGACTGGCAAATTAAAACAAATCCTTTATGTTTGTAACCATGATCGACGTCTGCAAAATGTGTTATGGTAAGGCTGGCAAATTAAAACAAATCCTTTATGTTTGTAACCATGATCGACGTCTGCAAAATGTGTTTTGGTAAGGCTGGTAAATTAAAACAAATCCTTAATGTTTGTAACCATGATCGACGTCTGCAAAGTGTGTTATGGTATTAAGGCTGGTAAATTAAAACAAATCCTGTATGTTTGTAACCATGATCGACGTCTGCAAAATGTGTTATAAAAAGGCTGGTAAATTAAAACAAATTAACTCATATTACAACTATATTTTGTTTAATGCTCCACCAACATAATATTATTCTTCCAGTTCCTGTGTCAGTAAGTTTTCAAGCCAGCTCTGAGCAAGATCCCACCCGGACCATTACATGGAAAGCTCCTCAAAACAAGTGCCCTGTCATTGACTACGCAGTGCAGTATCAACTGGTTAACAGAGATCATTGTCAAGAGGTGGATGGTGAATTTGAAACTCTACACAACACAACAGAGAGACAGTCTACTTTACCACATCCCGATTCATCTCTCTTCGCCAATTCAATCTACATGGTTCGTGTTCTTGCCAGGAATGAAGCAGGACTTGGTGAATTTCAGGAAGAAAGTTACATTGAGCATACAACACCCGCAAAGGGTAAATAAACTATTGATAGGACAGTAGTGAAAACATGTTTGAATTGATAACTATGCAGAGGTTCTGTTAGACTCTCTGTATATTGAAGGTCGACACGCTTGTCCACCAGTACACAAAATAGTCCCGGACACACACAGTTGTAAAACTTGTCACTTGAACAGACAAAATTGAGTTCAAAACGAGACCTTCAATTAAATGTCAGTTCATCTTTATTTTATTTTATTTTATTTGCGTTGTCAAACATGTTTGTCTAACGTGCCTTATCAAATACAAAATATGTTTTGGATTCCAGAGAAGGATATCCTCTTCCGGTCTATACGACGCTCCGAGATCATCACGATTGCCAGAACAAATTTTGTCAAATCATAATTTAGAAACCAATCGGACACTTACACAATACTAAATCAGCGCAATACTAAATACTAAACGACAGTAACATTTTCTTATTAGTATTCTTCTAGAATATGTTGATAAATCATATCCTTGTTTTTCTAATTACCATTAGAGCCAACAGGATCTCCGACAGAATTCAAGTTGTCATCAAAAGCCAAGCATAGATTAGCATTTAGCTGGAGTGAAATACTGTGTGGTCAGAGAAATGGTGCCATTACTGGATATACTGTACGTATCAACCGATAACGTTGCTTTTTATTTTGTTATTATTTTGTTATAACAACTCCAGAGTCAGAATAGACCGATTCATTAAGCCACACCCACTAAACATATTGACCAATCACAACATTGGCTACATCACCACTGTACACGTGGGCAATACCATGTGCGTATCTTCAATGCAACACTGCAAAAATAGGATTTTTATCGTGACGGACTTTCGGTAGCGTACCCAAGGCTGTGATTGGTCAACACGTATGGGGGCGGGCTAAATGGGTTGGTCTATTTTCCTGGATTCTGGGTCCCAGGTGACGTATCCATTTCTTGGTTAGGCTGACCCAGAAAACTAATTCTGCGTCAGTATGACACAGTTACGGTTCAATCTGACACAGATGCTGGGGTCGAGCTGACTCAGAAGTCTGTCTGGACATGAGAATCCTGGTCAACTTTGACTTAGGAGTGTACAGTGTACACAAAAATGTCTACAGTGTTGGCCTACATATATCGAAGACCGCTGTTATAAATGTCAGTACTTTATCTTAAAACATTTTTTGTGCATTGGGCCGTTTTTTGTGCATTGTCCATTAATGATAGACCGATCCTGGACCGGTCCAGTAAGCTTCATCAATGCCGGTGTGAAATAGAGTTAGCCCCTCCGAACCCCTCCCCCTTTTTGTAAGCGTTCCTCGGTGACATCGAACGCGAGGTTTGTGTGCCACAGCCTGCCATCCTAGAACTGTAAAAGTTATGTTAATATCATTCTATCAAGAGCTCATTTTGGGCAATTAGTAGAGCAAGTCAATATAGTTCGGCTAATGATCGCGTGCATGTGCCTTATTTTGACAAAACCAACATTATTCGTTGGTTCCCTTCAGTTGATTATGGTCTCAGACCAGGTGAATGAAGGCATTTCAATTACGTTTTCTATTAATTTTCTATTTTTTTTAACTTGCAGCTATCGTACAGAGTGCTGGAAAAACCATATGAAATCAACTTTCGTCCGAACAGCTCCTTCGAAATGGTCGATATAGAACCACCATGCCTACATCATAACATTAGTGGTTTAGAACCATCTACAAAGTATGAGCTTCACCTGGCCGGTTTCAACAGTGTCGGTACAGGAGGAAAAGCAAGCCTTGAGGAGTTTACTTCAGTCGAGACAGGTGTGTCATATGAACTGAACTATTATGTTTCCTTTTTTAATATCTATATTAAAAGTACACTAAACCCTGTTGGATTATGAGAGCATTACTTCATATCATATAATAGACACATACAATATATACAAAGCAGCAAATAAGATTTTATTTTCTGGCTTGGATTAGTATACAGTTATCTATACATCTATGCATATTTTTGGCATCAGTTTCTATTACGTACAGACGGACGAAGACTAAACAGTGTCTGTACAAGTACCTTCCCATAGGTCTATTGATGGCAAACACGTGTTCAATATCATAGTGATGCCAACCATTAAAAGTGTTTTACTCAATACCATTGTCGCTCTTTATTTCGTTGTTGTTTTCAAGACATTGAACCTCCTCCCAAGCCATCCAATGATCCCGATGAAACAACGTCAACGACCGTCACCATTGGTTTGAAGCTTCCCTCGTCATCACGGTACATCACGTGAGTATTTTGTTATAAAGGCAACTTGGTTTCAGTGGTATGATGAAGATTCATTTTTAAATCCCACATGAAGTTTCATAAACGGGAATACTACTACCATTTGAATAATGCTTCGGTGATATTTGTGTTTTTCATCCCACTTTTAAAGGTATGTTCAGTAGTCTGTAAACACAGTGTACATTAGTGTAAGGGATGTGTTACATCTCCACCCGCCAACAGAGGGCGGTGTACAGAATCTAAGACAGACAGCTTCGCAATTTTTGTTTACGAGCAACATAGTCCTATGGGGACTCAGCTGTGGAACGAGGTGCATGTACTCTAGATATTGACAAATTTCGTCGAAAACTAGACCAACATGCACCTCGTTCCACGCCAAAATGTGTGCGTCCCCATTAAAAAAAACTATGCTGCTAGTAAAAACATTTGCGAAGTTGTCTATGGCTGAAAGATGTGTCCAACATGGAGGCAGCAGTGAAGTACTTTTCGTGACAATATTATTAAAAATTAGAGAAAGAATTCCCATGGAGTCTCACAGAGACAGAAGCAAGAGACCCTGCAGTTATCTGGTTCAGATTTCTGGGTCAGATACAACCAATGGACAATTTCCGTGTTGCTTGACTTTCTATATCGTTAGAAGTTTGCACAGCGTGAAACTGAAACAATCGATGGTTTTCTACCTCGTCGCCACAAACTCCACGACACGCCGTTAAGAAAACACAGATTACGAAGTCCCTGGCCGTTCCATAGAGCAATTAAAAAAAACTTAAATATGAAGAATCTTACTCGGTGGCAAAACTACTCATTAACTTGATCTCTGACAAAAAATGTTGGTCGTTGGTCGTAGGTTGTGCCGATTGGAGCCTCTGTGATAGGAGTAACTGTACTTTTCCAAAAACTAATGGTAAATCCTACCTTTAGATTCAAGGTTACATGCTGCAGGAAAAGTTAGAAAAAATTATAATCGTTAGATTATTTAATTTAGCAGGGGGTGATGTTGTTCAGTGTAGTCCCCATCATTGCGCTTTGTTAATTTTTGAAATTAATTAACAATGAACAACTAAGTTGACCTATTTCCTTTATGATAGCGGAATTCAAATTGGAGTGGTACGAAGGCAGCTCGTCGTCACCAATGAAAACATTGATTCCAGGCAACTTCGATCTTCAGACGTAACGATGACCGTTGATTACGTAGCAGCGGAATTACGTAAAGAGGAGCTTCCGGAAACATTCATCGTGGGTGATGGAAAGTCTTATGGCGGTTACAACAACAAACCTCTGAAGAGTAACACAACGTATGATTTATACACTGGTTCTGTCAGCAGGGTATCAGATACGGTAAGTTAAAAAACAAGATGGTCCAGACTATGTAGTATTGTAACAAGATGTAACAATGAATTAGGCCGTGTCCAAATGAATGGCTTGGGCAGTGGGTATGGCCGGTGTGGAAGGAGATTCTGTCCGACCATACAGTGAATCGTGTACTAACTCCATCTGATAGCGCCCTCTTTTGAATAAACTTCTCCAGCCCACGTTAATTCACCCTACGGTGGACACATTACCTCCAGGACAGAATACCCTATGACACCGGAACGCCGAGGATTCCTATGCCGTAGCCATAGCCGAATTCGCTTGATTCGGACACGGCCTTGGTTACACTGTAGCTAGTACTAATAAATGATTTATTCATTGGAATGTTCGCAGGAGATGTTTGTGGCTTGGGGAGATCCCATCACTGTTGAAGGTAGTGTGATTCTTTCATTAAATTGGTACTTTGTTCAAACTGGTGTTTGCCATGATCGGCGGCATGGGGTGGCCATGAGGGCTCGAACCATAAGCTTAGATAATTTTCACATTATCGAGGATCACTTACATTACCGTAAAAGAAAAATTAGTTTAAAAAGATCAAACTTGAAAAGATAAATACTAATAAAACAAAACAAATTAAATTAAACAAATGGTCGATTTGGCTCCCCTCTGAGACGGAACCCGGGGGGTACGTGCCGTCCAGCACCTGGCTATGCAATGGGAGACTTTGGAACGCTAGGTGGCAGCAGACTTACCAGGTTAATTTCCATTGGTTACGTATAGTTCTGATCATATGTAAATTCCCGAGATCAATGGATTTACCTGGTAAGTTTGTGCCATCTGGTGTTGCCAAAAGCAGCCCGTTGAGTGTACATCGTAAAAAAGTGGTAAAAAAAGAGCAATAAAATAAACACACATAAAAAAAATAAAAAAATGAATAACTAAATAATAAAATTAAAAACAAGAATACTAAAAAAACGTCTCTGCCAGTTGTCCCCTTTCCTCCCTTCCTCCAAAAGGTATTTTTTAGTTTTGATCCTGCACGTTATGTATTCATGTATGGTTGTTATTGCACACTTTCCCGGTTGTGTTTTAGATTATTTTGTTATTTTTTCACTGATGTGAGATTGAAAGGGTGGTTGTGGAAATTGTATACTTTAACAATGAAAGTGAACGTTTAACTTTAATATGTTATCCATCCTACTTTCTTTAACATATTTTAGAACATTAATATTTTTAAAAGAGAAGTGTAACATGGCATGTAGGATTTTGTTTTGGGCATCTGAGTTAACGATTATCAGAAAATTATTTTAGTATACTCACAAATTTTGAACATTGTTCTGCGGAACAGTTAACTTTATTGCTTTTGCATTAGTTTTAAAACATACGTGTTATCTATCACTGGTATGCAGTTCCACCAGACGGTTTTCCTGTCCTAATCGTTGCTGTAGTTGTTCCAATCTTGATAGTCGTCATCGTTATCTGCGTAGTGATTGGTTGCATCAAAATAAGGTGAACAACACATTCCTCTTCAATTACATTTCTAACCTCGTACACCTGTTTTGATGTTTTGGTACATTCTGTGCATTAAAAAGCCAATGGATTCAAGTTATACGTAACGTAATTTCAGGTTAGCAGTATATCGTGAAAATTTAATAGGCCAACTATAGAGGTACCATTGCAATATTTTCTTCTTATGTATGAATATTATGCAGCAATGTATTGTATCTCCAATAGATCTAAGAATCGGAATCGTAAGATGGACAGGTCGCTGCAAAGCCATGAAATGAAAGGTAAAGTGTAATTGTACCAAGAGGCCCCTTAAGTTAAACACTTTTTGCTTCATTATAGAGCACTGGTGTAGCCAGGGGGCATGGGTGGAAGTTGCTCCCCGGAACATCCCCCCGTTTCCCCCCGCAGCCTCAGGACAATCAGGCAATTTTTACTGAAATTTCCCCCGCTACAGATATCTGAACCGCCCCCTTTGCCCCCCTGCAATAAAGATGCTAGCTACACCATTGTTAACCCTCCCATGATCGGTGTTTCTTAACAAACCCATGTCAACCATGGTCAAAATTGCCACCACAGTGGCATTGTGAAGCACTCGCATACTTAATGCACAGATTACAGTCACTGCCCAAAGTGCTTCAATGAGAGTAGACTGAAGTAGCCACAAGCTTTGCTCAATTCCAATGGAATTTGGGCCACTGTGGGAAGAGATAAGGGTCTCAACCTTCGAGGATTTCTGCAGTGGCAATGTGTGGCATTGATAGAGCACACGTACAAATACATTGACAGGAAAGTGTGGCATGCTTTACCTCACCGTTGTGTGCCTAGCATATGGGAGAGTTTGAGGCACTTTGGAGTATTCACGTATAGGAGGGTTGAAGAGACATGACTGTTGTAGGATTTATTTCAAAAAAACACAAAGTAAACCGTGTGACAATTGGTGTTAACGGTTTAAGAGTGGTATGTGGTTTTTTCAGACTTTATGGAACAATATGTTTATGGAACAATATGTATGTTGTTTTTGCAGCTAATAACAAAAATAGTATGTAAATGTCAATTCAGTTTTACATTCAGTGTTTTGTAAATGTTAACACAAATCATTCGCCTGAAGCGATTTAATTTTTGAAAGAAAGGGAAAAAATCAGATTGAACTGAATTGTTCTAGCTGAAGACCTACTGCTTGGCAAATTATGAATGTTTAGTTTCCTTCGAAGCCCCGGCGTGGAGATGATTTTATCACAGTGTGCTATAAAGGCGATGTGCATTTTTTTTCATTCCAACAGGTTCGTTGTCTAAGACACATGACGAGACTTCCTGTAGTGTAGTGGGTAACATAGTATCAACGTCTCCAATGTCAAGTGAGCCTGCTGGACAAGATCAACCTTCGCCATATGAATCAGTTGGGGCTGGTTCGGTAACGACCTATGAAGATGTTGGTTTACCTACATGGGCCCAGCCATGGAGTGTCTTATGGGTGGACATGATGGTAGGGAGTAAGGTGCTGGGTGAGGGTCACTTCGGTGAAGTACGGTTGGGTGGAGTGATGAAACAAGGAGAGATTTCTAAGGCTGCAATCAAAAAGCTAAAGGGTAAGTCACAGAGGCTAAAGTGTAATAGTTCAGTTACAAAAACTGGGCAAAAACCTAGAGAGTTTTTTTTTACTTGTAACACAACAACATGTTGTGAAGTTTTCAGTTGTCTGAAACGGAACAAAACAAATGACGACTACTTGGGAAATGTTTTAATGACAGTAATGTCATTGCAAACACATTATTTGTAGAATTGTAGTAACAGATATATAACTTGAATTTAAGCACATGCATCAGTGACCGACAGACAGAATTTCATGACGGAATTTCGTGCGATGACTCAAGTTGGACATCATCCCAACGTTGTACAGATTCTCGGTGTTTGCCAACACGAGGGTAAGTTTTATTCATCCCTCATTCCAAATTGCCTCACATAGATATTCTTTCCCTACCTTTGCTCCGTCTTCCTGTAACCTGTTTTTGCTTGCAACACAACTTCATAGTTTTTACAGGTTAGACGAATCTCTCCACAATGTCAAAAATATGAAAATATGAAAATACCTGAGGGATTCAATCTCTGAAGGAAGATGCTAATGTTTGTTTCTAGTATGATTTGCTCGAAACTGTTGAATAGGGGAACAAGATTAGATCAAACGGCACGAGTGCTGTTTGTGTTGCCTCCACCAACCACGTTTTTGCTTGAAACTATTTATATACAATTTTTATACATCTTTCTTATACAATTTTTAAACATCTTCAAAGATGAACTGTACATAGCTGTTGAGTACCTACCGAACGGTGACCTCCGCTCCTTCTTGAGGAAAGCTCGAGATGATGGTGATGATGGTAGTCAGGCATCTTTGACATCTGAGAAGCTGCTTCAGATTGCTCTGGGCGTGGCTAAAGGGATGCAACATCTCGCTGCATCAGGGGTAATTATGACATCATATGCCCATGAACAACAAATAAACAAGTGATTGAATGAATACTTACATTGGTATTCATACAAGATAATAGAAATTGCGCACGTCCTTGAATTTTGTGGGGTCTTTGCTCTGAGAAGGTATTTAAGTTTCCCTTTTTTTAAATCAATTTATGTAATTTATGTCCAATGTAAATGATAATAATAATTAGACAAATAAGTATCATAAGTGTATGTATTCACATATCGTGTAATAGATCAATACTCATCTAATGGTCAGTTCGTATTTTAAAGCAAATCTCAGGAATTCCAGGAAGCTATTTAAAACCAATATCTGGTAATGTTCATGTTGTCATTTCTACTACAGTGCGTGACTCATTATTTGCACCTTGCAGTTTGAAATTATCAGCTGTATAGTGAGCAGCCACAGTGACTTTCAACTGCTGTGTAGTACAACTGTAAATTTTGGGATTTCAAAATATAGATTTACAATATAGTGCACCACCAAAGGTTTGCCCTTTGGAGATCTGAAAAATTAAGCTTCATTTTACAATGGTGCATTTTACACAGACTTTAATTGGTTGACAAATGCAAACTCAGTGAATGTCGTACAAGATGTGAAGGATTGATTTCCCGGGCAAACTCTGGTGTATTTTAGTTTGAATCGCACAACTTGATTGATTCTCTTTTATAGGTCATACACCGTGACTTGGCGGCAAGGAACATCCTCTTGGATGACAATCTGGTTGCAAAAGTTTCTGATTTCGGTTTATCTCGAGGAGAAAACGTATATGTGCAACAATCCAAGGTAAAAGTGATTGACAATATGGGTATCAGCACCCATGCCAACTTTTCCCTGAACGTCGATTTGACGAAACCAGAATACATCAATATTGTAAGCTACTGAAACGCCCATTGGCGTACGAGCCGGGGACAGGGGCAGTTGCGCCCCCCCCCCCCCCCCCACATTCGGGCAAAACAGTTAGGAAAATTCAGCTTAAGCAAGAAGACAAAAAGAAAACAAATAAAAAGACTCGTTAATAGAAATTGGTAGTTATGTTCTTATCTGTGTAAACTTTTTGGGCAAAACAACCCCTCTCTTACGCCTATGGAAACACCCTATTCGAATTCCGCAATGCTTATTGATGAAATTCTTTTAGGAGATCTGTTAGTATTTCTATTTTAAAAACTCACATGAGAAGACAGTGTGGAAGGATGGAATGGGAGATGAGCCGAGGACAGTCAACAATGAAAATGCTTTCTTTATCTCTTCCTCTCTCCAACCCTTTCGCAGAGCCTTCTTTTTCGTTGACTTTTTCTCTTCCCATCTCCTTTTATCTTAAACAAGGCATGTTGTTTATAGTCGTGCAAATTTGGAGCAGTCATCCCAAATTGTTGTTCAACGCCGTGTCATCACCTTTTCTTGATAATTGATATGTTATTTTCAGACTCGAGTTCCCACACGCTGGTTGTCCCTGGAGTCTTTGTTTAATCAGACGTATACCACTAAGAGTGACGTGTAAGCATATACAAACCTTATTATTCATACTTAAGACTGAAACCAACGACCTTTAACATGGTGTGTCTTTGTTAACATTTAAAGCGGACGTCATTGCCCACTCCGATCTTCTGAAAATTACCCACCTGTCTAGTAAAGTAAATGTCCTAAATGCAGCGATTTAAATTAAAAGAAATTTTGAATCACCGAAGTAATGTACCAAAACTCAGTCAATGTATTTTATCTAACAAAAGTATATACATTTCTCAGGCATATTTAAACAAACATGACCAGTTCATTTAGTATTGCAACATTTGTGAAAATATTGACAAGGATCTTTTCAGACCTAACTTACATTTCGCTTCTCTTAAAGTTTTTAGTTGTAGTCTTTGTTTTTTATTTCAGCTGGTCCTTTGGAATTCTTCTTTGGGAAATAGCTACATTTGGTATGTTATCTAGTAACTTCATCTTTAAGGGCAGTGTCGAACAAAGCAATATTTACAGGCAATTTCGCAAAAAGAACGTTTCATTTGCAAAAGAAGCATACAGTGTCTTACAATCTAGAAGAATATAATGTGCTAACTGGAATGTAAATGGGTTTTTTTCTTCTTAGGAATTACCCAGAGCTGGTTGCTCGTAAATTACCTCCTGTGGCGTGGCCCTGAACGAGTATTTTAAATTAATTTGTGCATGATCATCAAAACGTGTGATCTTTATCAGAAGAAAACTTGCTGTTGATGTTGCTGCTGCTGTTGTTTATTGTTGCTGCTTGTTGCTGTTTGTTGCTTATTGTTTGTGTTTGTTGTTATGTTTTAGAACTCCACGGGCAAAAACTGTTAATATTATTTCAATGTGATTAATCTGATGTTGGTGTTTACTTAAAAACATACAATCATAGGTGGGACTCCATACTCTGGCACTAAGACTCAAGTGTTGGCTACGAAGTTGAGGAATGGATACCGTATGTCTAAACCAGATAACTGCGGTGACGAAATGTAAGAACAAAAAGCCTTTTACTGATTTTGGCATTTTACAGACTAAGTTTTTATTAATGTTGAAATAGATATTTGACTTTACAAATAAAAGCAGTTTGTTGAGTGTTGATCTGAAGAGCTTCTCATAAAAACTACAACAATTTTGTATCCATTATTAAGTAAGTCAACTTCACCATTATCACACTTCCATGTGTGCGCACACATAATATACCTTTAGCATGGTGCAGCCATCTTGTTTTTCTCCCATTCAAATCAATGTAACGAAACCGAGGCTGGAAGGGCAAATAGTCAGGTTCCTTTTTGAACAACGAACATCAGCATCCATTACTGTTATAGGATGCAGGGCACATGACCAAGATGCTGGCAGCTTGATATGGCTTGGGCGGGATCGTCACTTGCTGACTGGCCACGGCTGCGTGGGAGCGCGCTGTTAATGGAACTCAAAAGCAGGAAATGGAAAGATTCAGGTGCTTGTGGCTAGCTTATGTAAAACGATTACAGTAAATCACCAGATGAACGCATTTCTATAACATCGATGTATAACAGTTTTGATAATATGTACTCTAATATTTGAAACGAAGTAGATTGATAAAGAATACAAGTGTTTCTTGTTCACATACTTTTGTTGTAGCTACAAACTGATGTTGAAGTGTTGGGAAGAAGATCCGAACAACCGACCTGAATTCCGAACTTTGGTGTCCATTCTGACATCATTGGGTGAAAGTCACATTGAGCATGTAAGTCAAGTTTGAATTAATTTAAATACTTCTAGTATGGATTGATGCAATAAGCATGCCATCTTCAGTGGTACGCAAATTAACCACACGGCCACTACCCATTGCTCAATTCCTCATGATTTTAGGATACCGTACCTCAAATACCAGTCTCACTTTTTTGAAGAGCATCATTGTTGACCTTCCTGAATTCCTTTCAGACATACATGAAAGTACCTGTGAAGTCTGAGAACATGACATACGAGAATATCCGCCGTGAATTCGATGACAACTGAATCTGACATTGAGGGCAGTGTTTGTCCTTAAACCAACCTCATGCTGAATACAATACAGTACCAAGTTTTATTCAGGACACTGTTGAGCGTTGAGAGATTCATATATTCCATGCTGACTTTGTTGTCAGAAGTATTTGTAATGTCTCAGTTAAATAGGCAGCCTTTGCTAATAACTACACAGTCTAATAAAGCTATACAATAAAGGGCTATAACGCAAATGTGATTAAATAAAATTCTAAGCTATAAAAAATAGATAAACGATCTGTTTGCAAGTTCAATTATAAATGAACAATTATTACAAAACTCAGTAACTTTACTTGAAACTGATCTTAAAGCAACAGCTTGGCTATAACAGTTGGTATATCGACTTGCAAGCTTTTTAAAATTACTCTAAAATATGTGAGCTTGTGCAGTTCCCTTGATAATATTGTAGTGTGTAGAATGACTAAATAAATCAAAATCAGTCGTATACGTTTCATAAGAGTTCAATTCAATACGCTTAATATAGGACTGTTTGCTTGGCTCAGCTGCAGTCAACATAAAAATATATAGCCACAAAAACCAAGAAGATTGACGTTCATCGATAGTTTACTAAGAGGGGGTGATGAGTAAAAACATCAGTTGAAAGCTACCAGGATAATTTTGAAATATGTATCCTTAAATGTGTCATGTTCTCGTAAGTGCATACAACGTTCTTATAGAATTTTAGCTTAATGCATCAGTACTAACAAATAACAGTTTAAGATTAATCAATATAATTGTATAATCCAATCGTAAAATTAGTATTTTCCATTCTACTTTTCAAAGAGCAAACCTGCATTTTATTGATGCGTGGTTAGTATTGGTGGAAAATACCTTGTATGGATTTTGTTTTTTAACTAACTTAATAATAAGCTCACATTTTAAAATCTCAACACGTGCCACATTTGTCCAAATACCATGTACTAATACCAACATATTTCCCTGTATATATACACAAGTAAGCACATTACAGGATTATGTAAAGCTATGATCTTTTTTTAAATATTTTTTTGTACTATATAATACTAATAAATTTACTTCTCTTATAAATGTATTAAAATATATTAATTATGCCCATGTCTCGTGTACACAAACTCTGTAAAAACATGTACTTTTTAGGGGGGGGGGTGGTTGACTCGAAATGTGACCAACTAATTTGATGGAAACGCTTTAGGTGTGTTTACTTATAACATTGTCAAAGGGAAATTAGGACGAATTTATCAACCGCACGCACATAGTTATAATAATATACAGGTGGATAAGCAATTGTCATCTGTTCAGTGATTTGTTTGCATGCACGTGCCTATAATCCCAACATCTTTAACCCAAATGTGTTTGAATTGATCAAGAATGCCTTTGATAAAGCATAGCATCGAGTGGTTCATGCCCAATACGGTGCCTGTCGTGCAATGGCGCAAGCAACGGCAGCTAATACGAACCCGCACCTTTAGAAATGAGCTTTGTACATTCTTAGATAACTGAGATTTGCCACGCCTTGGCTGTCATAAACCTTGAGACCACACCGGAGCAACTAGTAGGCAATTTTTATAAAACTGCTTTAGTTTACTTAAAATGTAACATAATGCAATCTTTCAAGAAACAATGTGCATTTTGCATGCAAGATGACATCGCGGTGCGCGTTCGCCCTGATGGGTGAGTGATTGCATGGCAGTTCTGTGTAGAGTGTTTCGGCAACCCTGGACTATATGGAACAACTTTCTGACGTGAAGTTCACCGACTGAAACAATTTCGGAAAGCTACGGGAAAATGGACAGGTAAACAACAACCATTATATTTCCACATAAAGGCACTTACTGTTTATAATTTTAATAGCATTATTGAATTGTAACCTTTCAATCTGTCAATGTCAGTTGTTTTAACCAAATTCAGCATACACTTTTCAAAATCAGCCAAATTGAAACCAAGCCTAACCGAGCTAACAACTCGATCGGTTACAGTTTGGTCGGAACAGCTACCATCACGGTGACACAATCGAACTCGCGAAAACGCCCAACCAGTAATGTACCTAAGCTCCAACATGTAAGTGTTGTCTATGTTGAAAAGTGTTTTAGATTCATTAAAATGAGTAATATTGTTATTTGCATTCCACTTTGCCCCGTTTGGTTTTTCAGCTGGTGTTTGAAACAGTTTAAGCATAGTCAAGACTAGTAGTGCTAAGTATCAGTATGAGAAGTAGGTATACAAAAGTATTCCACAGTATTCGACACGCCAGGGTAAGCAGATGTTCACCCTTTGTTGCTACATGTATTGGAATCCCAATAGGAATTTGCATTGGAATGTCACAGAGGTTTTGAGTGGTCGATCAGCGTTGTTACTGTAACATCTATTTTGTGATGTTCGCGTTTTAAATATAAAGCGTCATTTTGTCTCAAAAAAGATAATACCCAAGTTGCAACTTTGATGATGATTTTAAGAATAGCTAAACTGGTTGAGTAAATATTGTCCACAATGAAATCGAAAGTTTGTATCTATTACAAATGCTCGATCATTACAATGATGGACGCGTAGTTACAATGCCACTCTAAAAAAGAAACAATCGCCGTGCTTTGGGTAGGCGATTGTATGAAATTCTATCTCTGCCATTTCAACGGCGCATGTATGGTGGTGATTGTAGTGTCCCTCGCCGCTTGCGCCGTCAACGGCGCATTGTCGCCTGGTGCCGTCGCATTGTCGCGTCGTGTCGTCGCATTGTCGCATTGTCGCCTGTGTGTTGTTGGTCTTTGTAGCCGCTTACGCCGTGGACGGCGCATAGTCGCGTCGTGCCGTCGCATTGTCGCATTGTCGTCCGGAAGCAGTTTTACTGTATTATTCAGCGTCGTCTGGTCACCAGTTCTACCGACCTGAAAATAGAGCACCAATACACCTATCATTAGAAAAGTACCACACTATTTTTTTCATTGTGTACTTGTTAAGCAATAATTATATACTATACGCGACTATGCGACGGCACAACGCAACTATGCGACGGCACAACGCGACTATGCGACGACGTGACAATGCGACTGCACGACGCGACAATGCGCCGTTGACGGCGCAAGCGGCGAGGGACACTACAATCACCACCATACACGCGCCGTTGAAATGGCAGAGATAGAATTCCATACGATTGTGTTATTACTTCTGCACGTAATGACTACGCGTTTTAAATATTGAGCAGCAGCGGCGAAACTATGGTCAAAGTTAAGGGGGAACAAGGGGTGCACCATTGTTTCTAGGGGGCACTTTTGGCCGATTAAAACTGTTGGGTCCGTTTTTAGCTTTTCCTAGACAAGACCCCTTTCAGCGCTCTTGTGCCGTTTGCTATTGAAGTTATCTGACATATCAAGGTAAAAACAAACACATTGTCTACATGTAGTAAAACAATCAAGTATAAAAATATTGGACTCACTACCTCAAAGCTTTAAAATGTAAATTTTATCCTGAAATTTTTTTATCAAAAGTCCAGATTTTAGATAGGAGGAGGGGGCACCCGGCGGAACATACATCAGTTGGGGCAATAAGAAGCAAGTTTTCTTTGACAACGTTGTTAAAAATTAATACATAATAACTTGTTTGTTGTGATTTTTATCAAATGATAGTACTCACTACCAATGGAGGTAACAAAATATATCCAAAACTACAGTTATTGTTTATGCAAGGTCACAAAAGAGGAAACAGCAGTTGTGGTTTGCCACTATACTGTAAGGCTATACCTGTCAATACGCATTGACTTCATTTTGTGTTTGAAAAAAACTCAGATATAAACCATTGTATCTTTCAATAATTAATACAATGGAACTAAAGCAAATAAATTAAAACGGTTCCCATTGAGGAAAGTTTGTCAAGCACGGTCCATATTTTATGTTCTCGAACTTTGACGATAGTGTGATTGTTTGACCCCGCAGTCTACGTTCAACAATAGAAACGTAAACATGAACCAAGTAGCGTACTGGTGGAATCTAACAAGGAAGTACTAACTGGGACTACCTCATAACATGCATATCATTCTCTGGACGATGTTGTGTATGTTACTTTGTCATTTCGCTATTTAAGTATTTGAGCTTAAAATTCCCAGCAAAAACAAACTGCTAAGTATAACGTCATACACATGCCTACGTATGCGACTTGCTTTCGATAATAGTTGAATGGTTCTGTTTTCAGAGTGGAAAATGTAACGTTGCACTGTTATGGGATGAACTTACTTCTTGCTAATGTTCCTATACTAGTCGGTACCATTAAAGATGGGACAACGTGTAGAAGTCGGTTTTAGATGTGCATTAATTGGCCTAGTCGTCCTAACCATTCTGCACCATTCACGAGGTAAGAGTATTATGTTATTCACATTTTGGTCAAACATAACGGTTCGAATTACTTTTAGTACATTTCTTTTCATTTCAGTATGCTGATCACATTGCAAGTTACTGAAACAGACCTTTCTATTGTTGATAAACGAACCGTGCTGGTTGGCATGGACGGCCAAATGTAGCAAAACATTTAAGTCTTGTTGACCAAATTCAACATTTTTGCAAACTTTCTATTTCAAGAAAATACATCCAATTATTGGTTGTTTGTTTCCAACAAGATCTAAACAATTTTTGAACATTATTGTAACATTTTTGAAAACAGTGATTATCTTTTTTGCTTTGCATTGATAGTTTCTCCATCTTGGTTGGCAAAAACTTGGGCTGTGACGTTGCAAAAGAAATACGATTGGCGGCCATATTAAGAGTAATTTGCAGCCATATTGGATTTATGTAAATAAAGTGTTCATTCAACCGCATTATATCACATCACCCCATTGGTACCTGAATCTTAAATCGCGGAAATAATGTCATCTCATTTAGGACGAATACAGTATAATTTGCCATACTATTAAATATATTGATACATGCCTCTGTGATTTGTGTGATAAATGGATTGGTTCCAGCGGAAAAAAAGAATTAAGAGCGTGCTAATTTATCGGCTTGAATACGTATCATGTATTTTGGCGGCCACTTTGTTTATGCTAATTATTTCAAAATGCTCAAAGCTCACATAGTGCCAGCAGCTTTTTAATTTCATCTTGAAGGTCTTGCCAAAAACAAATACAAAATAAGAAAACAAAAAGACACTTATAACATGGTTTGAAATAGTTCTATTGGCTGCCGGACTTTAATAGCCATAATAGACAATCTGCCTCTTCATCTACTTCAAGTTAAAATATTTGACAGTTGTAACCTCAAGAGTAAGAAATCGTTGCCATCCCCTGATTTTTCTGTTTGTGCGCACGTTTTCCCTGATACACAGTCTTTTTGGTTTAAATTACTGGTTACCGGACTGGTTGTGTTGATGTTTGAGGCGAGGGTTGAGAGAAAGGGTGGTTGGGTGATGAGCGGAATGTGTATTTTTTTTAACGCCACTGTGTCTTAATAATTCACCACTTTACTTTTCGATCATCCTGACATGGCAGTACTTCTTCGTATACGATGTATTGGGACATAAAATGCGTGATATGCATTAAATTACTTCCAACTTCCTCAAACCTTATTAATAATCTAAACTATCATTGTTTCTTTGAGACAGGAAACCATAAACATAACAGATACAGATCAGACTTGTATATCATGTGATGCTTGTAAAAGAATACACTCTGTTGAAAAAGAAGGAAGTTTCAAGCGTACTTGTATCTGTGTACAGTTTTACTCCATTATGTCCTATTATACTGGAAAAGTCGCAGCACAATCAAATTTAATTTTCAAAGCATCCTATATTAGAGTTTTATTCAATTACATTATGTATGTTTTGTGTTGTATATATGATCATAATCATTTTCTTTTTGCCACTTGTTATTTTATAAAGTACAAGATTTACAATAGATCTTGGTTTGTTAAACTGAGAGGTTTATTTTTACTACCGGTAGTCTGATGGTAAGACATATTCTCTAGAACGGTGGGTGTTGTGGGTTCGAACCCCACCCGAGTAAAGTATATCTGTAAATTTTGTTAGGGTAAAAACGAACACTTTGTTTGCAAAGAGAATAATGTATAAGGAAGGCGAAAAAAAAAATAATAGTGTGCATTTTTTTTAGCACTCATGGTATAAACCAAACAAGACGCTCCCAGAGGTGCACGGAAAACCTCTGTCACTAAAGGCTCCCAGTGGGGCAGCGCATCCAGCTAAATCAATTTCATTCCTGACAAATATATCCATTTATTCCTTGGTGAAGAGAAACAATGTTTAAATCTGAGGTTACATTTTACATGTTAATTTCGTACCATTATAAGTTTCTTTGTTTATGGCTTCAACTTTCCTTGAAACCATTCCACTTCTACTATTCGTCTTTTATTGTTTCTCAGGAGCGGTTCCTGATTTCACCTGCTTCAATTTAAGACTGTATGCAAAAGATGTCAATCTTGGAATACGACGACATTTCATTGGTGGCTATCAGAGCGGTAGTAACAGTGGTGCGACAGTCTCCTTTGAACGTGTACTAGATACTGGTAGTGGCAGTAATCTACCAGCTGCAGGGTATGAGGTAGATCATCCTGTAGTCAGTGCCCGACTTTTCTTCTTGCCTGATACCAATGGGGCAAACAGATTCGGTGCCTACAACTGTATCTTCACGTCACAAGACCTTGTCAAGATAACCATAATTATTTTGCGTGAAAACGGTAAGGGGCGTATAAACGTCTTCAATTAAATTGAACATAAAACAAGTTTTTGTTTTTCTGTCAACAAGAACTCAAACTTATCACTGACCGTAAGAATGTATGGGTTTTCATTTACGGACGGACGGACGGACGAAGGAACGAACAATTTCTCGTTACAGCATCAATTACACGCTAGTGTCTATAATCTTCTAGAGTTAAGATCATTCGGGTATAATATTAAATGATAAGTAAAATAACTACTACAATACACACACACACACACACACACACACACACACACACACACACACACAAAATCACAATCATCAATACCATTGGGACCGATTTATCACTATTATACGGTCTAGACAAAGTTTGACATTGTTATTGATTGTAGGTGATGTATCTCCAGCCTCACCCACCTTGACTACGAGTGCTGGAGAGGATGTAACATTGACAGTGACACAGTTATATAACGGTTCATCAACGGAGCTACGATGGAGACACAATGGTGTTGACGTCACTGCATGGGATGGCCAATCAAGTATCAGTATCCCCAATGTACAAGTCAACCATGCTGGTATCTATGAATGCTACAGAGATGGTAGACATGATCAACAAAACCACGCAATCATGAAACTCCTAGTAAGAAGTAAGTTCGCACATTCCCTTGTGTTTCTTCTTTGTGTATAAAAGAAAGTACACGGGAAAGGTCTTCACGACTTTTAAATTGGTTTATTATATGTTTCTTAATTTAGATGTAAGAGTTCAGTTTTGCGGCAAGAAAGGGTTGTAACAGAAAACATTTTAATTGTTTTCATTCCATTGTTGATAAGACTAATTCACAGTACTAGACGTACATTCAACAGGTAAACGCTAACATAAATTATGTTTACTGAGGACAATGAAAGTTGTCATGTTGTGACGACGAGTAGAATTGCTAACCTACGACCAAGGCTGCCAACCTTTGTGGTAATCCTCTTTGTCCATTTTTACAAACAGGTAAAGTGACCAAATATGCCATTAGCAAAATATTGCTTGCACAATGGTTTCTTATTATTTTAATTTGTATGTTGTATGATTGATATAATTGTCGCTAGAGTTGCGATGAACACTGATGAACCTTCTGATTCGTTTCTATTTCAGAGTGCTCTCCTAACAAATGGGGTCCATCGTGCGATAATTATTGTCCATTTTGTTATAATGGTGGTCAGTGTGACGACATGACTGGCGAATGTATCTGTGCACCAGGATTCAGCGGTTCACAATGCGACGACACGTGTACGTTGACGAACGCACGTTTGTTGACCCCGTCAATTTTGAGTGACTTCCCGTTGGTTTTATACATAGAGGCTAGGCGATGACGTCATCGTTCCGTTAAATATCATTTAAATATCATGTTAAAGTCATCAGTTTTAACGGATAGACACCCACATACCAATTTAAATACACGGCCAAAAACAAGAGTTTAAATAGCAAACATTATAATGTGATGGATACTTGATGGAATAACTCTTACGTGCAATGACATGATGATTATAGCTGTAAAAAGATATGAAGTTTGACAAATCAACTTACTTTTATTGTATCCCACCCCAAATTTAAATCTGAATGGTTATTAAATGAAAAAGGATAGTTTCTGCTTTTTTTTGTTACAACAATAATACAGCTTTTATTTGATGTTCAAAACAATTAAATAACAATGAACTATCTCAGAATGAAATATAGATATTGTGGTACGTTTGCAGTACGTGGGAAAAATTGGTTTGGTCAGGACAGCCAGCTGAGATGTAGCAGCAATGCCGTCACAGCCTGCCGTGGTAATTTGATGTGTCCTTCAGATCCTTTTGGATGCACATGTGCAGCAAGCTTCACAGGCAGGAATTGCGAAGACGGTATGAACCCCCCCCCCCCCCGAGTCTTAAGCTAACAAAAAAACAAGGGTTTTAGATACTTCCATTAAATGACAAACAACATGACAAAATGACAAGATGCCGGTGGACATTAACAAACAAAAACCCAAATAGTTGAACAAAAAGTACGGTATATTTTGAAGTGTATGATAGTTCGTTTGTTTTTGAAAAGGCATCCATTCCAATCCTCGTGCTGCAGTTACATTTTACACAAACTCAATTTGACATGGTGGATTCATTTTCGAGAAAACACCAACTAACGGTTTATCTTTTGCTGGGACCGTATATTGTGCTTAATTTCGGTTTACAATAAGACATTAATTGTTGGTGAGCGATATCTGGCACATGGCAGTAATGCTTGTGGTAAATATTTTCCAGGATAGTTGGTGAATGTATCAAGTTTCCGTGATATAAACTGTTTTGTTGACCGTTACTGACCAAGTGCCGTAGCTTTAAACCATAACAATAATTATCTCATACAGATTGTGAGGATGGTTACTTTGGGGCTGGTTGCAAGCTGAGATGTAACTGTGACGGTGGTGCAGTGTGTGACAAGGGACATGGTAAATGTCCAACTGGTGTACAATGTGCGACTGGCTTCACAGGAGAAAATTGTCAAGGTAGGTGAGTCCCTCAATGAGAATAATCTTTTTCCATAATATGATATTAATTACAAGTGATGTTCTTTACCTTTTTACTGTAAGACTTAGTTTTGAAAACGTATTTCCATACAATTCAAACTTCAACATTGTCAATAAAACCACTTGATTTTATTGAGTATGGTGGATTACCGAACCACAAAGCACGACTGTTCAATTCAACTTCAAATCTAACCAGAAACGTGTGATTCTTGTTTAATATAGTGTGTCCCGATGGTTGGTTTGGTGTCAACTGTCGCCAAGAGTGTCATTGTGCTGGTGATGCAGTTTGTGACAAAGGTTTTGGAACTTGCCCCAATGATGGGTTGTGTAGCACTGGCTTCAGAGGCGAAAATTGTCAAAGTAAGTAACGCAAATAGGTCCAATTCTTTTGTTCCTCACCATTTAGACATTATTTCTCCTTTCTACAGATTCGTAGATTATTTGTTTATTAACGTTCTAACGGAAAGCTGAGAACTTTGAGAAATATTGTCAGTGAAACCGATCGTTTCGTCTCGAACCCCAGAAAAAAATATGAGAACGTAATTACAAAGATTACTTACAGAGTCACAATATTTCAAGTAAGAAAATACTCTCTTAAATAGTTAGATTGAAAATCACTCTAATTAGATTGACAATCACTCTTTTCGATTGAGGCCAGGGACAAATCGTTTGCAGTTTGTCCCTAGTTTCAATCGAATAGACTAAATTTCAATCGAACATTTTAAGAGAGTATGTTTACTTTTGGAAGAAGTCAGTGTATCATAATATTTCAACACACACGCCTAACCATTTTATTTTAAATAATGAACATTTTGCAAGACCATTTACATTATAATGTAATTTTATGAGGGAAGATATTTTTAAATCAAAATCTTTTATCGCTGATATCATTATTAACCCTTGTTTTCTCTTAAATATTTTTTTGAAATTAAAATACTTGTTTGCAGATTCTTGTCCCTATGGTCAGATTGGACTCCAGCCAGACTGCAAAATGTGTTATGGTAAGGATGGCAAATTAAAACAAATCCTGTATGTTTGTAACCATGATCGACGTCTGCAAAATGTGTTTTGGTAAGGCTGGTAAATTAAAACAAATCCTTAATGTTTGTAACCATGCTCGACGTCTGCAAAATGTGTTTTGGTAAGGCTGGCAAATTAAAACAAATCCTGTATGTTTGTAACCATGATCGACGTCTGCAAAATGTGTTATGGTAAGGCTGGCAAATTAAAACAAATCATTTATGTTTGTAACCATGATCGACGTCTGCAAAATGTGTTATGGTAAGGCTGGCAAATTAAAACAAATCATTTATGTTTGTAACCATGATCGACGTCTATACTGGTCTGCACACGTATGTTTCGTGAATACATTGATTGTCAGGTTATCAAGATCAGCATCTATTTATCTATTAATAGTGATAGTTTGGCCATCACAAAGTACATGATGGACATCGAAGAGGAATTTTTTAGTCACAAGTTAAAAATTAAATGCAGACATCGATGTCATTTTGGGGTAAATTTAGGTATGCCCCACACGTCACTAAAAATGGTGATTTGTGAGCAATGGTGTAAAAAATATATATATATAACGGTTAGCGGGCACAACTTCAAAACGTTCATATTAAAACTAGATTTTGTTTAATGCTTCACCAACATAATATTATTCTTCCAGTTCCTGTAGCAGTGAGTTTTCAAGCCAGCTCTGAGCAAGATCTTACCCGGACCATTAAATGGAAACCTCCTCAAAACAAGTGCCCTGTCATTGACTACGCAGTGCAGTATCAACTGGTTAACAGAGATCATTGTCAAGAGTTTGATGGTGAATTTGAAACTCTTCACAACACAACAGAGAGAGAGTCTACTTTACCACATCCCGATTCATCTCTCGTCGCCAATTCAATCTACATGGTTCGTGTTCTTGCCAGGAATGAAGCAGGACTTGGTGAATTTCAGGAAGAAAGTTACATTGAGCATACAACACCCGAAAAGGGTAAATAAACTAATGATAGGACAATAGTAAAAACATTTTTAAATTGATAACCATGCGAATTTTGAGTTGGAGTCTCATTATTGAAGGTAGACACGTACACACCATCAGACATGGACATGCTCAGAAACAGTCGTGAACTTTAAAAGGCCAAATAGGGGTTATAATTATTATTTATTATTATTATTATTATTAATAATATTTTATTGTTATTATTATTATTTTCATAGAATTATTACGATACTCAGAGATCGTCAAGATTGCCAGAACAAATTTCGTCAAAATCAAAGATTTTCTTAACATTAAATTTTTTCCAGAATATGTTGATAAATCATATCCTGTAATTTCTAATTACCATTAGAGCCAACAGGATCTCCGACAGAATTCAAGTTGTCATCAAAAGCCAAGCATAGATTAGCATTTAGCTGGAGTGAAATAATGTGTGGTCAGAGGAACGGTGCTATTACTGGTTATATCGTACGTATTAACCAATAACAACAGTTTTATTTTGTTATACTATTGACCCAATTCCCCTGACGTCATCATAACTTGCGCCATTTTGGAAGTCGACCTGTGTTATACAGTGTAGTGCGCATTTTAGGCGACTCGGCTTTCACGAGCATACCTATTGACTTCCAAAATGGTGAGCGTGGCACAGTCGCCACGTGTGACACGCGTGCAGTGACCCATACAGATCCTGGACCGAGGAACAGTACCTTTTGCCAACTAATTTGAAATTCAATTCTGCCAACGATCGAGTGCATGTACCTTATTTTTAATTTGATGGAACTATCTATATTCGTTAGTTCCCTTAAGTTAGTAATTGTTTCAGATCAGGTGAACGAATTCTTATAAATTACTTTATTATTTTCCCTTCTCTAACTTACAGCTATCATACAGAGTGCTAGAAAAACCTTATGAAATCAACTTTCGTCCGAACAGCTCCTTCGAAATGGTCGATATAGAACCACCAGGCCTACATCATAACATTAGTGGTTTAGAACCATCTACAAAGTATGAGCTTCACCTGGCAGGTTTTAACAGTGTCGGTACAGGAGAAAAGGCAAGCCTTGAGGAGTTTACTTCAGTCGAGACAGGTATTAAGGAGTTGTATTTTTAGTCAAAGAAAACCACTTGACCTGATGTATTTTTACGAAGGTCTTTGATGAGCACATTTATTCATATCATATTTTAACAAAAGACACAGTAAAATAGACTATAGAGAAACTTTCGCTGCAGGCCACTTTGTATTTACGTTTACGTGCTTTCGTTTCAAAAGGAATGTCATTTTTGTTTTTGGTTTTCAAGAAATCAATCCTCCTCCAAAGCCATCAAACAATCCAAAGGAAGCAACGTCAACGACCGTCACCATTGGTTTGCAGCTCCCTTTGTCATCACGCTACATCACGTGAGTATCTGATTACATATATATTTGGAGACAGTCATCCTGTTTATCTTTTGAACGTGTTGAATCATGAAATTGAATTTACATCCTACAACTCTTCAATAAATTTAAATCATAGTTGAGTGGTCTTTTTGTTTTGTCAAATATTTTTTTAAATGCAGGATAAACGATGACTAATAAAATGCCTGAAATGGCAAGGAGGGAACAAATCGTGCGAGTAGCTGATAATAAAGATAAACTTAGTGTTATGTGGTCTGAAGAGGAGGAAAAAGATTGATTTTTATTTTCCTTGTCAAGTTTCATGAACGTGCACAAAAAAATACTGTGAAAAATATGGTGTACAAGTGTGGTAGATGTTCCTTTGTTTGACTGTCTTGTCAATTCACAACTTACAAAGGGGTGCAAAAATAGAGATTTACATGTGTGACTTTCATTTTCACATTAAAAGAGTTTGTCTTGATCCTGATTATGCAAAGAAGTGTTTACGTCTGAAGTACTATGAGCTGCGAGAGTTATTACTTCATCGAAATAAATACAACTTTATGAACATGTAATCGATCATTATCTCAGACAAAGCATGTACAATGTTCAAAGGTTGGTCGCAGGCTGTGTGTGCTGTTTGGGACCCCCGGAAGAGGAATAAATGTACTCTTCATAAACCTAATGACGGTTATTTTATTTTGTTTTATATATATGAATATATATTTTAATTTAGCAGCGGTAGTTGTGTCACCTTGCTTCGTTATCTTTTTTGCAGGTGGGCAAGGGGGGACACAAGTATTTGTACAGGGGGCATATACAGTTAAAATTGCCTAATTATAGCACATTTTACTGTGTAGGCTGACTGGGGGGAAGCAAGTGGGAGGGAGGGGGCAAGATGTTCCATGGGGGCAACTACCCCCCGCCCCCTCCGCCCCCTTGGCTAAGCCACTGTCGATAATGTATGTCAATAAATAATTATGCATTTTTTTTTGAAAAACCCTTTTGTTTTATTATAGAGGAATGCAAATTGGATTGGTACGAAGGCAGCCCGTTGTCACCACTGAAAAAAGGTATCCCAGGCAACTTCGATCTTCAGACGTAATGATGACCGTTGATTACGTAGCGGCGGAATTACGTAAAGAGGAGCTTCCGGAAACATTCACAGTGGGTGATCGAAAGTCTTATGGCGGTTACGACAACACACCTTTGAAGAGTAACACTGTGTATGATATATACCTCGGATCAGTCAGCAGAGTATCAGATACGGTAAGTTATAGAGATTAAGATGGTCTAGCCAGTAAAGTATTGCAGCAGGTGGTATTTATACAAATGATGTAGAATACATGAGTGGATTAGTTAATGCTTGTTTGATTTACTCATTCCAATATTCACAGGACTTTTTCGTGGCTTGGGGAGATCCCATCACTGTTGAAGGTAAAATGATTCTTTCGTTAGATTTGGTTGCTCCAACTGTTGTTCAACGTTATCAGTGACGTAACCATGCAGGGGTCACTTTCTCAAAAAATTAAACAAGCAATAAAAAAAATAACAATAACAATAATTCATAGAAAATCGATTTAGCACCAAACTAAAGCGAGCCCCATGGCATGGCAAATGCCGCCCAGCAACGCCATTTAATATACAATGTAAATGAGTCCCTTGTCTGTCAATTAGTTACTTGTAATGTTTTTGATTTAGTTCTAAAACATACATGTTATCTATCATTCTTATTTATGCAGTGCCATCCAGCAGCAATTTGAACGGTTTTCCAGTCGTTGATGTGGTTATTCCCATCTTGATTCTCATCATCGCTCTATGTATTGCAATTGTTTGGATTAAAATAAGGTAACCCATGTACGGTTAATGTTTCGGCTTATTCTTGTGCATTGCAAGGCTAATGGATTACATGTTATGTAATAGATTGTTAGAGTGTTATGTCTGGTGACTTTAAAGGGACATATCAATATTTTAAACATAAATTTCCACGGCTTTGATCGAAGTCACAAATATTTACGCTAATAGACCGAATTCGCGACCCGCGTCACGTGACCACTTTTGGGTATAAAATGTAAACACACACGACATCCTTCATAGGAAAGGGTGGTATGGTACACGATGATTAATGCATTTAGTTTATTCGATCCAGGCTTTTCTTGCTCGAAATCTGTGAAAGATATTACAGAGTTTGTACCAGAGACCTTCAAGTGGCTGAATTAAGCCAGTAAGGACAGTTCCAGCAAGTCTTGAAAATTGTAAAAGTACCGTATAAATGTGCACGATGTGTACAGCGCACGACGGAACGTTAGGCAAGACGACCGCGATCACCAAACACTCTTCAACACAAAAGTGTCAAAGTTTTTTAAGCTCTAATCCTCCAAAGAAATTGCTTTCCAAAACTGTGTGATTCCTTTGCCTAATTGAAATTCTGCAAGGCTAGGTGTTAATGCTTACTTTTCCAACGTTGTTTATCCTTTTTGTTTTTTTTACAGTGATTTAGGCCAACATTACAAACAAAATAACGGGTGGCTACATGATAGTCGTCCGACGCCGGTAGTGCATGGCACGCCGGTAGTATAATTCTGTTAACTTATGAAACAGAGATGTGAATTAAATTAATACCACAACATACTACTTTAAATAAAGGGGCTGATTAACTAATTTATCACTTAACAAAAGTAAAATCGACTGCTTTCGAACTCACTCTGTGTCATCTCTTTACACGTATTTTACCATCAGCTGTACGGCGTTATACCCAATAGGGAGTCACGTGACCATATGTCAACATTGTCGCGCAATCGGTCTAATTTGGCAGACAGATTCACGATTTTTAACTTCAATATTTACGTGAATATTGAGGTAAACATTTAGGTAAATGTTCACGTAAAAAATTGCGTACAAATTTACTTACATATTAACGTAATTATTCACATTTTTTCTCGAATGTTGTAAACCCACTCATGCGTGATCCTTTTTTCAGCAATTTGGGGTGGCCGTAAGCCCTATGTACAGTGTTGCACAAAAACACCCTGATCTCTGTCTTTATGCGAGGCATTTTTGAGTATAAAGTCTGCACCTCCCAGGGGCCTCGGCTGCACCATATTTATTTAATTTATCGTTTCTTTTTCTGTTGATGCATTAATCTCCTCCAATTTTAGGTCTAAGAATCGGAATCGTAAGGTTGACGCGCCTGTGCAAGGCCATGAAATGAAAGGTAAATTGTAATTCCAACAAGCTGCCCCTTTGGGAAACACCTTTTGCTTTAGAGAGAATAAGAGACATGGATATTTGAGGACTTTTGGTAGAGACGTTTAACCTAATAGACCTTAAGCACATGACGTCATTTGAGTAGGGCGCCCTCGTCTAGAGGTCAAAATGAGGTTGTTCATTGGCCAATCCTGTGCGAATGAGAATGAACGCACAATTGTGATAGCGTCACTTGCTTTCAATCAGTCAAGCTTGCACTGATAAATGCTGTGTGTGTGTTTATTCTAAGAGCAGGACACATATCCAGACTTTATGGAATAAATAGTATAAGGTAAGTTTATCTTTGAAAGAAGGGTTAAAAACCGTGTATGTTTTACCAAAGTGCTTATTTGCTAAAAAGCTGGTGTTAAAACCAATCATCCGTCTGAACTGATGTCGTTTTCGCGAAAACATGAATTGGAATTTAATGTGGGGTTGAACTTATATATAACTGGCATGGATCTTCAGCTTTATTCGAAGCCCTATAATTGATTGATGAACGTTGCCACAGTGTGTTATCATAGTTTGTTTTCTTCATTCTACTAACAGGTTCATCGTCTTGTGCACAAGATGAGTGTTCCCGCAGTGTAGCGGATAACAAAGTATCAACATCTACAATGTCAAATAAGCCTTCCTCAAAAACATCTTGTGAAGTCACTAAAAAACCACAACCCACAAAGAAAGCTGTAAGACAATACAAAGCTGAGGGTGACATTAGCAGGCGTAAAGGAGAGCCTAACAATGTTAGTATTTTGATGCTTTTAAGCTTGTTATAGGTGTAATTGTTGTTCTCGGCCCCGCTTTTGGACTCCGACAGGCAGGTCTTGTCTAGCAGCGGTCACATTATTTTTTGCAGACAAATAGTTAATTTAATGTAGTTTGATTGGAATGGGAACAATTGTTTTCATTTCGTTGGTCTTAAGACACCCTCGAACAAATGTAATAATGTAGGTGAGCAAAGTTGAAGATTATTTGTTTTTATTAATTTTTATTATTGATTGGCCTTAAATTGCACACATTATATGGAATGAATTCGTGATAAAGTTTTGTCATAATTATCTAATAACCAGAACAAAAATTCTCCTTGTAAATTGGACTTCTATTAAATGATTAAACACAACAGGATGAATATGAAAAGATTGGACAAGTTCAACCTTCGCCATATGAAGCAGTTGGGGCTGGTTCGGTAACGACCTATGAAGATGTTGGTTTACCTACATGGGCCCAGCCATGGAGTGTCTTATGGGTGGACATGATGGTAGGGAGTAAGGTGCTGGGGGAGGGTCACTTCGGTGAAGTGCGGTTGGGTGGAGTGATGAAGAACGAAGAGTTTTTCAAGGCTGCGATCAAGAGGTTAAAGGGTAAGTCACGAAGGCACTAAACTGAAACTGTAACAAAGTGTAATAGTTCAGTTAGAAAAAGTGGGCAACAGCTCACAGAACTTTCTTACTTGTAACACAACAACATGCTGTGAAGTTTTCAATTGTCTGAAACGGAACAAAATAAATGAAGAATACTTTTGAAAGTATTTTAATGACATCAATGTCATTGCAAACACAGTATTGGTAAAATCATAATAACGGATGTATACCTTAAATTTAAGCACATGCGTCAGTGACCGACAGACAGAATTTCATGACGGAATTTCGTGCAATGACTCAAGTTGGACATCACACCAACGTTGTACAGATTATCGGTGTTTGCCAACACGAGGGTAAGTTTTTTTCCAACCCTACCTCTGGTTCGATTTCCCCAAAGAGTTAAGGATGAATTGTACACGAGTCCCAAATATACTTTTAGTCTCCCAAATTCACGGTGCCAGACCACGAGGAAGACCTTCCAACAAGTGGATGGATTGTGTGAAGGCAGACTGCTTATCTAGAAACTTAACATCTCTAGCTGAAGCTACCAGACTAACCCAAGATGCAACCACGAAACAGAAGCCATGCACATCACCCGATGGTGTTGAAAGCTTATTGATTGATTGATTGCTCCGTCTTCCACTTGTAGCCTGTTTTTGTATGCAATATAACTTCACATAATTTTTACAGGACAGGCGAATCTGTCTACAAATTTAAAAAAAGAAATATGAAAATGAACTGAGTGATTCGATTCAATCTCTGAAGAAAGATTTTAATACTTTTTTTCTGGTATGTTTTGATCTAGACCAAACGGTTAGATCAAACGATACTACAGAGACTTTTGTGTTGCCCTCAACAACCACGTTTTTGCCTGTCACTATTTATATTCCTTATAAAACATTATACATATCTTAACAGATGAATTGTACATAGCTTTGGAGTACCTACCCAATGGTGACCTCCGCTCCTTCTTGAGGAAAGCTCGAGATGATGGTGATGATGGTAGTCAGGCATCTTTGACATCTGAGAAGCTGCTTCAGTTGGCTCTGGGCGTGGCTAAAGGAATGCAACATCTCGCTGCATCCGGGGTAATTATGACATCATAGGCCCATTAACAACAAAACAAATTAACAAGTGATTGAATGAATACATAAATTTGTATTCATACAAGATAACAGAAATTGCGCACGTCCTTGAATTTTGTGCGGTCTTTGCTCTGAGAAGGTATTTAAGTTTCCTTTTATTTATCAGTTTATGTAATTTACATCCGATATAAACGACAGTAATAATTATACAAATAAGTATCATAAGTGTATGTATTCACATATCGTGTAATAGAGCAATACTCCTCTAATTGTCAGTTCGTATTTTAAAGTAAATCTTAGGAATTCCAGGGAGCTATGTCTGGTAATTTTTATGTAGTCAATTCTACTACAGTGATCGACTCATTATTTGTGAGCAGCCCTATTGACTTTCAACTGCTGTGTAGTATAACTGTAAATTTTAGGAATTCAGAATATAGATTAACAATATAATGCACCGCCAAAGGTTTGCCCTTTGGAGATCAGACAAATTAAGCTTCGTTTTACAATGATGCAATTTAACAATACATTTTACAAAGACTTTAATTGCTTGACAAATGCGAACTCGGTATATCTACGTCGTACAGGATTTTTTCCCCACTATAATGAGATGTGATGTGAAAAAATTGCTTCTTCGGGGTAAACTCCTTGTGGTGAATTGTAGTTTGAATCACACAACTTGATTCTCTTTTATAGGTCATACACCGTGACTTGGCAGCAAGGAACATCCTCTTGGATGACAATCTGGTTGCAAAAGTTTCTGATTTCGGTTTGTCTCGAGGAGAAAACGTGTATGTGCAACAATCCAAGGTAAATATGATTGACAACATGGGTATCAGCACCCATGCCAACTTTTCCCTGAACGTCGATTTGACGAAACTGGAATACATCAATATTGGAAGCTAAAGAAACGCCCATTGGCGTAGGAGCCGGGGACGGGCAGTTACGCCCCCTCCCCACATTCGGGCAAAACAGTTGGGAAAACTCGGCCTAAGCAAGAAGACAAAAGGAAAACAAATAAAAAGACTCGTTAATAGAAATTGGTATTTATGTACTTATCTGTGTAAACTTTTCGGGCAAAACAACCCCTCTCTTACGCCTATGGAAACGCCCTATTCGAATACCGCAATGCTTATTGATGAAATTCTTTTATGAGATCTGTTAGTAGGCTATTTCTATTTTAAAAAATCACATGAGAAGACAGTGTGGAAGGATGGAATGGGAGATGAGCTGAGGACAGTCAACAATCAAGATGCTTTCTTTACCTCTTCCCCTCACCAACCCTTTCGCAGAACCTTCCTTTTGTTGACTTTTCTCTTCCCATCTCCTTTCATCTTGAACAAGGCATGCTGGTTTAGTCGTGCAAATTTGGCGCAGTCATCCAAAATTGTTGTTCAACGTTGTGCCATTACTTTTTCTTGATAATTGATGTTTTTTTCAGACTCGAGTTCCCACACGCTGGTTGTCCCTGGAGTCTTTGTTTAATCAGACGTATACCACTAAGAGTGACGTGTAAGCATATACAAACATTATTATACCTACTTAGCACAGATACCAACGACCTTTAACATGGTGTGTCTTGTTAACTACATGTATACTTATCACAGACACCAACGACCTTTATCATGGTGTGTCTTGTTAACTATCGGTATACTTACACGGGTACCAACGACCTTAAACATGGTGTGTCTTGTTAACTATCGGTATACTTAGCACGGGCACCAACGACCTTTTACATGGTGTGTCTTGTTAACTACCGGTTTACTTAGCACGGATACCAATGACCTTTAACATGATCTGTCTTGCTAACTATCGGTATACTTAGCACGGGTACCAACAACCTTTAGCATGTTCTATCTTGTTAACTACAGGTATACTTAGCACGGGTACCAACGACCTTTAACATGGTCTATCTTGTTAACTATAGGTATACTTAACACGGATACCAACGACCTGTATCATGGTGTGTCTTCTTAACTATACTTAGCGCGGATATCACCGACCTTTAACATGTTGCGTCTTGTTAACTACCGGTATACTTAGCACGGACACCAACGACCTTTAACATGGTGTGTCTTCTTAACTATACTTAGCACGGATACCAACGACCTTTAACAAGATCTGTCTTGTTAACTACCGGTATATTTAGCACGGGTACCAACGACCTTAAAATTGGTGTCTTCTTAACTACCGCTATACTTAACACGGAAAACAACGACCTTTAACATGGTCTGTCTTCTTAGGTATACTTAGCACGGATAACAATTACCTTTAACATGGTATGTCTTGTTAACTTTACAGGAGGACGTCATTGCCCACTCCATTCTTCTGAAAAATACACACCCGTCCATAGTGAAGTAAAGGAAGTTTAAATGCAGCGATTTAAATCAAACTTTAAGCTTTAATTTGGAATCACCGAAGAAATGTCCCAAAACTCCAGCAATGTGTTTTATCTAACAAAAGTATATATTTCTTAGGCATATTTAACTTAAACAAACATGACGAATTAATTTAGTTTCGCAACATCTTGAAAATATTTACAAGGATCTTTTCAGACCTGACCTACATTTTGCTGCTCTTATAGTTTTAATTAGTTTTTATCTTTGTTTTTTCTCCTTTTTTTCAGCTGGTCCTTTGGAATTCTTCTGTGGGAAATAGCTACATTTGGTAAGTTATCTAGGAACTTCATCTTTAAGGGTAGTGTCGAACAAAGCAATGCAGGCAACTTCGCAAAAGGAACGCTTCGGTTACAAAAGAAGCATACAGTGTCTTCCATCCACAAGAATATCATGTGCTAGCTGGAATGTAATGGTTTTTTTCTTCTTGGGAATTACCCAGAGCTGGTTGCCCGTAAATTACCTCCTGTGGCATTGCCCTGAACGAGTATTTTAAATTAGTCTGTGCATGATCATCAAAGTATGACCTTCATCAGAAAAAAAAACTTGCTGTTGCTGTCGCTGCTGTTGTTGTTTGGTGTTGATGCTTGTTGTTGTTGTTGTTGTGGTTGGTGTTGTTGCCGCTGCTGCTGCCGCTGCCGCTGCTGCTGCTCCTCCTCCTCCCCCTTTTCCTTCTCCTCCTCCTCCTTCTCTTCTTCCTCCATCTCTTCCTCCTTCTCCTCCTCTTCCTCCTCCTCCCCCTCTTCCTCCTCCTCCCCCTCTTCCTCCTCCTCCCCCTCTTCCTCCTCCTCCTTCTCCTCCTCCTCTTCCTCCTCCTCTTCCCGGGGCGTTAATACATGTTAATGTTATTAATCTGATTTTGGTGTTTACTTACAAAAAAATACAATCATAGGTGGGACTCCATACTCTGGCACTAAGACCCAAGTGTTGGCGACGAAGTTGATGAATGGATACCGTATGCCTAAACCAGATAACTGCAGTGAAGAAATGTAAGAACAAAAAGCCTTTTACTGATTTTGGCCACAGTTTTGTGAGGGCGTATTGCTTGTAAAACGATTACAGTAAATCACAAGATGATCGAATTTCTATAATAGCGATGTATAACATTTTTGACAATCTATAGCTGTAATATCTGAAACAAAGTAGATTGATGAAATATAAATATTCTTGTTTACATAACTAGCTACAAACTGATGTTGAAGTGTTGGGAAGAAGATCCGGACAACCGACCTGAATTCCGAGCTTTGGTGTCCATTCTGACATCATTGGGTGGAAGTAACATTGAGCATGTAAGTCAAGTTTGAGTTAATTTGAATACTTCTAGTATGGATTGATGCAATAAGCATGTCATCTTCAGTGGTACGCAAATTATTGTGTCTGACCATTACCCATTGCTCAATTCCTCATGATTTTAGGATACCTTAAATACCAGTCTCACTTTTTTGAAGAGCATCATTGTTGACATTCCTGAATTCCTTTGAATTTATTCAGACATACATGAAAGTACCTGTGAAGTCTGAGAACATAACATACGAGAATATCCGCCGTGAATTTGATGACAACTGAATCTGACATTGAGGGCAGTGTTTCTCCTTAAACCAACCTCATGCTGAATACAATACAGTACCAAGTTTTATTTAGAGACACTGTTGAGCGTTGAGAGATTCATATATTCCATGCTGACTTTGTTGTCAGAAGTATTTGTAATGCCTCAGTTAAATAGGCAGCATTTGCTAATAGCTACACAGTCTAATAAAACTATATAATAAAGGGCTATAACGCAAATGTGATTAAATAAAATTCTAAGCTATAAAAAGTATAGTTAAACGATCTGTTTGCAAGTTCAATTATAAATTAACACTTATTGCAAATCTCAGTAACTTTACTTGAAATTGATGTTAAAAGAAATAGCTTTGCTATAAGAGATAGTGCTTTTGATTTTAAAAAATAGACTTAGGCCTACAAGCTTTTTTTAAAAATTACTCTAAAGTATGTGAGCTTTTACGGTTCTTTTTATAACGATGTCTTAAAAAATTGTAGTGTAAAGAATGAATAAATACATCGAAGTCAGTCGTATACGTTCCAAAAGAGGTCAATTCCATACGCTTAACCCTATCAGGACCGGGGGGGGGGGCACAGTGTGCCCCCCTACCAATTTTTCCCCCGTAACTTTTTAACGCTTAGTCCAATCACCGCGAAATTTTCTGACTTTTCCTAAAATATATCTAGGATCATATTGGCAAAAAATAATTGATACCCGGGGTTAGCTGTTGCCATGGCAACCATTTGTTTGACCTTGGGTCACACGATTTTACTGTTTTTTAGTGATTTAAAAAAAAAATGGACATAATTTTCACTTATTTTAGATTTTTTTTACCAGAAAAGTGATAGTGGTGAGTCACGCAGTTGGAAATGGTTTTGGGAATTCAAAATGGCCGCCATTTTTGGCAGCCATCTTGGATTTTGTGTTTTCAGCCTGTAAGTAGGGGGTCAAATTATATCCAGTTTTTTAACAATAGAACATTTTCAACCTGCTAATTTCTTACTTTTCAAACCCAAAAAATGTTCAGATTTGTCAATCAAGCCTTACAATTTCTCCCTGAGCTCTTGGCGGCAGCCATTTTGATTGTTAAATGGGATAAATTAATGAATTATTATGCCCCTAAAGATAACTCCAGTGACTAAATTAGGTTCAAATATATTTATCTTGGTAAAATGTACAAGTTTGCCAAGTTTCAAAACATTCGGCCAAAAAATACAGAAGTTATGGCAAAAACACGATTTTTGACCAAAAATGGGGAAAAAACAGTCAAAAACGCCCTCTAGTGACGATTTTTGAAATTATGTGACGTCATCATGTAGAACTCGGTGAAATGAACATTTGTGGCAAGTTTCATCAAAATCGGTCGAACACTTTGGAAAATACGGAGGGGGGGGGGCACTATGTGCCCCTCCCCAGTCCGCGTACAACCAAAAAAAGCCCGTTCCTGATAGGGTTAATATAGGACTGTTTGCTTGGCTCAGCTGCAGTCAACACAGAAATATATAGTCACAAAAACGAAGAAGATTGCCGTTCATCGATAGTTTACCGACAAGTCATCAGTTTTATTGAGGGAGTTGATGATTAATACATCAGTCGAAAATTGTAACCAGGATAATTTAAAAACTTGTATCCTCATATTTGTCCTATTCTCGTGGGTGCGTACAACATTATTATAGATTTAAGGTTAATGTTTGTGTATCAATATATACATATATCACTACTAACAAAAAAACATTATTTCTTTTTCAATATTGTATAATCGAGTTGTAAAATTTAGTATTGCCAACAACAACTTCAAAGAGCAAACCCGCATTGTATTGATGCGTGATAGTCATTGATGGAAAAAACTTTTTACGATTTTTTTCATAATATATTAAACAAATAATAAGCTCGCATTTTAAAATCTCGATACGTGCACCATTTGTTTAAATACCAAATTGTACCAATACTAAAATATTTCCCTGTAAAAAGCAGCACATGCAAGGACATTTTCAAGAACACGCCTTTTTTCGATTTACCAAATCAAAACAAGCACATAAATATACCTATTATATATTTTTTAATTCATTTAATTATTTTTTTCCATTAGATGAGAGAAATCAATTTACTTCTCCCATAAAGGCAACAATTTATTAGAATATATTAATTATGCCCTTGTATCTTGTACAAAAACTCTGTGCAAACATGTACTTTTTTCTTTTGGAGATTATTGACTCGACAGCGTGACCATATAATTTGATGAAAACGCCTTAGGTGTGTGTATTTATAACATTTTCGAAGGAAAATTAAGACGGATATATCAACCGCGCATAGTAAGGCCTAATTATCAGTAGAAATGTTATTACTAAAGAAATTTTAAGCAGCAATTGGTTTATTATATCAAAGGTGCCGCACCTGGATTTATTACAAAATGGCAGTTTAATTAAACCACTGAAATGAAACTATGCAGTTTTAATGGTGAAATAATACACAGCTGGAAATAGCAATCAACATCTGTCATGTGATTTATTTGCAAGCACATACCTACAATTCCAATATCTTTAACCCAAATGTGTTTGAATTGATCAAGTATGCTTTTGATAAAGCATAGCATTAAGTAGTTCATTAAACTATGCCCACTATACAGGACCTGCTGTTATGCAATGGCGCAAGCAACGGCTGCAAATACGAACCGCCCCTTTAGAAATGAGCTTTGTAAATTCTTAGATAACCGAGATTTTGCCTTGTCGTGCCCGTCATAAACTGGAGACCAAACCTGAGCAACTAGTAGGCGTTCTCAATTGATTTAGACTGCGTTAGTATACTTGAAATATAATACAGTTTTTCAAGTAAAGGCAACATAGTACACTTTGCACGCAGTTTATACTCGATGCTGACGCCTCAGCGACCATAGACTGCAATGAAGAGGCTCAGCGTCCAGCGATCACAGCGTTGGGGCATTAGCTTCGCCCGACCAAAACCAGCCTGAAAATGATTACGTAGCAGTCTGTGGAGTGTTTCAGCAACCCTGAATAGACACAACTTTCCGCCGTAAAGTTCACCGACAAAGATACGTAAAAACCGACAGGTAAACAGAAACAATTCGTGACGTTTGTATGTCTTTTGAATTAATGTTCCCAATAATATACGGTCTTTATTTTATTTTCACATAAAGACACCTAGTCTTTAAGGATTTAACATCATTATTGGATTGTAATGCTTAGATTTTAGTAACCTTTGTTTTGAAAATTAGGCGAACATTTTGATAATTAGTCAAATCATCAATCTTGAAACCAAGCCTAACCAAGCTACCAACGAGGTTGCAGTTTGATCAGAGTAGCCAATTCTGGCTGAAATGTGAAATCTCACTGGACGCCATTCCAGCAAGAAACTCTTTTGATACAACAACAGTGCAGATCGGTGCAGATATTGACCATTGCTGATGGGAAACAAAGTATTCACTTGCTGAAACGGTGCCCATGTGTCTATTTCATGTTCCAACAATAGATAGAGCTCTAGTTCCCCATCTTGCCCCATTCCTTTGGACACACCGAACTCACGATAACAACATTACGACTGCATAACACTCATTCAGATGAACAGGTGTTTGGAAACACAGCAAGCATTGGCAAGACTGGTACGCTGCAGTACAAAGTATGTTGGTACGTGTAGTGGATCAGCTAAACTCAAGAGGTTACTACAGAACCAGTGAAATGTACATTTCGGTCAATGACCGTTCGTCTGGAAAGCTGTCCGCATTCAGACATAATAAATTTTTACCAATAAGCTCGTAAAAACACTATGTGTTTTATTTCTTCTGAAACCCTTTGAGAGAGTTCTATAAGTTTTGTTTTTAATCACAATTATTTTAGTTTAGGAAATATTCAGAATATTTTTACAATAAAAGTATTACTTTTTTAGATTTTAAACAGTGAGACAAAAGCGGAATTTAATTAAGTTTTAGCACTGATTTGAGATGTATGATAAATATTGTAATGGACATGCATTGTGGACAAACTTTATGTCATCGGTTCCAGTTCATGAGCTAAATTAGGTAAAGTAGTGAAGGCCTCAACTCCGTGTCGCAGTGAAACTTGAAAACGATTATAGATACCGTGCAGATTTACATAACATAATTCAAAATAATGTTGTGTCACCAGTTCCACTTTAAAACTGATACAGTAAAAACCATTTCTTTGCAATAAGGAACTTACTATTTAAAATTCCCTGGGAAAAAAGGATATATGCTGATTATTTGTTGATGTTGGTTCACACGTCATTTGATTTAATCTGACTTTCTTTTCAAAACTGACTGTTGATTTTATGTTGTCACTTTGCACTGATAAAACCGACGAACTTACTTCTTGCTATTTTTCAGCAGTGTCATAACGATGGGAAGACGTGTATATATACAAGTAGCGTTTAGATGTGCATTGGTTGGCCTAGTTGTCCTCACCCTTCTACACTATTCACGAGGTAAGAGAAATCTGTTGTTTGGTTAAAGATACAGTTTCAGCTCATGGAAATGAGGAAATGAAAGCCGTCGTTTGGTAACGTAGTCTGCTAAAATCGACCATTCCCCTTCAAACAACTCAAAAGTAGAGTGAATTTCATGCCCTCCCCCTCCCTTTTTTCGGAGGGGGGGGGATGCAATGCTGGGTTTAATGTCGAGCAGAGTAAGATTTTCATTTTTTTTTTCGTCTTGGTAACAAGCATTGATTTATTCATTTTATATTTATTTATTTACTTATTAATTCAATACATTATGGTCTTGTCAAAAGAACAGTAGGAAGGGGCGTTCATTCATTCATTCAACCTGGCTTTTATTGTATTGGACAATAAAAAAATATTAGACAATAGTCCAACGATTAACTATAAGTCCAGTTTTCAAACACAAAAGGTTACACTTGAAATAACTGTTGAAGAAGGTCAAGCAATATTAATACCACAAGCTCAAGCTCTATGGTGGTATCGTATAAATGGGATAAGATCCCTGGCCACTCAGCAGTATCCGGATGAATGGCTTTTAACCCTATCAGGACCGGGCTTTTTTTGGACTTACGGGGACCGGGGGGGGGGGCTCATTGTGCCCCCCCTCCGTATTTTCCAAAGTCTTTGGCCGATTTTTATGAAACTTGCCACAAATGTGTATTTCACCGAGTTCTACATGATGGTGCAAAAAAAAATTCAAAAAAATTGCATTAAAAGTAATTTTTGTAGTTTTTTTGCCCATTTTTGGTCAAAAATCGTATTTTTCCCATAATTTCCATATTTTTTGTCAGAATTCTGTAAAACTTTGCAAATTTGTCTTTCTTGACATCCTCAAGAACATAAACACCTTTTTCTTTACCAGAGTTACCGTTGAGGGCGCTAAACAAGCTGTTTTATGTAATTTTTGGGAAAAAATCACGTTTTGACATTTTTCCACTTAAAAATCGATGTAAACAGTCCTTTTAGGGTCCGAGTGTGCATTTATGAGGCCTAACTAACAACTCTATAGTATTTCTAGACCTCAAAAGTTCAAAATTATAATGTTGAAAATATTCCATAGATACAAAATTTTGCAAAGTTCGAACCCCTAAAAAACAGCTAAAAATACAAAATCCAAAATGGCCGCCAAAATGGCGGCCATTTTGGATTCCCACAATGCATCTCAAACTATCATGTGACATTTCGGTATCACTGTTGGCCACTAAAAATACTTAAAAACATAACATTTTGCTAAAAAATGCCCCAAAATCACAAAAAATCACAAAAAACGAGTAATATGGGTTCAACCAAACGGTTGCCATGGCAACCACTGACCTCCAATAACAATCGTTTTTTGACAAAATGACCCTAGATAATTTTAGTAAAGTCAGAAAATTTGGTGGCAATCAAATGTAGCGTTTAAAAGTTACAGGAAAAAGTTTGGTAGGGGGGCACATTGTGCCCCCCCCCCGGTCCTGATAGGGTTAACTGGCACCCACGAGCAAAGATATTGACAATATAGGGAGACTGTCAACATAGGGATAGCTCTATTGGTAGAGCATTGATTCGTACAGCCGGAAGTAGCAGGCTCTAATCCCACTCCAGTCATTTTGTTTCTTTGTGAAACCCAAAATTGTTTAAGAAGGCGTTACATTTTATTCGAAACAATTTATTGAAAAAAATACTTTATAATAACATATTCAAGAATTAAATGAAAGTTATAAAGAAACTAGGTCAACATAAGACGGATTGACACTCTGCCATTGATGTTGGCGAGTTATCTTTTTTGTCAAATGCTGATCAATTTGCAGCCGATTTGTCTGGTAATATTTGAGAATTCGACTCTTCTTCATTTTTAGCTCCGATTAGCATCGAGTGATTGTCGTTAACGTACAATTAACAGTGACACCATTTCGCAGAAAAAACGGTTTTGTTCAAGTTGGAAATTGTATGAAGCCCCATTGGTGCCACTTGACAAGTGCATATATGTTTCACTGAACGAGATGTATTTCACAGCACCGCCACGTATATCTTGCGGCCGCCACTTAATAAGTTGCGGCCGCCACTTATTATCTTGCGGCCGCCACTTATAGTAAGTTGCGGCCGCCACTTATTATCTTGCGGCCGCAACTTATTATCTTGCGGCCGCCACTTATTATCTTGCGGCCGCCACTTAGTATCTTGCGGCCGCAACTTAGTATCTTGCGGCCGCAACTTAGTATCTTGCGGCCGCAACTTAGTATCTTGCGGCCGCAACTTAGTATCTTGCGGCCGCAACTTCAAGTTCTGTAATTGAAAACAGACATTGGGGCAGGTTGTCATTCATAAGGACGTAAAGTTGTGCAATTATTGTCAGTATTTTGCAGTTAGACAACATGGTATGAAGCCCAGCTTGGACACATTTTAAATGCAGCCATCTATATCCTTGATGATTTCCTTGGTCTGTCTGGGTGTTGACAATGAACATGGCCACATCTAACAAGTCAGATTTGTGTTTTCTCCGGAAAAGTCCAAGTTTCCCCAATTCACGCTTTAGGGTTCGCATACTAATTATGATTCTATGATTCGCTGCCAAAGAGCACAGGATTTCTCTGTAATTTAATCCAAGCTGGAAATAAACTTGTATCAATAAATCCCACTCCATGTTATCTAACTGAAAATACTGACAACAATTGCACGACTTTACGTCCTTTACGTCCTTAAGTTGCGGCCACAACTTACTAAGTGGCGGCCGCAAGATAATAAGTGGCGGCCACAAGATAATAAGTTGCGGCCACAACTTACTAAGTGGCGGCCGCAAGATAATAAGTGGCGGCCGCAACTTACTAAGTGGCGGCCGCAAGATACTAAGTTGCGGCCACAACTTACTAAGTGGCGGCAGCAAGATAATAAGTGGAGGCCGCAACTTACTAAGTGGCGCCCGCAACTTATTATCTTGCGGCCGCAAGAAAGAAGTGGCGGTGCTGGGAAATACATCTCATTCCGTGAAACATATATGCACTTGTCAAGTTGCACCAATGGGGCTTCATAAAATTTTGAATAAACGATTGCTTGGTATTTTGATATTCACATACACTTAACACATTGAAATCATTTTGTTTTTATCCAGCATCTACTTCCTCAAAATTCAGCCACCATGTAGTGACTTAAATATGATTCAACTGGTTTAGTGTATTGAGCATACTCGTGGCAATATTGCTAAATATTCCATTAGACCTACGTCATGCTGTTGCACTTTCTGTTTTCTATTTCCCCTTGTTCTGTTCCGTGTCAGGTTTAATTGTACAACAGTTCCCAGCTTTGTTAAACAGGAAACTATACAGATAAAGGCAGTAACAACGGGCATCTTTGTTATATCTGCTCATGGCGCATATTCAATATTACCTCTGTCATTTTGACAAGTTATCTTATTCCCTGAACCATCTCAGCTACCTTTGGATTAGTGCACTCAGCTATATCAATCACATCATTCAGTGCAGATAGACAATAGATTCAAGTGTCTTTCTCAACGACACAACTGTGTCGTTGAGAAAGATTGGAACCAGTGTTGTATGGTACTCGGTACTCGTGTACTTGAGTAGGCCTACTACCAAAGATTATAGAGTGCCGTAGGCGCCAGATGGGGAACTCTGGCTGAAATGTGAAATCCCACTGGACGCCATTTCGGCAAGTGAATTCCATTGATACAGCAGTGAAACGTGGGGACCAGTGTAGACAATGACAATTGCTATCAATGGGAAACATAGGCAATCACTTGCCGAAATGGCGCCCATGCATATTTCACTTTCCAGCTGTAGATAAAGACAAGGCCGTCGATCGCTACCGAAAAGTGTGGGGGGGGGGGACGAACAGCAGCGTAGCGATGGCACTTTCTTTCGGGGGTGTGGAAGCCTAATTTAATTTGCTGACATAATCAAATGAACGTAAAAGCAGGTTTAAAATGGCCCTCAGATACCTAGCATTAAACGACTCATTCGAAATGCAAGCTTTGAAAAGTGTAATTTTTTTGCGAATCCCCTGTTGGAGTGAATAGACATAATTTCTAGTGGGGGTCCAGAGGGTAAAGCCCCCGGACGCTCTACGGTTTTAAATGTTTTCAGGGCTAAGGAGGACCGTCAAGTTGCCGAAAATAGACGTTTAATTTTGAAATTCAAACTTTGAATACTTTTGACTTGGGACAAATCCCCTACTGTTGGAGCTTATAGGGGCAACACTTCTTATGGGGTTCCGGGGGCTTTGTCCCGGACGCTCTATGCGTTTAGTGTTTTCAGAGCGTAGATTTCTGCACGTTGCCGAGAATATTGAATTTTGGTAATTCAAAGTTTGACTTCTCACACTACAAGGAATAAACTAAGATTTTCAGTCGGTAAATCAAGTTGGCAAACCTCTAGGCTTGCTCAGTGAATTTGTGTTCAGTCTGAGCTCTTACTCGGGTAAGTTTGGTGCTCAAATTGCCGACTGTGGCTCTAAATGCCGACTTAAGAAAAATATTGTTGGTGTCACCCCCCCCCCCCCCCACCCCACCCCACACACACCCACACCCCCGGTCGCTACGCCACTGGGAACGAAAAACATTACGAGAAACAAAAATCCTACCTGAAAGTTTTCGCTCCCTCGTCAAAATAATGATAATAATTGCTCTGCAGGCCGTGCTCGTATGCCATACAGACAGAAAATGTATAACGGGCGCGTTAATGTCTGGAACAAAACTCGGAAACAAGCTTGGCCGGAAATAGGCCCAAATAGCATTCCGCGCCTGGTCCATCTTCGTTTGCGCTGCCGACAGGGCAATGTTTAATAAACACAAAATCATTACCATTACCATTCGAACGTTATCAGTTCTTTGAAGAAAAATGTATGAAGAAACCGAGACCACTCACGTTTACTTTCCCCAAAATGCTGTATATCGTTTCTTTTATTAAGCTATATCTATTTTTTTTTTGGGGGGGTGGGTCAAAAAGTGTGGGGGACATTTGATATGCTATCCCCCACTCTAAAAAGTGGGGGGACTTGTCCCCTCCCGTCCCCCACCAATCGACGCCCTTGGATAAATGCCCAGTTCCCGATCTTGCGCCTACGGCGCTCTATAATCTTTACTACTACTCAAGTACTCAGGTACTCATGGTACTCTGCTACTGGGCGTACTCGTGCTCGGCTAGCAAAATTTACTCGCAATCGAAGTACATACTCATACTCGGCTGAAAAATAATTAAAAAGTGAAATCAGATCCAAAATTAATTTTCGTTTTATGTGAGACCAAAACTCTGCCTAAGAATGCGTACAAAAATGCTGTGTTCTCGCAAATGAAACAACGAAATGAGCTGACATTTTCACAGGTTGGTTTTATTACATAATCTTGATTAGTGCAAATGATGCATATTTACAGACACTGTACCATTGTTGAGCTGGGGCTTTAAGTCCACAGTGTCTCTCAAAATTAGATACAGAAACTTATTAATTATCGTCACAAACCAAAAATGTGTACCAAATCAATACGTCCCAAAACATGAAAACAACTAAATTAAGTTCCATTTTACATGCTCAACTCGTATAAATCACATTTCCCTTATTTGTGGCTTCAAACTGTTTTAACACAGTGTTCCTCTTTTATTGTTTCTCAGGAGCGGTTCCTGATTTCACCTGCTACAATGTAAGACTGTATGCAAAAGATGAAAATCCTTACGATGATCGCAACATTGGTGGCTATAAGAGCGGTAGTGACACGAGTGCGACAGTCTCCTTCGAGCGTGTACTAGACACGGGAAGTGGCAGTAATCTACCAGCTGGAGGGTATGTGGAAGATCATCCGGATGATACAGTCAGTGCCAGACGTTACTACTTGCCTGACTCAATTGGTGCTAACAGATTCGGCGCCTACAACTGTATCTTCAGGTCACAAGACCCTGTCAAGATAACGACTAATGTTTTACGTGAAAACGGTAAGGGGCGCATAAATGTCTGCAATTAAATTGAACATAAAACAAGCTTTTGTTTTTCTGTCAACAAGAACGCAAACTTACTACTTGCCTGATACCATTGGGGCAGATCGATTCGGCGCTTACAACTGTATCTTCAGTTTATCACAAAAGCTGCTATAGATCACGATGATTATTTTTTGTGGAAACGGTTAGTGGACATTTGAACTGCTAAAAGAAGGGTTCACCTTTTCATCAAGGGGGAGACACACTCAATGGTGGCCAAATTAATGACCTAAGTTACCGATTTTCAATTAATCCTTCGATCCACCTCAGAAGAATAAAGAAACAATATCATAACCTGTCAGATGGCAGCAATTTATATTATAGATTACCTTTGAAAACCTAGTAAGTTAAACACCACATATTGTCAAGGGGTAACATTTTGAGGTGCTGGCTCTATCCACGTAACTTATTATTGGTTGTAGGTGATGTATCTCCAGCCTCACCCACCTTGACTACGAGTGCTGGAGAGGATGTAACATTGACAATGACACAGTTATATAACGGTTCATCATCTGAGCTTATTATTGATTGTAGGTGATGTATCTCCAGCCTCATCCACCTTGACTACGAGTGCTGGAGAGAATGTAACATTGCAGTGACACAGTTATATAACGGTTCATCAACTGAGCTTATTATTGATTGTAGGTGATGTATCTCCAGCCTCACCCACCTTGACTACGAGTGCTGGAGAGGATGTAACATTGACAATGACACAGTTATATAACGGTTCATCATCTGAGCTTATTATTGATTGTAGGTGATGTATCTCCAGCCTCACCCACCTTGACTACGGGTGCTGGAGAGGATGTAACATTGACAATGACACAGTTATATAACGGTTCATCATCTGAGCTTATTATTGATTGTAGGTGATGTATCTCCAGCCTCACCCACCTTGACTACGAGTGTTGGAGAGGATGTAACATTGACAATGACACAGTTATATAACGGTTCATCATCTGAGCTTATTATTGATTGTAGGTGATGTATCTCCAGCCTCACCCACCTTGACTACGAGTGCTGGAGAAGACGTAACATTGACAATGACACAGTTATATAACGGTTCATCATCTGAGCGTATTATTGATTGTAGGTGATGTATCTCCAGCCTCACCCACCTTGACTACGAGTGCTGGAGAGGATGTAACATTGACAATGACACAGCATAACGGTCAATCAACGGAGCTTCGATGGAGACACAATGGCGTTGACGTCACTGCATGGGATGGCCAATCAAGTATCAGTATCCCCAATGTACAAGTCAACCATGCTGGTATCTATGAATGCTACAGAGATGGTAGACATGATCAACAGAACCACGCAATCATGAAACTCTTAGTAAGAAGTAAGTTCGCACATTCACTTGTGTTTCTTCTTTGTGTATGGAATAAAGTACACGGAAAAGGTTTTCACGACTTTTAAATTGGTTTACCATATGTTTCTTAATTTAGATGTAAGAGTTCAGTTTTGCGGCAACAAAGGGTGTTATTTAATTTATTTAAGTTTTATTTAATTAATGCTTGCTTTCCATTGTTGATATGACTAAAGGTATTCACAGTATTAGACGTACATTCAACAGTTAAACGCTAACATAAATTATGTTTACTGAGGACAATGAAAGTTGTCATGTTGTGACGACGAGTAGAATTACTAACCTACGACTAAGAATGCCAATCTTTGTGGTAATGCTCTTCGTCCATTTTCACCAACAGGTATAGTCACAAAAATATTCCATTTGCAAAATAAAAAGTTTGTACAATGGTTTACTATTATTTTAATTTGTATGCTGTTTATGATTGGTGCATTTGTCGGTAGAGTTGCGATGAACACTGATGAAACTTCTGATTTACGTCTTTTTCAGAGTGCTCTCCTAACAAATGGGGTCCATCGTGTGATAACTACTGTCCATTTTGTTATAATGGCGGTCAGTGTGACGACACGACTGGTGAATGTATCTGTGCACCAGGATTCAGCGGTTCACAATGCAGCGACACGTGTACGTTGACGAACACACACAGATATGTTTGTTAATACCCCATCAATTTTGAGTGACTTCCCGTTGGTTTTATACGTAGAAGCTAACCGATGAAGTCATCGCTCCGTTAAACACAATTAAACTTTGTTAACGTCATCGGTTTCGACGGATAGACACCCCACGTAGTAATTTAAATACACAGCAAACATTAGCAAATATTATGTGATGGATGCTCGATGGAATCATTCTTACGCGCAGTGACTTGATAATAAATAGCAGTAAAATGATTTGAAGTTTGACAGCTCTACATACTTTTATATTGTATCCCACCCCAAATTTTAATCAGAATGGTTATTAAATTAAATAATACGTGTTCTGCTTTGTTCTTTGTTACAACAATAATACAGGTTTTATTTGGTGTTCAAAACAATTATACAACAGTGACTTATTTATTTTATAACGAAATAACTTTATCGTGTTATGTTTGCAGTACGTGGGAATAATTGGTTTGGTCAGGACAGCCAGCTGAGATGTAGCCAGTATGCCGACAGAGCCTGCCGTGGTAATTTGATGTGTTCTCCAGATCCTTTTGGATGTACATGTGCAGCAAGCTTCACAGGCAGGAATTGCGAAGACGGTATGAAACCCCCCGAGTCTTAAGCTAACAAAAAACAAGGATTTTAAATGTTTCCATTAAATGACAAACAACATGACAAATGACAAGATGTCGGCGGGCAGTACCAAACAGATACCCAAATAGTTGCACAAAAAGGACAAAGGTGTATTTTAAAGGGTATGAAAGTTCGTTTGTTTTGGACAAGGCATCCATTCCAATCCTCATGCTGCGAGTATTAAACATACCATGCAATTACAATTGTAAGAACTCAATTGGACATGTGGATATGTTTTCGAGAAAACACGAAATAACGGTTCATTTTCCTGTAAGTACTGTATAATATGCTTAATTATGATTTGAAATAAGATAACTGTTTTTGAGCATTTTTCTGGCACATGGCAGAAATGTTTGTGGTAAATATTTTCCAGGGTAGTTGGTGGTTGCATCAAGTTTACGTGATATAAAATGTTATGTCGATCATTACTGACCAAGTGCCGTAGCTTTAAACCATAACAATAATTATCTCATACAGATTGTGACGACGGTTACTTTGGGGCTGGTTGCAAGCTGAGATGTAACTGTGACGGTGATGTAGTGTGCGACAAGGGACATGGTAAATGCCCAACTGATGTACAATGTGCGACTGGCTTCACAGGAGAAAATTGTCAAGGTAGGTGAGCCCCTCAATGGAAATATCTTTTTCCATAATATGATATTAATTGCCAGCCGTAGTGTGCCCGGCAAAAGGACGTAAGGGTATGTCTCCAGCAAAAGGACATAAGCAATTTATGTTAAAATTTGTGTTTCAAGAATTGTGAGCGGGAAAGTTTGATAAATTTGTTGCCATGCAAAAGTCATTCTAGAAAGGTTAAATTCTGCATGGGGATTGGGGAAACATATCTTAAGGCTAATTCTAGAAAAAAAAAATAACAAAAATGACAAATTTTTCATGTCAGGAGCCATTTTGTTGCTTACGTCCTTTTGTTACTGGGACGAACTACTTTGTTCCCAGCAAAAAGGCGTAAGGCAGTAGGCCCTTATTTTGCCGGGCACACGACGCAGTGATGTTCTTTGCCTTTTGACTGTAAGACTTAGTTTTGTAAACATATTTTCCACACTTAAAATCTAAGCAGAAACGTGTAATTCTTGTTTAATATATAGTGTGTCCTGATGGTTGGTTTGGTGTCAAATGTCGCCAAGAGTGTCATTGTGCTGATGATGCAGTTTGTGACAAAGGTTTTGGAACTTGCCCCAATGATGGGTTGTGTAGCACTGGCTTCAGAGGCGGAAATTGTCAAAGTAAGTAACGCAAATAGGTCCAATTCTTTTGTTCCTCACCATTTAGACATTATTTCTCCTTTCTACAGATTCGTAGATTCTTTTTTTATAAACCTTTTAACAGAATTGTTATTTTAGTCAAAGCTAATAACTTTGAGAAATATTGACAGTGAAAAAGATTGTTTAGTCTCGAAAATATGAGCACGTAATTACAAAGATTACTTACTGAGTCAAAGTATGTTTACTTTCGGAAGAAATGATTGTATTATAATATTTCAACACACATGTCTAACCGTTTCATTTTAAATGATTAACATTTTGCGAGACCATTTACAATATAATGTAACTATGAGGCGGAAAAGAAGATATTTTTAAATCGAAATTGTATTCTCTTAATTTGTTTTTAAATTAAAATACTTGTTTGCAGATTCTTGTCCCTATGGTCAGATTGGACTCCAGCCAGACTGCAAAATGTGTTATGGTAAGGCTGGTAAATTAAAACAAATCCTGTATGTTTGTAACCATGATCGACGCCTATACTGGTCTGCTCACGTATGTTTCGTGAATACATTGATTGTCAGGTTATCAAGATCAGCATCTATTTATCTATTTAGTGATAGTTTGGCCATCACAAAGTACATGATGGACATCGAAGAGGAATTGTTTAGTCACAAGTTATAAATTAAATGCTGACATCGATGTCATTTTGGGGTAAATTTAGGTATGCCCCACACGTCACTAAAAATGGTGATTTGTGAGCAATGGTGTAAAACAAATTTATATATAAAACGGTTAACGGGCACACGCTTCAAAAACATTCATATTAAAACTATATTTTGTTTAATGTTCCACCAACATAATATTATTCTTCCAGTTCCTGTGTCAGTGAGTTTTCAAGCCAGCTCTGAGCAAGATCCCACCCGGACCATTACATGGAAACCTCCTCAAAACAAGTGCCCTGTCATTGACTACGCAGTGCAGTATCAACTGGTTAACAGAGATCATTGTCAAGAGTTGGATGTTGAATTTGAAACTCTTCACAACACAACAGAGAGACAGTCTACTTTACCACATCCCGATTCATCTCTCTTCGCCAATTCAATCTACGTGGTTCGTGTTCTTGCCAGGAATGAAGCAGGACTTGGTGAATTTCAAGAAGAAAGTTACATTGAGCATACAACACCTCAAAAGGGTAAATAACTTCATTATTGTTTATTCGACAAAAAGCTAATGGAATAAAAATAAAAACAACTGAAACGTTTAGATTGATAACCAAGCAGCCTTTAAACATCTAAGTCCTCGTCAGAGGAGCTGCAATAGCTTCAACTTAATTTCATTTTGAGGAGAAAAACAAACAAACAAACAAGCAAATAAACAAACAAAAACAATTCTGGATTAATGTATTCCAGTAAAGAAAAAAACATTTTGATAAACAGGCGGGGACATCATGTTCCATCTCATCTGGAACTCAACAGTTGGCATGATTGCATGCCGTGAAAACAAATCACCAAAAATCATTGGATGCTCAAATTTTGTCTTCAATTCAACGCCTAGATGTAAACACTTTCATTATTAGCTCTTGTTTTGCAGTGTTTTTCAGAATGTATTGATAAGTCAAATTCCTGGATTTCAATTTACCAACAGAGCCAACGGGATATCCAATAGATTTCAAGGTTACTTCGAAAACTAAGCAAAGTTTCATCTTAAGCTGGGGTGGGGTACCCTGTGGTCAGATAAATGGAGCTATTACTGGATTTAGGGTACGTTCTGATCGACAACAATTAAATTGTTGTCTTTAATTAACAGCGTAGAGGTAAGGCTTTTGTAACCACAAATCGTGTATTTTTAACTAATTAGTTGCACTTCTTTAATAAAAGCGTTAAGTTCAATACTTTGTTAAAAAAAAACCGTTTCATTCAAAAAATGGGCCCACACTTTGCAAATATTCTTGTAATGAAACCGATGAATCTTCAGATAAAGACTGCATTTTGTGTGGAGAAGATGCTAAAGAACTGATTTTATATGCGGGAGGAAAAGTCCACATAGATAAGACCGGATAACAATATGGAAGCCCATATTATTAAGGAAGGGAATGACAAACATATACACGTGCGAGGCTCTGATCCGGGGCGGGATTCGCACCGGGGCTCACAGAGGTAGAAGGCAGGGCCGGGTACCACTTACTCAGCCTGCCGGAGGTATTGCATGCAAAGGTTTAGCATGATTTAAACTAAATGAGGATGTCTTGTCGCACTTTCTATAATGGTTGACTGGTCTAATCAGACACTCGATATTGAGTTCAGTCCCCTCCCCACCAACTCGTGGACCAAAAAAATAAATAAATAAACAGTGTAGCGAGTGCCCCATCCCATTGGGTTTTTATAGTCAATACGTCAAGGGGCCTGGATACGGTACATTCGATACGGTTGGTGTAGATTTAGACGTTTAAGAATTCTGCAATATCTGATGTTATTTTAATTGGCTGTCGTTCTGATTCAGGAAAACGGAGTAACGTGAATTTGTTACCGATATTAAAGGAGTACTGTCTCTAATGGTTAATTAATCCATCAATTTCCTCTTGTTTTTAAAATAAGATCAGGTGAACGAAGTCTTGTAAGTTACTTACTTTATTATTTTCCCTTTTCTAACTTACAGCTATCATACAGAGTGCTGGAAAAACCTTATGAAATCAACTTTCGTCCGAGCAGCTCCTTCAAAACGGTCGATACAGAAACACCAGGCCTACATCATAACATTAGTGGTTTAGAACCATCTACAAAGTATGAGCTTCACCTGGCAGGTTTCAACAGTGTCGGTACAGGAAAAAAGGCAAGCCTTGAGGAGTTTACTTCAGTCGAGACAGGTACGGGGGAGTGAGATAAATAATCCGAGAAATCTCATAATTCTGAACTGAAATAATATTACTTTTTAAACTATGTATTTTATTTTGAAGGTATATACACTCTAAAAAAAAACCGAGTCAGAATTGACCCAGGCTGCCATTGTTTAATACACACGAGTGTCCTCGTAAATTGCCCACTCTATTATTTTAAAGTTTTTGCATGTTAACTGCACTTTGCTTTTTAAACAAAAAGAAACTATACTTTTGTTTTAATTCAAGACATCGAACCTCCTCCCAAGCCGTCCAGCAATCCCGATGAAACAACGTCAACGACCGTCACCATTGGTTTGCAGCTTCCCTCGTCATCGCGGTACATCACGTGAGTATAAGATATTGATTTTAATAAAGAATAACAAACTTCAACCAAATAGACCACCATCGCGGCTGAGGTCAAAATCATAACTTGCGCTTTTTTATAATCCCATACATGCATAGTTCCTTCAACCTGAACAAAAATAGGCCATATTTTTTACTGTAAGAGGGTGCCTTTGAGGTAGATTGGGGTGCAAACCATATAAATAGTGTGGATTTTTTTTATTGACAGTTTTACAATGTAATCAGTGTAGGATGTTTGCCCGAAAATTTTGTATTTTTAGTGTTTTGAAATATTTGTGTAATTTCAAAATGGAGATAGTATTGCGCCCTCTTTCCCCGTCCAAAATACGGCCTATACAATCTTGTTTTTACATGTTTCTTTCTCTAACCTCCACCAAGATTGTAGTATGTAGTGCGAAACGCACGGTGCACAAGAAAGTGTATTTGTTTTTCCTTTATATGATTGTCTTGTCAATTCACAAATTGGGATGCAAGGTTTGTGTTTACGCTTACATGATGTGTGATGGAGAGAAAAGCCACATCGTCTTTTTTACTGAGAAATATTTACATCTCAATTATTTTACCTTACGAGACAAGTGTCTAAAAACACCAACTTTCTTAATTCAATTTGCTAAATCTTAAGAGTCAATCAATCGCTAACAAAACAACATTTTCGATGTTTTCTCGAAAAAAATAGAATCGTGAAATTTTCACAGTTTGGTCATATAAGGTTAGTTGAATTAAATATCTTCCAACAACTGATGGCGAATTCAGAGCGGTCAATTGTATCATATGTTAATTGTTTCACTTAGAAGATCCTATTGTAGATCAGTGTGGTTTGGGGGCTTCGTTGATTTGTGCCAATTAATATACATGTATTTTTAAACAGCCAAGTGGACCAATTTTTCTTTTTTACCAGAGGAATTCAAATTGGAGTGGGGAGAAAGCCGACCGTTAAACCAAGTGAACCCAACGATTCGAGGCAACTTCGATCTTCAGACGTAATGATGACCGTCGATTACGTAGCAGCGGAATTACGTAAAGAGGAGCTTCCGGAAACATTCACCGTGGGTGATGGAAAGTCTTATGGCGGTTACGACAACAAACCTTTGAAGAGTAGCACCGATTATCATATATACCTCGGATCAGTCAGCAGGACATCCGTCAAGGTAAGCTGAGCATTACAGACGTATGATCCGTGCTCCTCTGATTTGTGCTCGAAAATAAATTGAATCCAGCGACCAACATTTAAAAGCATGTAAATTTATTACGAATACAATTTATAAATCGCGTATTGATCTTGTAGATGGCTATAAAATGTTGTTTTTGAAACGATTGTCCTGGCCAACCAACCTACGTGAAAATGTGTAAGACGGCCATGCCCGCAGCTGGTACCCAGAACTCAGCTATATTACAACGTCAATTCGCCTGCATTTTGTCTCTGTGTCGTAAGGCCCCCGGCTGAAATGAAGCAGGCAGCGTGCGGTGTCCACACGAAATTTACAATTAATTACTCTATTATTTGTTGGAGTTTTTTTTTTCGCTCGATATCTCATTTGAAACTTCGGTCATCTTACCCAAAAACCCAATTCAACATTTAGAATCATTTTTCAAGGTAAAATCGGCCCGAATACGGATCATATATCTTTAAGATGAACTTTTAATTGAAACAGGTGCTTCTTATACCATAAAATAAAATAAAACGTAAAACTTGAGCTAAAAATAATTATCAATTTTGTTTATTTGGGTGTTGTTTCTCATTTTATTTCCATATAGGAGTTTTCTGTGGCTTGGGGTGAGCCAATCACCGTCAAAGGTAAACGTCATCCTTCTATTAATATCTATTGTGCTAAATGTGCTATCATGTTTTATTTGTTTTCTGCCTTTTTCCGCTGCATTGTCAGCTTTCTAACTGTCTTGTTCGACCTTTTCTTTGGCAAGATATCTTAATATGTCATATTACCTGAATTAAACGTTTGTTTGTTGGAGTGCGTTATTTGGGGGTATTTTTGTTGCTTTGAGGGGCAACCTCTTTTTCAAATGTCTATGGTTTTCGTGGTGTTAATATAGAAAAAATGGGTCTGCTTTAAAATAACGAGTTGGTAATGCTGAAATAAAAAAATTTACTCAAATTTCGCTGATACATTCAGAAAGTAAAAGCTATGACAAAAGGTATTCAAGGAGACGACAGATTTCCATATCAAATAAGAAAGCGAAGGTCTGACTTTGACATAGAACTGTTCAGAGTCAATTATACAAACCCATTCCTGAAACTATTTTTAAAATAAAAAAAAGTGTTCAGTTAACACCTTTAATATCAGTTTCGCTGAGATAAATATCTGGGTTACAGAATAATGTCAAACTGCCCCCCAAACTGTGTCAAACTGACGTAGCATCCAAGTCAAAATTCACACTTGTAACCAGTAATCCGGGTCAGACTGACCCCGAAATTGGTCAGCCCCCATCTTCCCGGAAGTTTCCTGAGTGTAGGAGTGAGAATGTTGATAATTTAATACTTCCATTGTATCTAACCAATCATATTTGGTCAATTACGTTTGTGCAGTACCATTAGATGATTTTCCAGTCGTTGCCGTGGTGATGCCCACCTTGATTGTCACCATCATTGTCTGTCTAGTAATTTTTCGGATCAAAATAAGGTGAAAGGCACACTCTATTTGAATTGACCGTTTTGTTGACCGCATGAGGGCGCGTTCAACGGCTAATTTCCTTGCACCACAATTACAGGGGTTTTTTTCTTCTTATTTTGGCTGCTTTTAGTTGTTTTTTTTCTTCTTTAAACAAATATTAATAATAACAACAACAACAGTGGAAAAGCAGTTCACACACGCCCTCGTGCGGTCAAAAATACCTTGTATTTAACCATGTTTTCTTTGGGCTTACTCCCCGCGATAATAAACCAAATTTAAATTCAATTGTATCACCAGATGTTATGTTATATCTTCGCTTACAATTTGGCAACTTTTCAAACACCGTTTTATAATTTTCTTTACTGATTTGTAATCCTTGATTTTCTCATTAGGTCTAAAAACCAGGGCCGAATGCAAGGTAAACTGCATCTCAATAGAGTATCGGGGTCTTCAACATCAAGCAAGCCTTCCTCAGTGGCATCTCGTAAAACTACTAAACCAGAATCCAAGAAAGCTGTAAAATATAATAAAGCTGGCGTTGGTAAGAATAAAGGAGAGCCTACTAAGGTTAGTATTGGTTACTTCCAAGTCAATGGGATGAGTAGATTTGGTGTGGGTCTGTGCCTCGGGCTGGCTGGTCTTGAGTACAGCGGCGCAGCCAGAATTTTTTCACTGGGGAGGGGCACGGGGGGGGGCATTGCTTTTCATTTATTTAATTAATTTCGTGTATCTGGATTTTTTTTTCTCCATGGGAGGCGCCTGGGGCCACTGGGAAATATTGTGGGGGGAAGCACGTGCCACAACCACCCCCCCCCCCCCCACACACACACACACACACACACACACAAGTGTGTATTTACCTCCAATCGGGGACCTCCTATTGTCCCTGTTTTGTTTGTACTTAAACTTTTTAGTAACAGCTCCCATTGGTTTCGAACACGATTTCCAACTGGGGACCTTTTCCAACCGGGGACTTTATTGTCCTCTTTTGTTATAAGTCCCGGTTTGAATGCCTAAACAAACTCACACACACCCATACACACACCGTGGCTACGCCGCTGAGTAACTCACACGAAGAAACTCAAAACTATCGTTTATTTACCATTTTTATGATTTGACAACAGAGCTGAGGTATTGGATTGGAATGAGAAAACTATGTACTTTATGTAGGGCCTTCTCACACAGGGCATTTTTTACTGGCAACTTGGAGGCAACCAACCGCACTGCACACAAAAAGGAACACTTCCGTAGCACAGTTACTTTTCGGATACTGTCTTGTTCCCAAGAAAATTGATATAAAGATGTGAATATTTTTCTTTTTAGAGATTGCCCGGGACTTGTTGACTTTAAATTTCCTCGTGTGACATGGCCCTTAGCTATTTGATTTGTATCAAGGTATAAACAATACAAATGTTGTCTTTCAAGTCCTCTGGGAATGAACTTTGATCTTTTTAATTAACATAGTTTTTATGGGACGCAAATTAAATTATACAAAGGCCGAACTTGTCTATTGAATGAAGCCTAGTTGTTGTAAATTGGGACTTTTAAGGAGGCTAGATGGCAGCAACCTCACCAGGTATATCCACTGTTTTCGGAAATCTGCGCACGCTAATAACTACGTAAACAATAGACAATTTACCTGGTAAGTCTGCTGCCATCTGTCGTTCCAAAGTCTCACATTCAGAGTTGTAAAACAATCTAATACCAAGGATAATTATTTTCATTGTAAATTAGACCTCGGATGTAGATGAAACACAACAGGATGAATATGAAATGGTAGAACACGATCAAGACTCGGTTTATGAATTTGTTGCCGGCAGTTCTGTAACAACCGACAAACTTTCAGATTTACCTGCATGGGCCCAGCCATGGAGTGTCGTATGGGTGGACATGAAGGGAGGGAGTAAGGTGCTGGGGGAGGGTCACTTCGGTGAAGTGCTGTTGGGTGGAGTGATGAAGCAAGGAGAGATTTCTAAGGCTGCACTCAAGAAGCTAAAGGGTAAGTCACAAAGGCCATACTCCGGTTATAAAGTGCAACACAAATGTGGCTATTTTTATTAGCGAAAGTTGCTGTGAAGTTTGTCTGAAATGAGATAAAGAAATGAAGAATAATTGAATAAACTACGATGACATAATCGCCTTTGAAAATAAGTTATATGACAACGATGTACAATAGACCGGTCCATTAAGCCCCACCCCTAAAGATATTGACGAATCACAGCATTGGCTACATCACCACTGTACACGTGGGCAGTAGAATGTGCGTCTCTTCAATGCAACACTACATGACATAAACGCGCTGTACGTACGCGCACGCATGTTTACATTTTCCAATAGGATTTTATTGTGTCGGACTTTTGTCGGACTTTCGGTGTCATAGCCAAGGCTGTGATTGGTCAACACGTGGGGCTTAATATGGATTGGTCTATTATATTGCCATCACATTCTTATTGGTGCAATTTGAAGCTTAATCATGACGGATATATATCTTAAATTTAAGCACATGCATCAGTGACCGACAAACAGAATTTCATGACAGAATTTCGTGCAATGACTCAAGTCGTACATCACCCCAACGTTGTACAGATTCTCGGCGTTTGCCAACACGAGGGTAAGTTTTATTCATCCCTCATTCCAAACTGCATTGCTGTGACAATTCTTTTCTACCTTACCCTGCTGCAACTGATGATCTCCTTTTGCTTGCAACCATTTTTTTTACGGTTTTATAATTGGGCAGACAAATCCTGGTAAATCGAGAGCTTCTCTTTTGTTATCCCGTTGTTTGGACTTATTTTGGTTTAGCGACGTCCCTATTTTGTACTCAAGTTCAAACAAACAAACAAACAAACACAGTCATATGGTCTGTTACCCCCTCCAGATCCATTTTGTAGAGGTCTTGTATGAAAAAGAACAGACAAACTCCCTGACAGACCCAGTTTGTTTGGTCGCCTGCCATTGTTGCTCTTATTTGTTCCCTTTAATGAATTCCCCAAAGTTGTTAAAGGGATACATTGCCTTTCAAATCTGTCGAACTGTTGCTGTTTGGAATTGCTCTTGGAACCTTTCTATAGGAGTTGCTCACATATTTGTTCATGCCATAAAACACCTACAGTGTGTGATAATTAGTGAGCAGTGATTAAAAAAACACTTTACCTCTGGAAACAACCGGGGGATCGGTAACCCACACTCTTCATAGATACATACGGTCCGCCATTTTGTGGAGTCAAACATTTGGTTCTACAAAAGGGCGGACCGTATTCTGTCACGAAATTAAACAAAAACATACAATTTCAAGGGATGTTTATGTGAATCTTTATATTCTACTTCTAAAATATCTACCCAATCATAATAGTTTCATAACAAACGCCTTTTTAGCCCCAAAGCGCCCAAAATTGACCCTGATATTGAGGGATTCAATCTCTTTAGGGAAGATTCGATCACTTTGTTTGTCTATGTTCTGTCTTACACCGCTACGAAGCGGGACGATTATATCAAATGTTGAAACATGTTTTACGTGCTGCCCTCAACAACCACGTTTAAAGTCCGGTTCATACTTTCACACGCAAAAGGGAATTCGAAGCAAATTTGGGTGACGCAACAATTCTGTACGAGTTGCTTTCAAATTGTGACGCAAGAACATTCACTTCGCTTTCGCAATTAGTGTGAATACTGCAACGTGATACTTTTTGTTAACTACGAAAATATCAAAACAGATGAATTGTACATAGCTTTGGAGTACCAACCCAACGGTGACCTTCGCTCCTTCTTGAGGAAAGCTCGAGATGATGGTGATGATGGTAGTCAGGCATCTTTGACATCTGAGAAGCTGCTTCAGATTGCTCTGGGTGTGGCTAAAGGAATGCAACATCTTGCTGTATCCAGGGTAATTATAAACACAGTATGAACAGTAAATGAACATGAATAATTAAACAATGTGATATACATTCAAAGACAAAATAGATTGCACGTATTTCTGAGAAGCTGTTTCAGTTTACTTTATCTGTTTACATCTGGGGTGAATAATATCGGGATATGAACCAACCAAGTGATACACCATTTGAGGAATTGCTTCTTTTCAACTGTTGGGGTAAGTTGGTGGAGTCACAGCTCGTGTAGTGTTTAAATAAAATCTCAAGAATTCTAAGAAGCTATAGCACCAAGTATCTAGTGATGCTTGTGTGGTCATTATGCAGTGATCGACTCGTTAATGCACCTAAACACCCAAGTCTCCAGAGGAACCTTTTTGTTTTGCAACTTATTTGCTATTATAAATGTGAAATGGGAAGTTCGCAGTACAGTCCGCCACAAAGAGCTTACCCCGTGATGTTATGTTCGAAGGAGATGGCTGATGTGCATGTATTGTACACTGCAAGCAGACATTTCAATATCCCACAATAACTGTAAAAATTTAAACTTTATTTGGTTGGGAAATGTAAAATCATTACGTACATAAGGTTAGGATGTTCCCCCAGTAACGCAATGTGAAAAATGTTCTCTTTTGGGCGAAATGTTTGTTTTGCATTGTTAGTGTACATCACCCGAATTGATTTCCTTTTACTATAGGTCATACACCGTGACTTGGCGGCAAGGAACATCCTCTTGGATGACAATCTGGTTGCAAAAGTTTCTGATTTCGGTTTGTCTCGCGGAGAAAACATCTATGTACAAACCTCCAAGGTAAATATGATTGACAGCTTCGGCATAAGCACCGGCTATGCAGTTATTTTCCCAAAACGGTCAACTGAACTATAACGAGTCTGTGCCATAACAAACAGGATCAATGAACCGCCCTATGGGATTGGATGGGAAATGAGTCGAGGAAAGTCAAATTTTTAATGACAATGACAATAATTGTTCACCTCCCCAGCCCAATCAAAGAACCTTCTTTTCATTTTCTTTCCTCTTCCAATCTCCCTGCCTCTTGAACGAGTCTTGCTGGTTGTACTTGCACAAAGTTGGCGCAGTCGTCCTTACCGATTTTTTGTTCTATGTTGTGTCTTCACTTTTCCTTTATGATTGCTTTTGTTTCTTTCAGACTCGAGTTCCCACACGCTGGTTGTCCCTGGAATCGCTGCTTACACAGAAGTTTACCTCCAAGAGTGATGTGTAAGCATAACACGAGACTTTTTCGCACTAAAAAACACTGATACCAGCAACCTATCATGATCACTTAAGCACGTAAATGCTATAGCAGTTACATTCCTTATGGCAAATGGTACATCAAAATTCACTCCTCTAAAAGCTACCTGCAGGTCTAGTAAAGAAAAGGTCTTAAATAAAGCGATAAGACTTCAGAAAAAGTGTTGACCTCTTGAATGCACGTCACACGCGGCGACTGTGCCATGCTCACCATTTTGGGAGTCAATAGGTTTTGCCATGTAAAAGCCGCGTAGCCTAAAATGCGCACTACACTATAACACACAGGGTCATTGACTCCTAAAATGGCGCAACCAAGACTATTGTGATGATGACGTCATGTGAATTGGGTCAATATACTGTAACTTTGAATCCCCGAAGTGTTATCCGAAAAGTCACTCTTTGTAAATTTAGACTTTTATAAGGAGCATATACAAACATACAATACGATACACGTTGCCAGCATATTATAATACTGCACAAGAGATAATGTGAAAATTTTGAGGACGCTGGATGACAGCAAACTTCCCGTGTATCCATTGTTCTCGGAAATGCGCCATGCTCATAACTACGTTAACAATGACAATCTAACTGGTAAGTCTGCTGCCACCTATCGTTCCAAGTCTCCCATTGTCTATACTTGTCACTGACATTAACCTTCAGCAAGCTTCTAACCTAATGCTCAAACTTTGCAAACTCTTTGTCACTGACTAATTTTACGTGACATTATTTTTCTCTGCAATATTCTGGAAATTGTTACGCGTCTTGTATGCGTCTGCTAATGTTGTTTTTCTTTTTCATTTTAGCTGGTCCTTTGGAATTCTTCTATGGGAAATAGCAACACTCGGTATGATACTGATTTTAATCAATCTTTTTAGTCAATCTTTTTAAAGGCCTTGTCACGTCCTGTTCGGGTAATTTGGGAGGCAATCAACAGTCCTGCACGCAAGATGGATATATATTGTATAAACAGTGTTTTTTCTTATAGATTGCCTAAGGCTGGTTGCCAAACATTGTCCATATGTGGGGATGGCCCTTACTCCTGCAAGTGTTTCTAAATCGTTTGCTTAATTATTATTGCTTCTTCTATTCCCAAAACGGAACATACCCCATACCCTGTGGATGGGTTACGGCAATGACATAAATAACTCAAGGTTTACATCAAGTCAAAGAAAGAGAGAGGTTAGCTAGAACATAAACATCAGATTGTAATTGATTTTCCTCTAACTTAAAAGCAAAGAGCATGCATTTATTTGGCAACACGGTTCTTATAACTTTAACATAAAAGCTCATAAGAAAAAATGTCGTTGTGAGATAAGCTGATAAATTCCGTGCTGTTTTGTGCTGTCCAACGGTGAATTCCGTGTTTGACCAACGGCATCATACGATATCCGTTGCTTGTAGTCACTTGGGTCACTTGTTTTGCATATTGTTATTATACACATACGGTATAATTACCTGAAAGAAATATTAAAGGCAGCTTTACGAAAATACTCAATTCTCACTACATTGTCTAACGAAAGAAAATCTGTTGATAAATGTAAATCTGATCTTATTGGTTGGTTTTATTTATAAACAAAGCCTTGGCAATGTTTACATTTACTCTAAATTGTCCAATCACAGGTGGGACTCCATACTATGACATCAAGACGCACTTATTGGCCACGAAGTTGATGAACGGATACCGTATGCCTAAACCAGATAAATGCAGTGAGGAAATGTAAGAAAAACAACCCTTTTTAATACTGATTTGGTGTGCTTAAGGTTCAAAAAGTATATAAAAATGAAACTGGTTGAGATTCTACAATACCTCACGAAATTGTCCGCACTTCATAAACAGTTGAAAAGTAATGCATAAGTCAAATTCACAACAGCAACAAAACTTATTTCACATGCACGATAACAGATATTTGAAACTAAAAAAGGGAAGACAACGACATTTTCATTCCTTTCCTTAAGTATGAATCAGGTTTGTCGAATACGTTGGCCCTCAGGGGACGTCATCGCAAATATATTTGCGATGTCGCCAACATCATCGCAAAGATCTTTGAAAATATTTTTGCAAATATTTGCAATGTCGCAAACATTATTGCAAAATTTGCAAAGATATTTGCGACGTCGCAAATGTAATTTCAGATATCTTTGCAAATATTTGCGATGTCGCCAATATCTATTCAAATATTTGTGATGCCAGAAATATTTTTGCTAGTAAAGTATTTGCAATAATATTTGCCAAGATATTTGCCATGTGTGATGTCCGTTCAGGGCCATACTTGAGGGTTCATGTACGCGAATAAGGTACATTTTTAAATTTGAGGAGATAAAACAATAGAGATATAGCAATATTTTTTGTTGTGTTTCATAACCATTGAAATAACAATAAATATCAAAATCTAATGTGCAAATGTTTCATTGTAGCCACAAACTGATGTTGGAATGTTGGGAGAAAGATCCGAACAACCGACCCGGTTTCCGAACTTTGGTGTCTATGCTGACATCATTGTGTAACAGCGCCAATAAACATGTAAGTCAAGTTTAAAAGTGAGTGTATTGATAGTAAAATGGAGTTCATTTCTTGAAGGTTTAAACTTTGAACAAATCACTAATAGTAATATTAGAATAATAAAGGTACGAAGTGATACAATAAACACATCATTTCCAGTGGTCGGGCTTATAAGCCAAAATAGCGTGACTATAATCTACTTATACTCAATAGAGGGTATGCGCAGCCGTTTTGCCTTCAGTAAACTTACGGCTGTTTTGACCTCACTGGGGGCGCTGTTGTACATATCTCTATGAAACCCATGACGTCAGATGCATAAGGTCTATTCCTCTGCATGTCAGGATATCCCAAATACGGCAGATTGAATGCAGTCTTTCATTTTTTGAACATAATCGATGCTGACATTCCTGAATTCCTATATATGTATATATTTAGACCTGTATGAGAGTTCATGTGGAGTCGGAGGACATGGCGTACGAGAATATCCGCGGTGAATTCGATGACAACTGAATCTGACATCAAGGGAACTCAAACTGACCACACTCGCACTGGCGTAACCAGACATTTCCATTTATTTATTTTTTATTTATCTATTTTCTTTCTTTCTTTATTAATGTGTTTATATAGGCCTATGTTTTGTTTTTTTTGTTTTTTTGTTTTTGTTTGTTTGGGGGGGGGGCGGGTGGTTGGGGGAGCAACCAGCGGCAAAGAGATAATTTGGGGTTTACTTGTTCTATCAAAAACATTGTTATTTTTCGATCTCATTTGGTGGGGGGATGGGGACAAGGATTCCGAGCAGGGTGGGGCTCCCACCCCCACTGGTTACGCCACCGCTTCCTCCAATAAATCAAGTTTATGCCTTTATTAACCAGACATTGCAGCATTGAGAGATTCTTATTTTCAGCAAATAGAAAGACTTGTGTGCCGCAGTTGAAAAGACAGCCTTACTAGAGTAATATTTGCACTAATAAAGGCTATATGAACGGGTCACAAGTCATCATTAATTAATGTAATTTAAAACTAACACAAGTATTTAAACGAGATGCATGCTTAAATTAGGAAGAGATAGGTTTTAACAAATCTCAGTCAGTATACTTGAGATGTATTTGTTCAGTTAAAGTATAGCTTTTATATAAAACAGCTGTTTTTTTTTTATAAACATGTAAAATCAAATCGATTGTCAAGTTTTATTGCACTCTAAAATACGTAAGCTTTTCAAGAATCCTTATAAGTCATCCAAGTAGCTGTATATCTTTCTGCAGAGGTCAATTTAATTTTTACACCAATACTGGACTTTTTGCTGAGCTCAACTACAGTAATTATTTGAAACCCTTTTGCAAATGTTTTGTTTTGTTTTGTTGGCGGGCGATACCTGCTCACATAAAACCGAGACGATCACGATGTATGTATCGTGTACTAAAAAACAAGTAATGGGTTGTGTAGAGAGTGGGTGATAAGTAGTACAGCAGTCGAAAGTTGTGAAAGGAGAAACTGCAACAATTTATCCTTAAACTTATCCTCGTTTTGTGTATGCACATTCCATAATTATTGATTAATTCTAGCTCAAAGCACGCGTAAAACATTGGTAATAGTCACAAAATCAGTATCTGTATTTGTGTGACCCAGCATTGCATGAAATAACAAACCTGTGAAAGTTCAAGCTCAATCAGTCTTCAGATTCATGAGAAAATAGTGAGAAAAAAAGGTATCTTTTGGACTCGCGAGATCAAAATTTGTTTTAATCAGTTCTAAAAACTATATTATTTCAAGCACAAATATATCAAGGGAGGTTTCCACCTTGTGACCACCTGTTATATACCCTGCCCGATATGTGGCAGAGGTAGCCCCCCCCCCCAAAAAAAAAAAAAAAAAAAAAAAAAAAATGAAAAAATGTTCCCGTTCTCTAAACACACTCTTCCCGTCTGGTACAAAACACACCCCCCTAAAATCCTCAAAAGAATTCCAGAGATTTCCAGAACACATTGAAGACACAATAGCAAGGGGCGGTACACCCTGCCACATATCGAGCACCAAAATGATCTGTCATGTGCACATCTATGAAAGTTTACGTTTTCAAGCTTACAAATTAATGTGCACACCCTTTACCATAATGTGTGTACAGTATTTTTAAACAAAGTTTAACATTAATGTTTTCTTGCAATAGTGTAATATTATGTCGTAAAATATTGTCCGTATACTTCAAGTTTTAAATAATGTGCTAACATGCATTTCAATGATGCGTGATTAGTATGCAAAATACTTCTTTTCAGCAGTTATTTTTTTATTTAATAAGCTAATAATATATATATATTTGTTCACTAATCTCCTTTTTGTACTAACCGACCACTGGACATCCCATTGTCCACACTGCTGCATTTTGATTGGTCATCAACAATCTCTTTGTCTGTATTTAATTAACTTTGATTGGTTGTCTTTTTCCCGCCTATTTTGGATACTCTCCATCTGTTTTAATCCCAAGGTTTTTCTATAAATGGATCTGTTTTTATGTTTGTGCTTGTTTTTGCCTCTGACGAAGGTCCGGTTTGGATCGAAAGCTAAGGCCATCAACCCTACTAGTTTTATATATATATATATATATATATATACTTTTTTTTTTACTGATACCAATATAAATTCTCTTGAAGTATAGTTTCATGTAAAATTAAGCTAATGCGATGAAGTTGTCCCGAACAAGCCTTTTCTTTTCTTTTTTTCGATTTACCAAATTGAAAGTTGAACAAAGGCCCACATTTAGTGTACCTTTGAACCGTGTACAAAAACCCTGTCAAAATTACGAAGAGTTATTTTTTGTTGGTTCGTAAACGTGACCCACTAATTTAATTTTGAAAAAAATCATGATTTGGATCTTTTGAATGGTTATTGAAACAATTTCTAAAAACAATTAGTAAGGCCTAATGTTATCAATTATAAGCTAATAATTATAACTTAATATATATTATGCAGAAAGTGGTTTATGTTTTATAATACATTTTACCTAATGTGTCGCACTAAGATTTATTAGAAATTATGTAGGCTATTTATAATCATTAAACAATTCAAAGGCGGGTTTTATTAGTAATTTACCACAAACTATATTTTGTCTAGTTGCAAGCGAATACCTATAATTCAAACTGTTCTAACCCCAAATCGGTGTATACAAGTAATGCATGCAATACACTTGTTCATAAACGGTCGGCAATCACAGGTAATTGATATTCCGGCGGAATGTAGAATATGAAATGTGGCATGTGGCATGAGCGTAGAGTGGACTGTTCCATCTTTAATACGTGATGTTCGCTTTTCAAACGAATAACGTCTTCTGCAATGACATCGTATGGTCAAACTTGGGCTGGGAATCACAGCGCACAATACTAATGGTGTTCGGAAGACTACAAAATGCCTGTTGCGTCATGGCGTCGCGCGTCGGGTCGCCCTCTCGCGTCGTGCATGTTCGTGCCTTCAATTGATTTAATTTACAGGTTGTATGAGTTACTCATGCGCACCCAGACAAGGCTTAGTGGAAACTCGCAACTAATTAGATATCTTTAGAAAAAAGGACTCAGGAGTTGGGACAGAGCAGATACCATAATTTCTGGCTGTTTGTCGACAAGTAAATCAAATCACTTTTAAACTGCACAGCTTTGTATCTATTTGTAGAGACATCTTAATATCTCCTCTTTCCCTTGAAGTTTGGTAACCAAGATTTGTTACAATGGAAGTAGAGTCTACTATGTAGAGCAAAAATCTAGTAAAAACAAAATAAATAAGAAAGAAGCTGTCGTAATAAACTCCTGAAGGTGTGTTTTTCGTCTTTTGTGGCGACGTGTACCATAACCCGAAAGAAGCAACATGGAGAAAGTTTAAAAAGCTTTGGTCTGCGCTTGGGGGAACACTCGAGCTCTCTGCATGTCACAATTTTATTTCTAACAGGTTAAGAAGTAACTTTCAGAAAACAAAAATAAGTTTTTCTTATCAGAAATGTAAATTCTTTCAATACAATGGCAGTTTGCAATAGTTCAGCCTGTAATTTGACATGCCTATGTTCCACTTGCTTATCGGTCTCCCTTAAACAGTGGTCCACTGGCTGGTTGAACCACCTGAGGGCCAGTCAAACATTCTCTCCAAGTGGTCTGGCTGGCTTGGTCAGTGTTGAAAAGCATCCCTATTTTAACATGAAATAAATGGTCTAATGGAAAAAACTTCCTGACTGGTGAAAGGACAAGCTAACAGGTCCCGCTGGAAAGTCACTGCAAAAGGGCAAACCCTTTAGATCCACGTCCAAACCGGACTTTGTCATTGTCATCCCGAAATTAACGAGGTCATCTCAAGATGTCGAAGGCGACAACTTGTTTTTTCTTTAAACATACGGGTAAATATGCGAGAACGTACACCCAACACTCAACATTAGGCCTATATCTTTTGAAATGCTTCATTATTCAAAATGTTATTATCTGGAAATAACGCTCAACCTGGTTCTTCTTTGTTTGAAAACCCTCAGTGGATATAAATTTTAAACGTTATAATACAATACACCGAGAATCGAGAGAATAATTCGTTTAAAAGTCTCAATCACAGGGTTTTGATCATTTTTTGAAATGATCAGTTGGTAAGAAAATTCAAGAGGAGTTCTTAATGCCTCTGGTCAATACGGGTAAAGTGTCTGTAAATGCTTCCATTCTTTGCACAAATTAAGATGAAATGAAACCAACCTGTGAAAATGTCAGCTCGTTTCGTTGTTTCATTTGCGAGAAAATGGTAAAAATGTATTCAGCATTTTTGTACACATTCTAAGGTAGAGGTTTGGTCTCGTGAGACGAAAATTAATTCTGGATCTTAATTGATTCAGAATTCAAAAACGATAACACTTCGGGCAGACATTATTTCAAGGAAAGCTTTTTGTAATATTATCTTTTTACCGTGTAATTTATAGGCCTATTTAAATCTGTGAGCATTTGTGTTTTTCTTGCCTACCATTGTTAAGCTGTGGCTTAAATATGCTGGAAACATGTGCTCATGTTTTCATTTGAACATCAATTTACGTAATTTAATCAAAATCAATAAACCACTTATTAAAGGTACACTACACGTTGGTTCTGAACCCTAGGTTTGGATGAACAGTCTATACAATATCGAATATAATGTGCAAACAAAGCATCGCACTTAATTATTGTTTACACTTTGCGGAGATTTTGTGCACGTTCTTAACGTGCTTATTGCAGTTTCATTGAAATGAATTAGTTTTGTGGAGACGATCTCGAATCTTCAATTAAGAGGCAAACAATTTAAAGGGCCTGTGGCGTCATGATTATGGCAGGCCTGTGGCTGTGCTTGGAAAGATGAACTCTCACTGAAAAACTGTGATGTGACCGCGCGCGTGACCACCGCGCGTGTAGCAACTGGGTTATTCCATTTACTGTTATAATCATGGCGACACAGCCCCTTTAAATGACATTAAAGTCCGGTATCAAGTAAAATTACTTGTGAGATAAAAATGTTGGGTTTGCTTTGGGGATTTTCCCCCGTTCATTGGTCACTATGTATGATTCAAGAGTGCATGGTTGGTAACTATCAGGTTGATTGTGAACAGTTTCAATCTGTAAGCTCACTATACTGTGGATTTCAAAAGTTAATAACATCAGTACGAGTCCTCCAGAGAAGTTACCATATTCCTCTCTAAAGTACCTTTAATTGAAAGAAACTGACATCTGAATAAAAACAGGCAACAATCTGAATAATTATTCCCGTGCACGGTCGTGCCATGGTTGTGAACGCATGAATGGAGCTACTGAATAGACTGTAGGGGTCAATGCTTTCGGTGTTCTGATTTTTCTCTGGTATTCGGCAACGTGTGAAGTGAGCCGTCGCATTTACTACAGTATTGCTATAGAACTAGTGTAGTAATATCGAATTCCCAACCATACTGGTGTTGCTTTATCGAGATTCTTAATCTTAGATAGGGGGAAAAACAGCCACAAGTTGCTCTAAGATTAAGCACGGGCTCTTTATTTTTCTTATATTCAAGCATGGTTGACCAGAAGTTACTGGATTAGTTAGGCAGAACTATTTAAAACAAAAAGTGCACTTGGTCGACTGATAAAAAATTTGGACGACCATGGCAAGGTGTTTCCGGGTTGACATTGTGGATTGCTATATTGCCGTTCTGATCGTGGTGGCTGAACTAAACACACCAGCAGGTAAGTTTGAGATTCGTTACCCATTATCGTGTTGTAAAACACACGCACTTGAGTCACACGGTACAACCCTTTTGTGTACATCTGCACACTCAAAATGTCTTCTACAAGTTGTTGAACCTAAATTCAAATTGTTATCTAATGTATAAAGCCTTTACTTATTATGCGTCTCTTAATTCATTGAGCATTTTCAAAGTTATTTGTTGTATTTGATTTGTAGTCGTTGACATTTGTTTTCTAATGTAGTCATGTTGGAGGCTGGAGCACACCCAGGAGGACATTCGCCTTTTAAAGCGCAATGTACAACATTTGTAATTGTCAAAGACCAGTAATTCGCATTTTATGTGACCCAACATACTCATGAATTAACAAACCTGTCAAAATTTAGGCTCAATTCGTTATTCGAGTCATGAGAAAATAGTGGGGGGTAAAAACCCTATATGTTTTAGAAAATCGAGTTTTGGTCTAGCCAGATCAAAACTATAGTTTTACTCACTTCTCACAAACTATATAGCATTGCAGACAACAAGTATTTCAATTGAAGTTTTCCAACATGACCCTGTAAGTTATGTGCAAATCTGTAAACATCTATTTTTCAATCTTATCAATGTTGTGGACACTGACTTCCACTTTCAATCTCAAAATATAATCTAAGATTCGGACGTTATTACTTAGATTATGATATGACTCTGATTTAGGTGGTGCATTACATTTGACGATGGCCTCAATATTGTACGACACGGACACGTCGGGCACTATGAATTTCACCTGTTTTAGGAGCAAGCCTCCCTCCAGCGGGACAGCTCTGAATTTCGGCAATCCTTTCTCAGTACGATTTGAAAACAGGACAATTCAAGAGTCGCAGCGAACCCTTCCAGGTGACCAATTCCAATCTGATGACGGACTAGCTGACTCTATATCCAGTAATGCATTTGTTAATGCAACTGGATTGTTTACTTGTGAAGTAAGCAATGGGAACTCTTCTGCATCTGTGTACAGTATCACTCACATTAGTAAGTTTGTAAACGCTCTAATTTACACTTGTTTTTCTTTTCTGCTACAGTCACCACATTAAAATCAATGCAGACTTCTTTCCAAGAGGTCTGTTCTTTTTTCTTTTTTTTTTTTTTTTTTTTTTTTTGAGTCAGCATGGCCTCAAATCTATGTCAAAATCACCAATAATCAACAATATAAATCATCGTTAAGTTGCGTATACAGTGTAATCCATTTATGTAAAACAAATTGTTTAAAGTAACTTGAAAGTTGATATTTTGCGACATCCTTATACATGATCCACAGTAAACAAAATCGATGTGAAATTTCGTACAAAAAAAAGGTTAAAAGGATAATCAACTAAAACTGAAACTTAAAAGTTAAAACTTAAAGGGGCTATGTCGTCATGATATAGCAGTAGGCCTATATAGAATAACCCAGTTACTACGGGCGCGTACTCGCCATCGGTCACATTACAGTTTGACAAAGACGGCACCCTTTGTGATCTGCTGCAAGGCGCGTGGGTGTGCAGTATCTGGATGGGATTTCATCTTTCCATGCACAACCACATGCCTGCTTTAATCATGGCGACACAGCCCCTTTAATTGCAATATCCGCAATGTAATTTACCGTTATTTGCTCACGCTCTTTTGCCTGTGCCTGTTGCCCTTATGTACATATCAAAACAACATTGATATACAGTTTATTATATACAAATATTGATACATTAATTGATATATCAAAACACTCGAGGATAATGTCTGACTGTTGTACCGTTGCATTTACAAGTAAAACGTAAACATTTTAAAAGAATTATTATTGCTTGATATTTTGGAATACGTTTTTCTTTCTAAATCATTGCTATAGGAAAAGGGCCCGTAAACGGATTTTACTTTAATTCCGGAACGCATATGGTTAACGCCGGGGAAAACCTAACACTGTTTATCTTGTCAACTTCAACCGATGTCATCGAAAACTCTAGGCAGTTGTTCCGGGTCAGGAATAACTTAATCGACTTTATTACTGAAAAAGGGAACCTTGTCATCAGTATACCACATAATGAGGTTCAACATGGTGATTTGTATGGGGTGAGACGTTATGACGATTATGACGCGGCCAGCATGATAAGAATCATAGTCAGAGGTGAGCACCTCGTCATGAGCTAGTTGAAAATGGACCGCATTTTTGACCATATGAGGGCGCTTTCAATGGCTGTACTTTGCTTACATCACAATACAGTGCAATACAGTTTCATCTTATTTTGACTGCCTGTATGTGAAAAACCAGTTCACATTACTTGTTTTGCATTCCGTAAATTTGGTTCACACGCGCCCTCAGGCGTTCAAAAATACTGCGAAGTGAGGTTTACCTTCCTGGGTCTGGATGCGGTTGTGGCGACACCCATGGAACTTATCTGACATGGAGTATGTTTCGGAGATTTGTTATCTGAGACGAACAAAGGATCGTCCCAAACCAAATAGTTTTACACACAAAAAAGGGCCAATTAGATAAAATAATTATGTAAATTTGACTTGTTTCGTCACTATTCAAATATATGTTGCTATATTAGGAGGGTCATGTTACATGGGCCAGATACAGCAACAAGCTCAATGTGATCTCGGTAGACTTGGTTGCCTCCAACAAGTTGCCCGTAAACAATCGTCTCCCGTGACAGGGCACTTACTTCTAATGTTATGTTCGGCAAACTCATTAATCATTCAAATGACTTATTATTTCCAGATTGCTCTGATGGTCAATGGGGTCCTCCTGCCTGTACTGGTGTGTGTAATCAATGCTACAATGGAGGAGTGTGTGATGATAAAACAGGAGAATGCATCTGTGCACCGGGGTTTAGCGGAACAAACTGTTCCAACGGTGAGGTCCATCAAACTGCGAAATCGGCATTCAATTTAGCAGAGTATTGGCGCAACTGGAGATGCCTGCAAAACGTTGCTGCTAATCTGAATGCCGTTTGAGTGGATTGTATTGAATGGTTATTTTTTTTAAATGGGTGGCTCAAGAGAACGGTTGCTTACACATTAAAAGTGAAATTGAATGACTGGTTGTGAGGGACTTTCAGTTTCGCTCAATAGTAGAATAATGTGACGTGTACACTTGCAGCTTATTTTCCGAAAATGGTCTTTATATTTTTCTGAAGCTTGTGGCAAACATAAATTTGGCTTGGAGTGTGAATTTGAATGCGGACAAGGTCTACCTGTTAGGAGTTGCACAGGGACACAGTTCAGCTTGCCTGACCCCTACGGTTCCAGCTGCATCTCTGGATATTCAGGCAGAGACTGTAATTCAGGTAAAGACTCTTAGCTCCACAAAATCACCGGGTGTCAGTTTTGGTTTAAAGGACAGCGGATGTCCACTAAAACGAAAAAGTTTCATTGGTGCTTTTGTTCAATACAGAAGTGAGTAAAACTTGTTTGTTGTTGTTGTTTGAGTTCATAAGGAGTGTTGATCCATCGATTAAAAAATGCATGGCGGTCTTCATGACGTAAGGTGGGAAAAAAAGAAGGTCCCCAACGTTGTAGCCACGGGGGCCTGGGGGGAATGTGCCCTCCCCCATAAGATACATGTAATTCATTAAAAACATAGACCTTGCCCCCCCCCCCTCCCCACTGAAAAGCAACACCATCCTTTGCCACCCCCCCCCCCCCCTTTATTGAAAAAATCCTGGCTACACCGCTGCTGGTCCCTTGATATTACTTATTATAACTTCGCTTTGTTAACTCTTCCATTTGACTCAAAATACACAGAAGACGTCAAGGCGGTAACGCGGTCTGGCTATGCACCAGGCAACAAAAGCTCCCGACCTTGCGTCACAAGTTTATGAAAATGAATTTTCATATTGTTTCTCCTACTGTATTTATTTTCTTTAAATAGCTTGTCCTAATGGAACGTACGGTGCGGGCTGTACACAGACATGCCACTGTCTCAAATCGGATACATGTGATAGATATACAGGCGCGTGTGCAGGTAAAAAAACAAATACTATTGTTTGTTTATTATTTATTTATTTATTTTGTAGCACACAAAGTCCAACATTATTTTGTTTTAACTACTCAGATAAGATTTCGTAATCTACTCCCCAGTTAAGAGTCGTGAAGAGTTCTTACAGATCAAATGCACAAACTTGCTTAACTTACAAGATTACAAACTAATACTTAAACTTGCTTTTACTTTAAAATAGCCCATTGAAAATCATCTTCGAGGTGACATGACTACCATCAATAAATAAAGCTAGTATTAATATCATTATTATTAACCACCTCCATCTTGTAATACTGACAGGTACAATAAATTAACTATACCAGATCTAACCAAACTTTTAATTGCCAATATCGGATGTCTGTATGATGTTAGAAAATGTTATGATCACTTCGCTTTATGTTTTTTAAAGGAACAATACGGGATAGGTATAGATCCAACAAAAATATTATTAGTATCAGTCTGAAAGCGTACTGATTATAAAGTTCATATCAGTACCAATCTTTCGGAGGAATATTTCTGTCTGAAATAATGTCAAAGTTGAGAAAATAGGTTTTTCTCCTGACTCGGAGCCCAAATTTTCACAGGTTTGTTCTTTCAGGTATAATATTGAATCACAGCACTGTCAGCTTTACCAATCCTGTGTTCTACCTTTATTGTGTACGATTGTAAATTTACACTCATTTATGGTGTTTCGATTCTTCGTTTTCATTGCAGTTCGTGTCTTTTATCTAGTAATTTTGATTTACACTTCCATGGTTCACTATTTGAAGTATTTTTTGCGTTAATGTAATAACTTTGATTGTTTTTTCTGTTTAAAACAAACTATGTTTGATATTGATTTGATGCATTTTCTATATTTTGTGTACTATTAAAAGCTTGCTTGTACATTGGAAAGCTTTTGACCTTCTGGTCACTTTAATTTAATTAATGTGAATGACATTATTTTCCCCTCCACTGATAAAAAGGTTTACCATTTAAGTCATTTTGTCACTGCTTGTCCTTAAAATGGCTTCCTTTGATTAAAATAGTTGTGTTTTATCCTCCCTCCATATTATGATTCGTTTAAACCAGGCCAACTTCCTCTTTATAAATAGTGATTCATAGAGGCAATCCTCCAGTCAATAGGGAAACCTTTGAGGACGCTAGATGGCAGCAGACTTACCAGGTATAGCTATTGTTCTCGAAAATATGCACACATGCTCATTACTACGCAAACGATGAAAATTTACCTGATGCGTCTGCTGCCACCTATCGTTACAAAGTCCCCCATTGACAATTGACCACACACGGTTACTGTCTGCCAAGGTCACCATTTTGGGAGTCAAATTGTACGTCGAAATTATGGTAAAGAGTGCAAACGCTGCGTCGCCTAAAATTCACATAACACTTAGTAATACACGGGATCAATGACTCCCAAAATGATGCAACCGAGACTATTGTGAGATTAGCGTCATGTTAATTGGGTCAATGGCCAGGTCTGTGCGTTAAGTTCTGACTCTTGAGTATTCCTGGATTCAAAAGTTAGACAGCTGGTCAAGAACGTATGTTTTCAATATTATTTTGTTGCTTCATGTTTCGTTGTCTTTAGCTTTTAATGAACATATCCAAAGAGCTACAATGACCGGAAAGGCATTACTTTGTGTGTACGTTAATGTTAGATTTAAGATAGAGTGAGTGTCATGTATTCGAAGAAAAAAAATGAAGCTCAACTTTTTGTAGTGTTTAAAATGAGAGAGCGATATTATTCAAGTCTTTGAAAATTGTTATTTCGGCACCATAAAAAATATAGTGACTTCTTCTCTGGTAAATTGGCAGTTCCTGGATAAACTATAATATTGTGAAAATTTCGCACGCCTTACTCACACCTGTTTATGTTTTATGCCAGCAGATCAACCGGACCCGTACCCATACACCTTGCTGATAGTAGTCAGCAGTGTGTCGGGTGTCTTTCTGATTGTGTTATTATTGACACTAATCAATGAATGCTGTCATCGCCTCGGCCACAAATCAGAGGTAAGTTGAATACTCCTCCGAAAAAATGGTTCTCACCAACATGTTTGTGGGTTGTTATAAAATACATTAATGGTCACTCCACTTTATGTGTTTTAATGTGTTTTTTTGCGATTTGCGGACTTCTTTGATCTTGGTGTTCCTCTTTTTACTTGTTGGGTCGTGTCATTAAGCTTGTGATTTTAATTTTCACTTTCTTTGTTCAGTCTTTGCCCTTCCAACTTTTGTATCAGCGAATAAAATCAGTATGTCAAACTGATGGAATGTTTTCCCAAAGAAATTTAGACCATTGTTTTATTATGCATTAGACTATTGTTTTATTATGCACAATGCATTTATGATTAATGCTTGCTGAAGTTACCTGCATTCACGAAGAAGTATAAATGAAGTGTTTGGAACAGACATTTGAGATTAGGAATCCATCGTGGAAATACACTCATCTTCACCCGTTGTTGTGAGGATCATAACTCGTTGCCGTGTATATAGATCTGTCTCCCTTTGCTTATCTTGTACATGTTATGAATATTTGAACTATATATATATATATATATATATATATATATATATATATATATATATATATATATATATATATATATATATATATATATATATATATATATATATATATATATATATATATATATAACTAAATCCCCTAATGGTATTGTGACAGATGTATATAGCAAACCCACTGACACCCATCAATATCTTCTCTCTAATAGCTGCCACCCTAGCCATTGCAAGGAGGCCATTGCCTACAGTCAAGCCTTACGTATAAGACGTATCTGCTCCACAGATACTCTATACAAAAGGCGTTCATCTGACCTAAGGCACCACCTTGTTTCTAGGGGCCATAGCAAACGAAGGGTTCAACTTGCCATCAACAGAGCTTTTGGCATACCCCGCCATACTCTGTTGACCAACACGGGCACCAAGAGAACCCCGACCAATAGAGTTGCTCTGGTCACTACTTTCCACCCTAGGTTACCCAAGTTGTCATCTATAATCAATGACAACATGCCAATTCTCCACTCCTCCAACAGGTTGCGCTCAGCAATTTCTGAGCGCCCCATGGTCGCCTTTCGTCGCCCTAAGAGCCTAGGTGACATTCTAGTTAGAGCAAAACTCCCCCCAGGTACATGCCAAACTCCCTCCCCACAAGACATACAGGGTTGTCACCACTGCACCCGCTCTAAGTGCAAGACTTGTATGTATATCAAACCCACTGTACAGGTTAAAAGCCACAGCACTGGCTTTACCTACAAAATCAAGACCAACTCCCAATGCCAAACCCCAATGTCATCTATGTCATATCATGTAAGAGATGTGGAGTACAGTATGTGGGAGAGACAAAGACCAAACTTAGTCTTCGCTTTGCGAACCATGTCTCCTCCATAAAGACCAAAAAACTGTACCCAGTATCTATCCACTTTAATAGTCCTAATCATAGTGTTAAAGATGTGGAACTAACTGTCATTGAGGCCTGCAACGGCGACGATTCACATCGTAAACTCAGAGAATCCCACTGGATTCACAAACTCCGAACAATCCAACCATTCGGATTAAACATAAACACAGGTGTTTAATAATTTCTCTTGGCAAATAACTACTTTATTACGATGCTTTTACATTATCATCATTATAGCCCCCTCTCTATTATTCAATGTTTACACTTCTACCGCTTTATTTAGGGAGATTACCCTTTATCACCTCCCTCATGTGAGTTAATAATCCTGTCCTTTCATGTCAGCCGCATTTCCCACCATGCAGCTTTCCTCCTTTGTTCACTAATCTCCTTTTTGTACTAACCGACCACTGGACATCCCATTGTCCACACTGCTGCATTTTGATTGGTCATCAACAATCTCTTTGTCTGTATTTAATTAACTTTGATTGGTTGTCTTTTTCCCGCCTATTTTGGATACTCTCCATCTGTTTTAATCCCAAGGTTTTTCTATAAATGGATCTGTTTTTATGTTTGTGCTTGTTTTTGCCTCTGACGAAGGTCCGGTTTGGATCGAAAGCTAAGGCCATCAACCCTACTAGTTTTATATATATATATATATATATATATATATATTTTAAATGTATATTTTAGTCTGGTTCCGGGCTCTTTTAACTTCTATGTAATGGGTGTTTAGCATCTTACAGGTTTTGATATTATTTTGTTTTGATTTAACATTTTACTTGTTGTGCAATTATTAACTTGCATGCAACTCCATTATTAGATTTTATTCTCATTACTGTTGACAGGGGTCTGGATGTATACATATTTCTAGAACAGTTTTTATACTTTTGCATTTCCTAGATAGCCCCTTTTCTACTTTTATTTATTGTAGGCCTATGTCTTAAAATTCATAATAAATAAATAGATACGTTTACAACTTATGGATTTTACATGTTGATGTTGCCCGTTTTTTTTCCTTATTTAAAACCGACTCTGGCTGCTAACACAGAGATGCCTCAACGCTCTCGGTCCGTCCCTTCGCCAATCCTAGGCCTATGCCTTAAAATTTAGAATAAATAGATACATAAATTTACAGCTTATGGATTGTACATGTTGATGTTGCCCGTTTCTTTCTCATTTAAAACAGACTCTGGTTGCTAATACAGAGATGCCTCAATTCTCTCGGTCCGTCCCTTCGCCAATCCTTGCCCACGAAGACGATCCTATCCGATACGAAAATTTTGCCGTTGGCATACCCTCTTGGGCCATGCACCTATACGTTGAAAGGGAAAGTGTGGGCTTTGGTAGCAACATCCTGTCACTGGGATGCTTTGGAGAAGTGACAGACGGATCTGTGACGAAAAATGGGGAAGTTTACGAAGCTACTATCAGTACACTAAAAGGTAAACACTAAACAGCAAGCGAACTATAACAAGGTTCCACTAGTAAACCCAAACTTAACTTGGAAAAATTACCATACCGAAGTTAAACCATGAGAAAGATAGTAAGCTTTAAAGTCTTCTGTAGACTAAATGGTTAACCAGATATTCTCAGCTGAAGGTAAACTAGTTGACTCTAATTATTAAGCTATTATCAAAGAATAAATTAGTTGACCACACTAAGCTCAAAATTAAACTTACTATCTACACAAAGCTATCAAAACAAAGGTTAAAAGGGGCCATTTTTATACGCATAAAGTAAGCTCATCAGAAATAAGACTCTCTGTGCAAACATAGTTGCCAATTCGGTTTAAAATACAGCGCGCCACCAATAGTCTTTGAACTCATTCTGCAGATTTAGCTAAGTTATTTGTTGAGGCTGCGATATATTGTGTACTGAGTAAACTATGTTTTCTGATAATGTTTTTCATGATTCGATTTATACTGCAGCAAGTGTGTCAGCAGAAGAGCATAATAAATTCATGACGGCATTTAGCTCCATGATTCAGGTGGGGAATCATCCGAACTTGGTCAACATCCTTGGAGTTTGTTCACATGACGGTGAGTGACGTTCAACTTCAGTACAACCGGGTCAATTTTGAAAAGACAGTAATAACCTGTGTCAAATATTACAAGGATTAATTTTTGACGGGCGTAAATGTTTATCCACACTTCAGTGTGTTGATCCAATTTGAAATGTGTCAACAGGTTTTCTACTTGATGTTCGGTATCTGCCAGACACGGAGCTTTTTGGCAAGTTTAAATGAGAGCCGTGTTTTAAAATATTTTCTTTTCCAAAAGGATCACCTAAGTTAACATTCTAAAATAGTTTGATGAGTACTGAATATGATGTTGCAAAAAAAATAATAAATAAATAAACCATCATCCCTTTATAGGGTTGCGATGTGGAATGTAGTACTTAAATGTTTTGTTATTTTTCTTCTGTAACTCTGAACAGATGACTTGTGCGTAGCTTTGGAGTTCATGCCATATGGTAACCTGAGATCCCACCTGAGAAGAACCCGCTCAGCAATCAATGGAACTTTTCCGTCTTCTGAAACGCTGCTTCAATATGCTCTGGATGTTGCCAAAGGAATGCAACATCTTGCTACAAATAAGGTAATAATCTAAAAACATTTAACTCTCCCAGCTGTAATCAAAATAATGCAACGTCTGATTTGTACATCTCCTCCCCATGAGCAGCTTTCCTACCGCAGGTGAGGGAAAGGGAACAAAGCCCATCACACTCTGAAAACTCACGGGTAAGAATTGACCCAGATTCCGTGTGTCAGGGGACCTGACGCAACTGGTGGTCAGGCTGACCCGGACACTGGTTAACAAATAGGATTTTGACTCAGATTCTGCGTCAGTTTGACACAGTTTCGGGTTAGTTTATCACAGATTCCGGGTCATACTGACCCAGAATTGGGTCTGGCTCCATAGGACCCAGAATCTAGGTCCATTCTGACCCGGGAGATTTTACAGTGCAGCAGGATCATCAACCAACTTAAACGAGGTCATAGTTTGAGGATGTTTTAAAGTCTATCAAATCATTCAAATGGGAAATAAAGAAAAGTCTTTCAAATCTTCTTATTTTCAATCATTACACCGTCCATCTAAACCAATCCATATGCAAGTTTATATCGATTGTGTCGGTAGAATTTTCAGGTGTTCAACTGCTATTTCATCCAGATTGTTTCAATGTTTATTATTTCAAACGATTATTTCTATGGGAATCTGTTGACTTATATTGAACTCCGTAAGCAGTGAGTTTTCATTTTGAACCTGATACGTGTTGTAAATACCTTCCTCTCTCTTTTAAATTTAACCAACATCAATTTTGAAACCTTTCCAGCCCAAATTTTGGTTGATGAAAATTTGAAAATTTTAATGGATAAACATAATTATTAACGAATTATTCCACCTACGTTAGTCTAAAAACGAGGAAATAGAATTAGCTGTTGTAAACTGCTTACCAACCAAAAGAACATGACACACTGTGGTATAAAAAAGGAGGCAAACAACCTTACTATGATAGCTGTTTGCATAAACCAAGATATTGAACGTGCTTTAATATTTAAACGTCAACGACATTAATTATCTGCTAAAATCGTCCAAAATCCAACGAATCTAAAGCTGAATTGTCGTTTTTCATATTTGTGGCGAAATTGTTCCCTTCGATAGGTAATTAATAGAGGTACATGTATATTTATATTATTCACAGATAGTTCACCAAGATTTGGCCACAAGGAACGTCCTTCTCGACAGGAATCTGGTTGCCAAAATTTCTGACTTTGGTTTGTCACGTGTTGAGAACACCTATCTGGAGACAACAGCGGTAAGTTTTGGATCTCTATGTAAAATAGCGCCTGTGAAGCATATAATTCAAAATGAAGATTAGTGAAGAATTCGACGCATAAGTTTACCAAGGGTACATGTTTCGCTGAGATTTTACGTCTGCTAATTGCATTTTTTCCAGACTTTGTTTAGAGTTGCCAATACTCAAATACATAAGTCTGATCAACCGTTTGGGGTAAGTGAATTTAAAAGAGCTAAAACACTTTATTTCCGCGAAATGGTTTAGACGAGTGATTCGGGGGTAAACGTCTTTATAATCTCAAATGTACTGTTATACACTTTACACAATTTGAGATTATATTTTTTTCAATTTTTAAATTTTATATGTGAAGTCTTCGGCCTAAAAATGCGTTTAGTAAATCGGCATCTGTGTTGTTTTTCTTTTCATAGTTTGTAAATTGTTTGGTTGTAAAGCACTGCTTATCGTCAATAAGGCATAACTCTTTCTGCAGCACGTGATCAACGCAACAAAAGAATCCACTTTTAGCGTGCACTGCATGCAAGCACTCAAAACATGTAGATCGTCAGAGGAATTAATACACTTATTATGCCTTCTTAAATGAATTGTTGTTATTATTTTGCATTTCTGCTGTGCGTATTGATTTTTCTGCCCTGACGTTGTCTTTATTTCAAATATATATCCCCGTCGTGTGAGGGTGGGTGTGAAGACGAATGGTCCTCTATTATGTTTTATATTACAATAATCTGCACTTGATTTAAAAGGGGAATTTGGAACGCTAGGTGGCAGCAGACTTATCAGGTAAGTTTCCAATGTTTGCGTAATGCTGAGAGCATGCGCACAAATCTGAGAACAATGGCTTTACCTGTTAAGTCTGCTGCCACCCAGTCTCCTCAAAAGTCTCCCATTCTCACAAGATAGTAGCAGTATAAATAAAATCAATATAGTCGTATACAACAAGAAGGTAAAAGATGGACAGGTGCCTGGCATACGCTACTATACATACATACATACGCTACTATACTATACATACGTACATGGATGTCCCTCTAAAGTACAATTTTTCTAAAACAAAATTGTTATAATATAAACCCTGCAATATTCAATGGGGGCTGCTCTAAAAGAAAACATTCAAGAGACTTTGCAGATGGAAAACTTGTTGCTTTTCCCCTGCTGAAAGCCAAATCAAAAAGAGAAAGTCCAAAGATCGCACACACACAAAACTTTAAGTTGTTCCATTACGTAAATTATAAAGTTACATCATGAATATGACCACTACTGAGGGCGCACTTGGTAACCCTACATTATTATTATTGGTGGATGCATACTCCCAGACTAAAACTAGTAAATGTTTTTATTGAAATAGTTTCAGAAAAGAGTGTCTTTCCGCTGGAAGCCACTGGAGGCGTTAAATGCTGGGACGTGCTCGTCAAAGACCGACGTGTAAGTACTTTTTTCCCTTCTTCTTCTTCTTCTTCATCTGCTTCTTCTTTTTCTTTTCCATTAAGGATTCTGAAAATCGAGTCATAGCACTCAGTCTGGTGTCAATACCAACGAGTTCCCTGTATGCTAGAACGATACCAGTATACAGTACATAGCTCTGATTTCAATTTCATGTAAATTATTTTTTCTTTCGGTTGCGATTTGGATTAGGTGGACGAAGGGCAAATGGCATGGTTGCGCCTCTGTAAGTCGTCCTTATATATGG